>LR994546.1:27104438-28312907 GCA_905187585.1 Cyaniris semiargus
GACAAGCTCGAAAATATATGACAGTTCAGTCGAAAATGAAGGGGACATCACCAACGACATCAACACATAGAAAAACTACGCCAATTCAGTCAAAACTTACTATGCGAAAAAACCCAACAACTAGAAGATCGACGACGACAAACCAACCAAAAACCAAGAGAACTGTTTTAACAAAACCAACGATCAACAAAACTGTACAAACAAAACCAGCAGTCAAGAGAACCATGGAAACAAAATCGACAGTAAAGAAAACAACGGAATCTAAATCAGCAATCAGGAGAACTGCAACAAAGAAACCAGTTAAAAATACCACAGTCAATAAACTTAACAAGGTTCGGCAAATAAATGTGAAGCCACAGAACGTCAATCACACAAGAATTAAAACCAATCAGATGATGAAAATAAACACCAAACAACGGAAGGACAAGGTGAACAATTCGCCATCAAAAAAGCCGGTCAATTCGGCTAAACCTGTTCAGAAAAAAACTTTATCAACCAATGTGAAACCCGCAGTGAGAAGTTTTCAAAAAGTTACAGGAAAACCGATGAAGAATAACGTAAATAAAACCAAAACAGCGACCAATACAATGGTTTCGGTAAAAAATATTTCCAGTAAAATTATGAAGTCCAGTGAAAAAATTATAAACGAGAAACAGAAAAATGTATCAAAACTAATCAAGATAAGTGATAAAGACGTCCAACCAAAAAATAAAGTAGTAAAAAATAATTTTAAGTCCGAGCCTCAAAGAAACATTACCATCATTGAAACAACCAATAAAATTAAAGAAAAGATAGTATCGAACAAAAAATATGGAGTGGCTCCCAAAAGATTGAATCGAAAAAAAACGTTATACAAATATTCTTTTGAAGACAAAATCTGAATAAACTAAAATATAAAATTTATTTCGTTTTGTCTTTCATTAATACAAGTCGTTTGGTGCCGAATGCTGATTGGTAGTGACTTTTTCTCAGTAACCATAACTACACAGCTACAATTACATTCTCTAGTGAAAAAAAATTGTAATGTTACCACAATTATTTTATAATAATATATTATTTAATAATAATTATTTCGGCATGGTCGCAAAAGCTTATAATAAAGGTCACTAATACTGAACGAGTAAATTAAAATATAAATTTTAAGCATATTTCTGTAATTGCATGGAAATGAACAATAATAACTAACTATATGATCATTACCTATTGCAAAATATCATCATAATATTTACACAATATTTTACGAACCATTGAATCGCTTTCGAGAGCCCAGTGGCATGTTCTGAGTTGACCTATAAATTACAAAATTACAACTAACAAGTGTCCTTACATAATAACCTGTTGATAAGTTGTAGCTGTAGCCTGTAGTACGAATTTGGCGACTGTGACACTTCAAGAGCGATTATACGAAGGCTGTTTCAATTATTGCATAGTGTATTAAAAATATATTTATAGCCGAACATTGAACCGGAACTTTTTGGGAGTCAGTTAAGATAATGAAAGTATGGAATATATTAATATTAAGTAAACCATAGATATAAAACGCTTTACAAAACAAAATCAAACCAAAAAACTCCAATATGCTAAATAATCAGTTTATTCTTAATCTATTTACTTTGTGTGCGCAATACACAAGAGCACTCTGGTTTCAATTAAACCAGGCCAGTTAGGCAGGAGTTATTTTATAGTGCTCAAGTGTGTGCGCAATACACAAGAGCACTCTGGTTTCAATGAAACCAGGCCAGTTATGCAGGAGTTATTTTATAGTGCCCAAGTGTGTGCGCAATACACAAAAGTACTAAAAATTACTCCTGCTTAACTGGCCTGGTTGCAGAACGCGTCGTGGCCGTTTTCATTAGGGCCACAACACGAATTCGCGTCGTGGCCGTTTTTAAATGCTCAGAACGCGTCATGGCTTTTCTTGATTACCAGAACGCGTCGTGGCCGTTTTCATTAGGGCCACGACGCGAATTTCGCGTCGTGGCCGTTTCACTATGACCACAACGCGTTGTGAGCCATTTTTTCGCTCACTGAGCGTTTTCGGTCTTTGAGCGTAACATAAATACCACAAAAATATTGCTTTGATAAACCGCTCTCTAAGTGCCGTCTTTAACTATTAGTATGAGCAGTACTCCTGAGTATCTCCCTACGTTTTGACCTTTGTGCTTTATAGAAGCAGGTAGTATTTAAATTTTTTTTCGATGTTACAGACACTAAACATTAATAATACACAGGAAACCTCCTCTATAATATCAGGTCTTTGTTTTCGACTCTGATTAAATCACTCCCTACATAAACAGACGCAGAAATTCTGAGACGCTTCAAAATTATTTTATTCTCTACTTTCTATTCTCAAACATTTTAGTTCCCCAATTCTCTGGTCATAGAGGCATCACCTCTGTGCTTTATTTTATAGATATTTTTTGCAAATAACCAATTAACGTAACTATTGAAGGTGCCTCGGAACGCCAGGGTGTGGTGCCCATATATTTACCAATCACAGTGATGCCTCCTCATCGTATTTTTGACAAATTATCTTAATCATGTCTCTTCATTAAATAGCCATTGGAACGCCGATGTTGCAACAGTCGCACTTGCAGTGTTTATTGTAATTCTTTAGGTCGTTTATATAAAGGTAAAATTACATAAACTCTTTGTACTGGTTCTGGTAAGTAAAATATGCTACGAATAAAATAATTTTTATAACGTTATCTTACAGAACAATATAGAGCTATCTCTATAATAAATTATCTCTTTAACACGTTTTATAAATCAATTATCCTAAAATAACGATTACGAACGTTTCGGGTTGATTAGTCTTTCGTTAAATGTTTTTTTTATAAAACTAGGGGGCAAACGAGCAAACCGATCAACTGATGGAAATCAACTACCGTCGCCCATGGACACTCGCAATATCAGAAGAGTTGCGTTGCCGGCCTTTACATCTTGCTTCTGTGTTTAATTTCTTCTTGTTCGTATATAATATTATAAATGAGAAGACGTCAAGCCATTTTAATAAACGATTTAATTGCAATACAGAATACTTTAAATGCAAGTTGTCTTATTGACTAGATCAGATTAATCCACCAGCATACTAGAATGACGCTTCCTACCAAGCCTATTGAAAAAGGTTTACAATACCTAATTACAAAGCCTAGTTACCAGAGGAAGTGTCCACGAGACGCTCATCTCCGGTGCAGCGCGGCGCGGTGCAGGCGCATGTTGCAACGTCACGCTCCGCGCCTGCGCCGCTATTGCTTCCTCTTGCAGCAACCCTCGAGAACTTTATCGAATGAACCATCAATTAATAATTTTTTAATTAAATGTAAATATGTACTTGTAGGTGTAATTAATTAAGTGTGCCATTTTTGAACTAAACTATTTACTTTTGCTTCATTTCTAATGAAAAATTATGTTATTTCTTCCAACTATTATAGCGTACAGTATGACTGTATAGTATGGAGTTGTGGCAAAATTTGTATAGACTGATTGCGTGAGTAATGATTAATTTATTGTTATTATTATAGTTAGAAACTATTTAATTTATAATTTATAAAGCTCTCTTTTTCCTTGTTATTTTTAAATGACATTATTGTGTGTTTTAATTAATGCGTACAGTAATTGAATACAAATTGTATCATCTGTAACAAATGCTAACTGACAGATCTAATTAGGTATGTCGATTGTAAAATCTGAAATTCCTTCCTGATAATATGATTGTGTAAGTTCCTTTCACGGCCGCCACCCGCCTGACCCGCGCACTGACATTTGCTAAGTTTGGCGCCAACTGCCGCGGACGCAATACGGTTGCAGAAAACGCGCTAATCGAGTGTTCCATTTTCAAAACTGTTTGATTTGTGCATCGAATTTTGTGTTGTGATTTTTTAATTAAAAAATTTAGGTGCGTATGGAATATAATTTTTAATGCTTTGCGGTAATTGAGTTATTTAATAGTAGTATGAATTTGATAAATGATTAATTGATTACTTATTAATATAAATATTATTATAATACACTATAATAAGCCTTTTAGATACACAATTTCGAAAGATTTTAAAACTACGCGAATTAGCATGGAAGTAGACATGCAGTCAAGCTTAAAAAATTGTAGAGATAGAAATTCACAACTTTTTAGAGAGTGATACTCAGGTCCTGAAACTAGCTCTGTATTTACATTACCATTAAATTCTATTCAGATTATATTATTTTACTGTAGTATGACCGTATACCAGTCTGACTTTGCAATGATTTTTAATAAAGCCAGTAAGCTTGCGGTCTCGTTAACTTCAGCACCCGTAGCACGGCTACAGTAGAAATACGAAAGTATAGACAAACAGCGGAGATAAACTGAAGGTGCCGTTCCGATCTTTACCGCGGCTAGCCGCGATCGACAAAAATTCAATTAAAATGCCACTTTATGACATAGACTATAGTCTACGTTATAAAGTAGGATTTTATTTGAATTTTTAGGACTATAGTCTATGTCATAAAGTGGTATTTTAATTGAATTTTTGTCGATCGCGGCTAGCCGCGGTAAAGATCGGAACGGAACCTTCAGCTTATCTCCGCTGTTTGTCTATACTTTCGTATTTCTACTGTAGCCGTACTACGGGTGCAGATCTGCTGCTGGCTAGGCCTTCTATTAAGTAGATTTTAATGCAGTTTTCTATTCGAGACTATTTAATCTTAAAGTTTATAGGTAGAAGTATAAAAGTTTATAATAAATACGAGGATTAGACGTAAGAACGTTTGTGATTTTAATTTTTGTATCTCTGTCGGTTTTCAAACAAACTCTCTGTTGCCGACAACAAATAGATCGCGGCGTTTTCACGTTTAGCTATTGGATAAAATACAGAAAATAGCCTCTAGTTTTTTGGTAACCCAATAAATGTTTTCGTAAGATTTGATCACGGATTGTAAAGAGATTTGACCATGAACCGAACAGCTTGTGGTGGGCAAAACGACTAAACTATCGTAAACCATTAAATTAATTATACCTAGACGTTATAGAATTATTAAAAACCATATACGGCATTTCAATTATAGAATTTCTGTTATGGCTTCGAGTTTGATTATTAAAGTGACTTTGTTGCTATTAAATACTTAATACATAGTGATAGTATTTATATAATCGTATAATTACTTCAATAGTTAATAGAGGTTGTTCGGAGAAAGCAGAGTCACATAAATATTAATTTTATATTATAAATACTGGGCTATAAAATGACTAATAAATTATAAATTTCGTCAGCGTAGTTTTGATGTTAAATTATAGATAATAATAAATAAATTATATTATCTTTTTGACTATTTTTGCGGTTACATTATAACTGTATTTAACCCGTTTTATTCACGTGTTTTATGTTGTTTTTGATAACAACTTCATCTCTGTAAAATGGAGACTGCTCACGGCAATTACTCTACATTTCACTGCGAAAAAAACATATGTACACCATTTTTCATACTAATATTAAAAGCGAATGTGTGCCTTTTCCATGGTAGACTCTATGTGCCAAATTTTTATTAAAGTTGAAACTTGCATAATGCATCATAATTCTTCCGTTTCTACTACATTTATATACTCTAACTAGATTACCCGGTGAACTTCGTATTTAACTTCCCTCCTAATCTAAACCTTCCCTGGAATTCCACGAATATTTTAAGACTAAAATTAGCCGAATCGGTTCAACCGTTTTTTTTTCAGTTTTAGCGATAAACTCGCTAAAACTGGAGAACCTTTAAAATTCATTTTTTATAGATTAATGATTAATATTATAATACTCTACTAAATTTATAACAGTCCGCAAGGCTGTTTTATTCATGATTATTTTACTTTTTACTCGCTTTTTTAAAGTTTAAATCACTCGTTTATAGTGTTTAAATTTTATACACCGAACGACTGATTGTTGTGCTCTAATGACTAATTTCAATGTCTTGCTGCCTGAGAAACTAATTGTAGACTATACTGTGAGAAAAAGTGTTCTGAGGTGTTGAAGTTCATTTGAATACCTCGTAAGATAGTTTGGGCAATATTCACGACGCTCAATCGAAAATGAGCGTCCAGACTCTAGGCCCTAGGAATTTATTTTATGTATTATCCATTTTCATACTAATATTAAAAGCGAATGTGTGTCTATCTGTCTATTATGTTTTCACGTTTAAGCCACTGAAATGATTTTGATGACTTTTATATAAATTAATTACCTAATTTTATTACATAATTATAATGAGAATCGAGTACCGAGGACTCTCCTTAAGTATTGAACATATCTCACCAGTCATGTTGTATATTTATTATTTACTTATTTATTTATTCTTTATGCACAAAGTTACAAAGACACATTATTATAGTTCTACTGGCAGCAGGTCAGTTTTAGATTTCCTCATTCTGGCCGAATATAATGATGTTGAAAATGTGTTTCGTCATATAAACTGATGTATCACAGTATCGTTTACCGCGATCTGACCGGCGGCTGCGCAGGCGCAGTTTCACCATTGTTGTGTTTCACCATCATGTTCTGGTACAAGGCCATCATCGATGTGATTTTGACCTACGATCTTAGGTATGAGCCGTCCATTTGGAATGCACACCATCCAAAGATTTTTGGATACCATTTTAACCATTATTCTTCTTTTCGTCAAGATAGTTCCGGAACTAATGGTAGACAAGGAGGAGGAAATCTAAAAATCTAAAATTGATTAATCTAGACAGAAATAAAACCTTGACTGACTGATGATAATACATCTACATATAAAAAAACTTGAGAGGTGTCAAGGGACACACGGATGGAACGAAGTTATAAAAAAAAACGCCATCTGCCACTACTTCGCAGGTACTAAAAAAGTGTAGAGGTCAAGTGTCGTTTCGTCTAGCCCCCTTTCGCCACAACGCGCGATAAGGAACTTCGTTCCAAAATATTTTGAATTCGCAGAATGAATTGGAGCTGAAAACTCGTCATTCGGCATCCATGCATGCGGCATTGCTTAGTCTAATAGTCTTAGGTGTAAAACAGAACTGAGGCGTGCTAATATAAAGTTTAGCACCTTGTCTCACGGATTTAACTATACAGCCTAACGCGGATAATAAAACTTCTTTTAAAAGATGTTCACGTTAACGTAGTACTACTTTAGATGTTATCATGGCATATAATATATGCAACGTGCGTTAGCGACATGTGGAGTTACGAGAGAAATCTAGATGTGGGTGATATCCGGGATCCGCATGCCCTGGAATTAAAAATGTGTACGAAATTCTACTTTCGCCACTACTGCAGTTCAAAATTAAAAGCTAAAAGCAAAGGATAGTGACAGGTACGTCAAAGCGTGTGTAATGTGTATTTGCCGGAGTTTCGGAGGCTAAAAAGTCGGCCAAGTGCGAGTTGGACTTGTGCACGAAGATTTTGTACCATTATTAACCAAAAAGTTTTCACTTAAGAACCTCTCAGAGTTAAGTGCGCCCGACTTGCACTTGGCTGACATTTCTATACAATAAAAGATGCATATACATTAATTATGAAAAAAACCAGTTGCGGTGACATAATTGTTAAGTTACACGCAAAGGTTGTCTAAAAATGATCGCACATTTGACAGCGCCGCATTTTGACAGCGGCAGTTTGCGGACGAATGTGCGAGGTTTCATATCATTTAATACAACGAATTGAAGACGTGGGTGGAAGAACCATGTAAGTAACATGAAAAAATTGTCGTTTTTTTGCATAAATGGAGGCTTTAGGGCCGGAAAAATTATTTGAAATAGAAAAACTGTGGAGTATATGTGTAGCCAGACATATTAGCCAGGTAATGAAGTAGAGAAGTTACAAGGTTTGTTCCAATTATAAGGGAAAAAATGAGTAAATGTCCGTATGTTACGAAATGTTTATTTGATTCTTCCACTCACGTTTGCAATTCTAAAATGCGGCGTGTTCGGCGCGTTCGGTGCGTGAGTGCTGATAAATGTGCGATCACCTTTATACCGAACTCTCGAAAGGCAATCAATGGATAACTCATTATGTTACATAATACTGTTAATTAAATATGTATTTACATAGTATTATCCGATAAATTGATTCATAGGCGAATGGCGGACCTCTGTAATATGGCTGGGTTATGTAAACTCAGTCACTGATAGTACAAGAGAAATTATTCTTTTTTCTAGGTTGAATCAAAAATTTTCCTCTTGAAATGCACAATATTAATATTATATTAGTATAGATTACAGTGAAAGTATGTCCGTCTGTCCATCTCTTAACGCTTAAGCCGACTAAGCGAATTGAAATTTGATACAAATGAAAATGACATTGGGTATTTTTTGCGAAAAAAATATTTTCTACAGAAACGAAGTTGAAGGCAAAGTCTAGTGCAATATAATAATAATATTAGGGTGCCGTAGCCAAATAGCAAAAAACGGAACCCTTATAGATTCGTCATGTCTGTCTGTCTGTCTGTCTGTCCGTCCGTATGTCACAGCCACTTTTCTCCGAAACTATAAGAGCTATATTATTGAAACTTGTTAAGTAGATGTAGTCTGTGAACCGCATTAAGATTTTGATACAAAAATGGAAAAATTATTAAAAATTTTACGGGTCCCCATAGGTACAACTGAAACAAAAAAATTTTTTTTCATCTAACCTATGCGTGTGGGGTATCTATGGATAGGTCTTCAAAAATCATATTGAGGTTTCTAGTATCATTTTTTTTCTAACCTGAATAGTTTGCGAGAGAGTCTCTTCCGAAGTGGTAAAATGTGTATAACTTCTAAAGTAGGGACATGTAAGTCTAAAAAAATATATGATGAACATTACTATAAAAACTTTATTTATTTTATTATATTTTATATTATTTATTTTATTATAAATCAACTGAAATATAAAAATAAATCAAAAACCTTTTAATTTCATAAAAATAAACCTCATTGCTGCTGCGGAACCCTTCATGGGCGAGTCCAACTCGCACTTGGCCGATTTTTCTTAATTAAAATATTTGTTGGCTATGTAACTATGTAACAGTAATTCACACTTGTCAGTGGGAAATTGCAGAAGCAAATGAAATTAAATACATAATTACATACAATTACAATACACAGCGCCCGCGGTACGGAGCTGCGAGCCGCGCCGCGCGTTCATGTCTTATGTACGACGCGACGTATTTTAACAAATTATTTGTTTCTCACCTGCCGCCTAGACGAGCAATTTTATTGTCAATATCTATTGCGTAATATTATTGACCGTCTAGGGTTGATATTGAACATCGCGCGCATACAATCTAATTGTCAAATAAACGGTTCATTAAAATTGACAATAAAATTGCTCGTCTAGGCGGCCGGTTACGCTTATAAAACGTTTCTTTCGTTGTTATCAGTGCATATTTTAGCCTATAATATACTAATTTGTATACAAATTAAAATGTAAGCTTAACTTATTAGTATAAAAACCGACTGTCTTTGTGACCCAACCCAGTGAAACTATAACGAATTCACGACTAAACAGATTGTAATGATGTCTATTTGATTTTGTCTAACATAACGATGATTAAGGCATTAAACCGTGTTAAACATTAAAACGAAAAGTCCCTCTGGCATTTGGGCAAACCAAATGTCTTCAAGCTTTACATCTTACCTAATTTAATAGTATGCTATCTTGGACCTTAGACTTTTTTCTACCTTTTTTAGGGTGCCGTACCCAAAGGGTAAAAACGGGACTCTATTACTGAGACTTCGATGTCTGTCCGTCTGTCTGTCTGTCTCCAGGCGCTATCTCAAGAACCGCTATAGCTAGACTTATGAAATTTTCAAAGATTCTGTACATCTGTTGCCGCTATAACAACAAATAATAAAAAAAAAATTAATATTTAAGGGGGGCTCCCATACAACAAAACTAATTTTTTGGCCTTTTTTTCTCGATATCAATAATGGTAACAGGTAGGCTCTCGAAATTTCCACAAAGTCCTTGATTATATTATGTGTTCTTTATTAATTAATAAAAATAATAAAATTACGAGAATATATTAATTATAAAATTTAGAGACGACCTCTGTGGCTCAATTGGTTGAGTGTGTGGCAGCTCAAGCCGGGGGTCGCGGGTTCGAATCCCGCCGATGGAACAAAAAGTTTTCAATGTTCCCGGGTCTGGATGTGTATTAAATATGTGTATGATATAATAAAAATCTTAAATATATGTATAGTATAAAAGTATTAAATATATTTCCGTTGTCTGGTACCCGTAACACAAGTCCTTCAGGTACTTAGCACGGGGCCAGACTGAGGTGGTGAGAAGCGTCCATAGATATTATTATTATATTATTATTATTATTATTAAATAAAAAATTACGGGGGGCTCCCATACAAAAAACACAATTTTTGGCCTATTTTTGCTATATAACGGTACGGAACCCTTGGTGAGCGAGTCCGACTCGCACTTGGCCGATTTTTTTTATATGGGAAAATGCTTTACGCTTCCTCGGTGAATTGAGGATATCAGCCGGGGTATGTGGGACCCCTGTGTAGTCTACCCACTAAAACCCCATGGTGCTCCACTCCTCGCTTGAGGCAGAGTTGCGGGTACGATAGAACCTACCAGAAAGACTTATTTCTACCTAAACAATAATTATTACAAGAAAAACAGCTTATAATTTCAATAGATAGTTCAGTTTGTAGTGAAAACGTGTCTCAGTTGGAAGCTGATTGAATGGCGTTACAACAGCGCCGCCGCGCCGGCTGACTGCGCCGCTGACATAACACGACTCAGTGACAACACACTGATCGATATTCGCCGCAGAAACGTACACCTGTGACAGATCACAGGTGACAGGACACTTAAGGGTCAATTCAGATCGCAACGCGACGCGTAGATGCGTTTCTAAATTTGTATTGAATTGACAGACTTGAATTTCATGAGACGTCATGCAATTCTGTCAAATCAATATAAATTTAGAAATGCATCTACGTGTCGCATTGCGGTTTGAATTGACCCTCAAGAGGGCAACTAACCCAAAAAATCAGACATCGTCCTTCTCTCTTCACACTCACGCCCGTCTTTCATATGCCAGGATTGCCAGGTGAAAAAGGACGACGCGGAATCATCGCCAAGTTAGTTTTTTCTTAATAACTCGATAAATATACAACGTTTTAAAAATCCGCCAGGTCAGTGTCTCAATGATAAAATTTTAAACAATGTGTTAAAAAATTAACTTATTTTAATGCATGGTTATGGCAACATATTAAAAATTCGTGAAAATTAGATGCATCTTTGTGACTTTTTTCTATCGAGAAAATTTTAAGATATCGTGTTTTCGTTCAGATCAAATTCTTGGAAATATAATGTAGTATCTATGTTTAGAAAATGAAACAATTCGGGGCTTACTTTAAAGTATGAAAATGAATTACAAAATCGACAATTTTGGGCTAGTCGCCCCCTTAAGGTTGGATTTATATTTTGTGACGCCGCGAAGGCGCTGTTTGGCTGCTACACCGCGAGATCACAAGCATGTAAATAGCAGCGTGGTCGTACTGTCATTAACACACACATTGCTTGTCATCTCGCAATGTATCCGTCAAACCGCGCGAGCGGGCGAACGCATATAAATCCTGCCTAAGGTTCATTGCGCGGTCCCAGATAAGCGGACATGAAATTTGTCACTATAAGCGGAGCCACATGACTCTAGTAACAGATTTTTAAACAACAACTTCCTATTAAAATTGGTTGAACACTTCTTAATGTGTACCGTTTCATCGTATCGCCTTGCAGGTAACTATAGCCTTGATATTTAAGTGTACACGGAAACAAGCTAATACTAACAACACTAATACATTATGATAATAAATTCAATTACGACTGCAATTACATTTGAATATCGCAATGTTCTCACAACATCAGTAGAAGGCAACGAATAATTACTTTACATTTTGTACCTATAAATCGTTTAGATTCAATACAATCTACAAATAATTAACAATATTGGCTTCAAATAGAAATAACTTAGACTATAAAATTCGAAAACACACTTTGATCAAATTAAATTTGATGTGTACTTGAGAGTAAAAGAGCTGAGGTTTTCAGCGAGCGGGCGCGCGTGTGTTTTCAGCACAACCTTCTGTTGATACACTGTTAACCCTATATTTGGAATATTGTCATTTTCATCCGAAGTATCATACTCTACCATAAAAGTTTTTGACCCTTAATTCAATAATAGATCAGCTATTTTCAAAGTGTGCTCCGCAAAGGCTTTGTAGAGGATATATAAATTGTTTTTAGAAATATCATCAGACATCAGAATGGAGACAATTCATTCAAAGACAAAACATTATTTTTTGGGGGTCCGCCAATAATGCCACTTCTTAAATGGGTTCCGCCACCAAAAAGGTTTGTGAAACACTGTACTAGATATTGTACTCAGACTGGAATCTAGGTAATACATATTCAACGACCACCATCTAAACATACGGTTAAATAGACGCAGGATTATTTTCCAGTTAATTTGTCTATGATAGAGCGTCCGTAGCCTAGTGGGAAGATCTTTGATTCGCACCTGAGAGGGTGCAGGTTCGATCACGGGTGGAGGCGTGTACCAATGAGATTGAGATTTTCAGATCTCAAGTACGGACGCTCGTACGGTGAAGGAAAACATCGTGAGGAAACCCGCACATGGTTGGTCCCAGATGTAAAATTGACCTGTTCATTCCTCAGTCCTCTGGATTAGGTTAACTATGTTGCGAGCATGCCGTATGCTCTTGGGCAACTATACGGACATTTAAATTCTTGTCCCAGACACTACAGTATTTGAAGAGTGGTTACTTCGCTCTGAAAATACTGTATAAATCATCCACAACGGATGCAAGGGCCTTGTTTTTTTTGTCTATGATAGGCAGTTGCTCAACATCAAACATATCGGCTATTGCTGTAAGGCTGCATGTCGCAATACCCGAGCATTTACTCGGTAAATATTTTTATAATAATATTGCTAAATATGTTTATTGTACAATTAGCCACGCTTATTAGGCATGTACCTTCAAATGGCGAGGTCTCAAGAACTAAGTACACGTAATATTTATTTTGCCTTTTAGTCCCTATAAGGAACATAAAGGCAATTTGTAAAAGATACTAATATAGTGCCTGTTTTGTCTGACCTTACATCTCTATATTTTATTATAGTACTATCAGTGAAGGTTGATACATAGGCAAATGGGGGACCTACGTAATTTGGTCGCGTTATGTCAAACCCAGCCGACAGATCACTATTAACATTGAATTGACATAAGCCGACCAAATGACGGGAGTCTGTCAACTGCTTATGAATCAATTTCCTCGATGGTACCTACCAATGTATTTTGTATAGACACTGATTTTAAAAGATACTTTGAACAATGAGTAATGTCGCAAAAAATACTTTGTTTTAAAATAAATTACCAAAGTTATTTATATGGCCCCCACATTATGTCCTAGTTAAATGCAATTCATGCAGCGTAAACCGGTTCGGAAACTAAGGATAGGCTAGAATTAGAAGCTTATACTATTTATGGCCTATCACATCTACCTTCCGAAAACAGAGCATTGATATAATGATAAGACAGGTAGACCAAACAGCATACAATCCTGAATCGCGCTATCGAAGATTCTAAGATCGGTGCGAAACAACGTTTGAAATAACGACAGTAGGCATCGGTCTTAGTATACAAAACTAAGTGATTATCACTAAAAAATTCATTATGCTCGGGCGCTTGCCCATACAAATCACAAAAAAATGCTCTTCCAGCACTGCTACTCTCACAATGAACTCTATATAAGGGACACATGCAAACCCTGCCTTATCACTTAGTTTTGTTACACCTTGTACAACCTCGTCAGGTCGAAACTCGAAAGATCTTCCTTCAGGGCTCTCAAGCATATTACCTCATTACTAACATTTTACTTAGCTTAATAAGCTATATAGCTAAGCTAGCAGCTAACTGGAGCTCATACCGTATGCCGGTTGCCACGCTCCCACGCGCTAGCCTTCGCCCAAACTCACATTCACAATCTAAAATACTCAGTACAACAGTACACTAAATATTATTATTTTTAACATAAAATTAAAACCGACTTCCAAGGTAAAAACAATAATAAAATCCTTATAATATGAACTAAAAAGTATTAAATAATGTTTCCTATCTAATAGTGCCTTTTTCCGAATTCGGCTAAACACCAACTATTTCTGTACTCAATCTTCATAATTTTTGAATTTTATTAAAATCGCTATGAAAAGTACCAATTATTATAAGGACATAACGTGATGATATAATTATGGTGTTGTGGGGGCATATTGTATCCATATACAACCATGTGACACTGGTGACCCTGACGTGGTAATGATGATGATGATGATGATGAATGTAATTTGCATAGTAGCATATGCTTTCAGTTCTTAAAACAGCGCCTAAACCCCCAAACTTGTATCTATAAGGAATCCGGAGTTCTCTTAGTATCTTCGGAACCTTAGTATACCTTGGTGCAAGATTTTGCGTTTTGGTGGCATATGCTTAGGATACTTCTCATAAAACCAAAATCACCATATGTTTCCATATAAATTTTGAGGAGTTCCCTCGATTACTCATGGATCCCATCATCAAATCACCAATTTTGTGAAAATGGGACCAAATTGGAGGGAAACCTAATAGAACAAAACAAAAATTTGAAAATCGGTTCACATACAGCGGAGTAATCGTTGAACATACAAAAATAAAAAGAAATATCCACAGCCGAACATATAACCTCCTCCTTTTTGGAAGTCGGTTAACAAATACACATTTATTGTTAAGAATGGCTCCCACACAGATTTCAGTGTCGAAGGATGGTTTCATTGAAACCGAGCTAGCCACGTTGTTACTTTTATAGAGCTTCAGTGCGCGTGCAATACACAATTACACACTGTTCTCCTCGGCCTAACCGAGTAAACAAATTCCTATGTGGCTGTCAGTTTTATGTTTACAGGAACATAAAAATATTTTGTTTCGTTGGCCGGATTCGAACCCCCGACCCTCGGTTTGATCACTCGCACTCAACCACTAGGCTACAAGTCACACGGAATATATTTAAGGTGCGTTGTAAATAATGCTATTATGAGTATTTAAATAGATTGCGAAATATACACGATATTATTTTAATTTCATGGTACATACGCAGAGCGAGGTACATACTCCTTCGAGCGTATCATTGTTATAAAATAATATGTTATGAATAATATTTATAGCAATAAATATAATATTTTGACCCCTATACAGTGTTGAAATTCATTACGTTAATATGTATGTTATGTTCCCCGCAATTTCCTTATAGCGTGTTTATTGTAGTGATAATTTTTATTATAAGTATAAAGTGGGTTGATTACTCACTTAAGCTAAGTTACAAAATATGAGATAATATTATAAATTTAATTTGATTATAGTAATGTAAACAGTTTGGTCAAATAGTATTTTAAAAGATAAAACCGACTTCAAAATTATATACGGTAGTTGCTTACCATCAGGTGACCCGTTTGTTCGTTTGTTATATATATATATATATATATATATATATATATATATATATATATATATATATATATATATATATATATATATATATATATATATATATATATACATATATATATATATATATATATATATATATATATATATATATATATATACATATATGTGTGTATAATTAAGAATTAAAATTCCCTATCGCAAAAACTACTTAACCGATTTTGATGAAACTTCCAGTATTCCCTAAGTTAAACAATATCTAGTACAACAAAAAAAGAATCACTCAAATCAGACTTGTATTTCCAGAGGGGGGGGGGGGGTGCCAAAATCTTTGCGTTTTCGCTTCATCATAGAATCGCCGATGAAAATGTATGGAATTGTCATAAGCGTTCGTTAGTATGACGTTGACGTTCAACTCGTCTTATATCAATTCCATACATTTTGATCGGCGATTCTATAACAAAGCGAAAACGATAAAGTTTCGGCTAAATGGCCAGGGGGGTGTGCCAAAATCTTTTCGTTTTCGCTTCGTTATAGAATCGCCGATGAAAATGTATGGAATTGACATAAGCGTTCGTTAGATATGACGTTGACGTTCGACTCGTCTTATGTCAATTCCATACATTTTGATCGGCGATTCTATAACGAAGCGAAAACGAAAAATTTCGGCTAAATGGCCAGGTGTCCCGACTCCAGACGATAATTTAACATTTTTTAACAATCTAAAAAAGTCCGTCCTGAGTTTGGAAGCCTTTGTTTCTGATCTACCCCATATTTGGCAGTTGTCCTATTGTTGGCTATGGAAGTAGGACTTTCTGTAGTACTCTTAAAGTGCCGATAATTTTGTGTTACCTCATATTAAGCAGAGTACTGCTCGGCAAGGCTACTCGATATCTCCAAACAAAAGCTGCGTTGACTCTACAGCGGTGAGTGGCTGCTAAGGCCGCGGAAAGGCCAAGGCGGATTGCCACAGATATTCTTATCGTACACCTGATACCATTGTTCCGAAGTGTACCACCCACACTGGTTTCGGAAACAGTGACCGGTTTCATTGAAACCAAGGATGTTATACTGTCTAAATGTGTGCGAAGTAAAACATTCATCCCCTTTGAATGACTGTTTTAACCGACTTAAAAAAAGGAGGTTATCAATTCGACCCGTATGTATGTAATATTTCTAGAATTGCCCAGTTTTCGTATATGTTAGTCTATATCAGCGTCTGAACAAAAGTGCCTTTCAAATGTATGTATTATGTATGTAATATGTATGTTTGTTTTTATGTTTGTGTTCCCATATCTCCGGAACTACAAGTCTGATTTGAGTAATTCTTTCTTGTTGTACTAGGTATTGTTCAACTTAGGGAACAGTGCAAGTTTCATCAAAATCGGTTCAGTAGTTTTTGAGATAGGGAATTTTAATTCTCAATTACATACAATTTTGAAGTCGGTAATTAAAATGCTATTATTTGAGTTCGGTTATCAGTTGTTTTTGACATGGTTTTGATCCACTTTCCTATTTATTACTTCTCAGTTCTCGTATGCAAAATGCCGCGGGACTACTAACGAAGTAATCGTAAACAGTAATTCAGCTGAACCTGTCGGTTATTCAACGCACACTATAATGAGGAATCAATAACAGCCACGTTTCTTACTCACGATTAAGTAATTCTACTTGCTCAAAATTACTAGAGTTACATACGTTGATAACAAACCTAACCATTATAGCCGGTTTACATTATTTCAATCCAGTAATTCAATCCAGCCCTGGACTACTATTAGAATAATCAATAATGTAAACGGGCACTGGACTGCAATTCGGTACATTCTAGTGCAGTGGTACTTAACCTTTTTGTTATAATACGGACCACAAACAAGTTTTGGTCTTGTGGTCGCGGGCCGCAAGCAAATTTTATAGGATTAAAAAAATAACGTCCTTCAAAATTGGATTTTTTTATGACTTTCACGACGACTTTGCGCTATTTTGCCGGTGGGATAGAATTTCAAAACCTCACGCGGGCCACTGATAAAGTCCCGGCGGGCCGCAGGTTGAGTATAGCTGTTCTAGTGCATTCCCCATTCCGTTTACAGTATTCCAGTAGCAATCCAGCGCTGAATTGGAATAGTGTAAGCCGGCTATTACATTTCTAGATTTCATTTTCGTTTTCATCCCACTTTTACTTTAATGTCCCACATATTTTTTAAATCTTACAAGGACATTCTAGTGAAAATTCGAAATCAGAACTAACTCCGCCATCTTTTAAAGTGTCACTTAAGAAAATCAAACCCAAAAATAAAAACAAAAAATCAAACTTTTCATACAAATGGAGCGACATGCGGTATCTATCTTGATCTATGTCTGTGGTAATATCCTTATATAATAAGGTTATAATATCCTTTATAACCCTTTGTCTCCCTCTAACCTCGTAGAGCGTTTTAACTTTTCACGATCCTTAGACGTCCCTTGTATATCTAATGTTAGGACAAACCTTTCCCTCCCTTCCCATCGCTCCAACTTCTTTTCATACTCCTTTACTGTTCATGCAGTCAGATTGTGGAATTCCCTACCCAACGCTATCCGTGATAGTCCCACTATTACTGTATTTAAGAGACGCTTGAAGAAGCACTACCTCAATACCGAATCCAAATATGATTATTAAATATACATAATATAGTATGTATTTATTTTTAGTATTTATAGTTTATAGTATAGTATGTATTATATTATTATAGTATATTATTATAGTTTGTTATTATTATTAGTATAATGTAGTATTTTGTTGAACTATAGGTAATAATAATTGTATTACATTTACATAGTTATAATTTATATAATTGTCATTTCTGTTTATGCACGTCATATCTGTTGTTTGTGATCAAATTTTTCTTCTTAGGGCTGCTGGAAGTAACGTTAGAAATAAGCACTGTACCTGTTGTGTCGTTTTTCTTCATGAGTATATATAACCTGTTAAATGTTTATGTGTGCAATAAATTATAAATAAAAAAAATAAAAAATAACGATTTATATAAATAGCGGCGCGGTCGAGTTGTCATTTACGTACTTGTCACCTCGCGGCGTAACCGCCAAAACGCGCGTTCGCGCCACTGCATATAAATCCAGCCTAATAGTCCTCTCTCGATCCTTTGGTGTTCCCACGCTCCCACTGTAATAGTCTACTGCTGATGTTGAAATTGACAACTGTGATTGCCAAATCAGAGATATACATTTCATACCCCAAATACTATCAAATACCAAAACCACAGGCCCCAGCTTGTGGTGTATCATGCGGTCATTTCGCAACCGTTCTCGTTAAACTGGCCCTTCGCTACAACATTATGTTACAGAGCACTGTAATTTATTCGTATTATATAAGTTACGCGTAAATGTTTATGTAGAAACAAGTTCATGGAACCGGTAATTTAATCTTAGAATAAAATACACTTAAAATATTGAAGATAATAGATAAAAGATTATTAATTGAAAAATTATTTAACTAAAAGAAGCTTGTGACTAAAATAAATATTCATGTTCTTATTATGAGATGTTGCCAGCAACTCCGTGCCTTCTACATTTTTGTATATCGCGCGGACACCATCAAATACTATTCTTTGTCCTTTCCTCTCTATATCTTTCACCAAATTGGACCAGTGTGATGGAAAGGTGACAGACAGCCAAGCTTTCATATTTATAATATTAGTATGGACGTAATCATTATAAAATGTCGTCTCTCTCGTCAGGAAGTAGGAACACTACTATGTAAATAGAGACAATGACATGTAGATTAGTGTCGATTTATTCTATTGTCGTTGAGATGAAAATGAGTAACATTTTTACGTTCATTGTTATGCAAGTTTAGGAGAAAGCCATTTACATACGCACAATGGTTTATTATAATGTTCACACCTGTCCCACGGTGTTGGGCAAGTGTCCTACCGTTGTCTAATATATAACGACGGTTGCCCAACGCTGGTGGGAACTTAAGGTCTATGCTGACTTACTCGTTTAGCCAACCATTTTGTTATGCAAATTATTATGATGTTATTGTTCTTTTCAAGTATCAGATATCAAAATTTATCTGGCATCCTTTATTATATAATTTGCGTGGATTAAAATGAATTAAGGCTGTAAACTCCTTTGACTTTAGATTTAATGTTTGTCAAAACCGTTGACTCATACATTCAAGAATAAATATTTAGTTAGAGTTTTATATTAATAATACTATTTGATGATAATTTACATTGATGAAATTTCCGACGCCAATGCCACTGGACCACTAGATTAGCATCCATGTGCAGTAAGAATGGAACATGTTTAGGTAAAGCTACTGACTGACCTGTACCTAAATGTTTAATCCAAGCCCAGTATCCAGTGCCAGGCGGCAACTATTGTATTATTGTGAAAGTACTTGTACAACTTATATTATTATTTAAAAAAAAAAAATTAAAACCGACTTCCAAGGTAAAAACAATAATAACATCCTTATAATATGAACTAAAAAGTATTAAATAATTTTTCCTATCTAATAGTGCCTTTTTCCGAATTCGGCTAAACCTCAACTATTTCTGTACTCAATCTTCATCATTTTGAAGTCGGTACCAGATATAGCTGAATCTTCAGTTCTCTGACAGAATAGGTATTTGAAACTTTTGGAACTGGCACCGACTTCAAAATTATGAAGATTGAGTACAGAAATAGTTGAGGTTTAGCCGAATTCGGAAAAAGGCACTATTAGATAGGAAAAATTATTTAATACTTTTTAGTTCATATTATAAGGATGTTATTATTGTTTTTACCTTGGAAGTCGGTTTTAATTTTTTGTTAAAAATAATAATTTCACTCTCTTTAGTTACCTCGATTGTTTTTCTTATTCTTATTACGATGTAGATTGTTTTCCTATGTAAGTATTTTCATAATAAGGGTTCAATTTATTACCTCAATCGTGGGAATCGCAGACGCAATAGATTTTTAATTGTTATGCGGCAGCCGGGTGCCGCTTGGGGATTGATGGGTTAATACTAGTTAAACTAGTGTAGTACCTATCGAAGCAACTTACTTCTGTTTTTTCTTTCGAATCTCAAAAGTAATGTCAAATGTGTGCCTTACGCTCTGGAGTTAAGGTTGACTTTGTTATGTTCAATTTTGTGGTACATAAGTCGCTTAGAACTTGAATCATTTATTTTGAAACAACATTATATTTTTATTAAAATCGCTATGAAAAGTACCAATTATTATAAGGACATAACGTGATGATATAATTATGGTGTTGTGGGCATATTGTATCCATATACAACCATGTGACACTGGTGACCCTGACGTGGTAATGATGATGATGATGATGATGATGATGATGATGATGATGATGAATGTAATTTGCATAGTAGCATATGCTTTCAGCTCTTAAAACAGCGCCTAAACCCCCAAACTTGATCTATAATGAATCCGGAGTTCTCTTAGTATCTTCGGAACCATAGTATACCTTGGTGCAAAATCTTGCGTTTTGGTAGCACATGCTTAGGATACTTCTCATAAAACCAAAATCACCATATGTTTCCATATAAATTTTGAGGAGTTCCCCCGATTACTCATGGATCCCATCATCAGATCACCACTTTTGTGAAAATGGGACCAAATTGGAGGAAAACCTAATAGAACAAAACAAAAATTTTGAAAATCGGTTCACAAACGGCGGAGTAATCGTTGAACATACAAAAAAAAATATATCCACAGCCGAACATATAAACAAAATAATATTTTTGGAAAAAAAAAAAAAAATAAAAAAAAATAAAAAAAAAAAATAATATTTTTGGAAGTCGGTTAAAAATATCAGAATAACTAGATGTAGCAACATGTGTAAAATAAAGTTTAGAACTTTATGTTACTGTAGGCAGCACACAGTACAACTAATTGACATAGCCCGTGGTAAACTTTACAACGCTTTGTTACACAGCTATGGTCCACGTAATGTTATTTCACTTCGGAATTTTAATGATAATGATTTAATAATCATCAATGTACTCCGTAAATATTCTTTTGTAGGTAAAATATTCGTGAACGGGTGGAGTTTTATTTTAACGTTGTTCTTTTTGTTTCAGATGGATTCACCAACATGTATCACAGAGTGAGACGAAAGATGAGTTTAAGGATACAATATGGTTTATTAATATTAAGTTATTTATCTCTAGTCTTAAGTAAATCTATAGATGTCAAACGGGGGTTTGGCACCGACCTCGTCGATATCGACAACGATATTGTCGATTTCGATGATGAATATTCTTTTAAATATAACAAGAACCTAGGAATGACTCCGTGGAGTGCCAATGATTACCATAAGGACTCTTACAAATACACGATAGTGAACCACGAGGTAACGAAGTCGATGAAAACGAAAAATAAGACAGAAGAAGATATAAGCAAAGATTTAAAGAAGAACGACACAAATATTAATCTCCAAGCAATTCTTCAAGAAAAGACGACAGAACTTAGTGTCATCCCTTTAGAGTTACTGAGTACGACCGATATACCTTTGGAGGTTGAAAGCACAACGGAAGATTTGACTGTGATACCCTTGAGCACCGAAAAAGTTGCCACTAAAATAACTATAAACCAAACGGTGACGGTGCCGGCATCGACGGAGATGTCTGAAGATTTTAATTTGACCACAGGGTTCTTTGAGTTGACTACTAAACCTTATTTAAACGAAACCACCACTGACCCGGAGAAGAATGTAACGGAAGAGGTCACAACAAATCCAATTCATGAAACTGCTGAACTACCGAGCTCCAAGGAAGCTGCTCATAAGCGTAAATCTAAAAATATAAAAGAAATCGATGATAGCGAAGAAAGTACAGAAACAAACGAAGACGTGCCGATATTCACAGAATTAGATACAGAAGACGTAGAAGAGGTTCCAGAAGATTACTACGACTCAAAAGATGTAGTTCCGACCAGCGCACCAAAAACTGACGCGCTGTCAGTGCTATTTGGTTTTGCTGGGAGTGTAGTCGGGAGTGTCGTGGAGACTGTGGCCGAGAGAGTCATGCCTAAGGGACTTATGGATTTGTTCAAAAGAATGCAAAAGCAGAATGAAGCGTTAGAAGCTGAAAAGCTGAGAAGTCGAGAAGAAAATGGCGGTATTGGTATGTACTGATTTTTGCTCTAGCACGTTATCTTTCTATGTTTTGGATATAGAGTCATAGTCATAGCTTTTTATATTACTTTTTATAGGGCAGTTCACTCGAGGAGTCATCAAGTCCATTTCCTCCGGTCTCAGCAAGCCCCTCACCCAGCTGATGGCTGGAGCTAGAGACAACGGCTCCCTGGATAGCGACCACGGGTTCGTCAGCAGTTTGGCTTCTGGAGTCAGCAGCGTCGCCAACGTCGCTAACTCTATGGTGGACTTGTTCAAGGACAGAGTCCAGGCAATATATCCCGGTGAGTTAATGATTTAACTTATTTGAGTGTACTTTAGATTTATTACTATTTCCATTAAAATTACATTGTTATGTTCCAAGGACCGTAAGTATAACAATAATTATATTATAATCTTAAATCATAAAAAAAACTACGCCACTTTGCAAACTTGATGTACATCTTTCGATCATCAATTAGTTACGTATGACAAGAGCAATTTGCTTTCATTGTAAAAATGTTCATTATTTTAATGGCACAATGATGGGAGCCGCCTAGAAAGTAATTACAGGCGCAGATCGGCCGTGACTTCCGAAATGGAAAGTGGCCCCAGATCTTACGTCATCTTATTACGATCACAATGTGCGTGTATCTCCTGTCTGGTTTTAATACTTGGCGATCTAGTTAGAATCGAGAAATAATAAAGTATGAGAAATCGTATTAAATTGTACTTAAGCTAGGTCATGCTTCAATGCACTTTTTATTACGTTTTTTCACTTCTTTTTAAGGATAAACATTAAACATATTGAAAACATGTTGAAATCAATAAAAACTTCTATACATTGCCGGTCCAAAGTATTGAAGCTTTTGTTGATTTCAATCGATGATTATAGTATGTTGCTGGTATCTTCTGCTGCTGCTGTTAGTACTAATAGCGAAGGTGATGGTCGATACTTATATTGATGTCGGTATTCCAGGCACGGTGTGGTGTGGAGACGGACGCTCATCATCAGCCCGATCCGGGGAGCTGGGGCTGTTCTTCTTCACGGACACCTGCTGCCGGCAGCACGATGCCTGCAAGCTGTACATCCTGGCCGGGGAGACCAAGTTCGGGCTCACCAACACGGGGCTGTTCACAAGGTAAAAGAACGAACAAGGAAAATCCGTTAAAATATTTTTAAATAAATATTATGTACACATATGTACGTTCTCACTTTGACCTGTGACCTGTCACATTTGTGACATGCCGTGCTAGCATATGCCAACGAAAAAATTTTGTCTACACGTTTTCTCGATGTTAACGTGTTTATGTCTTCATCTCTATTGACCCTAACATGACATACATTTTTTCTCGTACGTCTGTCGTCAAAATTAGAGATAATTTTGTTTTTTTTATATGTGCCATTTTTGTCTATATACTAACGAACTATATACGAACGAGAAATTTAACTCTCGAGTCTCGACGTACGCATGTTAGCGAAAAAGAGATATAATATATCGATATCGACAATATCACTACGCTCGAGAGTGAGATATCCACGAGATATCTCGTTGGCGTATGCTAGGGGGGCTGAGGGTCGATAGCGATAATCAACCACAATAAAATCGACCAAGTGCGCGTTGGACTCGCCCATGAAGGGTTCCGCAAATCCGCAACAGCAATAAAGTTTATTTTTATGAAATTAAAAGGTTTGTGATTTATTTTTATATTTCAGTTGATGTATTGAAAGTTAAATTAAGGTTAATCATTTATGACGTATAAAAAAAAAAAAACTACTTGCTAGATCTCGTTAAAACCAATTTTCGTTGGTAGTTTTTATATTAGTCCATCATATATTTTTTTTAGACTTATCATGTCACCTACTTTAGAAGTTAGAGGGGGGCGGGGGACACACATTTTACCACTTTGGAAGAGTCTCTCTCGCAAATTATTCAGGTTAGAAAAAAATGATATTAAAAACCTCAATATGATTTTTGAAGACCTATCCATAGATACCCCACACGCATAAGTTAGATGAAAAAAATTTTTTTGTTTCAGTTGTACCTATGGGGGCCCCTAAAATTTTTAATATTATTTCCATTTTTATATCAAAATCTTAATGCGGTTCACAGATTACATCTACTTACCAAGTTTCAATAGTATAGCTCTTATAGTTTCGGAGAAAAGTGGCTGTGACATACGGACGGACAGACAGACATGACGAATCTTTTTTGCCATTTGGCTACGGAACCGTAAAACCCTTTTATAATCTCAGGGGGTGTCTGTGGAACAAATAAAGGATTCGTAACGAAATAAATAGTACGACTTTCGTTTTATATCTTCCTGAATAGTTCCGCTGTCGATGACTTGCGTTTCTTTCATCTCTACATTAACAATGTACCTTTCTTGTCGTGTAATTGATGTTTTGTTTAATGACGGATGTAAGGTGTTATACTAGTATTACAGCTTCTATATGAGCAACATCTTTGGATAATTGTTAGTTGATTATCATTAAAGGTCTCTTTTATTGAGATCTATCTATATTGAAGACTTTTTAACACTAGAGTACACGCGTGGACTACCATGGTAGACCGGGGTCAGTTTTTCTGCAAAATTTTTTTAGTAAAGCGCGCTAGAAACTGGATATTCCAGGTAGTCCTCGTTTGATAAATTTAACAAAACCTCAGTAACTCTTGTGACCTCATAGTCGATCGAAATAATAACTATTTGGCATCAAAAACGCTGGACTACCATAGTAATCCGAACGAGTATTATAATATAATATACAATGTTATGACTATATGGTGTAGAGTTTAGACTTCGGAGCAGTAGCAGGAGGGACACAAGTGAAAGGCTCGGGAGTGGTAGACCAACTGTTTATTAAAATATTAATTATATTATTCTAGACTCCGTTCACACGTCACATCTTACATACACAATTACGACTCGCACGCGTCAGCATTCACACACTTGAATGCAAGGTACAAAGTACAAACCCCACAATATTCCCCCCTTTTGAATTTTTTTTTAACATAAGTACCAAAAATTATTAGCATAATACAACACAATAATAAAAATTAAATTTCTGAAAAATTTCACAGGTACACAAGTTTACACAAATTACAATTTTACACATTTAAAAAAAAAAAAAAAATTATTACAATTTTAATAAAATTTAATTTCTTTTTTTTTAATTAAGTATATTTTTCTGAAAATCTACATATTTTACTTCATATTATTCAATGTTTAACTAAGTTTACATTTAAATTTTTATCAAATTTACATTACTTAACGTTCGACAAAAACTGACACAGAAACTACATTCTTGTTAATATTATAATAATAATTAATCACAAAATAAAATGCTTTATAAAACAAGTTACATAATATTTTAAGTTAAAATAGGGGAAATATTATTATTACAATAATTTACATTTGTTTAATAAAAGTTAATCTTTCGAAAAAATTAATTGTCAAATTAAAACGCAAAATAATTAGAAATTACATATAAGTGGTAGCGGTACCTGTAGCGGCTGGCTGGGGTTGGATATTCCTTACTACCACCTGAGGGGGCTGGTTGGTTGCAAACCCCATCTCTCTTCGCAACCAATTTTGTACGTTTTTTCGACAATACTTCATAAAAACGTAAGCGACAACCAAAGTCAACATTGCAGTAATAACCATTATCATAATTCCAAATTGGTTTAATTTATGTTCAATACTTTGTTCTCCGTTTTGATTTACAATGACTTCTTCCTTGCTAAAAGCCTTTTCCATTATTATAGTAAGTAAGTATAAAATTTACGAGTGCGGAAGAAAGCAAAATTTAAAATTAAATGATAAAATAATTGTCGAACATTAATATTTAACTTGTCCAAAAAACAAATTTATAAAACAAATAAAATTCTAACTTATTTTAGTTTCATGGAAGAAACAAACATGTTTTTTATTTCATCAGTACGATTTTTGTTACATTTTCGTATAAATTTATTATGATTTCTCAGAAATTTAATAATTTATTAAATAGTTTTTGTTTTTAAAAGTAAGTTAATTAAATGTATTTTTGATTTCATTCCTTGCTTTAATAAAATAATAATCATTATAAAAACAATTAACATTTTTAAATGGCCTACCATATTATAGGCCCTTACATTACTCGTGTAAAAAAAACCGGCCAAGTGCGAGTTGGACTCGCCCATGAAGGGTTCCGCAGCAGCAATAAGATTTATTTTTATGAAATTAAAAGGTTTTTGATTTATTTTTATATTTCAGTTAATTTAATGAAAGTTAAATTAAGTTTACCATTTATGACGTATAAAAAAAACTACTTGCTAGATTTCGTTCAAACCAATTTTCGTTGGTAGTTTTTATAGTAAAGTACATCATATATTTTTTTTAGACTTATCATGCCCCTACTTTAGAAGTTAGAGGGGGGAACACATATTTTAGCACTTTGGAAGAGTCTCTCTCGCAAACTATTCAGGTTAGAAAAAAATAATATTAGAAATCTCAATATGATTTTAGAAGACCTATCCATAGATACCCCACACGCACAGGTTAGATGAAAAAATTTTTTTTTGTTTCAGTTGTAATTATGGGGACCCCTAAAATTTTTAATAATTTTTCCATTATTATATCAAAATCTTAATGCGGTACACAGACTACATCTACTTACTAAATTTCAATAGTATAACTCTTATAGTTTCGGAGAAAAGTGGCTGTGACATACACGGACAGCCAGACAGACAGACAGACATGACGAATCTATAAGGGTTCCGTTTTTTGTCATTTGCCTACGGAACCCTAAAAAAGGGGCACGTGTACTGTAGTGTTAATCGTAAGCCTTATGAGAATTTTTAAGTTTGTTTCTTATTGTACCCTACTTTTAATCTTTCATCAAAGGGTCATGTACGCGTATGTCACGAGACCAAGGCTTACAGTGGCTATGACGCAGCAAAAACGACCACCATAAACCGGCCCATGATCATTTCGAAAGGCATTTTTGCCTGATAATCGTATTTCGCAAGGGCCAGCCTATTACAATATTTTGTGCGCGTGTTGTATTGGTGTAACGACACACCTGTGATTATGATCTCCATGATTGTGACCATTTGGGAGCTTTCGTTTTGCAACCTTCTCTAAATTGGCTTTCGTATAAACTGCTTGTAGTTAAATCTAATAGCGATCGATGTAAGATTTTGATAACGGAGAAAGGATCAGTCAGTTAAGAAGACTTCATATTTTATACATACAAAGACTATTTACACGGCAGCGGAACCGCCACCCCGGCGGTGCCGCTGCAATACTCATCCTTGTATTTCTATGGGCCCTTACACACGGCGCCGCAGCGGCAGGGGCACGGTATCGCCGCCGCCGCGGCGGCGCCGTGTGTAAGGGTTGATTCAGACCGCAACGCGCATTTCTAAATTTGTACTGGATTGACAGATTTCAATTGCGTGAGACGTCTTGCAAATCTGTCAAATCCATACAAATTTAGAAATGCATCTACGCGTCGCGTTGCGGTCTGAATCAACCCAAAGGGTAAATAGAAATACATGTATGAGTAATGGAGCGGCACCGCCGCGGTGGCGGCGCCGCTGCCGCTGCGGCGTGTGTGTAAACAGCCTTACACGTATTTCTAAGTAACAGTTACTTTTAACCGACTACCTACGATGAAGCCAAAGAGAAGGATTACTTCTCAATGAGAAGATGTTTGTATTATATGCGCACTTATGTTTTATACGTCTTTTTATACATTTAAATTTTTGTATTCTTTCAAGTTAAATGCGTTTGCGTTATGATGTTTCGGGCGATTCTGAATCGCCTATGAATTATTAAAGTTGTAGTCCCTATCTCAGAAGATAAACCATAATATCATCCTACATCAAATACGAAATTCATGTCTCAACGTGAACCTAAATAACTAATGATGTTTATTATAATAATGATAGCTTATGAGTAAAGCGTCTCCCAGACAGACGCGGCCTGCGGTGGCGGTGGCGGTGGCGGTCAGTTAAATGGCTTGGCCGCGTGGCCGCGTGTGTCTGTGTCGTTCCTAGAACTCTCAAGTCATCCAACTGACCGCCACCGCTACCGCCACCGCAGGCCGCGTCTGTCTGGGACACGCTTTATGGTGTTATAATTTAAAGCTGCTTTGACACCTACGGTCTCTCGATCACATTACCTTGTTCACGTAATAGTTGTTGTGAAATGTCAAGATCATACAGTTTATACACATTTTGAACTCTATCACTAAAGTAATAAGAGCTAAGTTTGTAACTGTGTTATAAAAATAAAGGACAAAAACTCAGAACATGACCGTGATTGTCACTTCAGACATAATAATAGAAGACACGAGTGGATGAAGTGGGTAAATAACATTTTACAACATAAAATCAATTACACATTTTCCCCCTCATAATTTGAACAATTCTTGTGACTTGCCTGTCTCATCATCTAGCTATACATAGAATCCACATTTTTTGATTTCAAACCATTTTCCCGGTTCTAATGCCTCTATTTATGCAATAAAAACGTCAGTTTTAAAATTATTAGTTATCCTCTTCATTCACTCATGACTTCTTTATAATGCTCTCATATTAAAATCTACTTACATTCAGAGCCTTGGCTCACTTTACCTTGGACTTTGAATAGTCCTGCTTTTAACGCAACATAAAAGAACTAAATCTACCGCTATTTTGACGTTATTAATACTTATCCTGTATGTATGAACAATTGGAAACACTCAAGATATATAAGAAAATGAACAATAGAATCAGATACTGCTCGGAAATCCACAGCAAACAATTTCATCTATTAATGATAATATTAAGAATTTTAATGTTATTCATAGCATATTGCTAGATTATTTCTAAAACCTTGCAAAATGTTACTAAAGTCCTTTGGTCATTTTTCCATTTCAGTTTTTTCCGTTAAAATGTTTCTTTATTTTTATTTGGTAGCAGTTGCTATTTCACAAAGTCTTATAAAAAGTATACAGACATGATCCTTCGATTTATCCAATCAATTACCACTGTAATTCGGCACAGCGGGTCAATGTGGCGGCGCCAAAATACATTTTAATTGGCAGCCATATTTGTCGCCGGGCGATAGCCGCGAGATCGATGAGATAACTTGCATCACCGGTGAAAGTGTGCCAAGCGCGAGTCGAGAATTAACATGCACTTAGCGCCATATTACGTTAAAAACCAATCATCGAACCAAGAATCGGCATGCAGAACACGTTAAAGTACCCCAGTGACCCATCTATGGTTTGTACAGTATACAGTGTACAATCCCTTCCTTAATGATTCACGATAGCACAGTTCAGGCCAAAATGAATCGTCAAGTCTGTCCCCATCTAATGTGCCGATCACTCCTTACTCCAGGTTTTGCCTCCGTTCTGACCTGACGTTTCCTCATTCCAGGTCTCACTGCAGCTGCGACGCGAAGTTCCGGTCGTGCCTGCAGCGCACCAACTCGCTGGTGTCGTCGCAGATCGGTCTCACGTACTTTAACGTGCTCGGCCCGCAGTGCTTCCGCCGCGCCCACCCCATCGTGCGCTGCGTGAGGCGCACGAGGTACGTTGACGTTCCCTACTCCAGGTCTCGCTGCAGCTGCGACGCGAAGTTCCGGTCGTGCCTGCAGCGCACCAACTCGCTGGTGTCGTCGCAGATCGGTCTCACGTACTTTAACGTGCTCGGCCCGCAGTGCTTCCGCCGCGCCCACCCCATCGTGCGCTGCGTGAGGCACACGAGGTACGTTGACGTTCCATACTCCAGGTCTCGCTGCAGCTGCGATGCGAAGTTCCGGTCGTGCCTGCAGCGCACCAACTCGCTGGTGTCGATGCAGATCGCCCTCACGTACTTCAACGTGCTCGGCCCGCAGTGCTTCCGCCGCGCCCACCCCATTGTGCGCTGCATGAAGCGCACGAGGTACGATGACGTTACCTACTCCAGGTCTCGCTGCAGCTGCGACGCGAAGTTCCGGTCGTGCCTGCAGCGCACCAACTCGCTGGTGTCGTCGCAGATCGGCCTCACGTACTTCAACGTGCTCGGCCCGTAGTGCTTCCGCCGCGCCCACCCTATCGTGTGCTGCGTCAGGCGCACGAGGTACGGTGACGTTCCCTACTCCAGGTCTCACTGCATCTGCGACGCGAAGTTCCGGTCGTGCCTGCAGCGCACCAACTCGCCGGTGTCGACGCAGATCGGCCTTACGTACTTCAACGTGCTCGGCCCGCAGTGCTTCCGCCGCGCCCACCCCATCGTACGCTGCGTGAGGCACACGAGGTACGATGACAAAGTTTGCAGCCGAGCAATCTCAAAAATCGCAATCTTCCTTCTAGAGGACGACTCTACATAACTAAACAAAAAAAAACTGACTTCGACGGTCATTAGCCCACTCCACATTCCCACCACTGCTCCTGTAAGCCAGGGTCCGTGATGACCGCTTCGACAGCAGACGTGGTTGAACTGTGTATTTACAAGTGATGTGCGCATGTGAGCGATTTTACAGCGTTGTTGAACGACTTTGTTTTTAATAATTCAATTGTGTTTGTCAAATATGATACCACCTTAAACAGAGCATTTATAAGTTACCCTCAAAATATGCTTTCAATAAGCATTGAACCTATTATGTTTTTACCTGGATCAGAATGTTCTAAACAATTTTAACTTAACAGGATAACGGGACAGAGATGCGAGGAGTACGAGCTGGACGTCACCAAGCCGAAGATGTGGCAGTGGTTCGACAACGAGACCTTCTGAGCCAGGAGTCAGGAGCGACTTGACCCCTGGAACCGTACCATTTGCAGTCAAAACATACCAGAAACATTTGTGAAGAAAAGTTACGTTTGTAGATGAATTATAAAGTACAAATCTTTAGTTTCTCGATGCAGCAAAAAACGATAATCTCGATTTTTTTATACATGCAGTCAAACCTATCGCATATGAGCGTATAAACTATAATGTGACCAGAAGATTTAGATTTAGTCATTAAACATATTGTGATAATTATATTAACATTAGTATACTTAAGCAGTGAAAAACGCTGAACGTATTTAATGTAGAGTTTTGCTTACGCATATAAGAAAAAAAATACTTTTTTTGTACAAAAACAATAGCCAGATGGTATTTAAATAACTACACCGAATCTAAAGATACCTTGTTATATTATTATTTATTAAAACCTTTAAAATATTTTAAGACGATAAAATGTTTATACATAGGTTAGTACTAATAAAGTGTATTATTTTTACAATTTTTACTCATGCATTTTTTATTTTTAACTTCTCAACTATTTATATTATAAGCATTTATATAAGTGAATTATTTATATTTTGTGTATAGCTCAAAATGTAATTCGGGATAAAAAAATAAAACAACACGGTATTTTTATATACGAAACATCAGAATATATTTCAAAACTTTTACATAATATAATAACTAAATAATAAAATGTCAATATACTACAACACAATAGCTATAACTGTCAACAAATGAACATCAAAATCCGTGCTATGTTAAATTGGTAATCCCCAAAATTCGTAGATCAAATCTAAACAACCGCAAAATTTCCAGAGAGTGCCACCAGTATATTTATAGCAGTAAATATTATGATGTTAGAAAAAAATAGTAAAAATGCACAGAATTTTTAATTTTTACTTAAAAATGAGTCAATTACAACCGTACTCAGAATTATTATTATTTAACCTTAATTTAATGATGATTTTGTCATATAATTTATTACATTTTCTGCCAAACTCTTTATTAAATTCAAGTTAAGTGATTGCTGCGGCTCTTTGTCTTTTAAAGAACTTTGTTGAAGGATTTATTTAAACTATTTTAGAATAATTTCGTTTATTTTAGAAGGCTCGTTCTGTAAATTACCAGTGGCTCCCCTGGCGGCGGCTGTACGGACTATTAACACTAAAAACTTTGACAAAATGGACGTATCACTACCATTCTACGGATAATAAATTGTGCATTAAAAGATATGTTCAGCAATAGCTTGGTACTGATATTGAACATTAAGGCTATTTATAGTTTCAACTTTCAAAATATCGAAAAAAATAATATTTTTTTGCGTTCGATCACCGCAGAGCAATCTCCGCAAAGAGCAGCGCCCGCAAATTATTTTTTGTGGATACTGGCAAAGTTTAGTTATTTTTAATTTCTACGTCAACGAGGGTTCGGTACCTATTTTAATATTAATTGATCAATAATTTAATAATGATTAATTTGGCGTCAAAGCTGCTCATTACGAAAATAAAAGTAAGAAGCTAAGAAAATATTTTGTAATTTTAACGTATTATTTACAAGTGGAGTAAAAAATGGAGTTATTTATTTGATTAATTATGGAGGCAAAATAAGCCTCTTTTCAAGAAATTAACAATGCTATTTATATTTTGTGATCGTGGTAAGTACTAAATTAAATAAATAAATTTAAAAGTGCAAAATATATATCTCGAAAAAATATCATATCCTGCAAGCACTGTTAAGCATTTACTAGTTTGTTGAAATAAAGTAATTTTGTTTATTACAATATAATTATTACGTAGCACACGTTAGTGATATATTTGTATATTTAATTACATGAGTTACATAATATTTTACTTTAAACACATAATATCTTGTAATGGACACACCAAAGATACATCAGTCACATGATTAAATAATAATAATAATTGGAGTGTACCAAATATTAATATTAAATAATAGGTATAGCCTTTTAGGCTGGGAGTAGTTTTGTACCACATATTTAGTCATGTGATTGAAATATTCATATTGCAATTGGTACAATAATATAAAAGTCTATGGTAAGCTACGCCTACAATACATGAAAAACCTATTGGACTATAAAATACTAAGAAATATTGCTTAACATGGTCCAATGGGATTATAATTAGGCTCAAATTTAGTTGTGGAGTCAGACTTGGGTCTCCTGGACTTCGAAATCAATATTAATTACTTGAACACGGAAATAATTCTTCAGACTAGATAGGGGCAGGAATTACTTTGTATGGACTGTTCACGGTATTTTATACATCTGTATTCTACCACCATTCTCGTATATTATTAAAATTCAAACCTTAAAAATTCAAGTCAATATTAAACTCGAAGTTCAGATGCTAAGTCATTTAAGCTATTTTGGAAGAATATTAGCCAATTTAACAATATTGGTATGGCAGCATTATTTTAATGATTCTAAACGCAACTATCCCTGTTTTCTAATAGCAGAACTAGAGCGCATCAAGCCGCATAATGCTCTACGTTGAATGTTCAACTGCAGCAGCGCTTTGCACAATCAAAGACTCTCAAAAATTTACTTTTCAATTAAGCATTGGCATTCTTCGGCATTGTGTCCTATTGAGTCGTATTATGCTCTGCAATTGGAAATCAGGGTATATCGACAAGCAAGCTACGATGGGCCAGGACAGTCCAAGGGCGAAGTGAGATTGGTGTTCTGTTTGGACCCTGGGGTTACATAAGCGTTACTCGTTGGGTGACTAGTGACTACACACTCACTTACTCCAACTACGAGTACATCTGTATTGACATCTATTAACTATATGAAGCGATTTTAATGTTTGATAATGGCAAAAACCGTGTTCTTGTGTCTCGAAATAAAAATATAATTGGAGATCCATTTACTTGTTTTGAATTTCAGTGTTAAAAAAAAATGTGGTACGAAACAAAATTGAGACAAATTTTTGACGGTGGATTCTGGCTCCCGATTAAAATCGCTCCAACAACATTGAAATGACGAACATCGATATATTAAAATACATTTAGATTTCAATGATACATCTAGTAATTCAGATAATTTCGTCCTACTAATACTTACAGCTCCTAGTCTAGCGTCGTCGACACTCGCAGCTACGAAATCAACTAACATAAGGCAAACGGGTATATTGGAGGGACTTAACATATTCACTAAACAGGCACTAAAATTTCATAATTGGTTTGATAATTTCTAGGATTATTGGGATCTAAACAACGTAAACTAACGACCGCTACCTCTGTTTCGCGACACACTTTGAGCAAAGATGGTACTATTAGAATTCATATTATACAGATTCACATCATGTCGGTACGGTACCTATGTCGGGCCGTAGCAGTAGTAAGCCACATTTCATATAATATTTTTATTTGACGCATCGCAGAATCGGTCATAGAAGTTATGGCAAAGCCCAGATTCCAATATTGTGTATATAGCCTATTAGGTACACACTAACGCTTGACCAAATTATTTTACTTTTCATTATATTCCAAATTGGAGAAATGAACTCAAATAGAACCATCTTTACATTCTAGTGTCTTACTTTAATACTTTTTAGTATTTTCTTGGATGGACTCTTATTAGCAGTTCCATCTGTATACTTGTTCTAGGAGTTGACATGCTGGGAACTACAACATTGATTTGTTATACAATTCAATGTTGTATTATAATCTGATATTATATCATAAATATGTTGTATTATAATCTCATATATGCATATCATCATATAATTGTTTTTGGATTATAATCCCGCTTACTGAAAAAACATTTACTATGCTTTCGCTTACCTATAATATGGTTGTCAGTCTGTCAAGTGGCTTTTGAAACACAGACAAGTAAGCAACATGGATTAGCGTAAACGTGGTGTATTTTATTTTTGTAATAATGTTAAAAAATCTGTTATTCACATACAATTTCAAAGTGTTAGCCGGAAAACTCTGCATGTTTTTCATCCATACTTAATATTATAAATGCGAAAGTGTGTCAGTCTGTCTGTCTGTTACCTCTTCACGCCTAAACCGCTGAACCGATTTTGCTGAAATTTGGTTTGGGGATACTTTGAGTCCCGGGAAAGGACATAGAATACTTTTTATCCCGGAAAAATGTACGGTTCCCGCGCGATAAACTAATTTTGGCGCAACGAAGTTGCGGGCGTCATCTAGTAATACTTATAAATTTTAAATAGTTAGAACATATTGGTTTTATGTAAAGTTCCCATAGCCAACTCCTCCTTGTGTTCTCACCATCATGCGTACACTGAGTCCTCTAAGCCACTAACTACGTATTCCTAATTCGTTAGCTCAATTTCTGAAGCCATGGACCCAATTTAGTTATAGTCACTAAAATTTATTTGTATTCCAAAACTCTACACTCCAAATCTGTCCGACAAATCTGGATACGAAAGCTACAAAATTGGGAACGTAACGGTATAGTGGAAAGTAGAAAGGAGTTATATAAAATCTATGGAATACTGTCATTATCACTATAAACCTGCCATACGAAGGTTCTTTCATCCCCACGATCACGCTAATAAAAATTTAACATTATCTAAATTACATTTAAATTATACAGTAGATAAAATATGATGTCTACGTTTATATTCTAGCTGCAGTAAATTTTGACTAACAACTGCGTAATGTTATGTGAATGTTACATAGATTACTCGATATAAACAGCAGATTTAATTCGTATATAAAATATTAGCGTAGTGTAAATTGTAGCAAATTATTGCTACTTTGTCTGATCCAGTCACGCCGGATCAGACTCTGCAAAGTACTTTGCAGCACGACAACTGCGCTAAGGATACAAGTTTAGTTATTTCATTTATTATGTAGGTATTTCAAAAGAAATTCTTAGTATTATATATATTTTGCTTTCTCCGTCTGAAAGCCTGAACTCCGAAATCGTATCACAATAATTTTTGGTAATATTTTTTGGAAACAATTAAAAAATATATTGAGATCACATAAATACTTAAGACTACTAATACTAGGAATAAAATACACAATATTAGTTAATGTCGCTTCAAAATACTGAACAAACATCGACCGCAAAGAGAAGTCGCCGCAAAGTATTCACGATACTTTGCGGCGCTTGGACAACTCTTTCAACCTACATACGGCTGACCTTACACATACTTAGTTTGTCGTATGTCTATTCTATACACATGTATCATCATCATTTTAAACTCTTTTAATCAGTGTCTCTTATATTTTATACGCCGGCCCGTGATTTTGCGCCCAGCCATGGAAATACCTCCTCGTTATAATTTTTTCAGCAGCAATAAATCAAAGTTACCTTAGCTAATATTTATACTAAAATAATTTTATATAATAGCAATAAATGCTTTAATACTGCTCGTAAAATCACAAAATAATTATAATAAAGTTGTATGTTTGTTGTAAAATGTCCTACGTAAATTACTAAAACGGCTACTTAAACTTTGTAAATGTAATAGTCGAGCTTGGATAATTGAGTTATAAATAATTAGATTTATTATTATAGAGGTGAGGGTACTACTGTAAGGCTGGATTGTAGCTCTCTACATAAGCAGACCTCTACATAATCTTGGCACGTATAGTCATTAGTTAGGTGTGCCAACATTATGTAGAAGCTTTACATTTAAGGATTAATCACATCTAAACATGATGAGTCTGTTTGTATCTTCTTATCCAAGCTCGACGCCATGAAGTTAGGTTAGGTATGAAGTTGTGAGGTGTGAAGTTAGGCGAGGTTGGGCGCGCAGTCGAAGAAGGGGAAGCAGGCCACGGGCTCGGCGGCCGCATGCTACAGCACGTGGAGGTTCTCGCACGACTTGGACTTGGAGTCCCGCGCCCACACGCGACCCAGCAGCCCGCGCACCTGGAAATGACCAGATAAAAGACATCAGACAAAGAAAATAAATTAATTCAATCTACATCGCTTTGCAATGCAACGAGATTGCAAACAGTATTGCTAAATAATAAATGAAGTCAAATTCTAAAGTAGTAACTAATTTAATTAAAAATAAAACGCGAAATTAGAAATGAAGATCAAAAAGAAGAGAATAATGTGGTAAAAAGTTCGTTATAACTCTATCCGCCAACGTGGTTAGATTGTCAATTCTACGAGCTATCTATTAGGATCTATAAAGATACAAAACGACAAACATGAGTCAGAAAATATTCTACGTCATATACTGTATCGTTGTTAAAAATGACCGTGATAGTAATTCACGCGCAAGCTGCGAGGAGAGTAACATTAAATATTACTCCAGATACATTCCTCATTCCTTAATTCCTCGAAGTTTACGCACTAACTATAACTTGTAGGTGGAGTCTCTATTATAGAGGGTACCTTGACGCTGGCGGAGAGCCTGGTGCGCTTGCGCGGCGTGCTGGCGGCGGAGGCGGGCGGGTCGGGGTCGGCGGGGGCGGCAGGGGCGGCGGGGGAGCGCGCGCGCGCCCGCGTCTTGCGCGACGTGCTGCGCTTGCGGGCACGCTCCGCGTGCTGCTGCTTCAGCCGGATCTGCGTCAGCAGCCCCACCAGCAGCTCGTCCACGTTGTGGTTGATCCCCACCGACGTCTCGATGAACTTGCACTCGTACGACGTCGCCAGCGCCTTGCCCTCTGTAACGTGACGACATGAACGTTAGGATGTACTATCAGAGAAGTTGATTCCTAAATCCTAGGCAGATGGGGGACTTACGTAGTTTGGTCGCGTTACGTCAAACCCAGCCTACAGTACAGATCACAATTAATTAGACCGGATTCTCCTTGGACTTTCGTTTGCAAAATTGGCAGACCGCAATCTGACTTCTGATATGCGTTGTTGCGATCCACAGCATTGATTTCACAGATGTTGCCAGACAGCATTGTGCGGCATTTCACGGCTTGGAAGGGCGCGAGGTGAGGACCGCACGCGCTTGTGGCAACAAGCATTTTTATATAGCTAAATGTCCATGGAACACATATCAAACAACAGTTCGCGGTCGGCAAATTATGCAAACGAGTATCCAGGGGCGTCTTTCCCTTAGGTGCAGGGTGTGCGTTGCACACGGGCGCCGCAGTCCTAGGGGCGCCGAGCACTGCTCGCAACGGAGCCCCACTCGGCGCGCGCCCACGTTGGCCGGCCGCCACGCTTTAATGACCAACGTAAAAAGAATTCCAGTTTGCATACATTTTGTGTAAAATCTGGAGCTCTTCTTATATTTGTCGAATTACAGCAAAGCAAGGCGCCACGAGCGGCTCGGCTTTTGCAATATAAATACATATTATAAACTTTATTTTTTCAACGCTAAATAAACCTTTAAACACATAAATGAAGATTATATATTTTGTAGTCAAGATGGGCGCCAAAATGAGAGCCGCGCGACTCACGTCAGGCTGGATCTATATGCGTCCACGCGTAAGCCCGGTTTAGCCGCTAAACCACAAAATCACAAGCAAATGTACTCTTGACGATGCCCTTGCGGTCGCACAGGGCACCATGCAGCCTACGCCCTCCGTGCCTCCTTCTCATGGGATCTGCGTATTAATTTGCTTCCCGCTCTGTTTATGCAGCAAGCAGCCTCCGTTTGCGACATAACAGTTTCGCGGAGGGTATAAGCTACTGCCTCCCAACAAGTAGTAAGGTCCAATCCAAGGACGTCAGCCCGCTGCTCAGCCCAAGCAGAGCGTTCAATGAGCGTATGCTTTAAACTCGGCTGTGTGTTGATACACCCTCCGACAACACGCGAGCCTCCAGATCCCACAGAGGGGACACTGTCAGCGCCAACGCCGCTTCGCCAGCTAACGGTTCGATAGCAGCGTAGTATTTGCAGCGCTAAAGCATGCTGCGGGCTTCTGAGCAGCTGTCTATTCCGGGCTCCTATATTTTCCGCCCAAACAGGACTGCAGGAACCCTGTATAATTTTAGCAGAAGGCGATTCAGGGCCATGGGCATTATCTTCAGTTTAAGTGCCAATCGACAAAAATGAGGGGTAAAGATCCATTCAGAAATGCATCATTCATGCATTTCAGCGCCGATCGGCACACTCTCCTCTACATCTCTGCGATGTGCAGTGCTGCTTCCGCGGGGGCGGTGCTTCCGGGGCCCATAGAAAAACATGGCCTACGTCTTTTCGACTGCAACTCGCAGCCCCAACGCTTCTATAAACGCCACAACATGAGACTCACCCACTTTCACCAGGCGTATTGTCTCCTCAAACATGTTTCGTAGGCCAGCATGTATGTGTCGTCTGGATAGCAGACCAAACGTAGCCCACGGAGATCGGCCGCTCGCAGGATGCAATGGTAGCCGATGTTCCACAGAAGAAGGCCAAGAACAAACCCGACCCCTACCAGACCACCTCTAAGTCATTAGACTTTGAGGTGGTCTTGATTAATTTTTAGGCAGTTTAAGGGTCTTACGGCTCACCTCATATTTATTTTGGTCATAGATGGCATTCATTATAATATTGTATTATATTATCTATGCTAGAGAGTTTAAATTCTCAGATTATGTATTTCTGTTGCCTCTTTAATATAAAATATTAAAAACAAAATAAATTTAATAATTAAGGATACAATCCCATACAACAAATGTGATTTTTTTGGCCATTAAGTATATCAATAACGGCTACACGTAGGCACTTGAATTATTCAAAAAATAAACATTTAAGGGGCTCCCATAAAAAAAAACAGTTTTTGGCCCATATTTGCTTTAAGTATAATCGTACGGAACCCTTCGCGCGCGAGTCCGACTCGCACTTAGCCGATTTTTTTTTGAAGGGCGCCACTTAGTTTTCGTACCACCTGAAAATTTGAGTAAGACCGGCACTGGTCCTCACCGGACGGACAAACTATATACTCTGTACCCATTTCATTTTGACCGCTTGCTTTCTAGGGGGCGCTAGGGTAATATTTGCACACGGGCGCCACATGGGCTAGAGACGGCCCTGCGGGTATCCAATTAGAGCCTGCACTAAATATTCAATTGACATGATCCGATCAAATGTCGTTGGTCTGTCAACTGCCTGGGAATCAATTTCCTCGGTGGTACATAATGAATGGTATGAAATAAATGATGATCATTGGGTGTGTTAGCGACACCGATATGCACCTAGCTACCGCTAACTCTTAGCGATAGCTCGCAAATCGGAGTAGGCAGGCCTCGTATTAATAGTTTTTGTAAAGGCCCATCCTAAATTAAGATTTTTCCCGACACAAGTCTGGTCACTGTAGTGCGAGCACTGCGTATTATAGATACGACGGTAGCGGCCACTACACCTGTTTTTAAGCATCAAAAGCGGCAACACCAATTTCGAATATCATGTCTGATGATGATACTAGAACAAGACAATACAATTCGATTACCAGAAACAGTTCGCAAATCAAAGGCAAACAGTGGAGCACTGTTAAAGCGATTACTCGTCTAACTACACATTCCTCCGTCGAGAGGTCATCGGCCACTTAACCGACTTTGCCAGCACCGCCCACTTCGCTCCAAAATTACCTGAAAATATTTCAGCCCCCGAATACTTCGGCCTCAAACTTTGTTTCGGCACATAAATTTTCCGAGTCGTTGCGGGAAGTTGGCAAAAATGTTAAATTCAATTGCGGGGCTTTTATCTCAAAGTTTGGTCTAATTGATGGCAATTAAATCTAAAACGGCCGGGGACCGTCCTCGCCTAATTGTCTATGACGAGCGCCGAGATGAAGCAGTACAGACTGTTGTTGGTACGTACCGTAAGTACTTTCAGAGAAATCTATTTAGAGGCAGTTCGGGGGCATACATCATTTGGTCAACTTATCCCAAGCCAGCCGACGAAAAACAAGTAACTTGACATAACCCGACCAATAAGGTAGGTCCACAATGAGAAAATGAATAATTTTTTTTTGATGGAACTTGAGGTTTTTTTTACCATAGGTTAAGGCAATTATTTGGCAGATACAGTTCTGAATGGGAACAACAAGAGAGGCATGATAGCTGCCGGACTTCAAACATTCCTGCTACTCAATAATTTTTATGAAAGTTGATCTCCCTTAAAATGTCATTACTCGTATTCAAGTAGAAATCATTTAGTCAGCTCGGCACTGAAATGTATAAAATACGAATGCCAAGATCACGAAGCCTTTCAACCTGACGGCCCCCGTGACGTATTTAAACAGATAGTTAAATATTAAGCTGGGAATAAGGTACATCTCAATGTGTGGCGCAAACGAGCCACAAGCGACCGCAACCACGACAAGAGGGCACGGTTTTTATAATTTTTAAATTCGCGGTAGATAGATCTTTACGTGGAAAAGTCACGAATTGATTGATCGATCTCCCGATGAATATCACGGATACAGAAAACCATGAAGAATGTTCCTTCGCTAAGTTAGAGTTTCAAAGCGTTCAACTATGAAGAACGGTACAGGTACACTTGAAACTCTGGCCTTGGAACAGGAAGCTTGCGGTCGGTCTGCGCCGACACGGGACTTAGCCCCCGGAGCCCGGCGCGAGGTGCCAATCAATCTGGCTCAGGTTAAGCCCCTGCCGGAATCGAACCCCGTCAGCTTCCTGACGCTAGACATTCTGATTCTGTACAATTTACAACCGACATTCAAAAGCAAACCGACATTAATTGAAAAGTTTTATACGCATTAAGTAGATGTTTGCGGAGATGTAAGCTTTTTTCTATGCTGAGTTTTCATCCCATGCAAAGAGGTTGTTATGCAGTTGTCAGCAATCAGTAATAACATCTAACAATATGCGACTTCGCCATGTTAGCTAATACTCGCGAATACGCGAAAATTGTATTCGCGAGTATTAGCTAATATATCTAGTTTTAAGTCTTTCACTGTAAACAGGCCATTTAGCCGAAACTTTTTCGTTTTCGCTTCATTATAGAATCGCCGATCAAAATGTATGGAATTGACATAAGACGAGTCGAACGTCAACGTCATACTAACGAACGCTTATGTCAATTCCATACATTTTCATCGGCGATTCTATAACGAAGCGAAAACGAAAATATTTTAGCACATCCCCCAGTTTTGTGTACCTACATAAATTATTAAATAATAAATAAATAAAAATGACTCCAAGATTGTCTTGTGAAGTAATAATGCTATAAAAACGTGTTTTATTTTATTTTATTTTCTACTCATATACAGTTCAGTATAGTTCAATAATCATATTTTTTTATTACTGAACTGTATCATCGGGAAAATTACGAAAGGACGGTCTCCTTTAAATTGCGATTTATTTCTACTTAATGCGAACTAAATAGCTATTTTCCGCGTTAGCACTGCACCAAAATGGCTTCGCAGAGAATTATTATTTATATTACGTAGGTTTTTATAATCTTAGCGTTTATTCCCCGTTTAAAGTCACTTCCACGGCGATTCTCGCACAGAGTATCGTGTTAACGGGCCTGCAGCGTTACCTCGCATATAAATTGCTTCTATTACACTGCTACATAATGTTTACCCCAGGTGGGGCGATGGGCCGATGGACCCCTTCCCTATTACCCCAGGTGGGGCGATGGGGCAATGGACCCCTCCCCCATTTCCCCAGGTGGGGCGATGGGGCGCTGGACCCCTCCCCCGTCCGCTTCGTGCCCCGTGATAAACGACATCGAGATTAAAACGGGTTCCTCTGGAAGACGTAATGAAAATACTAGGGTCCGATTAATTGAAAAGTTTTATACGCATTAAGTAGATGTTTGCGGAGATGTAAGCTTTTTTCTATGCTGAGTTTTCATCCCATGCAAAGAGGTTGTTATGCAGTTGTCAGCAATCAGTAATAACATCTAACAATATGCGACTTCGCCATGTTAGCTAATACTCGCGAATACGCGAAAATTGTGATATCTAAAGATCTACGTCGATTATGCTTTCGAAAGCTTCACAATCATGGTGGAATGGTAGATGGTTATCGATCATAGGCCAATCTGGGAACGAGGTCCTTTCAGTCAATACCGCTACAAAGTTTCACGGAAATCAAACCTTGTGGTGTATCCCACATTTCGAAGATATCTCGTGGTATTGACTACACCTGACTGTGAGTGGCATACTGCGACTCACCGTCAGTGGGCACGACGCGCGAGCGGGCGAGGTCCGCCTTGTTGCCAACGAGGATGACGGCGCGGCGCGAGGTGTGGCCCGCCGCCCACAGCGCCTGCAGCCGCCGCTCCGCCTCCGCGAAGCTGGCGCGGTCTGCGGTCGAGTACACCACGCAGTACCCGTGCGCGCACCCCTCCGTCTGTACACAAATTGTTCCAAAATATAATAAGGGCCTCCGCTAGCTGCTAGCTAAACCGCGACGCACGTCCTCTTCGGAGGAAATGTATAAGCAGCGGTTACATTTATGCAACCACATCTGCTAGCGGAAGACCTTTAATGGATCGCATAAAGATATCAGTCAGTGGTCCACCAAGAAGCCTTATTGGGAACAACGTTTCGTTTCAACAAGTAATGTGCTTTCTATTTCCTTTATCCCTGACACCTTTACTGGTCTGAGTTATTGCTAACTAAATGACGCCCGAGACTCCGTTGCGCCAAAAATCGTTTATCGCGCGGGAATCGTAAATTTTTAAAGGATAAAAAATAGCCTATGTCCTTTCCCGGGACTCAAAGCATCTCCATGCCATTTCAGCAAAATTGGTTCAGCGGTTTGGGCGTAAAAAGGTAACAGACAGACACACTTTCGCATTTATAATATTAGTATGGATAATATTATTTATGTAGATGCGCGCCTCATTTGTTATAAATAAGAAATATTAGATAGCATGATGTTAATCCACGAGTAATTCTCAGACTGGCTCATGCCATATTATGAGCCTAAGGACCTAAAATGTGTTATGATTTCTCTTTTAAGAAGTTATCCATTTCACATATTTTAATCAGGCCCCAAATTTTAATTTGTGTCCTATTGTTTAGTTGAATTGGAGAGCAGTTAGCGTGATCCCGGTAATCTGGATCTATAGTGGGGGTATTGTCACGGTAAACTCATAATGCCCAACTTTAGCAAACGGCCCAAAGTTTCGACAAATATTAATCGCATCATGGCTTTGTTCTCAAAACAACTTCGTGGATACCTAGCAGTATCACAAATCACAACATACAGCGAACTACTGATGCCATAACACAAGTAGCAGTTAGTTAGCAAGGGATTAGACGACGTGATGACTGCCTACTTTGTGCTACTGTGTATTAATAGGGATGACGACAAGGTCAAAGATTAGCTGATTTTTTAAATAAAGACAAAGCGATAAAAAATAGGTATTCTCAAAATTTCAGCTTCATAACTTATTATATTTTTTTTTGTTTTGAGCCTTCAAAGTTTTTTCGTCAAGTTAAGTCAAGTCGAATATCTATACATATAATAAAACTGTAGAAATGAAAATTCTGTACATTAAAGATATTCAAAAAATAATGAGCGGGGGGTGTTACTACATCGCTATAGAAGCCAAAAATGTGGTTAGTTTTTTTGTCTGTCTGTCTGTCTGTCTGTATGTTTGTTCCACTATCACACGAAAACTACTGATCCGATTTGAATGCGGTTTTCGCAGATATATTTGTCTTCTTCCAACTTAACATCTGGTGTATAAAAAAATTATATATAATACTTTAAATGGCAAAACAACGTTTGCCGGGACAGCTAGTTTTTTTTATAAAATTCCTTAATTTTTGTGTACCATTCGATAAGTTATGCAATTTTTAAATTTTTTTCTTACGAAACCACTTTCATAAACTCAATATTTAACATAGCTATCGAACAAACTAGCTAGGCGTGACGTCACAGTTAGCTGACATTTTGTATGGAGCGTTTTGGGAAGGTCTATTTTATGTGTTTTACAAGAACCAATAGAATCGTTGCGCTGAACGTGGTCTGGCAAATGAAACGTATCTATTGGTTGTTAAAAAGTTAAAAACACATTCCTCGCAACGCAGCTTAGCTCAGCTCCGGTGGAAACGCAACCTTAAGGTAGATACGTAATTTAATATGTCAGTCGGACCCGTGTTGCGTGGGTCGGGCAATCTTCCTCCTCGGAAATGTAAGATAATAATTTATTTGGATATTTTCCTTACCTCCCGCTTCCTATTGTACGACACATAATATAAACTATCTGGCACTTATCAGAGGATTTTGAAACGGAATGTAATGCTCATTTTAATCACGCACACTCCCTGTTCCTTTCAATTTCCTAGTAGTTTTAAAAATATTTTCATCAAACCTAAGGTTAGTAAAATCGTCCCACATTAATAGATTTAGGGACAACCAAATAACTTCGCCTTGGTAAGATAGAGACAAAGATAAGGCAGCGTAAGCTCCGTCTCAGTCACTTACCACCATGTAATCTGGTGGTTCGTCCAGGAAGGTGATCTCCGACTCCTCGCCCGCCAGCAGCACGCACACCGACTTCTCACCAGACTCGTCATCTGAAAATTTATTTAAATTAAAGCCTTTAATCATTGAAAACTACTGGATAACATATTTCTAATCATTTTAATCGCTAAACGACGCAACACGAATTAAAAGGTACCCAATTATCTATTTCGCAAAAAAGGCTTCATTGCGTTTGGGCGTTAAAATTTTCAAAATGAAAAAGGTAGCTGTAAGCCTTTCTTGTAACCTCGGAATTAATCATCTATTAACTGTAGGTATAAAAAAAAACAATGTATCTGGAAGGCTGTGGAACATCAAACGGCGTAATTAAAGTCGCTATTATCGTCCGACGTGATCGCTGGAGCGATGCTTTGATCTTCGCCCGTGAAACACGCAAATATAAGATTCGCGATCAAATATTTATGGGTCTGAGATTGGTGAAATTTCTGGAATGAATGGAAAATCACTTGAACAGAGCGGGGAAATTAGGTTAAATCTAGATAAGATTTCAGGTCAGGCAATAAATAGTTGTTAATTGAATATCTAATCACATCAGCCTGATCAAAAATGGCGTTCGACTCGGTCAAAACTCAATTACCGCGCGGTTATTGGTCAACGCTTTGTCACCAGTCAATTTGACAGCCACGCTGCAAGCTTTGACGAGAAATGTGAACCAAAGTAAAGATCCATCGCATTGCGGGCTTCATTCTTTTGTATTTCGAATTTTAGTTCCAATTTCAGGCTGTCTATGGGCTGTAACTACCATCAATTATGTTTAAAATTGTCAGCTAGCTCTATCTTTTTAATTGTCTTTATATTTTATACAAATTCTAAAACTCCGCAAGCGATTCCGAGATGAACCATAAAAATGTTCATTTAGTTCCTAACTTGTTAAACTAGTTAAAACTTACCGTTCTTGGCTCGGGCAACAGCTCTTCAACGTTTTTACATCCCAATTAGCTTCTGAACCAACCAGCTCCGACTTTTATTTTAATCATATGAATGCGAACGTACTTGGGAACGTTTTAAATGGATTTTTAGTGAGGGTTTTTCTAAGAACTAAAGATGCTCTTATAAACGTGGAGCATAATCGTGCAGAGTAAATACCCAGGATGTAGTGTTTATGTGAGGTCGTATTAGTTGCTTGGAGCACTTTCCTGCAGCTGTCGTTAAGTTTTATTGCTTTCAATAAATTAAACGAAAATACTTAGTGTGTACGGTTTACCAAAGTACTTCTATTACACAAGCACACATCTTTCCCTCAAGTAGGTACTTTAACGCAAATGGATACCAGCAACATCAGATTATACTTGTACCTATCTGAATTTTGCTAGATAATGTTTGCCTCTTTATTGTTTACCAGGCATTCGTTGCCTCTTTATTCCACACTAGCTATGCCCCGCGGTGTTACCTGCGGTTTAAGTGATATATAATAAAAGACTATGAAAAGTACCAATAATAGGGTCAAAACGGGACGATACAATATGGTTCTATAATGGTTTATGGTAGTAATGATGATGATGATAAATGTAATTTGCATAGTAGCATATGCTTTCCGTTCTTAAAACAACTTCGAAACTCCCAAATTTATATCTATCAAGAGTCAGGAGTTCTCTCAGCACCTTCCGAACTATGGTATACCTTGGTGCAAAATCTTGCTTGTTGGTAGCATATGCTTAGAATACTGCTCACGAAACCGAAGTCACCACATGTTTCCATATAAATTTTGAGGAGTTCCCTCGATTTCTTATGGATTCCTCCATCAGGTTACCACTTTTATGAATATGGTACCAAATTGGGATGATAACCTATACACCAAAAGAAAAATTTTGAAAATCGGTTCACAAACAGCGGAGTAATCGTTGAACATAAAAAAAAACGAACATAACACCTCCTCCATTTTGAAAGTCGGTTAAAATTGTAGCCTATGTTTTATTCTGATGTATAAGCTATATTATTGTAAAGTTTCATTAAAATCCGTTCAGTAGTTTTTGCGTGAAAGAGTAACAAACATCCATACATCCATACATACATACATCCAAACTTTCGCCTTTATATTAATATATTATTAGTAGGATAGTACAGAAAGATTCACCGATGCTTTTTTTAAGCGGGAATTTGACCTACCATACCTACCCAAGAATGTACTCTTATGAGCCAAGTCGAAAGTGATAACCAACCACAACTACCCCTTCTTATGATTTTAAGAAGCTTTAAAGAAATTAATCAGAAGAAAGGTGTAGGAAACATTACTCACCGATGCTAGTGTCGTACGCGTGGAGGTACTCCGAGGTCATGAACTGCCCCACCAGGCTGGACTTGCCGACGCCGGGGCCGCCCAGCACCAGCACCCGGTACGCGCTCAGCCCAGCGGACGAGTCTCTGGAACCGAACCTGTGGTCATCGCCACTTCATAACATACTACAGGTTGGTTCAGTTCACATCATGCACAGGTTAAGGTCTATAATTTACGTCATGCAATTCAGATAAATTCCACTTATTAATATGTAATATTAGGAGGTTATGATAATAATATTGCAAGTGCTTTTGAAGCTAAACGATGATTTGGTACAGAGGTTCAAGCAGTCGGTGGATACGGGTTTCTACGGGAGACGTTTATGGTGCTAAGATATGTGCACTAATATGAAGTATATAGGTTTTTTAATCTATAGACTATCCTCTGAAAATCTTTTTTATCAGTATTTCGGCTTGTCTATCTGTTGTTACACTTTTTTAATGGTTTTCAAACTTTTGACAAACTTTGGTAAGAAGATATTTTGAGCCCGGAAAAAGACATAGAATAATTTGTATCCTGTAGAAATATACGGTTCTCGTGCAATTATCAATTCGGCACAACGAGCTTGCGGTTAACATTTCATATATTATATTTTTATGTCTGTACTAAATGTGGGCTGTATTGTACCTGGAGGAGGCGAGCGAGCAGGGCGCGGAGGCCCGGGTAGCGGGTTCGGTGCTAGACGCGCTCGACGCCACCGACGTGTTGGACCGCGACCGCCGAGACCGCAGCGAGTCACCGCGGTTAACCACACCTTTGCCTAGTGATGAATTATAGCTATAGAATCAAAGTAAAAAGCCTAAAAAACATCGATTTAATGATAAAGTAAAGGGAACCTAAGGTATTTTTAAATAAATGGCTTCTTAAGCTGTGAGTGCGAATAACGAGATCACAATAAGTTGACCTTGAAGAGCTTCGATACACGAACTTCAGTCCAAATCCATATTTCCCTACTTGCAAAATCTAGTCATAAGAGTTGATTTTGATAGGACCTGTGGCCTAGTGGTGGTGGTAGCGGTCTATAGATTTAGGTAGGCTTAATGTATCAAAGTCTTCACTCTTCACAGTGACCTTAATACATAAATTATCAAGGTCACTGTATAGAGTGACGACCGCGAGTGGTTCGGGCTGCCTCCGGAGAGGAGGACTCACCGGTGATGTTGAAGTGTCACAGGCCTCCTCGACGCCGGTGTTGGGCATGGAGAAGACGCGCGCGCGCTGCTGCGGCAGGTCCAGCAGCTGCCGCTCGCCCGTGCGCGCCCGGCCGCCTTCACCGACTGCGACCGCGAGTGGTGCGGGCTGCCTCCGTAGAGGACTCACCGGTGATGCTGAAGTGTCGCAGGCGGTAGTACTCCTCCTTGACGCCGGTGTTGGGCATGGAGGCGACACGCGCGCGCTGCTGCGGCAGGCCCAGCAGCTGCCGCTCGCCCGTGCGCGCCCGGCCGCCTTCACCGACTGCGACCGCGAGTGGTGCGGGCTGCCTCCGTAGAGGAGGACTCACCGGTGATGCTAAAGTGTCGCAGGCGGTAGTACTCCTCCTCGACGCCGGTGTTGGGCATGGAGGCGACGCGCGCGCGCTGCTGCGGCAGGCCCAGCAGCTGCCGCTCGCCCGTGCGCGCCCGGCCGCCTTCACCGACTGCGACCGCGAGTGGTGCGGGCTGCCTCCGGAGAGGAGGACTCACCGGTGATGCTGAAGTGTCACAGGCCTCCTCGACGCCGGTGTTGGGCATGGAGGCGACGCGCGCGCGCTGCTGCGGCAGGCCCAGCAGCTGCCGCTCGCCCGTGCGCGCCCGGCCGCCTTCACCGACTGCGACCGCGAGTGGTGCGGGCTGCCTCCGTAGAGGAGGACTCACCGGTGATGCTGAAGTGTCGCAGGCGGTAGTACTCCTCCTCGACGCCGGTGTTGGGCATGGAGGCGACACGCGCGCGCTGCTGCGGCAGGCCCAGCAGCTGCCGCTCGCCCGTGCGCGCCCGGACGCCTTCACCGACTGCGACCGCGAGTGGTGCGGGCTGCCTCCGTAGAGGAGGACTCACCGGTGATGCTAAAGTGTCGCAGGCGGTAGTACTCCTCCTCGACGCCGGTGTTGGGCATGGAGGCGACGCGCGCGCGCTGCTGCGGCAGGCCCAGCAGCTGCCGCTCGCCCGTGCGCGACCGCGCCGCCTTCACCGACTGCGACCGCGAGTGGTGCGGGCTGCCGTACCTGCAACATTCGTGATGATAACCTCCATGTTCAAAATTGTGTTTTTGTACCGACTTAGGAATATGGAAGAAATGAAACTAACCCACCTCGGATGTTAAGGACTTACTAATATCTCGTAGGAACGTTCTGTTCTTTGTGGTTCTTGCAACTTTAGTCTTCCGGAAAGGTGGTATAAAAGACTCAATCATTTGAAACTCTGTTGTGTTGATGATACTGAACTAATCGGAACTGTGTTGATGATCGAGATGATAAATTAATTGGTACGATTAATGACTATTACCTATTGTAATTAATTATTCAAATCCAGATGGGAATTAAAGCAAGAGTTTCCAATGGGAAGATCCATCATGTGGAGGTGTAGAGATGCCAATGTCAAATTTAAGAGATAGTGTTAGCGACGCGACCATACCGCTGTACTGTATGCCGCATTTTAAAATGTATAAAAAATTAAAAACATTTGTCTATGGTTTTTGCCGCGCTTTTCGCTCGTCCCCCCAAAGTCAAGTACAAGTAAATAATTATTATGCACAACTTGTTGTCGATTCAGTCCAATTGTTAATTAATTCACGTGCATGTTTTGATACAGTGTCCGCGCATAATTACTAAAATAGTGTTAATTTGTGTGATTCCGAAAATACAGTGACTTTGTCTCATACATCCATTCGTTTCAATATCGAAACTTCTCCTCCCATAGCCTACAGATAGAATACTTAATATTATTGATTACTTATTATATGATTTAGATAGCAGAATATGTTACTGCTACTTTTGCCAGGCTATTATGAATAGAAATAATTGTGAAGTGACCTGCACTACGAGTGCTTAAACTTCTCTCGCACAGACTCGAGTGATATATAAGAGCAAGTTCAGTGCCAGTGCAATATCACTTACTCCCGCCCCATTTCCTAGCGACAAGTCAAATATATTCTACCATTCCACTAAGTACTTGTCGCTTTGCGACCATCTCATTGCAGTCCGATTTTCGGCAAAATACGCGCTATTTATTTTTATTTAAACTAGTAGCTACATAGTAATATACTAGGCAACATTGCAAGCTCACGTTTTAATATAAAAGAAGGGGTTAGCTGCGCGATATTTTTAGATATTCTAGTTCAGGCGTCGACCTTCATTTTTTGCGCCACGCTTTGAAGTCCTATTAAATATTAATAAAGACATCGGGGGTTTACGGGAAAAACGTTTCGGATCCAGAGGCGGGCTCTTTCTATATTATATTATATTGTACTAGCTGACACGGCAAACGTTGTTTTGCCATTTAAACCGTATTCAAATATGATCAGTAGTTTTCGTGTTAAGGCGAAGACATCTGCCAATTCGACATCTTTGTGCAGTTTTCTAGACGTATGTATTTCATTGATTGGCACAAAAAAAATATATGTGATTTTTGATTATATTTGGAAAAGCTTGTCTAATTTAAATAATAAAATAATGTACTCCTACTGTTTAAAAAAAAATACCAAAGTCACATCTTTCAGGAACTTTAAACAGTTCTAACTAAAGTAATAATACAATATATGCTTTAAAAATTTGTTTATTTGATACCTTTTACAAAAATCCAAAGATTGCCAGATTTAATTTTCGGTTCTGACATCTAGATTTCCCATAATATTTATTTTTTCCTCTAACAAACGAAAAATGTATCCACGCTACCGAGTGAACACTTCACATCTCTGTCTCTCTGGCATGAAAATCGACATGGTGCGAGAGTGATGCGAGATCAAGGTCATTGGCCGTCAATTTGTCAGCGTCTTAAAGAAAAAAGTCTGATACAAAATCTTATCCCCCTTTTCTCCCCTTAGAGGGGTGGGGGGAAAAATGTTATACACCACAATATGTTAAGTTGGAAAAGACATTAAATAATAATATGAAGTAAGTCCATTAAAGAAAAAAGTTTGATACAAAATCTGACTCCCTCTTTGGTTTGGTTAGAGGGGTGGGGGGAAAAAAAATTATACACCAAATGTTAAGTTGGAAGAAGACAAATATATCTGCGAAAACCGTATGTAAATCGCATCAGTAGTTTTCGTGTTAAAGAAAAAAAGTTTGATACAAAATCTGACCCCATCTTTTGTCCCCTTAGAGGGGTGGGAGGAAAAATTTTATACGTGTTAAGTTGGAAGAAGACAAAATATATCTGCGAAAACCGCATTCAAATCAGATCAGTAGCTTTTTTGAATATCTTTAATGTACAGAATGTACAAAATTTTCATGTCTACAATTTTATTATATCTATAGATATAATATAGATTATCTATGGCGGGCTCGGTCGAATTATCATTCGGATTTAAAACGTTCGCCTCAAGCCTGTCAAACGGCGCGAAATTCGTCGTCTCGGGCCAATTTCCCAGCACGGGGTTCTCACGAGTCACGACACCCTCTATTTCGTCCTTTTCCAGGGGAGAGTGTTTATAACGCTGTGAATTTTGGGTAATAAAACATGACGCGCCGCGACAGGTTATGAATAAAAGATATCTACGTCTTGGCCGACTTCATTATGTTTTCTTTAAAAAAGAAATTTATATTTCGTCTCGCTGTAACGTCGTAATCAGTAATCGAGTTCACCTCGCAGAACGCCCCGCACCGTCGATCAAATGATGTCATTCAATGGGCTTTAGGTTCGAATTCAAGTTTTAAACGAAATTTCTAATCGCCTCATTGAAAGTAGGTTTAGGGTCGTCTCTGTCGGCTGACGAGTGTTCGATGAATATTCATCGAGCCTCATTGTAAGGTTTAATATTTTAAACTGGTTAAGAAACGAAGTGAACCTTCGGCTGGGGATTAGTACATTACTGCAGGTGACCTAGGTTAGCTTCATCGTGTCTCACTACTGACAAATGAAGGACTTTCTCGGTTATCCTCAATGTTAAATGTAAATTAAATTTGTATTTAATGAAATTTACATCTTAAAATGTTCCTTTTTTAAATTTTAGATAGTGGTTTAACTAATACAAGTAAAATATCATTTGAAATCGCACTATCCATCATATTAGACAATAGACAATAGCAGCTCATGTAAAATGTAAATGAACCATACAGAGTTTTTGCCCAAACCGAGGCCGATTTTCGATTATCCAGATTGTCTGCAACTTTAGGATTCAATTTCGAATTTGAAAAGTTTAAAATTGAATGTTTCTATCAAATGTAAAATGTTAAAACGAAAAAAATGCCAACAATTTCGGAGTAACAATAATTATTTCATGCTCGTTCCGATGTTTGTTTTCTAAAAAATAAGCCGTCAGATTCGTTCGTGATTTCAGTCAGAAGCAAAAAGTTTGTCTGAATTTAATTATCGCAGATGAATATGGAATAAACCGAAGTCGGGGCTTCGCTCAGACACAAATTAAATATGGAGGTAAATTGCTAACATGCGTATAGAGCAGCGGTACTCAACTTTTTTATACGGGTCACAATTACTTGGGGGTCGCGAGCCGCAACATAAATTATAGAGGTGAAAATAATGTTGCTTAAAATTAGCGATTTAATATTGGAATTATTGTGGCGACTTATACGACTGTGCAACGAACAAGTTACTGAAATGTTTTTGCTTATAGGCACAACAAAATAATAAACCTATTCATCTCAAAACAATCTACACTTAACTTTCCGGCGGGCCGCAGGTTGATTAGAGCTGGTATAGAGCCTAATGTACACAATTTGTACAATGTACACCTACATCTAATATATAAAAATAAGTCGGGTTTTCCTTCCTGACGCTATAACTCCAGAACGCACGAACCGATTTCCACGGTTTTGCATTCGTTGGAAAGGTCCCGGACTACGTGAGGTTTATAGATAAAAAATCTGAAAAAACTTCAAGAGAAAAACAGGAAAACAGGCAAAACAACGTTTGCCGGGACAGCTAGTCTTTTATAATTATTTTATAATTATATAAATTATTATTATACAGTACAAGCTACAGTACAAGTATACAGACTGTGTAATGTGTATACAGTATGTACACATGACAGTGTACAATTAATTAGTTGACACTGATCTATGCGCGGCCGAGCGTGTGCCTGAATACGTTGATTGATCGCTGATCACTACAATAGATCATTTAGTCACTGAATATCGAGTAACAGTGTACCTGAGTATTATATTAATTAGTGTGTCAAGTAAGCGTATTTGGAACTATGAGCAGCAGCAACACGAAGAATTTCCGGTTTAATACCAATTGACCTATTTGCAAACCATAGCACTGTATCTTGTAATATAGCAAATCAACAGGTTGCTACTTGAAAAAGGATTCATCCTCAAATGCAAATAAATTTTATACGTGGGAGAGCCATGCTTCGGCATGAATGGGCTGGCTCGACCGGAGAAATACCACGTTCTCACAGAAAACCGGCGTGAAACAGTTGTGACGTGACAACGGCGTGAGTGAGTTTACCGGAGGCCCAATACCCTACCCTATTCCCTTCCCTTCCCTCCCCTATTCCCTTCTCTTCTCATCCCTACCCTCCCCTATTACCCTATTCCCTCTTAAAAGGCCGGCAACGCACCTGCAGCTCTTCTGATGCTGCGAGTGTCCATGGGCGACGGAAGTTGCTTTCCATCAGGTGACCCGTTTGCTCGTTTGCCCCCTTATTTCATAAAAAAAAGCTTAATTTCTACTACATAAAAACCTACTCCCTACTACCAACATTGTAAAAGTAAAGGTTTTAAAATGTTTGTGGCTATTCAGTACAATAAAATTATGAAAAAGCCGCCGTTTAAAATAACATAGACAGTTTTTACAATTGAGGCGGGTCACGAAATGGCGCAGAGTGGCGCTAAGCGGACAAATTCATTACGCCGCCTCCTCCTCATTTAAACCTCAGTTGTCTCTCACAGCTCGGCATATTACAACGTTATGGACTTGAAATTTTTATAACAAATTCTACGCATTTCTATAATTTTAAGCAAAAAAATATAGGCAATTCTATTCTATGCATGGAGCATAAATTGTTGAGTTTAACACTCGTAATACGTATAGTGGAAATACTACGGCGTTGAGCTCGATAATCGATATACTTCAATGTGAGGTAGTAAAGTACTACGGCGTAGAGCCCGATATACTTCAATGTGTACGGTGCGGCGTAGAGCCCGATATACTTCAATGTGTACGGTGCGGCCTAGAGCCCGATATAGTGTACGGTGCGGCGTAGAGCCCGATATACTTCAATGTGTACGGTGCGGCGTAGAGCCCGATATACTTCAATGTGTACGGTGCGGCCTAGAGCCCGATATAGTGTACGGTGCGGCGTAGAGCCCGATATACTTCAATGTGTACGGTGCGGCGTAGAGCCCGATATACTTCAATGTGTACGGTGCGGCGTAGAGCCCGATATACTTCAATGTGTACGGTGCGGCGTAGAGCCCGATATACTTCAATGTGTACGGTGCGGCGTAGAGCCCGATATACTTCAATGTGTACGGTGCGGCGTAGAGCCCGATATACTTCAATGTGTACGGTGCGGCGTAGAGCCCGATATACTTCAATGTGTACGGTGCGGCGTAGAGCCCGATATACTTCAATGTGTACGGTGCGGCCTAGAGCCCGATATAGTGTACGGTGCGGCGTAGAGCCCGATATACTTCAATGTGTACGGTGCGGCGTAGAGCCCGATATACTTCAATGTGTACGGTGCGGCGTAGAGCCCGATATACTTCAATGTGTACGGTGCGGCGTAGAGCCCGATATACTTCAATGTGTACGGTGCGGCGTAGAGCCCGATATACTTCAATGTGTACGGTGCGGCGTAGAGCCCGATATACTTCAATGTGTACGGTGCGGCGTAGAGCCCGATATACTTCAATGTGTACGGTGCGGCGTAGAGCCCGATATACTTCAATGTGTACGGTGCGGCGTAGAGCCCGATATACTTCAATGTGTACGGTGCGGCGTAGAGCCCGATATACTTCAATGTGTACGGTGCGGCCTAGAGCCCGATATACTTCAATGTGTACGGTGCGGCGTAGAGCCCGATATACTTCAATGTGTACGGTGCGGCGTAGAGCCCGATATACTTCAATGTGTACGGTGCGGCCTAGAGCCCGATATACTTCAATGTGTACGGTGCGGCGTAGAGCCCGATATACTTCAATGTGTACGGTGCGGCGTAGAGCCCGATATACTTCAATGTGTACGGTGCGGCGTAGAGCCCGATATACTTCAATGTGTACGGTGCGGCGTAGAGCCCGATATACTTCAATGTGTACGGTGCGGCGTAGAGCCCGATATACTTCAATGTGTACGGTGCGGCGTAGAGCCCGATATACTTCAATGTGTACGGTGCGGCCTAGAGCCCGATATACTTCAATGTGTACGGTGCGGCGTAGAGCCCGATATACTTCAATGTGTACGGTGCGGCGTAGAGCCCGATATACTTCAATGTGTACGGTGCGGCGTAGAGCCCGATATACTTCAATGTGTACGGTGCGGCGTAGAGCCCGATATACTTCAATGTGTACGGTGCGGCGTAGAGCCCGATATACTTCAATGTGTACGGTGCGGCCTAGAGCCCGATATACTTCAATGTGTACGGTGCGGCGTAGAGCCCGATATACTTCAATGTGTACGGTGCGGCGTAGAGCCCGATATACTTCAATGTGTACGGTGCGGCCTAGAGCCCGATATACTTCAATGTGTACGGTGCGGCGTAGAGCCCGATATACTTCAATGTGTACGGTGCGGCGTAGAGCCCGATATACTTCAATGTGTACGGTGCGGCGTAGAGCCCGATATACTTCAATGTGTACGGTGCGGCGTAGAGCCCGATATACTTCAATGTGTACGGTGCGGCGTAGAGCCCGATATACTTCAATGTGTACGGTGCGGCGTAGAGCCCGATATACTTCAATGTGTACGGTGCGGCGTAGAGCCCGATATACTTCAATGTGTACGGTGCGGCGTAGAGCCCGATATACTTCAATGTGTACGGTGCGGCGTAGAGCCCGATATACTTCAATGTGTACGGTGCGGCCTAGAGCCCGATATACTTCAATGTGTACGGTGCGGCGTAGAGCCCGATATACTTCAATGTGTACGGTGCGGCGTAGAGCCCGATATACTTCAATGTGTACGGTGCGGCCTAGAGCCCGATATACTTCAATGTGTACGGTGCGGCGTAGAGCCCGATATACTTCAATGTGTACGGTGCGGCGTAGAGCCCGATATACTTCAATGTGTACGGTGCGGCGTAGAGCCCGATATACTTCAATGTGTACGGTGCGGCGTAGAGCCCGATATACTTCAATGTGTACGGTGCGGCGTAGAGCCCGATATACTTCAATGTGTACGGTGCGGCGTAGAGCCCGATATACTTCAATGTGTACGGTGCGGCCTAGAGCCCGATATACTTCAATGTGTACGGTGCGGCGTAGAGCCCGATATACTTCAATGTGTACGGTGCGGCGTAGAGCCCGATATACTTCAATGTGTACGGTGCGGCGTAGAGCCCGATATACTTCAATGTGTACGGTGCGGCGTAGAGCCCGATATACTTCAATGTGTACGGTGCGGCGTAGAGCCCGATATACTTCAATGTGTACGGTGCGGCGTAGAGCCCGATATACTTCAATGTGTACGGTGCGGCGTAGAGCCCGATATACTTCAATGTGTACGGTGCGGCCTAGAGCCCGATATACTTCAATGTGTACGGTGCGGCGTAGAGCCCGATATACTTCAATGTGTACGGTGCGGCGTAGAGCCCGATATACTTCAATGTGTACGGTGCGGCCTAGAGCCCGATATACTTCAATGTGTACGGTGCGGCGTAGAGCCCGATATACTTCAATGTGACGTAGTAAAAATAATTTGGTGTGAGCTTAAATAATAATAATAAAATAATAATAATAATAATTTATTGAAAACAACAATACATCTGTTACAACATATTTTTACAGGTACAATATTATAACATTTTATGATCACAGACGTATATTTTGTAAACCAAAATGGTGGCTAAATGGTACAATATAGAGTTTATTTTACGTTTGTGCACAATAAGGGTGAAGCCAAACGAGCGTAATTTTGTGAGTATTGTGAGTCGCAGAATTTCGGTCGCGTAAATTATTTTTTATTATACTAATCATGACTGACAAAATTACGCTCGTGTGAATGAAGTAGGAATTTTCTATGAAACTGAATGCAGCAGAATTTCTGCCGGCCGAAATTCTGCGACTCACGACTCACAAAATTACGCTCGTTTGGCCTCACCCTAACATAATGCAGTTACTGATTTTATGACACACCCGGTAACAGTAATAAGCACAAGATCGTTAAAGTTATTAGCTATTAAGTATTTAATAGTTGTCTAATAAATTTCTTGCAATAAAACTACCGCGCAATCAGCAGACGGTAACAAAGTTTTATTTCTTTTATTATTATTTTTTTTGTACGCGAACCTTACGAAATTGAAGGCCGAGGGGCGGTTAGGCACGACCATAACAAAATGCACCACAAAAATGTTTAGGCGAAGCTGAAAATTTGAGACTATTTTTTGGAGCTTGGAGAGAACACTAAACAAAGGTAAAACAATAAAACCCACCTCTTGTCGAACTCATGCAGGTCCTCCGACGTGAACTGGCTGGTGACGTCCAGCAGCTGCTGGATGTGGTCCTGGCGACTGGCGCGGCGACCGTCCTCGTCCCGCACCAGGATCGTAGAGCAGCCCCCGTAGTCCAGGGACAGGGACGGCTGCTGCACCACGATCGTCGTCCGACCGGACGGGATGGACGCCGCCGACTCCAGAGGATTCGCTGTGACGTGCACTTGGGCTGTTGGAAAAAGGTTTATTTCTCGGATAAAATTTAATTGAGACGACAGAACGTCTATCAAAGTGCAATTTATAGGATCATTGACTTATACTTACAGTTAAATCTTTTCGTCAGTTAAGAACGTAAATACCAACCCGTAGACTGTCTTCTAGAGGAGACCGGCGGCACGGAGTGCTGGTGCGTGGAGGATCTTCTCCGGCTGGTGGTGAACACCTCCGTGCCCTCCAGCTGTCGCCGCAGCTTGGCCACCTCCTCCTTGTAGTACTCCTGCTTCTGCTTGTTTTTCAGGCGCGGCTCGCTGCCCCGCCGCCTCGTCGCCTCCGGCTCGAACTTGAAGTGGGTCTCGTACTTGGAGGTGTTCGCCTTCGGGCTCCGGGGCTGCTCGAGCTTCGGGTCGAAGGGGATCTGGATGGAGGTGGAGGGGCCGCTGGTCTGGCTCACTTGGGTCCGGTTGCGCTTCTCCGGCGGCGGCGGGGGAGGCTGCTGCGGGGGCGGGGGCTGGGGGGGCTGCGGCGGTGGCGGGGGCTCGGGGTCGGGCGGGGGCACGTCGAAGACGAAGCGCGCGGGCGCGGCGGCGGCGGCGGAGTGCGGGTGCGCGGGCGCGTCGTAGTCGCAGGAGGCGCGCGCGCGGTGGTAGGAGGGGGGCGCGGTGGCGGGCGGTGGGGGCGGGGGCTCGTCCATGAGGCAGGCGGGGGGTTCGGGCTCAGCGTCCATGGAGTCGTCGGTGCCGGTGACGGAGGTGAGGGCGGTGGCGGCGCTGTCCGTGCTCGTGTTGATGGTCTTGTCCGACGTCGTGCTGCTCGTCATCGCGGCCACCTGCAGACAGAGAGCACCTCTGAGTGAGTCATCGTTACATACCTACTCGTTTAAAATAGTTGCAAAAAACGCCTCCATATTTTATCGAAATATGAAGGTCAGTAAAACTGAAACGCAATGCTGCGCTTTTTAACATGTTATTACAATATAATTACACATTATTATTTGAATACACAGTAAAATACACGTATCTTAAAAAAAGCGGCGCCGCGCTACGAAGTTCTGCAGTTAGAATTTGTAGCTATTATAATAAACAGCTGTTAAGGGCCTTCCACTACGGAGATTCCGTAATTTACCGTATTTAGAGCCTTATAAACTCATAATTTGAAAGCTACAAAGTTATAATAAAAATACAGCAATAATCTTCAGTATATCAACATTCCTTTCCCCGTTTTAAATTTTCTATTTTTGTTTATACTCATGATATTAGCTTCCAAAGTAATACCAATTTATTAAAATTGAAGCATACTTTCAGCATCTCCCTAGTATTTACAAATTACGTTTATTTGAAACACACGACAATAGATAGACAAATTCATTAACTACATATTCCCCGTTTTAAATTTTTTTTAGATCAATTTTGAACTAAGATAAGTAAAAAAAAAATGGATTTTTGTGCGATCTCGGCAACGCGTCAAATGTATGGTCAAGGTCGTTTGCTCGAGGGATGGCCTTAAAATGAAATATAATCATAATATTAACGTGGGTATCTAAAAGATAAAAATACTGTAAGACCCCAGTTTACAGTAAGTGAGTGTCGGCCGACCTCGCGGCTTGACCGACATACGCTTTCAGAGTGGTTAATGGCTTGCACAGCTTGTGTAGCTCACACAGCTCGTGTAGCTCGCACGAGGTTTCATGAGGGTAGTTAAATAGACATACATACAGACATTTTTAATAATTTTATTACAACTTTCTACACGAGGTAGAGAATTATAGTATCTATATTAAATGTGTTCGCGTATTGACGACATCTTTTAAGAGTCGATTAAATAGAAATAATGTAACTTTCGGGATTATTTCTTAACTTTTTAGGATTAAGTTATAGACGTATATTATACCGTCTCAGCCGAAATTTATTTCTTAAGAAAAACTTACAGCTATGCAATATACAATTAAAAGTAATAAAATTAACTAGAAGCCATTGACACGTTTTTACTAATAAATCCAAAGTTATCTTTTTACTCAACTCTACCTTCTAAGTGTACCGACTTAAACTATTAATACCAAAATTAATGTTTAGTAAATAAATTGACAATCTTTGATAACAAAACGTTATAATTATTGTAGTTTTCAACTAAATAGGTGTCCCGTGGGACACGCGAACCAATCATCATCATTACAAGTTTGTGCGGCCAATTGATACGCATGTTTTAATTAAGGGACCGAGGGCCGCTCGTTAAAGCTAATGAGAAGGGCGATGCAGCACTTAAATATTGATAGAAGGGCCTCATTGGATATTCCATCTTTGTCCTTAGATTGGAGACGTTTTAATTTTCGGTGATGTTTCAGCGTCATCTGTGTAACTTGGTAAATTAATTAAGGACCTGCTAGTCGAAAAATAATAATATTTGCTGCGTATAATGGATATTATAAAATATAGGTTGTTGTAGAAAAAAAAGTCATACTTACAAAAAGTCGTTTAATGCGAATTTCCTCAGCGGAAATTCACCCATATAAGTTTTTCTAGTAAGTTACATAATATGCATTACATATTTTATTATTGTAGATGAATCCTTATTTTGGATCCTTTTGAACAAATATTGTGTAGGTTGCTATTTCTAGACGTTGATTTTCGTTACCTTGAGCATAACAATATTCTGACTCTTTTGTTTTTCAATTGTTGTAAACGGAATTATTGCGTTCCTACTTGTTATGTCTATCTAGACCTAATAAATAAAGATGGCCGTTCTTAAAATGTATCTTTAATATCGAATCAATCTATAATTCATGTTATTAATATTATTTTAACGTTTTTAAGGGTTATTTTTTACCTAGGTAGTCGCTATTATTCTTATATCTTCCTAGGTCGTAGGGCCTACGTCATAAAACACACGTCAGAGTTTGTAATTGTTTTGGAAATAATTCAGAGAGAGCGGACGAAATTCGTAGAAGTTGGTCGGAGGAAATTACGTTCGAGTTATATGGAAACAAGTTAATAAAGCGTTGTATCGGCACAACCAATACGTTGCCGAGTTAAATATGTTGTTTATTTTTGTTTATCTTTGATGTGTTATTTAGAAATTGGAATATTGTGTTTTGTTTCATTCGAAATATTGTATGAAATCGTTTGTTGCTATATTTATATATTGACACCTCCGGACTAGCGGTTTAGAGCGTGGTTCTTGACTTGGAGGTTGTGGATTTGATTCCTGGATTGGAAAAATGGTTTAGAGCGTAAAGTCAAATCAAATAATTTTTATTCAGAGTTATTTTTTTACAAAGTTCTTTCTGAACGTCGAAACTATGGTGCCTACCATCGGTAGCTCCGTGGCTCTTGACTTGGAGGTTGTGGATTTGATTCCTGGATTGGAAAAATGGTTTAGAGCGTAAAGTCAAATCAAATAATTTTTATTCAGAGTTATTTTTTTACAAAGTTCTTTCTGAACGTCGAAACTATGGTGCCTACCATCGGTAGCTCCGTGGCTCTTGACTTGGAGGTTGTGGATTTGATTCCTGGATTAGGAACATGTTGTTTCCAAATTTGGATAGTTAGAAGGCGGGGTCAGGCTTGTCTGACAATGCGTTAGATGACAAAGTCAGTTCTGTGCCAGATCTCTCGGCGATCGTGTTATCAGCAGAGCAGAGAATGTCCTTGTGTGTTACTCACATACACGAAGACTACAAATAATTCCTGAGGCCGTAGCCAAAGTCCCTTTCGTTAAAAACGATGACGAAATTCGTTATCAAAATGTATGGGATTTGACATTAGTCTTCGCAAGCGAAATGTCATTTAGCGATGACTTATGTCAAACCGCATACATTTTGATAACGAATTTCGTCATCGTTTTTAACGAAAGATACTTTGTCTAAGGGGCCAGGCCCGCTTGCTCCAGTCAGCATGGAAGTTAATCACTGATTAAATATTCCCGTTACCGTTCTTCGTATATTACAACAACTAAGAAGGTGAGATTGACAAATCAATAATAATAACCCAGACAATCACAAGTTGATCAAATTTTGGTGAATTTGGGTATAACTGCAAAGCTATTAAGTCAAAAGCAGTCAAAGGTCCGCTTAAGTTTGAGAGGTCAAAACCTAAGAGCAGAGACCTTTGAAATCCCTTTGTTAAGGTCAATTTTATACGTGATGCCTTGTAGAATCCATATCCATATTAATATTTTAAATGCGAAAGTGTGTCTGTCTGTCTGTTACCGATGTATTTTTGGCGCAATAGAGTTACGGGCGTCATCTAGTAATATGTAAGGTGGTTATAATATGTTTTGGTTCTACATCGCATTAACCCTCACAAGGTCGAATGTAAGCCTTCACTCTTCAGTGTCAGTTCCGTACACGATAATTGTAACAGCTTTGCCGACGGATAACTGACACCACCCGCGCCCACCACACAACACCTGACGTTTTAGAATACCATTTTGTATAAAGTCAGTGAAATACCATTTACCAAAAAAAAAGACGCCTTCGTGGTTCAGTGGCTTAGAGCGGAAATAACAAGTTTCCGAAGCGGAAATCAACCCACGACCTCCGAGTCAAAAACTATGACTCGGAGGTCGTGGGTTGATTTCCGCTTCGGAAACTTGTTATTTCCAAGTTTGTTTAGGATAATACAGGTTGATCACCTGATTGTCTGACAAGTAAGATGATCCATGGATCGGATGGGCATGTAAAAAGTCGGTCCTGCGCCTGATCTCTCGCCAGTCGTGTCGGTCTTCCGTCCACAGTTATGACTTATGAGAGTAAAGCAATAAAGAGTGCTCTTGTGCGCACATACTTGGGCACTATGAAATTACTCCTGCGTTATTCTCGTGCCAATGAAACTGGCTGTCAGTGAAACTAAATGAAATTAAAAGTTGGATTCTGACACCAATACTAATAAATATTAATATATATTAAAGTTTCCATATAAATAGTTGTTACTGTGTTGCTCTGTTAAAAACAGATTAATTGAATCATCAATCAATCATGAGTTTTTGTATGAAGGCACCGTAATTATTGAAACCTATTTCAATTTCGTTTGGCACTGAAAGAGCTTAGAAACGCCTACACTAAATTAATTTTATTAGAACCAATAAACGTATTACTTTCCTACACGTCTACCCGCAATAAATATTCCCTTGTTCCCGCTGTATGCCACGAATATCGTAAATTAGATAACGCCCGCAACTCCGTCGCGCCAAAATTCGTTTATCGCGAAGGGACCATACATTTTTCTGGGATAAAAAGTATCCTATGTCCTTTCCCGGGACTCAAATTATCTCTATACCTTTCAGATAAATCTGTTCAGCGATTTGGCGTAAAGGATTCGGGCGAGAGTGTCTGTTAAGTCAAAAAGACAGACACACTTTCACATAAAAAATATTATTACGGATTAGATGTTATCCGCAAATTCGTTCAAAATATCGTTTGCCCGAATTATAAATATTTTGCCGAATAAAAACTACCATGTCCTTCCTCGGTTGCTGCCTTGGGGCTCTAGATATCATATTATCAAATGTGATTCTTTGTTGAGTGGTTTAAGTGTAATTAAAAATCTTTCGTTGACGCGTAGAGCGTCTACGGCTAGCGTAGAAGTGCCACGTAAACTGTGTAGATTAGCTATACTCAACCTGCGGCCCGCCGGGACTTTACTAATGGCCCGTGTGATGTTGAACCATTTTGAAATTTATGCCCACCGGCAAAATAGTGCAAACACGTCGTGAAAGTCGTGAAAATTTTTTCCACTTTAAATCGTTAATTTTGAGGGACGTTTTTTAACCCTCAAACTTTTGGTTGCGGCCAGCGCCACCAAGACCAAAATATTATGTTTGTGGCCCGTTAAAAAAAAGATTGGGAACCACTGGTGTAGTATACACGCGAAATCCAAAAAAGGGTAGATTTTCTTCTATATTATTATGTTAAACTACCGATTCACTTTAATGAATAAGGTATCGATATAATGGCTCAAATAAAATTTAAAAAAAGCGTAGTAAAATTAATATTTTTATAAGGTCAGCTGACACTGAAACGACACAATACGAGGCGCATCTTATTATAAATGCGAAAGTGTGTCTGTCTGTCTGTTACCTCTTCACGCCCATAGTCCATACTGCTGAACCGATTTTGCTGTTTGGTATGGAGATACTTTGGATTCCGGGAAAGGACGTAGGATACTTTTTATCCCGGAAAACGTACGTTTCCCCAGCGATAAACGAATTTTGGTGTAACGGAATTGCGGACGTCATCTAGTAATTTACAAAGCACATTTAAGTCTACATAAAATACATTTAATAATATGTACACTGTTTAAAATACATTATACACGAGGCGCTATAGAAGACGACGCGACGTCAAACTTGTATTTGTTTGTATTCCTCCGTTGTACTCGGAAAGCTGATTGTTTTGTAGCGAAGCGTAACATTTCCACCTACTTAGCGGCACAAAATATATTTTTATGTTTAGTAAATCCTGTTATACTGTGTGTTGGATATAGTCGAGATCAAAATAGGGTATAGTGGGTCCTAAGTCCTAACAGGAAAATTACTCATAGGTAAATGTCGCAGCCAAAGTAGTTTATTACATTTGCCTCCGATCCGTCATTTAATAGGTGTATGTCTAGCCAAGCCAAAGGATCTTGAGTCAGACATCGACTTGACATAACTCGATCAAATAACGTCGAACCACTGTGCCAGTGCCTTGCCACATCAATTTCTCCATGGGTACGTGAAACATAGTACTGTAGCATACTTAGTTAACTTTTTATAATAAAAAAAACTGTTTTATACCCAAAAAAGAAGCTCTTGCGTGTTACCTATAACATGAACTGGTTAATTGCAGTAAATAAACTATTAATCATGGCTCATTTATACCTTGTTTCATTGTTTCAATTTACTGTCTTATTTACGTTACGATAATTATACTCAGTATTTACGTAAAAAAGTACTAACATAGGGCAACAAAACACTAAAATAATAGCGCTGAAATATATATCAAAGTAATATTTTAGTATTTATTTTCAGAACACTATTTTAGGCACAAATTCGTATAAAACGTAGCATTCAGTATTTTAGGGAGGGCTGTATCGAGCCTGGCGACCCGTGCGGGCCGTGCTCCGTAGCTTCGGTAGAGTACGCGCTACGAACAATTTTGCTCAAATTATTGTATAACTAGCTGTTGCCCGCGCCGTCGTCTGCGTGAAGGCTTTACAATGCCAAAAGTAGATAAAAGCGCTATAATATGTAGCCTACATGTTGAACCGACCTCTTAGTAATATGCAAAATTTGAAGTAAATCCATGCAGCACTTTTGAGTTTAGCCCGGACATCCATACTAATTAATATCCATAATAATATTATAAATGCGAAAGTGTGTCTGTCTGTCTATCTGTCCGTCTGTCCGTCTGTCTGTCTGTCTGTCTGTCTGTCTGTTACCTCTTCACGCCCAAACCGCTGAACCGATTTTTCTGAAATACTTTTTGTCCCGGAAATATGTACAGTTCCCGCGTGATAAACGAGTTTTGACGCAACGGAGTTGCGGGCGTCATCTAGTATTATATAACGACAAACAGACAAAAATTCTATAAACTATATTTTTGGCTTCGATATCGATTGTAGATCACGCCTATATCTACATACTACAATAATATACTATATCAATGTACAGTTTTGACTTTCCTACGATTTTATTATAATATGTATAGAATAGTATAGATACAGCATGTGGTAGGTGCATGAATGTAGCTGAAAAACGCCGTGAAATTACGCTTAACTTAAGGGACGTCTTTCACCAAGTAAGTAGAAGCGATCCGTCTGCAAGTTTCCTAATCCATTTAAAATTATCAAGGTATATGAATGGGTAATCACTAATCATTTGGTATGGCTACACAGACTACTTTAAGCAGATTTTAAGGTTGTAGAACCTTTAATAAAAACATTATTTCTATACATTTTATATCCACTGGTTATTTTCTGAGCTCTTTAAATAATAAATACCCACCGAGTAAGCACGCAGCAGCGAATACAATAATTAAATATTCATAGAAATATCAGAAAATGGGAGTGAGAACCTCGTTCGAAGTTATCTTGCCTTTGACATCATCCTTTTCCCCTCTACATAAGTATCACTTTTGAACCACTTTGTGAGCTGTGACATGTTATGAGGGTCCGGACGTCCGGCCTTACCGAAGTACCTGCGTGTAAACATAATATGTGTTTTGTTACTTTGGGGCTTACAGTTTATATTTCCGAAAGCAAAACTGTGTTGAGAATAATGTAACAGTTAGTTGTTGGGGTAACAATAATGTATATCACTACATATAGTATAAAACAAAGTCGCTTTGTCTGTCCCTATGTCCCTTTGTTCCCTTTAATCTTTAAAACTACGCAACGGATTTTGAAGCGGTTTTCTTTAATAGATATAGTGATTGAAGAGGAAGGTTTATAAGTATAATAACATTCATTAACACGTTCACTGCAGATCAGGCCCAAATCGGCCTGCCGCGTAATTTCAGCTGGTGCGGACGAAGAAAACTATGTTCTCTCACTCGGTGCGGAACGATTATCTCAGGTGTTTGTAACAGAGACAAATATATATTTGAGATTGTGTTCAAAATTATAGCTGGTCTTCCCTATAAAAACATCATGGCAGGTCTTTATCGACCTACCATGCACTGTCGGTGTCAAAAATCAACTCAGTGCGGCAGTGGGCCTATTGCGGCCTGCCGTCCAAGCAGGCGGTTGGCGACCCGATACCGCACCGAGCGCCCGCCTCGTCAGTTAGTGTTGTGCAATCTATCGTAACTGACGTAAGTCGCGTTTTTAACCGACTTCAAAAAAGGTGGTTATCAATTAGACCGGTATGTATGTATTGTTTCCAGAACTGCCCAGTTTTGGTATGTTTTAGTCTATATCAGCATCTGAACAAATGTGTCAAATTTCTAAAGTGTATGTATGTATGTTTTTATGTTTGTGTTTGCATATCTCCGGAACTACTAGTCCGATTAAAGTAATTTTGTTGTACTGGGTATTGTTTAACTTAGGGAATACTGCAAGTTTCAGTAGTGTTTAAGATATGGAATTTTGATTCTCAATTACGTACAATTTTGAAGTCGGTTTTATCTTTTTAAAATACAATTGTTCATTTCATAAAATTAACACCTCACGATAGCAGGAAACAAAAGATCCTCGAGATGAGCGTTAAACGGCGAAATTGTGCAGGGTGCTATGAAAAACTAAATTAAAAAAGAAGCAAAAAAGGAATTAAAACATACTGCAGAATGTGCAAACAAAATCTTTGTGCTTTGTGTTTTAAAGACAGGCATTTAAATATATAAATAATAAATATATTTTTATATCCCCTTATATTATTTTTGTCTTTCCCATCACTACTAAAAATACTTTCTAGTGCGATTCAGGTCGATATCGACCCGCCACTTTCCCTGGTTTATTTTTCATTTCCTGTTTGGCAGATCCCGGGGCGAATCAAATCTAAAGAAGTTGGGTTCAAGGTTATTCCAACAATCCAAAAACTGTACACCTACATTATGTTTTCGCAAAGTTATAGAAATTTAATCTAACCTTGTGCTGGTGGGTCAAGAAAGGCCTACCACGCACTGGCGAAAAAATCTTTGGGGGCACACTTTGGCCCGCCGCCGCACTAGATGAAAGTTTAAGATTTTACTTGCCGCAGTGAAGGTGTTAAATAGTGGAGAAGTACTGTTATTTTTGAGGTTTCTAATGTGACGTCGTAAATAATTAAATTTTTTCCGCTTACATTGCAAACGCAGGCTGAACCCTACGAGATTTATCAAAATAATGTACTAAGTATTGTACACAATGAAAAGGTCAACAGAAAACTTCGCGATGGTATATTATGTCTAAGTCTTATGGAAATCCCACAGCCCACAATAAATTATTTTGTCATTTACTTTTTACTACAAATAATGGCTAATTTTCGAAGCGATTTTAACCAATACAGCACTGCATTAATCCATATTCAATAAAATACTTTAAATACATTGTTGATTTAATATAGATCTATATGGCCCTTTACAGTATATGATTTAAATGAATATTTTCAAAGATATTACAGATTTAAAAATTGCGGGACGTAGCTTTTGCGGCGGTACCGGCCATTAATGCGGGCCACGGGTAGTAATAAATATAAATCAAAACTACTGAATCGATTTTAATCATTTTTTCAGTGAGTGACATAGGCTATATATTTTATACCCGTGCGAAGCCGGGGCGGGTCGCTAGTTACATTTAAGTTAGTTAGTTTTTTCATCAACAAAGTTTGTCACTTCTGAACTAACAGATTTGGATAATTGGTTTGAATATATTTGAAGTCCACGAAATTACTACCAGAGAAGTTGATTTATAATACTAACACTGAATCGATGAACCAATTTTGCTGAAAATTGGTATGGAGATAGTAGGAGTCCCGGGAAAGGACATAGGATACTTTTTATCCCGGAAAAATGTACGGTTCCCGCACGATAAACGAATTTTGGCGCAACGGAGTGGGCGTCATCGAGTGCTTTATGTCCAGTACTTACACTAGGTTAGATTTTGTCGCAGCTAGGCCTTTAACATTAATCTGACCTATACTTAGCACAGTATGATGTATGCGGTTCGGAAGTGACCTGCTTTTTAGACCACAGGCCGGCCTCGTTACTTTATTTACTTTACATACGCCTATTTACCATTTTTTTTTATGTAATAAGGGGGCAAACGAGCATACGGGTCACCTGATGGAAAGCAACTTCCATCGCCCATGGACACTCGCAGCATCAGAAGAGCTGCAAGTGCGTTGCCGGCCTTTTAAGAGGGAATAGGGTAATAGGGGAGGGTAGGGATGGGAAGGGAAGGGAATAGGGGAGGGTAGGAAAGGGAATAGGGTAGGGGATTGGGCCTCCGGTAAACTCACTCACTCGGCGGTTTTCTGTGAGAACGTGGTATTTCTCCGGTCGAGCCGGCCCATTCGTGCCGAAGCATGGCTCTCCCACGTATATGAGAACGTGGTATTTCTCCATATGGTTTAATGTTGATTATAAGAACTGTAGTTTATTTATTACTACAATTATTACAACTATTAAATGGGATGCGTATGACAAAGATTTAAGATACTTACCTCATCTACTGTCGTTGTTCGTATTAAAAGCATAAATATTATAAGACTCGCAATTATTACTACTCAGACTAATATATTATTTACAGCTTAGTAAGCTAATAATGTATGTGATGTTTCAACTATCACAACATAACCTGCGTTTTTTCAGCTTCAGCTTCTAAAGAGATCGCTTAAGAGCGGGCTATCAAATTTTGCTGTGTTTTCTAATAAGTATTACGATCCCGGAAGACGATTGACTCAAATGAAATTGAGATTTATTGTATGATTGTATATTTATCTGATATTTGGCTAACCAAAAACACGATTCACTTATTTTGACTCGATAGTTTTATTTTTTGAAATTATGAATCTTTCTGGGCTTTTCAACAAATACCTGTTACACTTATTGAGTTACTATCATTAAATAACTTACAATACTACAATCTTACACTTTATAAAATAATAGGTAAAGGAAATATTAGTATTGTATTTAATTTTTAAGTAATCATCAAAACCATTTTTAGGACTTACGACCTTTACTTTCGTGCTATAATGCGGGAACCGTTGTTACGCGATATTGTTCACTATTACCTGCAGCGTAAAGCATATTGCCCGGGAGCACGATTCGTGGAATCATTGTATCACGATTGGAGGATAGCGGTGTGTGTAGGCGGGGCTAGCGTTTTGACAGTAGGCTCTTAATATGAAGGCTTCGATGATGGTGGGCAATAAAACTGTTTCTTAAACCGACAATTGGGGGTTTACTATGTCCCGGTAATGGATTGGTCCGGGGTTTATATCCCCCTCCCTCCCCCCTATCTCCCCGCGGCCGGCCGATACCATCCATCACTTACACAATAACCGATAAATAAATGAGCTGTGTTAACGTCTAGTAAATGATGCTGCACAGCTATTTATATACCTTTGTGTATAAAATAAAGGGGCAAACTAGCAAACTGTATAAGCTGTCTCGGAGAAATCGAATCGATCATTAGTGATCACGACATCGAGGCAGTATTTGTGTTAGGCTACTTTAACGCCCATTGCGACTTCAGATTTGGACAAGAGGTATGCGCTTTCTGTTCGGATCATTCTCTTCCGTCGACGTTGAGCTGCTGCCTACAAATTCTTTTACGCACATCAATGATGGTAGTGGGGCGAAGCGTTGGTAAGATCATTGCATCGTGACGGCGGCCGCCCAGGCGTCGCGCGTCGGTGACATCAGCTGTTATCGACTACGGAGTATACTGGTCGGACTATTTCCCCCTATTGATTAAGTGTAAGCTACTAAACATTATACAAAAGAAACACAGGCATACAAAGGTAAATAACCCTCTTTCTAGAGTGTATTGGGGTAATAGTAATAGATCCATTGACGAAATTTGTATGTATAAAAAGTTGTGCTGTGAATTATCACAGCACAACTTTTTATATATACAAATTTCGTATTGCAGCATCTTGTAAACTTTTAACTATATCAGCATAAAATTTAACTATTTCTAAATCATATTCCTTACAAACATAAAATTTTAAAATATCACTTTTAGTGCAATTTACAATATAATGACTAGAATCTAAACTAATTTTACCTAAATTATTAAGTTATTAAGTAAAATTAGTTTAGATTCTAGTCATTATATTGTAAATTGCACTAAATGTGATATTTTAAAATTTTATGTTTGTAAGGAATATGATTTAGAAATAGTTAAATTTTATGATGATATAGTTAAAAGTTTACAAGATGCTGCAATACAAAGTGTTTCAAGTCGCAATGTACCTGCTAGGAGTTAAAAAGTTATAGGGTGGAACCACCATGTCCGTGAATTTCACAAAAAGGCCAGATTTGATTTTAACTGCTGGACGTCTAACGGGAAGGGAAGAAGAAATCTGGTACTTTCTACTATAACATGGTGAGTAGTCAGAAAAAATTTAAGAATAAGCTGAAATGGTGTCAAAGCAATGAAGAGAAAATAAAGATGGTCATCATTGCCACACGCCGGTTGGACGAAAATTTTTCCAAATTTTGGAAAGCGACAAAACGCCTTAACATGGAGCAGAGTTTTCCTGTCTGTGTCAATGATGTTCAGGACCAAAGTCAGATAGCCGAATTATTTGCACACCATTTTAAAATAAGTCCCTTGCCCGTGCCTAATAATACCGATACCTTATTTTATATTAGTGCTGATAGGAATAACATTGGTTGTAGTGGCTTCTCTCCTAAAGAGATATCCGAAGTTATTTTTAAAATGAAGAAAGGCAAAGCGCCTGGTTTTGATGGACTTAGTTTAGAGTATATTTTACACGCCAAGGAATTTGTGATGCCTTTGTTGGCAGATCTATTTACAATCTGCCTCAACATAGGCTATTTGCCGAAAAACCTAATAAGAACAATGGTGGTACCCGTGCCTAAAAATAGAACTGGTGATCTTTCGAATCCAAAAAATTATAGACCGATCTCTTTAGGAAACGTTATAGGAAAAAAATTTGAAACATTAATCTACCCTAGCATAAGAAATAATATTAGGATTGGTGATGCACAGTTTGGCTTTCTTCCCGGTCTCTCAACAGATTCAGCTATATTTGCGCTCAAATAAACAGTTTAGTACTATACAAAAAGAAAAACATCCGTATATACATGCTTCTTAGATCTCAGCCGTGCTTTTGACCTGGTAAATTATAATTTACTTTGGCTAAAGCTCTTGAAATGTAGTATACCTGACCAAACAGTGAATCTGTTGAGATAATGGTACGGAAACCAAACAAATATTGTGAAATGGGGCGACGCAACCTCTAATGATTTTAGATTAGAGTGTGGAGTGCGCCAAGGAGGGTTAACCTCGCCGGACCTGTTTAGCCTGTACGTCAATGATCTGATTGAGGAGCTAAAAGGCACCCGTGTGGGTTGCCACATAGGTACGACATGCATTAATTATTTGAGCTATACTGACGATATGGTGCTTCTGAGCCCCTCAATCAGAGGCTTAAGACGTCTTCTCGGTATTTGTGAGACCTATGATAGAAACCATGGTCTCGAATACAATGTTGCTAAGACGCAGATGGTGGTGTTTATGGCAGACAAGGGTCCGGAGAGGGTCGACCCGCCGGTTTATTTAGATGGAGAAGTAGTGCAGCGAGTCGAGCGTTTCCGATACCTGGGACACATATATTTGAGCGAGAATCTGTCTGACAATGAATACATTATTCGTGAGAGACGGGCAATGGCTGTTCGGTGAAACATGCTCGTGCGCCGTTTTGTACGTTGCAGGGTTGAGGCAAGGCTGACACTGTTTAGGGCATACTGTCAATGCTTTTATACGTATCAGCTTTGGGTCAACTGCTTCAAAACTGTAAGGAGTAGCATCAGGGTGCAGTATAATAACGCATACCACATTCTTATGAGACTGCCTAAATACTGCAGCGCTTCGGGTATGTTTGCCGACGCCAGAGTTCCTGATTACTTCGCCGTTGTTAGGGCACGAGTTGCGGAATTCTCGGCCCGCGTGCGATCTTCTAAGAACGAAATCCTCGGTGTGTGTGCCGGGTGTCCGGAGAATTCGTTCCCAGCCTACTGGCTATCGGTACATCGCGACAGAAACCAGAAATGATTTTTAGAATTATTTTAAACGTATTTTTGTAGCATTTTATTTTATTATTATTTATTTTTATCCACAATGTATACTTTTCTGTACTATTTAATATTTAATTATTTTAATTTTATATATTTTTATATGGGTTTATTGCCTGCAATAAATGATTATTATTATTTTTTATTTTTATTTTTTATTTTCTTTTCTCCCTTGCGGGGTTCACTAAAGTTGCGGGCTTGTGGCCAAGCAACTTAAGGTGATGAGGCAGTTTAATCATTAATTGACAAAATTATTATTATTATTATTAAACGGGTCACCTGATGGAAAGCAACTATCGTCGCTCACGAGCACTCACAACATTAGAAGAGCTGCAGGTTCGTTGCCGGTCTTTTGAGAGGGAATACGCTCTATTCTTGAAGGTTTGTAGATCGTATTGGTCCGCATATTTGATTGCATAAGTTGATAAAAAATGCTATGCAATAGCTTTATCGAGTGCCACACGTATTTTTATATTTTATTTTTATGCATAAAATAGCTCGTTTCGTTATTTACTTCGATATAATCCAGTTTAAATTATAAATTATTTTCAGTTTGTTAGATAAACCACGTCGTATGGGCGTGCATCGCTTCAAAGTTGTTTAATAGGGCGGACTAATCCGCTTTGCCGTCGCGACGTCCACGTTATATGCTATCAAACTAAAATACTACAATACGCTAAACCAACGGGAACTAGAGTGTAAAAAAATCTGCATCAATATAAATTATACTTTCATACTGATTTTAAAGAAATATTTGAAATTCTTATGTGTCTGTCTGATTAGTATACGTTCTCGCTCGAGCAATGATTGCGAAGTTGCGGGTAACAAGTAAGGGAAATAAATACGTACAAAATGACATGTATGGACAAAATGAAATGTATGGACAAAATGACATAGTGCCCTTATTTCACAATTGGGGGGTTTTAGATACGTCTCCGCGATTGTATCACGTGTCAGCAGCCATATTGACAATCCTGCCAGACTTTGAGTGCCATTCTTCATTCTCACAGTTGCGCCGCAGTAACCAGTAGCCCTAATACGAAACCATTTAGAGACTCAAACAATTGAATGAGAATGCCGCGTCCTGCTCTAACAACGTCATTTCTCGTTTGTTAGAGTAGGACGCGGCATTATCGTACGATTGTTTGAGTCTCAGAACGGTTTCGTGGTACGGCCCCAGTTCAGACGTGTTTCTTGCCTTCAAAAGTTTATTCTTATACTTCAGATGGTTTTCTCTTGCTTTCTGGTGAGTTATTTGTTGTCATTTGTTATCATTGTATTAAAATCGATGAAGTATGCTAGTGCACAGTGATTTCTATTAAATTTATTGCAATCATTAGTTATTTGATGGAATTTTGATATTTATTCATCTTTGGTTACATTTGGACAAAATCACATACAAATAAAATGGACAAAACGACATGGTATGTCATTTTGTCCATAGTGTTTCTGATAATTAACATTTATTATTTTATTTAGGTGATATCGGCGAAACTACCGAAAGAATAAAAATCGGCCAAGTACGAGTCGATCTCGCGCAAGGGTTCCGTACCGTTATAGCGCAAAAATATGCATGTTTTTTGTATGGGAGTTATCACGTTTGCTGTATGGGAGCCCCCCTGAAATATTAATTTTATTTTGTTTTTAGTATTTGTTGTTATAGCGGCAAGAGATATACACAATCTGTGAAAATTTCATAAGTCTAGACATAAGACTTATGTAATAGTTCTTGAGATACAGCCTGGAGACAGACAGATAGACAGACAGACAGACAGACAGACAGACGGACAGACAACGAAGTCTCAGTAGTAGGGTCCCGTTTTTACCCTTTGGGTACGGAACCCTAAAAAACTAATCGGCAGTCTTGGAGCCAGGAATCCATGAGTAAGGCTATTAAAGCATAGGAGCAAAAAAAAATTGATGGGAATTGGCAGCCATTTGGTGTTCCTCAGGCGATGCTTAAGAAGACATGCACTCATTATAAACAAAACCTTGAATTCTAACTGTAAAGGATGAATTTTTACACGTGGGAGAGCCATGCTTCGGCACGAATGGGCCGGCTCGACCGGAGAAATACCACGTTCTTACAGAAAACCGGCGTGAAACAGCGCTTGCGCTGTGTATCGCCGAGTGAGTGAGTTTATATTATGTCATTTTGTCCATACTATAAGGACAAGATGGTTTTTGTGATTAGTCATATTTTTTCTTATTATATATATATTTTTTTATAGTTCCTACTTAATTAAAAGACTGTATTACTGATAGTCAATGAACCTAAGATATCTATAAACGATTGAGACTAATTATGTCATTAAATAAATAAATATGATTAAAAAACAAAACATCATTTTGTACGTATTTCCCCTAATATTTATATTACAACCTGCTCCTTTTTTGGAAGTCGGTAAAAATTCCAGGAAATGGAACGAAAGATGTTTCATCTATGGAGATTGTAGAGCATAATAAAAGAGCAGTTTTATGTAATTAGTGTGAAATAATTCATGATTTGTAGCTGTTTTGTAGCATACAATGAAACTAATACAGTTGGTGTCGGCCTGACCGAGCATGACTGATGAGCTTTACGGATATTCTGAAAGGATAAAAAATTAAGTCTTTGAGCATTTTTTTTTCAATGATATTGAGTTAATGATGATAAATGGTAAAACCGAATTCTCTTATTAGGCAGTTTCATAAAAATCGAAATGAGTAGAAAGCGGTAATTAATGAAAATTATGTAAACTCCTCTTGTAAGCTTTAATCTTATTTTTTTGGGCATTGGATTTATTAAAAAACGAGATGATGCCCCCAAAATTCGTTTATCATCCGGGATAAAAAGTATCCCAAAGGATACTTTTTATCCCAGAAAAATGTACGGTTCCCGAAGGACATATCCTTTCCCGGGACTTCGTACCAAATTTCAGCAAAATTGGTTCAGCTGAATTGGTTTGGGCGTGAAGAGGTAATTGACAGACACACTCTCGTATTTATAATATTAGTATGGATTGTACATAGGGGTTTCGATCCCGGCCGATTGGTAATATAAAATGATAACTAACACTCGTCGTTTTGGATCTATATTGAGTAAGACTCTACTATACATTGTTGTTTTTAGGGTTCTGTACCCAAACGGTAAAAACGGGACCCTAATATTGAGACTTCGGTATCTGTCTGTCTGTCCATCTGTATATCTGTCTCCAGGCTGTATCTCAAGAACTGCTATAGCTAGACTCAGATTGTGTATTTTAGTTGTCGCTGTAACAAAAATACTAAAATCAACATAAAATTAATATTTGAGGGAGCTCTTATACAAAAAATGTGATTTTTGACCTATTTTGCTCGTAATTAAATAAATTATAATTTGAGGACGACTCAAATACCAAAAAATACAATTTTTTGCCTACTTCCTAACAACTTCAACTTCTTAACTTACAACGGTTCGGAACCCTTCGTGCGCGAGTCTGACTCGCATTTGGCCGATTTTTTTAAATAAATTGATTGATTTTCACTAATTAACACAACTTAAAGCGGGGTTCTTACACAATTTTACACATAAAACGTTACCGTTCGTTAGAAAAAACAAATGAAATTAACTATTAAGTGTATTAACAAGATGGCCGACATAACGTCAAAAAAAGTAAGTGCGTTTTGTTTCACGCACATTTTTATCAACTTAATTAAAAATATTTATCAGTCCCGAAAATCCTGGGATTTATTAAATTACAATCCGGGATTTTCGGGACTAAAATATGACCGGGTTCGAATCCTCTAATTGTACACCAAGATTTTAATTGGTATTTTAAAAACAGTACAGATATTGTAGAAACATGAGCGTTTATATTATCTAATTGGCTCACGAGTCACGGATCACTAGTTCTTATAATGAATGGACTAATTTTAAGGCAAATTTTGAAATAGTATTTAATAAACATTTATACAAGAAATACGTTGTAAGTTTTAGCTTCAACAAATTTGTTCTTGTTGCCAGATAAAGCCATTTTTTATTTTTCTATGATCTAAAGCAGCCATTCTCAAAGTGCGGGGGGCTCCACAAAGGCCTTGTAGGGGCTCAGCGAGCGATACATAAATTGCTTTAGAAATGATATCGGATACCAGCATAGAGACAGTTCATTCAAAGACAAAACATTAATTTTTTTGGCGGTCCGTCAAATATTCTTCTTAAAAGGCTTCCACCACCAAAAAAGTTTGAGAACCACTGATCTAAAGGTTCTGGATAAACTTTTTATGTCTTATTATTGCGTTTCGGCGGTTTAGAGCTCTTAACGCGGAGGTGGTTGTTTCGATTCCACGTTCCATTTTTTCCATAACAATGCAGGCTGGTCACCTTGTCTTTCAATAAAGAAACAAATTTTCTAATTTTTGTTAAAACAATGCAGGCTGATCACCTAATTGTCTTAGAAAAAATAAAAAAAATCGACAAGTGTAGATTGAATACTAATTTAATTATAATATCTATAGACGCTTCACACCACGTCAGTCTGGCCCCGTGGTAAGTACCTGAAGGACTTGTGTTACAGGTACCAGACAACGGAAATATATTTAATACTTTTATACTATACATATATTTAAGATTTTTATTAAATGATACACATAATATTTAATACACATCCATGACCCAGGAACTTTTTGAAAACTTTTTGTTCCGTCAGCGGGATTCGAACCCGCGACCCCCGGCTTGAGCTACCAACCAGCCACAGAGGTCGTCTACTTGAAATTATGTATTTTTCTCTGTACTTAGTAGAAAACAAAAGTCAATTATCAAGCACTCGCGTAGCAGCGAGATCGGAAATGAATAAAACTTTACCTCATCTCCTTTACTTTCGTTTGTTTTTCACTAACTTTTACAAAGTTCATTCAATAACGCTGAAAATCAATGTGTATTAGGAAATTATTAAGATACATTTTCCAGAGGCAGTCCAGATAATCGCGAATCCGTATACCTGAGGGTGCCTGAGGGCCGGAGAGTCGCGTCTCTACTGTATAGTATATTCTGTATATCTATATATTTTTTATATACTTTCCCACCTACATGTTACGAGAACTAATTCGTTTTATGGAAATTCGTTTATCGCGCGGCAGCTGTACATTTGCCGGGATATAGCCTACCTTATGTTTTTTCCCGGGAATAAGGTTAGATACGAACAAATAAAAAAATAATATTGGTTTACTCAAAGTGGGTATCAAGATACACTTTTTGAACGTCAAATCTATGGTTCCACCGGTTCGGGAACTAGCCCGGTGAGAAGAACCAGCGTAAGAAACTCGCTCGGGGCCATCTTTTACCAAAAAGATGGAAAATTATTCATTGAACTGGAAGAGAATTTAAACAGGCAGAAATTTAAAGAAAGTTTTTGCATTTATATTATTAGTAGATTCGTCTTCAATATAAGCATAGAACATTACTTAAATATTTTCCGATTAAACTGTCCGATGCTAGGATTATACTTTGATGGTCGGTTAAGCTGCGCTAAAAGTTTAGAGAAGTATTATGACGGGTGATGCTGCGACGCACAGATAACAACACACCATAGACGAGATAATATTACAATAGACAGAACAAACCAGTAGTCGGACTAAGAAGTGTTCTCGAAATTTTGGGTTAATTCCGACCGCAACGCGACGCGTAGACTTATCTCTAAATTTGTATCGAATTGACAGATTTGCATGACGTACAAATTTAGAAACGAATCTACGCGCCGCGTTGCGGTCTGAATTGACCCTTATACGTTTGACATAGTATGTCATATCGGCAACGCGCGCCGTGACACGGCGTTGCGCGTTGCTCAGTAGTTCATAGCATGCTTACAGCGGTACCCGCACCGATTCGTCAGTTTGTTTGAAGTCGGCCTACTGGTTCGTTCTGTCAATTGTGATAATATGGACAGAGCATTCCCAACTGTGAAGTAAAGACCGACAAGAAAATTAAAATGTAAATTTCCCAATTGGTTAGAAATTAACACCTTTAGAATGGTCTACAATAGAGGCTTATTTCCGGTTCGGGAACTAACCCGACGTAGAGAACCGGTGTAAGAAACTCGCAAGACCTTTAAGGAAAATTGTAAAAGCGATGAAGCGAGGGTGCGACCAATTATTATAATAGTTGTCTTTCATTGACACGTAAGACTGAGATAAGTATACTGGCCGCACATGGGCCGCACGCTCATTTTCTCTCTCTCTCTAGTGAATGACCTGTCAAAAGTGTGTTGCTGAGTCCATTATCAAAGTCATACTCTATGCAATAAACTATTATGACATTAAGGAGGTTGTAGGACTTTGTTATCTAATATAGTCGCCATGGATTTCAATCGCGACCATGGAACTCCGAGAAATGTAACATTATTATCAATTCATATCCCTCGGCAATCATTTTACGACAAATACGACGGATGACGTGTGAAAAATGATTACCGAAATGAACTCGGCTCGATTGTAACGAACGTTCTATTTTTAAACAAACGTCGCCCCTGAGCAGTAATCAAAGCATTTTCCCGCCTCGATTGACATTTCACCAGGCTGCATCCGACCGCCGCCAAACCGCCGCGCGATTACACACCCCTCCGGCACCCAGCGGCACCCACCGGCACCCACCGGCACCCACCGGCACCCACCGGCACCCACCGGCACCCACCGGCACCCACCGGCACCCACCGGCACCCACCGGCACCCAGCGGCACCCAGCGGCAATCAATTAAAAATGCGGGGAGGCGTTTTCGTCGATGATTGCCCATTAGTGATGGGCAATCTGGGCAGTTGGCCATTACCTACATTGACTTTGCACGCTATATCCATACTTCCATACTAATATTATAAATGTGAAAGTGTGTCTGTCTGTCCGTCTTTCTGTCTGTCTGTCCGTTACCTCTTCACGCCCCAACCGCTGAACCGATTTTGCTGAAATTTAGTATGGATACACTTTAAGTCCCAGGAAAGGACAAAGGATACTTATTATCCCGAAAAAATTAACGGTTCCGGCACGATAAACGAAGTTTGGCGCAACGGAGTACAGCTTTACAATAACAAATTCCATACATAATATTATGGTTTTCAATCATGATCTTAAAGTCTTTAATAGGACGTGACGTCTGTTGAAATAGGATTCTCCAAATAAAATAAACATGAATTGATAAACTACTTTTAGTTTATTCCATTTTCAGGCTGTTCTGCTCACGCGTGCACGGTGCGCCTTAGAAGATCGATTAGAGATATGAGAAATGAACCCCTAGTAACAAAGTCGCGTGCTAATCCGACAAGCTGTAACACTTAACACGTCGCTATCAGCTCGCGTGTTGCCCGCCCCTGGGCAAAATACCCACGCGTAGCCAAAATGGCCAAGCCGGTAGAAAATGCCCACGCGTGGCCAAAATTGCCAAACCGGTTGAGAATACCCACGTGTGACTAAAATGGCCAAGCCGGTGGTCATTCCTTTAAGTATCCATTACACGGTAGGTTTTGCTGTCAGTTTTACCACAGTCATGACTGTGACTGATGCATAACCTGTCGTGTAATGCAGTGACTGATGGTTGCATGAAATTGATTGATCGTTATCTGGATATTTTGGTTTTTTGTCATGCAACCATCAATCATGACTTTTGAGTGAGTTTTGTCACATCTGACAAAATTGGAATAAAAATTAGAAACGTATACCTTTGAAAATTTTGGCTTTGATTGACATAAAACTGAAGAGAATTGAGTGACCGTCTAATACCATTCGTCAGTCCATCAGTCAAACATAATTCATGACTGACGGAATTGACTGACGCTTGCATGCACGTATAATGGATGCCTTAGGGAAGTCCCAATTTCATTAACACTAAACCGTCATTTAGTCACTTGTCTCATTAATATCGAACATTTTCTTTTATTTACTGACCTGCAATGCAAGGATATATTTGAATTATTCATATCGCTTACATGCGAAATAATACTTGGATGATATCGAACAGGATATTTATAAAATGTGAAGCAGTTTACATCTACATCTACACTACTACTATAATTGTAAAGAGGAAATATTTGTATTTTTGTGTGTAAGTTTGTAATTAACCGACTTCAAAAAAAGGAGGTTATCAATTCGACGCGTATGTATGTAATATTCCCAGAACTGCCCAGTTTTCGTATATGTTAGTCTATATCAGCATCTGAGCAAATGTGCCAAATTTCAAAAGTGTATGTATGTATGTATGTATGTATGTATGTATGTTTTTATGTTTGTGTTCGCATATCTCTGGAACTACAAGTCCGATTTAAGTAATTATTATTTTGTTATACTAGGTATTGTTCAACTTAGGGAATAGTGCAAGTTTCATCCAAATTGGTTCAGTAGTTTTGGAGATAGGGAGTTTTAATTCTCAATTACGTACAATTTTGAAGTCGGTTTTATCTTTTTAAAATACAGTTATTCAGAATAAGTTTATGAATTTGAATATTTCTTCAAGTAAAGATTTTGTATCAAACTTTTAGCAATATTTAATTTTAAATGTTATGAAATAAATTTTGATTCTGTTGTTCTTATTCTCGTGTACAATGCAGTACTGTATGTAGTCTGTGACTCTACTAACATGAAAGAATCTCTTAAACAAAACAAAGGCCTAAACGTTAAACTTAATAGCTCATTCCAAAAACTGTAATTTTAACGGCATCGATAAAATATTTTGCTTTTACTACCGCAATTATTCAATATAATAATGGTGTTTTTATGTTTTCCTTATGCCTACCCCTACTGTAAAATATGCAATATTTTAATAAAAACTCGCTGCCAAACACTAATTTCTTCAACTGTACAATTTTCGAAATCATGAAAAATCTCACTGGTAAATATTTATTTCATTTCACCGACTCTAGAATACACAAAATAATAATAAAACCCACTGCCAAATATGTATTTCCCTGAATAATGTGCGTAATTTTAATAAAACCTACTGCAAAACATTAATTTTCCTGACTGAACAATGCACAAAATTGGGAGAAATAACCCCACTACCAATGTCAGTAAAATCCACTGCCAAACATTAATTTTCCCGACTTTTCAATGTGCGTGATTTGAATAAAACTCGCTGCAAAACATTCATTTCACCAACTGTTCAATGTGTGATAATTTAATAAAACCCACTGCAAAGCACTTATTTCCCGGCTGTACAATGTGTGAAAATTTTATATAACCCACTGCAAAGTATTTATTACTTCCTGACTGTAATATGTGTGAAATTTTAATAAAACCAACTGACAAACATTCATTTCCCCGACTATACAATGCACAAAATTTAAAAGAAAAACGCCACTACCAAATATCTATTTCCCCGACTGCATAATATGCAAAATATTAATAAAACCCACTGCGAAACATTTGTTTTCCCGACTTTACTTGTATGTGTATTATAATATTTTGAGTTTCCTGTCATTAATTTCCAATAAGTAATATTATAATAACCTATATTATTGTAAAGTTTCATCAACATCCATTCGGTAATTTTCACGTGAAAAAGTAACAAATATCCATACATACAAAGTTTCGCGATTATTATATTATAGAAGCACTAGTGTAACATCATTTTAGATGAAATGGTACGGAACCTGTCGTGTGTTAAGCAGCTGACTCGCACTAAGAAGGTTTTTTAAAAGCCCGGCAAAGCATTTAAAACTTTTTCAATGGTTCGGGTGTCCGTGGATTATAGTTCTCGCTATCCATCAGGCGATCCGCATGCTCATTTATTTCACAAAAAAAACAAGTTATCTATACTTTACATAAAAAAGTAAAAAATTAGTGACAAACATATTTTTATTGTTATACATGGCTCAAATAAGCCCTGATTATAATTTTGAAACGGCATGTCGGAGTTTTGCCGGGAATACTGGAAATTGTTGTTCGTCTTATCGAAATGAAGCTACTCACGAAAAATTAGCTTGATAGTAATAAAAAAAAATCTTCTAGGGAACCCTGACTATACGAAAGAGTGATATTTTGTTTTTGTATTATTTTTATAAAATTGTGTTATTTCGGTTTTTAACGTGTAATGTTGGTAGAATATTAACCATCAAAATATTCGTTATCGTGCACAAGTGTGGGCAAGTAATTCAACTTCAAGAAACGTGCTATTTTGTGTTCCCTCCAAAACTCCATCGAAAGTTTTAGTAAAGGGTCTACCAACCGCTTTACTAAAACAACTGACTTGACTCGTTGACTTTACTGACTACCTTTTTTAGACTTTTAAGTTAGACTTTCGACTTGACTATAATCTGAAAAAACGACGTTATAATAATTTTGTAAACTTTGAGTGAAAACTTTTTTCTCGCCATTTTACTTGACACTGGCAATGGTTAAATATCGACAGCCATATTCATAAAAAAAACGGCATGTCATTTGTGTCAAATGGGCCATATTACACCGTCAATAATATCGCGATTCCGTGATCGAAATAATATTTATGTAAATTTTCGAGCAATATAGTATCGTGTTGTCCCATACTAACTTTAACCCCCCTTTTCATCCCCTTGGGAGAGGAATTTCGAAAAACCCCTTCTTCTCGCACGCCTACGTCATACGGAGAGCACTCGCCCCAAATTTCAAGTCTCTACGATCAGTGGTTTAGGCTGTAGCGTGATTCCATTTTTATGTCACTGGACAAAGCCTTTTATATAATGAATATAATAGATGATATAGATAAAAGGGTCCTTATATCCATTCGTGAATACAAATTGTATTGAATAGATGTTTGTTACTGTCGCGCAAAAATTACTTTTGCGGATTTAGATGAAAAATTTGCTGTCTTAAATATTAACAGTGTACTTGTGGATAACCCGCGTTTCACACGTAGGCGGAGCCGCGTGCAAAAGGTACTGGATTAATTCACATAAAACTCCCAATTACTGGACGTGATGATCGTAAAAAACATAATTTTTATTAATAATTAATGAAACAATTACCGCTCGGCGAATGTCCCGGCCGTTAAAGGCCCCGAATACTCTTGCAACTTTTAATCGTCGTTTTATTGAATCCAGTATTGCCTCTGTTACGACCTACCGACGGTTAATAGCAGGCACTTCGTGTCGCCCAAATACTTTCCTTTATTACCCCATAAATACTAGATCGCTATTTAATTATATGCGTCGTTGGCCAGCGGACGGACCTTTGATTCGTAGAAAGGGTGTAGGGTTCGATCCCAGGTGGTGCCGTATACCGATGATATATTATGAAGACGTAAGTGGATCAAGTGGATAATTAACATTTTATAACATACGGGCAACTACTTATTTTTCCCTTATAATTTGAACAAACCTTGTTACTAGCATACTTCATCATCTGGCTACACATGAAATCCACATTTTTGTATTTAAAGTCATTTGCCCGGTCCTAAAGTGAAGGCAAACATCGTAAGAAAACGTCCAGTCTATTCCTTTGGACTAGAGAGACTATGTTGTGAGAATGGCGTATGTCATATGTGCTTGGGCAACTATACGGATTACGGACAGGCGGGACATATAACAGAATTACCTATCTCAGGCACTGCAGAATTTGATTAATTCGCTCAGGTAGTAATGTACAAAATGTCATCCACAACTGATGCAAAAGGCCTTAATTTAATGATGGTTCAATTTCTGATTATTATCAATCAATCATTTGTTTACTTCATGGAAATAAATAATAGATTGATAATTCATATTTGATTAAATACGTTTTGATTTATTTCGTTGAAACCCCGTTGTAAAGCTAGCTGATAATGAGACTAACCGCCGTACTCAGAGACGAACATTGATTACTTAAATGTAATTAAATGAAAAATTTGACATAATTCCCATACATTATCTGTCAAACTCTTCATTAAATTGAAGTTTATTCATTATTAAATGTCTCTGAGTGCGGCAGTAAGAGCTTCTCGATCACATCTTACAATAATTTTAAAAGCTACGATCACGCCTACATAAAAACTTGTAGCTTTTCTTACCGGGCTTGAAAACATGCGTTGGAAGAATTCACTCCTACGGAATTTAATTTACATGAACAATATTAACTTAACTTCATCTTAAAGTATACTGCTGAGAGATGAAAATAAAAAAGAAAATCATATTACAACCCACGACGGTCTTTTCAGCTTTGATTTCTTAATTTAGTGCCGCAGGCTACAATGTAAGCAGATGTAACAAAACAAATACGTAAAATAACGAAAAAGTCCACTTTCGTATATAAAAAGAATCGATTTTTTTTCAATGTTTTAAATATAAATACTTATCTACCTTACAAAAACCAATTTGTATGAAAATAATATTTAAACTTTTTGATAACTTGACTATCCATTCTAATATTATAAATGCGAAAGTGTGTCTGTCTGTCTGTCTGTCTGTCTGTTACCTCTTCACGCCCAAACCGCTGAACCGATTTTGCTGAAATTTGGCATGGAGATACTTTGAGTCCCGGGAAAGGACATAGGATACTTTTTATCCCGGAAAAATGTACGGTTCCCACGCGATAAACGAATTTTGGCGCAACGGAGTTGCGGGCGTCATCTAGTTTATGATATAAACCACTGACTTGACCACTGACTGATTGACTATTTATGATGTAGACTAGTCACAAACATGCAGCTTTGGCTTTAATTTCGAGTTTTTTTTAAACCAACAATCTCCAATCGTTGCGATTATTATCGCGCCACAAGTCTGCGAACCCGGACTTATGGCCGCCCAGGTATTCCAGCTGTCTACATTAGTTATAATATTTACAACACATTTATCATAATACTATTTTTAAGACTTTGAAAGGTAAAAAGTTTTGAGTAAATATTTTTTTGGTCGTTAACGACATCAAAACTATAGCGTGTTCGCCTTTGGGTGTTCTACTCTCTCATTCATAATTTTAATGCCCGTTCAGAACAGAACGAAAAAGAAAATTTCTAATTTCCAGCTTCCTCCATGTTTTCAGAGCCCCCTCAGGCCGAAGCCTTGTTGCCATTTACTGTCAGCTGACACTAAATGGGCTTCGGCCTGACCAACCCCGCTCGATTTCCCACACATATTCTCAATATTAAGAATATAATGTCAAACAAATTACTATGTTTGAAAGCAATTCAAATATACTTTGAGGTTCACGAAATATTATTTTACCTTTGGGAGTGTAAGTTTAGTCTTCATAAGTTGTACTCCCCGCAGGCACACGAGTAGAAAATTTATTTTCATGTTAATACAATGTCGAGTTTATCACTTCGGCTCAGAAAACGAGTTCAAGACAAAAATAATGGTTTTGTCAGAATAAATTATTATTTAATATCTATACCTCTGGTAGGAAGGTCCTACCAGAGGCTGCCGGCGGTCCGGAACCTAAACAGGTGCAAGAAGTTCGCACGGAGCCTTTAAGCAAATAAAGCGAAGAAAGTCACATAAAATTATATTATGTATTAAGAATATTATAATAGTGCACATCAAAAATTATGAGACAAGCAAAAAAGCAAATAAAATTTTACAAGGATGTTTTGGCGCGTGGCCGAAATAAACGTTGACATTTTGTAAAGTGTAACTCGAGAGTTAATTCGTATTCCTAAGTTTTAGCACCCACCTAAATAATTTTTAAAAGTAAAATAAAAAGTTACTCTTTGAGCGCTGCAACTTTCACATCTAACTCTACATACCGACCCATTCATACCCTAGAGTATTATCATTTAGTTTTGTTACACCCTGTATTTGTATACTAGTAGCCAATAACTAGCAAAGTTAAATAGTCCAAAGAATCCTATTGAATGTACAAATTACACAAAGACAAAACACTTTCAGTTTGTATCAGGAGTTTTTATCTGTTTACACTGAACACGATTAAGATGCGGGTTTGATCAAAAACAGTAAGGGTGGGTTGCACCAGAGGCGTGGTTAAAGTTAAAGTTATGGTTATATAGGTCTACTAGAATCTGATGGCAAAAAGTGAGAAAATAAATTGACTCTAGCAATACCGGGGTAATTGGAATAAAACATTTTGATCCTTTTTTTTCTTATAGCGGCTGATTATGTGTGTTAAACATGCAAATTTAAAAATTTATCCAATGATCAAGGATATTTTTTGAAAATTTGCTGTCAGAAATTGCCATCAGATTCTGGTAGACCTATGGTTCAGGCTAATTTAACTTTACCCTTAACTTTGACCACATAATTTGACAGAAGACGTTGCTGGTCCGACAAGGCTTTAACTGAACGTTGGGGGCGCTGCTGGTAAAGGAGAACTGTCAAAAATGGCGTTTTTGTATGATGACAGCGTTATTTCCTTTTTTCGCCACGTGCATTTAAAGTCTTGTCGAGCTCTATGGTTACGGTTAAATATGGCGTCCATTTTTGACTTCAACCAAAGATTTGACATTTTGCATTGTAGTTAAAGTTATAGTTATAGTAAGTTGGTGCAACCCACCCTAAATAAAGGTGATATTATCTCTTAACAGAAACTACGGTGAACACGTAGCTTCTCTTAATCTATTCATAGAAAATATTTTTATTACAATTGCTTGTAAAACTCTTATAATTTTTTTCTGTTTGTATGTATAGCCTATGGGCAATGGGCATTTACCCCATTTCTGTTTTCTATTTTTTATTGATCAAAGGACAACTATGTTTTATATAGGGTGCAATTAAACCTACCGGCCAAATTTTTTTTAGGGCTTAGGTTATTATGTATCATTAGGAGAGTCCATTTAACAAAAAAAAAAATAGGGTGTTAATTTTTTTACAATAACATATTTTATCTCATCGTTGCAGAACGGTCACTTCGCAGCGATGGGTAGAGCGGGGGGGACGTAGAGGGTGGCGCCAGGGAGGCGCGTGCCTCACGTACCGGCGACGCGTAGTGTCCATTAATTGTGGTGTTTTTTAGGAAAACTTTCGGAAGTTATTTCTCAACATTTTAGTACTGAGTGATTATAAAAGAAAAAATACGTGTATTTTTATTTTTAACAAGGATCAATATATCGAAATTAGGCCAGAAGGTTTAATTGCACCCTGTTTAACTTCATCTATAGTTATAATGAAATAAGATGGTACCAGCGGTCATTGACCTTTCTAGTCTATGAGCGATGAGTAAAATGTTCACACTGTATTCTGTTAGCTTTAACAAAAAATCAAACTCTTTATAAGACACAGACTATTATAGATTTATCAGAAAACCTCTTGAGTTATTCTTACAATGATAATCTCCAACTTTTTTTTAGTTCATAGCTATTTACTCCATACTCACTTCTAATCGAGTATCCAAAATACGATATCGCCCTTAGACTAGGATTCACTTCATTGTCAATCATGGTTTGTATAGAAAACTATGAAATATGACAAATTTTTTGACAGGGAATCAATGACTGCTACCGCCTTGATTAGCCGTGTATACTTTAGATGTAATTATCACTATATTACTTTTCAGATTTAGGTCGTAGCGTTACGTAACTGTGCTACACCGTAGCACGCTACGCTGCACAGTGTATATTGTATATTATGATGATGATGATGATGGCCTTTTCCTGTTATATTTTTACTAATTTAAAAATTTTGTGGATACCGTTGAGGGTGAAAATATTTTAGTGTAGAGCGTAGGGTCACACATAATACATACCTCGTTTATTTGCAAAATAGTTTGAACGCGTTCCATTTTAACGTTTATAAATTTTTCACCAACGACAGCAGAGTTTTTCATGTCACATAACAATTCCACGCCGGTGCCCGAACACGTTTGAAATAAAAAATGTAACTGTCATCCGCCGTGAAGTTCAGAATTTGAATTTAGAATATTTGGTTATTGATTCGAAGCTGCGGCTGCGTATGCTTCAATTGATGGATGTGAACTAGCATAATAAATTATTATGTGTCCTTCTTGGAAGTTGGCTCGAACACCGGATTAATCCATAATAGCGGATGCTGAAGTTGATGTGAACTGTACAACTTTTACTACAAGCCATAAATAGGACTAGGAAATTGAGGAATCTTAACCCATCAATCCCCAAGCGGCAGCCGGCTGCCGCATAACAATTGAAAATCTATTGTGTCTGCGATACCCACGATGGAGGTGCTACACTCTATACTACTCTACTCTTTAGGACTCTGAAGTGCGAATTTCGACCTGAGATATATAAAGTGTCATAAATTATTATTAATAACCGGTTTCTGAGTTTTTGACACGAGTATATTAATTAGTACTTTTGATTGGCTTACATCAAAATAATAACTAATAAACTAGCTAAAAGCCGAGCTTTGTGAGGGCTCGCGTCGTTTTTCTGCGTGGTAATAATCTTTAAGGCAGTTTTTTTTTTAATATATTTTAATAGTAATCAAACCTTGACTGGCCGATGATAACACATCTACATATAAATAAAAATTACTATGTTAAAGCATAAATCAATAGGCGTGATAGTTTTTTCGTAAAGTGTACCACAAAAGTGCTCAGGTTGTGGGATATACTAGGGCTCGCTTCGCTCGCTCTGATAAAGCTGTTAGTTTATAAAATCCTCAAAAACCGGCCAAGTGCGTGTCGGGCCACGCGCAATATAGGGTTCCGTAGTACCGCTAGTTTTTTAAAATGTTTGTATGGTCAATTAACGTACATTTATAACGTGTTTTACACTACTAACAACATCATCTCAGTTACTTTCAAAGGAATTTGAACGAAAAGTTCCATTTATACTTCGCCGAATAGGTTTTTTTTTTAGTTGATCGACTATTACTCAATAACTTATAAAGTCTTCTTAGCTGTTATAGTTTTCCTTTTAAATTCAACATATAGGAAATAACTCCCGTGAATTTTTTTACATTTCTAGAAGACCCCGTTTAGTTGGTAGAAGGGGGGACACTGGCCTCTAACGATTTTTTCCACTTTAAAACTTAATTTTTCACAAATGGATCCCTAAATCGGAAAATGATCTATGAATACTTATAATATTTTAAAAAAACCTATCCAACGACACCCCACACGATGGGGTGGACGCGAAAATAAAATTCATCCCCGCTTGATGTGTAGGGAAGGTACCATAAAAAAATATATTTTTTTATGATTTCATGTACCATTTTGTCGGCACTATTAATATGTGCATTCATGCCAAATTACAGCTCTGTAGGTCCTATAGTCTCTGAGCAAAACCGCGGACAGACAAACAGACAGACAGACGGACAGACAGACGGACAGACAGACAGATAGACAGACGGACAGACAGACGGACAGACAGACGGACAGACAGACGGACAGACAGACGGAAAGACAGACGGAAAGACAGACGGACAGACAGACGGACGGACAGACCGAAACTATAAGGGTTCCTTGTTGACTACGGAACCCTAAAAACCAAGTATAAAATTGGCAACGATGCGATGTGACAATTCACGTTCCATAGAATTGACCTTTTACATACGTCAGTTCCATGGAACGTGAAGTGTCGCGTCGTATCGTACTGTCGCATTAGTGCGGTCTTGCCTTTATTGTAAATGTGTCTTAACTCTTATTATATTTTTTTAAATTAAAACAGTACAAGGTTAAAGTCCAAAGTAACAGTAAAGAGTTAAGTAAATGTTAAAGGGTTAAGTAAATTTATATTTTAAAATAAATAACTTTATAACGGTCACTGAAAATTACTGTTGTGCGATGGAACGTAGAATTTTATAGTGTTACACGCAGATGTTAACTAGTCACCTCGTTCTAAAGAAACTCTATGGACTATGGAGGTAGGTGTCAATTATATTTAATTTCTGCGTGTAGCTTTATTGTATATCGCGTTTTGCCTTTAAGCACAAACAGGCGTTACTGTTTTTGACATAAATTAATGATATTTTATACTCTTTGTACACGCCTCTTTGTATAAGTACAGTAAGCTGTTTAGTCATTATTTAAATTTGTATAAACATGTTGTAGTTAATATGCTAATGTTAGTATTTTTATCAAACTAGGGTGCAGTTAGGACTTTACATCAAATTAAAATAATTCACACAGACAGACATTATTATCGCATTTATATTCGCAAAATGTTATGAATTATGGAATGTTGTAGTTTAACATGTTAATAATTTATAGTATTTTAAAACAAAAAAAGCGTGTAATCAGGTGTTGATTGTTTTGACAGAATTTATTTTTAATGACTACCTCAAAGAAATAAAGTTAAAATGAACATTATTAAGTATTCCTTTTGAAAGTTCTGCTTCGGCGATATTAAGTTTTTAATATTTGTGATCTAGCGGCGCGGCGGGCGAGTCAAAGTATTGTTTTTATATTCCGCCATATCGGGCCGGCCGCAATATTTCACCGGACAACAATGGTGCATTTCAGAACGCGCCCAGTGAGGCGAAACGACCGATATCGATAGAAGAATGTTTCGTACGCGACGAGTTTAACGGCAGATTTACATCGAGTCAGTAACTGACGCCATTCCACCGCCGTGTCAGTGCACTGCCAATGGCAAATCAATTGTAATCAATTGTATGGCAGACTGCCATAGTGTCAATAATTGATTTCAAGTCAGCACAGTACACTGCCGACAGCCACTGACTCAATGTGAATCTGCCTTTACACTATGACTGCCAGGTCAGCACTGACCCGTCAGTGGACAGTGGGCTGACGTCAGTTACTGACTCAATGTATATCTGCTTTTATGTCGATATTTTTGTATTTTTTGTCAATCTGATTATAACTTAATAGTCGATGCCCGCAACTCTGTTGCTCAAAAATTTGATTTTCGCGCTGAAACCGTACATTTTTCCTGGATAAAAAGTATCCTATGTCCTTTCCCGGGACCCGTAGTATCTAAATTCGAGATTTCAACTAAATTCAGCAGTTTGGGCGTGAAGTGGTAACAGACAGACAGAGAGGAACACTTTCACATTTATAATATTAGTATGGATTAGTGACTACTAGTTGCCGGCAACCGTAAGAAAGTGAGAACCGTACATTGACCAATAAAAATTATCCTATATCCTTTTCCGGGACTGAAAATATCAAGAATCAATCTTGATTCTTGTCCTTTCTCGGGAGTCGGGACTCAAATCTGTATACTAGTTTCACTTAATTGTTTTAAGTTTACAGACAACTTCGTATCCATACAACAGGCACTTTAACAGACACTTTACTATCTTTTTTTTTTGCTAAAATACATAACAAAAGCACATGCAATTCGCACCAACATCCATCAGCCGCGACTTATGGATGCGACCGATAATTTGTTTCTACCTTTAAGAGGGAACGCAGGTGCAGTAGAATTTAAACAAAGAAACTATTGCCATCACGCTTCACCCTGCGCCGGCACGTGTATTGTGATAGAGACAGATACAGTAAATCGAGGTAACGTAGTCCTCTGATTCCTCCTTCAAATAGAACCTATCTTATTTTTTTTATATCTTTAGGAAGAGTGAGTCTATGCCTCTACGTTTTTATTTTATCTTAAGAGCTTTCAAATTTGTTTTATGGTCGGTGGATTGGCGGGGTACGGGGTATTCATTTTTTGCGATTTTTGAAGGGTCATATTTTTTTATTTATTAGTAAATTTAGAAAAAAATCCAACGTAGAGGCATAGCTTTAACAGATCCTAATATTGTATAAACAAATCATTTGTCTAGACGCATTTTCCAGGGAGTAAATTGGGGAATATGTTTGTATGGAAAAACAGTGTTAGCGTGTAGTGTGTACCCTCTTAAGTGTTCGCCATGGCAAACCAAGAAGCTACAACAGTTGCTTCTAAGTTTGTCGAAGAAGTGATATCTCGCTTTGGTGTGCCTCAATCCATTCTGATCAGAGGGCCTAGACAAGTGGCAAGCGATTATCGTAAACGCCAACAAAATGTATGGGAAATGTATGGTATTTGACATTAGTATTCGCTAGCGAAGCGATGACTTATGTCAAATCGCATAATTTTGTTGGCGTTTACGATAATCGCTTGCCACTTGTCTAGTGGGGCAGGGCAGGAATTTCGAATCGCAGGTCTCTCAGGAAGTGTGTAGAATTTTGGGCATGCATAAGACGAGGACCACCGCGTACCATCCACAGTCTGATGGAATGGTTGAGAGATTTAACCAGACTCTTGAGAGGCATTTGGCAAGTGGTTACCCGATTGAATGATGTGACTTACAGGATTCAAAAGCAACCAAGAGGGACATTCAAAGTGGTACACATAGACCGTCTGGCGCGTTACCATGGCAGTAATAACGATGCTCGGGACGAGCATCTCTAAGAGGGGAGTAGTGTTACGAACTTACGACACATAGTGCCATCTAGCGTCAAACCAGCGAAACTTATCGGGGGAACACAGACAACATAAATCCCCCTACTCGATAGTAGATGGCGTTAGTTGCGCGATTACATGCGCGAATTTTGTAGAAACATTCCACACTTGTTTACGCGAATCAGGAACTTTCTGGAACTCGTCTCGGCCCATATAAATAGCCGCAGGTAGACGAGCCAATCAATCAGTTCAGTTTGAGCGATCTTCAAGGCGACTTCGGAGTGAAAACAAGCGATCAAGAGTGATACCAGTGAAGCCTACGACTTGGCTACGACCTAGGATAGTGATAGTGCTTAGTGTTTTGGACCTAGTGCTTTGTGTTAGACCTTATGCTAGTGAATAAAGTCTTCAAGAGAGTCAGCAGGACTTTCTCTCCAAATGCTTCGAACCCTAGCACGTAACAATATATATATCGACCGATTTTTATCGATATCGATATTCCAGCACAACCAGTGGGGCTCCATGATCGTCTCTGGAATCTACCCTCCCCTCCCCTCCCCACTTCCCTACACGCCCGCACGACAACAAAGCTCTTAGCTCTGTTGTTCGTCGCCGCTGGAGCTCGCCACACTAATTAAAATAATTTGTCACCGAAAATACAGTTTTCAATAGCGCGATTGTAAGCCCCGAAAATGAGAGTTTGCTTATTAAGGACGAGGCAGACATCCATACTAATATTATAAATGCGAAAGTGTGTCTTTCTGTTCGTCTGTTACCTCTTCACGCCCAAACCGCTGTCAAACCGAATTTACTGAAACTTGGTATGGTAGAGATACTCTGAGTCCTGCGCGATGACTCGTATTTTGGCGCAACGGAGTTGCAGGCGTCATTTAGTACACGGTATAAAATAATGTATTCAGAGAATCTAAGTCAAAATAGATTTACTTAGGTCATAAGATGTAGGTTGATTCAGCTGAACTCTAAAAAATATTTTTTTGTATTTAAATATTTTGTAGTTTACTATTTATTTTTTAGTGTTTTACTCTATTTTTTAGTGTTTATTTTGTAGTAAAATTTTGTGCAGGAATCTAGGTAATTACTATTTTAAGCTGAAAAATAACTCAAACATGTTAAATATTTTCGCATGAGAAAATGATTTTGGTATTACGTATGTATGAGAATTTCGATGGCACCCGGCCTCTTAAGGATTCGATGACAACTCATCCTTTTGTTTAGAAGTTAGAACGTTACAGTAATGTGAACTTTGACCTTTAGTTATTAAATTAAATGGTTTCATTCTACGAATAATAAAAACTAAGGAATCGTAACTCCCAAACTATTACCGTTTTTTTGGTTCCTTTCGATCTGTCATGTAACGTCAGCCTAGTACCGCTCAAGGCCACCTAAATATTGCAAATGTATTGAAATGTGTACCTAAGGTACACTTTTTTGACAAGTATTGTGGAGCATGTTTTTTGACGGAGTTACTTTTCCTCTCAAGGCTACCTAAATGTTGCAAATGTATTGAAATGTGTACCTAAGGTACATTTTTCTGACAAATATTGTGGAGCATATTTTTTGACGGAGTTACTTTTCCTTAGTTTTTATTATTCGTAGGTTTCATTCTATGAATTCGCTAGTCATTAAATCAAATAGCAGAATCAATCACATGACTGCGACATTATACACAGCTATTAAAACAAAGCAAATAAATAAATATATATCTGCCAAAATCATTACCCTTCTTTGTCGTAATCGGATAAAAAATTTTATTTCCGTCCTCTCTTTGCCAGAGTAAGTTGTATGTAAATTGAATTAGCGAATTTCAACAGATATTGTCGTTTCCGGTTCCGATTATTATTTCCTTTTTAGGGTTCCGTACCCAAAGGGTAAAAACGGGACCCTATCACTAAGACTTCGTTGTCTGTCCGTCTGTCTGTCTGTCTGTGCTGTATCTAAAGAACCGCTATAGGTAGACTTCTGAAATTTTTACAGTTTGTGTGTTTATAACAACAAATACTAAAATCAAAATAAAATTAATATTTAAGGTGGGCTCCCATACAACAAACGTGATTTTTTAGCCTTTTTTGCTCGATATCAATAATGATAAGATGTAGGCACTTGAAATTTTCACATAATCTTGAATTATATGTGTACTTTAATAATTAATAATAATTTTTTAATAAAATAAATATTCAAGGGGGGCTTCCATACAATAAACACAATTTTTGGCATGTTTTTGCTCTATAGCGGTACGGAACCCTTCGTGCGCGAGTCCGACTCGCACTTGGCCGATTTTTAATTAGTTCAGTTCGTTGCAACTGTTTTATTGTCAGACAGGTTTTTTTTTATGAAATAAGTGGGCAAACGAGCAAACGGGTCACCTGATGGAAAGCAACTTCCGTCGCCCATGGACACTCGCAGCATCAGAAGAGCTGCAAGTGCGTTGCTGGCCTTTTAACTCATCAAGCCCCATACGGGCACCGGTGGTCGCGACAACAATAGAATACAATAGCATTTCCAAGAATCCGCGATCGAAGGGTTAAGAGGGAATAGGGTAACAGGGGAGGGTAGGGATGGGAAGGGAAGGGAATAGGGGAAGGTAGGGAAGGGAATAGGGTAGGGGATTGGACCTCCGGTAAACTCACTCACTCGGCGAAACACAGCGCAAGCGCTGTTTCACGCCGGTTTTCCGTGAGAACGTGGTATTTCTCCGGTCGAGCCGGCCCATTCGTGCCGAAGCATGGCTCTCCCACGTAATATAAGGTTGACCTAGAGCTGAAAATAAATATCGCTTATAGCGCTTACATCCATTCCACCAAAAATGCAGCCGTGGATGTTATAAGCCGTGACTTATCAGATATATTATGTGACTGGAGCAAAGGACATGGACTTCTGATCAACCCCGTTAAGTCGCAGTTAATAATACTAAGCAGTCCAGGGCTTGTATCGAGAATTGACTGGGCCACTCTACCTTCAGTGTCTATGAACGGTATAATAATACCATACCGTAAGATTGTTAAGAATCTTGGCGTTTACTTTGATGAGCATCTATCCTGGTCATATCAACTGAAGGAGATTAGTAGGAAGGTTTACTCAACGTGGCATTCTCTGGAGCGACTTCGGTAATTACTGCCGGTACCTACTAAAGTAGCCTTGGCAGAATCACTATTTCTGTCCCTTTTCGACTACGCGGATGCTCGCTTCATCAACTTGACCGAAGACCAACTTAACAAACTTGAGCGTCTTCAGAATCTTTCAATTAGGTTTATTTTTGGTCTGCGCAAGTTGTAATAATCAGGTTGTAATAATTTACTATTATTTATTCAACAAATGCACTTATCAATATATAAAGTTCCCAGTAGCCGATTCTCAGACCTACTGAATATGCATATAAAATTTGGTAAAAATCAGTAAAGCCGTTTCGGAGGAGTTCGCTGACTAACATTGTGACAAGAGAATTTTATATATAAGAAGATGTAAGTATTTAATTTATTATATTATATGATCGTATTTATATGTTATTTATAGTTTAGTTTTAACCCTCCGTGTACGAGGTGGGGTATGACATACCCTAGCGGTAAAAAAATTGATACCATTTTCAAACGAAAAAAGCGCGCGAGTTAGTTTTCTCAGTAGCTGCAAATGAGACGGCTCTGCTTCAATTCCTGCCAAATATTCAGATTCCGATGTCTGTCACCAATTCTGTGACATGTGCTTAAAGTGCGCTGGGGTATCAGTTATCACATACCCCACCTAGTACGGCGCGTAGCTAAAATGGTAAATGTAACTTCTTTTGTTTTTTAATTATTTACATGTTTAATTTGGTGTTCAACTTGATGAAATATTATTCGCTGGTATAAGTTAAACTAAAACATGTCTCGGTCATCGAAAAAATATATTTTACGAGCACTGAAAGAAGAAGATGATGATTGTGACGCTGAGTCAATGAATACCGAACAAGAATCGGATGGTGATGAAGATCAAATCAGTGATTGGTTTTTTTATGAAATAAGGGGGCAAACGAGCAAACGGGTCACCTGATGGAAAGCAACTTCCTTCGCCCATGGACACTCGCAGCATCAGAGAGCTGCAAGTGTGTTGCCGGCCTTTTAAGAGGGAAAAGGGTAATAGGGGAGGGTAGGGATGGGAAGGGAAGGGAATAGGGGAGGGTAGGGAAGGGAATAGGGTAGGGGATTGGGCCTCCGGTAAACTCACTCACTTGGCGAAACACAGCGCAAGCGCTGTTTCACGTCGGTTTTCTGTGAGAACGTGGTATTTCTCCGGTCGAGCCGGCCCATTCGTGCCGACGTATAAATACGATACCGGCTATGCCCTATACTAATAGATAAGAATACTGGGCACATTTGTAAAATATGTAATATGTCCATATTATGTATGTAACATTTAAAAAAATTGTGTCTAAATAACTGTCAATATTACGGAAACTTAAGTAACTAAGATCTGTTTTATATTGTTTATTTTAAATTTATAGTGTTAAAAGATTAAAACTACTATATAAAAGATTAAAAATTTACTATAGTCTTAGAAATTGAGAACAATTTGAATGTAATAGGTGCCATTAGATTTCAGTACTGAAGAAAAGATTTTATAGTTTCAAGAAACTATAAAATCTTTTCTTCAGTACTGATTTCAACAGTTTGAAGAAAAGGTCAAGTTTTTGTACTTTTGTTTATAAAATTTATATTTTAATGTTAAATTGAATTTATTTTATTCATTATTAGATATTTAAATATATTACTTATTATTTTACAATCACAAGGAACAATTTTTCGGATTTAACTACCTTTTATTGTTGGGGTATAGCATACCCCACCTTGTACAGCATGGTGAGATTATTCACCTAGTACACGGAGGGTTAATTCTTTATTTCTAATATTCTTATTACTTAAAGCACAACGCCCTTTTCTCCAGCAATTTGCTTCTTTCTTTCAAAGGTTGCCTGGAAGAAATTGCTATGTAGTAATAAGGCCGCCTTTGTGTGCTTGTCCATTTTATGTCTTTTTATTTAATGTATGTTGTTATTGTAACTGTGATTGTGCACATTAAAGTATTCATTCATTCATTCATTCAAAAAGCTGGTCAACACACCAAGAACTTCCTTTAAAATGCACGTAAGTCCGTTTGGATAGAATCCTTCCAAGTTTAAAATCGATAGGGATGATGGCAAGGTCAAAGATTAGCAGATTTTTTAAATAAAATAAAGATATATAACAGTAAAAAATAAGTATTTCCAAATTTCAACTTGATAACTTTTATATTTTTTTTGTTATGAGCCTTCAAAGTTAGACAGACAAGTCGTTTTTTTTTTACATAAATTAACTAAATGTTTATTTAGTTAATTTATGTAAAAAAAGAAACTTTTGTTATGAAACCACTTTCATAAACGCAGTATTTAATATATACTATCGAACAAAGTTCTCCCCCGATGCGTAAAAACTACAAAACGGTGACGTCATAATTTCGCAGCACTTTGTATGGAGCATTTCGGGAAGGTCTATTTTATTAGACTTTTGAATTGTGATACCTTGGAAAGTTTTTAAGCTAACAGAGTAATTCTTTCACCGAAGTTTTTACTTTTGAATGGTCCTTTAATTACCAAGAAGAAAAAAAAGTCATCAACTATTACGTTTGGATGTCTTCTAAATGGCCGTACTGTTGTGTTCCGTATGTACTATCAGAGAAGTTGATTCATAGGTATATGGTGGACCTGCGTAATTTGGTCGTGTTATGTGATATGTCAAACCCAGTCGAAAGATCAAGTCTAACAATAAAATATAACCGGAACAAATTTACGTGGGAGAGCCATGCTTCGGCACGAATGGGCCGGCTCGACCGGATAAATACCACGTTCTCACAGAAAACCGGCGTGAAACAGCGCTTGCGCTGTGTTTCGCCGAGTGAGTGAGTTTACCGGAGGCCCAATTCCCTACCCTATTCCCTTCCCTACCCTCCCCTATTCCCTTCCCTTCCCATCCCTACCCTCCCCTATTCTGCCGTCAATAGCATAAACACAGTAAGTCGGGTTTTGGCCAAAAATGAGTTAGATATACAGCCGCAATCACGAAAATGAGCTCTACATTTGTGTCTTATCCATTCGGTTATATCTCTTTTTTAACCAAAGTTACAAATTTTAAAATAACAGTAAGTCAAGATTTTTTTTTAAGAATACATAGCATAATTACAGTATGTATACTTACTGCAGAGGTTTTTCTGAGAGTTACTCGGCGAAAATACAGTATGGCATCTATACTGCTAATATGTTATGTCACCTACTATATAGGAAATGAATATGAGCCTAGCAAATAAGCAGATTTTCTTTTTATAGCTATTATCGGATATCTTGGAAAAACGTAAATGTTATTTAACTTTTACACTGTTACAGAAGAAAATTTTATGTCGTAGGATAAATGGTTATAGCTTTTATTATTTGAGGATTTTTTAAAGTTTTTTATAGAAGAAAAATACTCTATAGCATCGTATAAAGATATAGAAGAAAAAAATTACAGTTTACAACAATAATAGTCATTATCTACATTATGTATCTCATTTTTCCTTATAAGAAAATCTGTGATTTAAAGCACTTAATTAATATTGAGAAGGCTGATTAATACACATTAAGTTAACATAATTCATATTCACGGCTGTGACAATTTGTAACGCTTAAGACTAAGTTAATTAAGTAAAGTGAAACTTTATTTTTTATTTGTTAAATGAGCATAAGAGCTGCTTAATAATCGTAAGAAAAAATGTGATAAAAACTAAAATATTTGTTGATTTTCGTAACTAATTTCAACTTTCTGCAATTTGATAACAATATAGTTTTAAAATACATACATTTTTAATATAATTTATTATTTTATTGTAACAATTACAGCCTGATTAAATAAAACTTATAACCCATACTAGCTGTCCCGGTGAACTTAGTGTCACTTTAAAACCTTCCCTGGATTACTACGGATATTTTAAGACTAAAATCAGCCCAATCCGTTCAGCCGTTTCCGAGTTTTACACATTTGAAAATCCATTTTTATATATGAGATAAATTAAAAAAATTGTATGGATACTTAGCATAAAGCCAGTAAAATTCACACTTACTGTATTTATGCTAAGTGACCTCTACCACAGATCTCCAGCAGATACATAGCATAACTAATATTGTTTATATATCTACGTCTATATATTGCGGATTTGATTAACAAAAAAGTATTAGATAGACGCTGAAATTATCTTTCATTTAAGGTATCAACCGTCATGATCGGACCACAAATAAAAAATTTATTGATGATTTTCGCAACAAAACTTTAACCGCGTTTTTCTCGAAACCGCCTAAACCCTACTTACTGTGTTTATGCTATTGACGGCAGTATTACCCTATTCCCTCTTAAAAGGCCGGCAACGCACTTGCAGCTCTTCTGATGCTGCGAGTGTCCATGGGCGACGGAAGTTCCTTTCCATCAGGTGACCCGTTTGCTCGTTTGCCCCCTTATTACATAAAAAAAAAATGACGTAGGTCTTCAAACTGCCTATGAAACAATTTATTCGATGATACTTACGTAATAATATTTATTTTATAATTGAAACAATTTGTGCAATCTGCAAATGACGAAAATGCTTCATACTATCTTAGATTAATTTTAAATCTATATCCTAATGATTAAAAGATTGTAATGATAGTATCCGCAATATAACAATATTGTTTATCATACAGATAACTTTGAACATGTAACCTCTGTCCGCGTGCTTTGATCAGAAAAAGTTGTTAATTATAATAACAATAATTATGCCCTTTACAAAACCAAACAATAACTATAAATAAATATGAAACAAAACATAAAAAAAATAATTTGCAATTCTCTCAGATAACACTCGAATACATTTAAATATTAAGTTAAAACACCAACTATTATACTATACAGTATATTATAGCCATGACGTACTCGTAATTATCTCGAATATTATATGTCCGGGGTCTGAATAGTTCAAGTTTAGACAAGACTTATAAATTACTAGATGACGCCCGCAACTCCGTTGCGCCAATATTCGTTTATCGCGCGGGAACCGTACATTTTTCCGGGATAAAAAGTATCCTATGTCCTTTCCCGGGACTCAATGTATCCTATACCAAAGTTAACCAAAGTTACCAGACAGACGGACACACTTTCCCATTTATATAATATTAGTAGTAAGTATGGAAGTATGAAAATCCGCTTATATATAAATATTTATACACTGTATCTAGCTAGTACACTCTTCGTGTTTTCAAATTAAGAATTTCAGATGGTCCCAGAAAAGAATCCAGCATTAAAAGCTGATGATGATACTTTATAGTTACTAACAGTTAGATGCAGAGAGCTGAAAAAACTTTTCAGGGGTAAAATGATTGAATAAGTTTTCTCCTTTGAGAAGTGTGAGAACAATGCACGGACTGACATATAGGAAGTATGAGAACAATGCACGGACTAACATATAGGGAGTATGAGAACAATGCATGGACTGACATATAGGGAGTATGAGAACAATGTACGGACTAACATATAGGGAGTATGAGAACAATGCATGGACTGACATATAGGGAGTATGAGAACAATGTACGGACTAACATATAGGGAGTATGAGAACAATGCATGGACTGACATATAGGGAGTATGAGAACAATGTACGGACTAACATATATGGAGTATGAGAACAATGCATGGACTGACATATAGGGAGTATGAGAACAATGTACGGACTAACATATAGGGAGTATGAGAACAATGCATGGACTGACATATAGGGAGTATGAGAACAATGTACGGACTAACATATAGGGAGTATGAGAACAATGCATGGACTGACATATAGGGAGTATGAGAACAATGCACGGACTAACATATAGGGAGTATGAGAACAATGTACGGACTAACATATAGGGAGTATGAGAACAATGCATGGACTGACATATAGGGAGTATGAGAACAATGTACGGACTAACATATAGGGAGTATGAGAACAATGTACGGACTAACATATAGGGAGTATGAGAACAATGCACGGACTGACATATAGGGAGTATGAGAAGAATCTACGGAATGCACAGACTATACTGTCCTTAACAAGATCCATGACGATCATGATACCAACCACAAGTCTGGTCTTATAATGGTTATAGGATTTTTTTGTACAAAGTGGCACTCTTTAACGTATTGCATAATAAACATTTTACGTAACTGCTATTTTTTGCGAAAATCAAAAGGACATTATAAATTTATTTACGATTTAATATAATGCAAAAAACGTAGATGTCTATCTCGGTCTGTAATCAACAACACGTTATGCTCAAAATTCAGTCACTAATTGCAGTTTTTCCTAGCGCGAGGTACGTGCGCCCTGCAGCACAATATTATTCGAGCGTTTATATAGTTAATTTGATGAGGATAGGCATCGCGGGTGCAGTTCATACGTTCGTTTGAACAAAGATTAGAGTATTGATTCGGTGCTCCACTTCCGAGCGTCGCAATTTCACGCCGATGGAGTCCAGAGACGCGGTCAAGCTCCTCGTGATGGTGTCGCTGGGGGTCGGCAGCCTGGTGCTACCGGTCGGCGATGGCGTCCGCCCCTACCTGGACCTGCACCATCCGCACCGCAACTTCACCGAGACGTGCGCCGCGCACCGCTACCGCGCCGAGGAGCACCGCGTGCGCACCGCCGACGGCTACCTACTGACCGTCTTCCGCGTGGGCCGCGCCGGCTGCGAGCCGCGCCGGCCGCCCGTACTGCTCATGCACGGCCTGCTGCAGAGCGCCGACGCCTTCCTGGACCCCGGCCCGCGCGCCGGCCTGCCCTACCTGCTGGCCGACCGCTGCTTCGACGTGTGGGTGGGCAACATGCGCGGCAACTACTACGCGCGCCGCCACGAGACCCTCGACCCCGACCGCGACGCCGCCTTCTGGGACTTCTCCATCGACGACATCGGCCTCCACGACGTGCCCGCCACGATCGACTACGTCCTGAGCTCCTCCGGGTCGCAAAAATTGAACTACATCGGGTACTCGCAAGGGTCGTCGTCGTTCCTCATAATGTGCTCGGAGCGGCCCGGCTCCTGCAACAAGGTCGGGCTGCAGATCAACCTGGCGCCGGCCGTGAAGCTGACCAACATGCGCTCCGCCCCGTTCCGGGCGCTGGCCGCGGGGCTCAGCACGTTGCACCGGGCGCTGGGACCGCACGAGATATTCGCGCGGGACTCCGTATACCGCCAGCTGGCGTCGCTGCTGTGCGCGGCGTCGACGCGGCTATGTGGCGGCGTGCTGGCGCTCGTCGACGCGGCGCACCCGGGCTCGGTGGCGGGCGCGGCGCTGTACCGCGTGTTCGCGCACTTCCCCGCCGGCGCCTCTGACAAGATGTTCGTCAAGTACGCACAGAGCCTCGCCAGCGACGGCTTCGAGAAGTTCGACCACGGCGCGGACAACGTGCGGATGTACGGCTCGCCGCGCCCGCCGCCGTACGACCTGAGTGCGGCGACGGCGCCGGCGGTGCTGCTGTACGCCGACAACGATCACCTAGTGGACGCGCGCGACGTGCGCTGGCTGCGGCGGCGGCTGCCCGACGTCGTCGACGTCGTCCGGATCGACAGCCCCCTGTGGAACCACTTCGACTTCCTGTACAGCCGGCACATCCCCGACCTGCTCTATCCTCACATCGACAGATATCTTACGCTGTACACTGAGACCTAGTAGTAGGAGTAGTGGCCAATGCCCAATAAGAATCTATATATTAATACGCGAGCGAAAAACTTTGGATCCCTTTTGACGAAAAATGCGAAAACAAAGGTGATTGAAATTTTGCACAGTTATAGTTTATATGGTGAAGGAGTACATCGAGCTAATATTATTTTGAAATTATGCTTTTATCATTCATTTTTTTAACAAATAAAACATTACACACACTACAACACACACACTAGGAGATTTTGATTGCGAAGCCCATACACACGAATTGTACTCTTTTATTTATGGTTGAAGTCTGTTGTCAAATTGAAAAAAGATTTATACTGTACTCGGCGAAACATGGCGGTAGCGGTCATTGACTCCCTGTCAAAAACTTGTAATTTTATATACAAAGCCGCGATTGACAACATCTGGCACTTCATTGTCAATCGCGGTTTATATAGATAATGACAAGTTTTTGGCAGGGAGTCAATGACCGCTACCGCCACGTTTCGCCGAGTACAGTATAGTCTTTTTTATTGAATCTTAAATACTGTTAGACAATTAAAATGGTGCGCTTATACGGGCAACTAAAATTGCTTAGCTCCAGTCAACTTTGACGTCACGACTACATCAAGCAATTTGCGGCAACAAGCAGCAATATTGCGCAATACAACATTGAGTGATGTAGCCATCGAATATTTGAGCGATATGAAATAAATTGCTCCATATTGCTCCAGATCGCTCCATTCGTGTCGCCGAGCAATTATTGCCCGTGTAAGCGCTTCTTTACACGGCCAGTCTGTCATCATTTGACTTTATTAATCTGAGACAGTCGCAGGAATTATGTCTAAAAAATAATAAAGTCAATATTTTGACAATAGAATATCAATAGAAAAGCGTTGAGATTTGAAACTTTTAATTTATTTTTTTATTTGAGGTCGAATTTCGACCATTGGGCGATCTCTAGTCTTATTAAATGCCTGCAACGATCGTCGCTGCAACATTCGCTTGTGACAAGTCTGCTGCACGATGTGATTATCGAATACAATAACTTGTTTATAAGCTTTGTGGTCCAAACCAAGATGGTGCGAGCAGGACTTTTGCACTATTTGTTTCTTATCTACATTAAATACAATATGTCTAGTCAGCACACACGTTCCTAGTTCCTCGGCCTTGATAACAGTAGTCGGTCTACTTTTATCCATTCAGGGTGATGATGAGTAAACCATATCATTAGGTATGTCATTACATTTTCATACCTCCATCCTCCATCAATATAATATCGATTCATTACTATTATAATGAACAAAGGTTTCGATGTCCAAGAGTATATTTCTGGACCTGATTAGTGACAAAGCAGTACTATACTTATGTTTTATTTTTCCTAATATTATATATTATGTTTAGCAGTAACCTTGTTATGTAATTGCTTATAATGTAAGATTATGGTTTACGAGTTGTCTAAGCTTTAACGTTTGCTTTCCTTTCATCTCAGGCGCGGGAGTAGTTCGAGGTAGGTACATCGAACAGCTCAGCATTTTTACATTATAATAGTCGCTTTCGCATTTTGTGAGCGCAGTTGTCAACCAATCGGTCCGCTGTCCGAGTCCCTGCCCTGACAGCTCGTATAACCATTACCATTTACCATTAATTAAACCATAGTAATTGACCAGTGTAAACCAGTGTAGTAAATAGTGAATAAATAGTTTAAACAGTTTTGCATCTTTTAACTCTATCAACCACACACGTGTGTTAACCATAAACTGAATCATCAGAACAACCAACAAACCAAACCAAACCCCGAAACTCTACCCCTAAAACAATACCCTTTTCAAAATTAGTTTGTTATAATTTGTATAGTCTAAGTGCCTTTTTATACCTTCTGGTTACCGGGTAGTCAGTGCCGGCTACCGGAAGATGTGAAAGGCATACATAATAGAAAATAAAATTCTCATTCACCTGGGCCATCCGTTTGTGGTTTTTTTTAACAAGTTTGTCGACACACCTTTTTAATTGCGAAAACACTTATTGCACGTATACCGAAAGCTAGTGAACTTAATTATTCTTCACAAAATACCAGAGCTACAAAGGTAAAAGTAACATTATCAGGCCTGTGTTTTGTTCAGGCGAATTTCTTATTATAATGCCTTGTTTATACAATTATTTACATTTAAAAAACTCTTGATCAAGAGTTTGCTGTCATGCTATAGGGGAAAGATTCAAAACGATTCTTACCTGTGTTAGTTATTTCTCGTTAAGATTGGTATAATTCTCATTTACCTGCGCATGATTTACAAGGTGAAAAAATTACATTGATAAAAAATAAAAATGCAATATTTTGCACAGTTTTGATGACTATTTCAAACTAACATTATAAATGCGAAAGTGTAACTGTCTCTTTAAATAAGACGAATAAATTCCCACATAAGGGTTAGTTTACATCGCATCGACTCGTCACGTTGCAATGTGTAATGACCCTAAGTCGCTTGGCAATTTCGGATATTGCGAATATTATAATATTATTATGAATCGATAATCAGCCTTTAATTATTATTTTTTTAAATTACCATTACTAAACCAGCACCGATTGCATTATCTATATAATGATTTAACATATCAAATACCGTCGTATCTTTTAATCTAAAATGATCGAAAAGCCTCGATTTTATTATTGCAAATAGTTAAACACCTATTAAGATATTATTATCATCATTATGTGAAAAAAATCGCTGAATGAGAAGATAGCTCCTGCGAAGTTTTATAAGTAATAAAAAAAGTATATTAAAAAAATATTTATCTTAAGACGACAGCATGATAATAATAATAATATGCCCGATAAATAATGATTCAGCCCGATCCGTCCAGTGGTTTGGGCTGTGCTCATCATCAGCATCATCATTTACTAATAGATCTAAACTCCCTCCCGCACGCGCACCCCTGCCTTGGTGACGCCCACTTCGCAAGGGCCGTGCAGCAGAAATCGTAATATTTTAATTTCGCCATAACTTCAAAACCAAACGTCCAAGTTTAATCATTCAAAGAGAAAAAATTATCTACATAAACTGTGCTTAGTGATGAAATAATTTATTTTGATAAGGATTAATAGCATGAGTAAAATAAACGCGTTTAAATGAAGTCAAAAAAAATTCAAGATTTTTAAATAAAAAAATCGTTGTTGTGCCTCACTCGACATAGATAGGTATAGTGTGTCGCGGACTTTTTTGTAGATATTTATAAGATCTACAATTAATTACAACATTTTATGGTTCTATCTTTTATAGTTTAGGCAGCGTACGCAAAATAAGTAACTTTTCTGATTGATTTTTACACATTGTGTCCGAAAAACCCAAATATCTTACGGAACCCTATTTTTTCCAAAATAAAATTTAGCCTATGTTACTCGTGGATAATGTAGCTTTCGAATGGTGAAAGAATTTTTAAAATAGGTCCAGTAGTTTTTGAGCCTATTCATTACAATTAAACAAACAAACAAACAAAGTTTTCCTCTTTATAATATTAGTGTAGATTATAATAATATGAATATTTTCATTCTATTTTTGTGTATTTAGATTTTGCTAGAAACCTATTCTTTTATCCACACCTTAATAATTAGGGGCGGCAAAAGTTGAATAGCCTACTGGCGGCAAATTTGTAAATCCGCCACTGTCTTGACTCTTGGGTCGTAAAACTGTTTTTAACTTTTTATATATTTTTAATGATAATAAATGTTCACATTTAATATTCATTAAACAACAGAGATGTAATAATTACATCTCTGTTGTTTAATGAATATTATGTTGTATGTATTTATTTTTAATACATTAAATGTGAACATTTATTATCATTAAAAATATATAAAAAGTTAAAAACAGTTTTACGACCCAAGAGTCAAGACAGTGGCGGATTTACAAATTTGCCGCCAGTAGGCTATTCAACTTTTGCCGCCCCTACTGACCTTTTTTTTAATCTAGGAAAGAAAAAGGACTTTATCGTAGAACGTCCTTAATGCCGTCCTTATAGGTAAGTATACAAATTACATAATATTTATGAATTAAAATCCCCTACTGACCTTTGAAATTAAATACGTTAGTTTAATTCACAATCATAATATTAATTATTGCATATTTTATTCTGAAATTGCAACTTTATGATTTGTGTTCTATCGCTCTCATTACATCGGCTTTTTCCCGTTACTAGTATAATTGATGAGCTCGACACAATGCGCCAATAAAATGATGGTGTTTATGTTAATTGGAGTGATGTTTTTTTCTCCGAAAATTTTCTAAGTCCCGCGTCCCTTTGGCTACACTAGCACTGTGGAGTACTATTATTTCCGAAACCGAGGCCCGCACGAAAAAATGTTACATGACAAAAAATGATGGCTATAATGCTAAGTACTCACATACGATTTTACTCGGTCGAGCAATCACGTAGAGTAAAAACCACGGCTTGGTATTTCGTCCACACATTCAGCATTACTTGATAGTTTTAAATTTTACTACAAATCAAGTAAAAATTATCGTGTGGACCGCAAAACTCATACGCTTGACTAAAGCTCGACGGCTCGCGTCGAGTAAGTTCAAAGGAAATTAGATTTATTTAATTCCATCGAGCCTTCTCGATGCGAGCTTTCGAGCTGTGAGTTTTGCGGTCCACTGTCCACACGATAAATTTTACTCGATTTGGAGTAAAACTATCGAGTAATACCGTATGTGAGTACTTAACATTAGGGTGCCAATCGATTGCGCCAATAATAATTGGGTGTTCTGGAGACTGGACATCGAAATTTTTTTGAAAAATTCGCCTAAGCATTTTGTCATTTCAACCTCGCTTAACTTGAAAAGGGTATGACCTACGGAAAATTTCCTCATGGGTGAAATTTATCCCTGTGGTGAGCTCGATACGATGCGCGAAAAAAATATGGGGTTATTACGAGTTTTTTTTTGTCGACAAGTATTTTTATAATAAAAATAATAACTGTCGCTACACATTAAAACAAAAAAAAAATAGGGCTTATTTTACCACAAAATAATTCAAATCCAAGTCTTCTTTCCATAGCGCCCCTAAGGATACACCCTGGCCTTTATTTCTGTAAGATAAAAAAAAATTGGGCTAAATTTGCCGCCCCTCTAAATCTGCCGCCTTAGGCTCCAGCCTACTCAGCCTATTGGTAAATCCGCCACTGAGTCAAGACTGGTTTGACTAAAAACTATCATTAAATAATATTAATAAAATCGGCCAAGTGCGAGTCGGACTCGCGCACGAAGGGAAAATTAGGGCAAAATTTGTGTTTTTTGTATGGGAGCCCCTCTTAATTTTTTATTGTATATTAATATTATTATCAAATATTAAAGTTAACATAAAACTAAAGATTGTGTGAAAAATTCAAGTACCTACCTGTTGCTATTATTGATATAGAGCAAAAAAGGCCAAAAAAATCACGTGTATGGGATGGGTCATATTAATTTTATTTTGTTTTTATAGCGGCAACGGATATAGTACGGGAGCCCTAGAAAAATTTTTTTTTGGTTACTATCAAGCTAACTTTTTGTAAGTAGCTTCATTTTGATAAGATGAACAACATTTTTATTTGCGAAAAATCTCGAAAGTGGTAGCTAACAGAGATAGAAAGGATTTCATACTTTGAATTGATGGTCCTAAAATATGGACTGTTTTATTTGTAGGACAATGTTACTCTTAAATTATATGACTATTAATATATCAATATACAAAAAATCTGCTCGTTAGGGTTCCGTTATATGGTTCTGTAATCAGCAAAACTTGGTTGACTACTGAACCCTTAAACGGAACCCTGACAAGCTGATTTTTTGTATATTAATAGGTTTAAAGTTTAAAAGTAACATTGTCCTACAAATAGAACAATCCATATTTTAGGGCCATCAAGTCGAAGTATGAAATCCTTTCTATTTCTGTTAGCTACTACTTTCAAGATTTTTCGTAGATAAAAATGTTGTTCGTCTTATCAAAATGAAGCTAATCACAAAATATTGGCTTGATAGTAATAAAAAAAATTGTTCTAGGTCTCCCGTACTAATTAATATACACAATCTGTGAAAATTTCAACTCTCTAGCTATTACCGTTCTTGAGTTACAGCCTGAGGACATACAGACGGACAGACAAACAGACAACGAAGTCTTAGTAGTAGGGTCCCGTTTTCACCCTTTGGGTACGGAACCCTAAAAAGATTGATTTTTATAACCTATAAAAATTAATCTGCAACTTTTAGTGGGAATTAAAAAATGGCAATGAAACTTAACAAATTATTTATACTATACAGAGTGTAGCAAGGGTGGTTTTTGGTGGAGCGCTTTTTCTCAATGTTTCGCCGTACGAAACATTTTTTTCTCACCTCCGGGCGGAAAACGTCAACTTTCTTCCCGCTGCGCTTACCGATGTTGCCGTTTTCCGCCTCCGTCGATGAGAAAAATAGTTTACGCACCATGGGCAGTAAATAAGAAAGCCTCAGATCTTATTTTCCTGCCCTAGGTGCGTAATGTACTTATATGAGCAAAACTGCCATGTTGTTTGAGCTGCTATTATAGTTTAGGTAAGGTAGCATCATGTGATTTATTATTAAAAACGCGGAACGCCTGTTTGTTTTTTCATTCGTGTGCAAATATTATTGCTACCTCTTTTTGACAGGTGTGCGAGTATACGTAATATTATGAGGCAAGTAGTGACGGACCGATGTACGAATTTGTAAGTATTTATTTTATTTTACTATTTATTGCACATACAAATGTTTTACACGAAATATACACAGAAGAAAGACGACACAACAGAAATTTCTTCCAGCAGTCCTACGGAGAGAAATGTGATGGGAAATATCAGATAGGGCGTGCACAGATAAATAATTATAGAAACCCACAATTATATTTATACACACACACATACAACTAACATTATAATAATATGATAATATAATTACAAATACATGACATAATTAAATTATGATATATAAATAAAATATACTATAATTACATAAATAAACAAATACATACTATATGTATATTTAATATGAGTTTTAGAATTCTTTGTTCTTAATAAGTAGTGTAACTGTGACCACATGATAACTAAAGACGTAAATGTACAAAGAGGATATTATAAACTACGTTACTAGTTATGAAGTGGATAATTAACAAATATAACTATGGACAATAACTCATTTTTAGGGTTCCGTAGCCAAATGGCAAAAAACGGAACCCTTATAGATTCGTCATGTCTGTCTGTCTGTCTGTCTGTCTGTCTGTCCGTATGTCACAGCCACTTTTCTCGGAAACTATAAGAGCTATACTATTGAAATTTGGAAAGTAGATATAGTCTGTGAACCGCATTAAGATTTTGATACAATAATGGAAAAAATATTAAAAATTTTAGGGGTCCCCATAGGTACAACTGGATCAAAAAAATTTTTTTTTATCTAACCTATGCGTGTGGGATATCTATGGATAGGTCTCCAAAAATCATATTGAGATTTCTAATATCATTTGTTTCTAACCTGAATAGTTTGTGAGAGAGACTCTTCCAAAGTGGTAAAATGTGTTCCCCCCCCCCCTCTAACTTCTAAAGTAGGGGCATGATAAGTGTAAAAAAATATATGATGTACTTTACTATAAAAACTACCAACGAAAATTGGTTTGAACGAAATCTAACAAGTAGTTTTTTTTATACGTCATAAATGATAAACTTAATTTAACTTTCATTAAATCAACTGATATATAAAAATAAATCAAAAACCTTTTAATTTCATAAAAATAAACCTTATTGCTGCTGCGGAACCCTTCATGGGCGAGTCCAACTCGCACTTGGCCGGTTTTTACCTTATGGTCCGGGAGCTGTCAATCTCAAAAGTGTCCTCATAGCGTGCATGGATTTTTTTGATGAAAATAGATAGTTTAGAACTATAGGAACTCGAAACGCTCGGTTTGCGTGGATTTGCAAAGCCGGAAGGGCTTTGCAAATCCACGCAAACCGAGTAATAATTAAAGTTGAATGTAAAGTTCAAATCATCATGAAACAATAGTTATTTTAAAAGAAACATTAATTATTATTCTAGAGTCTAGACTATATTTATTGACTATACATTATTAAAAACGAGTTCAGAGTCAATAAACTTAAAGGTGATTTGCCGAACACTTCCGGCCGTTTGTGAGCCCGCAAACCAAGATAATCTTAAAGTAGACATTGCAAGGAAGAAATTAAAAAAATATATCATGTTACGTAATGAGGGCAAAATGACCTCCCTCATCACACACTTAAAAGGCTTGCCTGACTCTCTTCCGGCAAAAAAAATTGGTTTGCGTAATTTTTTCCTGAAGGGTAAAGAAATTTTCTATTGAATACACTTTAGGCAAACCAGTGCACATGGTGAGGGCAAAACATTTATTTACTTTTTTTTTTCTTAATTTTTTTTTCGTACTTTGCAAATCCACGCAAACCGAGCGTTTCGAGTTCCTGTAGTTCTAAACTATCTATTTTCATCAAAAAAATCCATGCACGCTATGAGGGCAGTTTTGAAATTGACAGCTCCTGGACCATTATAACTTGAACAAGCCTTGTAACTTACCTATATTTTAACTAACTATATTATATATATTAACTTAACCATATTTTAACATCAGCTAGCTAATGGCTATACATATTCATACATCCACATTCCACAATTTTTGATTACAAATAATTTTCCCGGTCTTCTTTGCTTACCTACTCCATTTGTGCAAAAAAACGAAAACTCGTTTTCAGTTATAAATCTATTCTATACTAATATTATAAAGCGGAAGAGTTTGTTTGTTTGTTTGAACGCGCTAATCTCAGGAACTACTGGTCCGATTTGAAAAATTATTTCAGCGTTAGATAGTCCATTTATAGAGGAAGGCTATAGGCTATATATTATCACGCTAAGACTAATAGGAGCGAAGAAATAGAGGAAAATGTGGAAAAAACCGGGAGAAATTATTTTAAAGGGCTTATTTGAACGCGCTAATCTCAGGAACTACTGGTCCGATTTGAAAAATTATTTCAGTGTTAGATAGCCCATTAATCGAGAAAGGCAATAGGCTATATTTTATCACGCTAAGACTAATAGGAGCGAAGAAATAGAAGAAAATGTGGAAAAAAGGGGGAAATTATTTGAAAGGGCTTATCTCACGAACTACTAGAGCAATTTTTCTGTTTTTTGGGTAAGATAAGAAGTGTAGACCACGCGAAGGATCATAGGCTATTTTTAGTAGACTGATTTGTCTGTGAAATATCTAATTTACGCAGGCGAAGCCGCGCGGAACGTCTAGTTAATGTATGTAAATCTTGAATTTTAAAACCCATTCCAACCTCATCAAAATTGAAATATTACAACCAGTATGAGATATTATATTATTATTATAATTAATTAAACCCAATTTTATGGTCGTTCTCATCTCACCTCAGGGATCATAACCAGGAAAACTGACAGCTTTTATAACATGATGAATGGGTGTCGCTGGCTCTTGGGCCATATAATGGCAGTAAAAAATCGGCCAAGTGCGAGTTGTACTCGCGCACGAAGGGTTCCGTACCACTACAGAGCAAAAATAGGCTAAAAATTGAATTTTTTGTATGGGAGCCCCCCTCAATTATTTAATTTATTAAAATTTTATAATTAATTATTAAAGTACAAATACAATTAAGTATTTTGAGAACATTTCAATTGCCTTTGTGTTGCCGTTATTGATTAAGAGCAAAAAATAGCAAAAAAAAATCACGTTTGTTGTATGGGAGCCCCCCTTAAATATTTAATTTATTTTATTTTTAGTATTTGTTGTTATAGCGGCAACACATATACACAATCTGTGAAAATTTCAGAAGTCTAGCTATAGCGGTTCTTGAGATACAGCCTGGTGACAGACAGACAGACAGACGGACAGACATCGAAGTCTTAGTAATAGGGTCCCGTTTTTACCCTTTGGGTACGGAACCCTACAAACTAGATGATGCCCGCAACTCCGTCGCGTCAAAATTAGATTATCACGCGGGAACCGTACATTTTTCCGGTATGAAAAGTATCCTATGTCCTTTTCCGGGACTCGATGTATATCAGCAAAATCGGTTCAGCGGTTTGGGCGTGAAGAGGTAACAGACAGACAGACACACTTTCGCATTTATAATATTAGTATGGATCGGCGGGAAATGATAAGCCCCTATTTAATACCAAATATATTGTAGTAACCGAGGAGATAACAGACATTTATATTTGTAAGTAAAGGGTTATATTATATCGTGTGCTTTGAAGATATCAGAGAGTATGTGGTATGAACTATGAGTACCGAGTACCTAGAGGTTAGAACACTGGTTCCCAACCAGTGGTCCGTGGACCACCAGTGGTCAAACCAAGCGAAAGTATGGTCCGCGACTCATTTTAACCGAACGGCCCAAGTGGGCCGCGATAACAATAGAATGACAATAGATTTTCAAGAATCCGCGATCGAAGGATTAAATTTATTACTAGTATAGCCGACCTCGGGCCACGTGAAGAAGATGAAAGGTCAGAAATCACATTAATACTAAAATACCAACGTTTTTTTTTTGTTATTTCCTAAATAAGTTTTTATTCGGTCGCCGGTTTAAAAAATCGGCCAAGTGCGAGTTGGACTCGCGCATGAAGGGTTCCGTACCATTATAGAGTAAAAATAGGTAAAAGGTGTATTTTTTGTATGGGAGCCCCCTTTAATTATTTATTTTATTTAAATTTTATTATTAATTATTAAAGTATAAATACAACTGAGTATTTTGTGAACATTTTAAATGCCTACCTATTGCCATTATTGATATCGAGCAAAAAATAGCAAAAAAGTTACGTTTGTTGTATGGGAGCCCCCTTAAAAATTAAATTTATTTTGTTTTTAGTATTTGTTGTTATAGCGGCAACAGATACACACAATCTGTGAAAATTTCAGAACAGGTCCGAACCGCCCCAGTGTGCGATGTGTGCGGCGCACACAGGCACAAGACAATAGGGGCGCCGCGGCGCGGCCGCTATCGAAATATTTTTGTTTACTTGTTAGACTTACTCCACAATAATATTATATTATACTTAAATAAACTACTTAAAACAACGTTAATATTAAACTTTATTTGTCTCAATAAATTTTACGGTGTTTCCTTCATACATACCTGAAAGATCTCATGATAGAGTTGCTACCCTGATAACCATCAGCACCAAGTTTGAATCATTTAGTATTTACTTTGAAACAACATTTAATTTTTAATATCGCTCGACTAACTCGATCTTGAAGACGAAGAAAAGTACCAGTAATAGGGTCATAATATTGTGATAATGTATGGTGTGGTGGTAGGTGGTAGCGATGATGATGATGATGGTGATAAATTTAATTTGCATATTAGCATATGCTTTCAGTTCTTAAAACAACACCGAAATCCCCAAACTAATATCTATAAAGAATCCGGAGTTCTCTTAGCACCAGCTGCTTTGGAACCATGGTATAAGATCTTGGTGCAAAATCTTGCTTTTTGGTAGCATCGCCATATTATGTTTCCATTTATAAATTTTGAAGAGTTTTCCGATTACTCATAGATCCCATCATCAAGTCACCACTTTTGAGAACATGGTACTAAATTAAGGTAAAATCCTATACAACAAAATGAAAAATGTTCAAAATCGGTTCACTAAAACAGCGGAGTAATCGTTGTTAGCATACAAAAAACTGGCCAAGTGCGTGTCGGGTCACGCGCAATGTAGGGCTCCGTAGTACCGCTAATTTTTGAATTTTTTTGTATGATCAATGAATGTACATTTATTACGTGTTTTACACTACTAACACCATCTCAGTTTCGTTCAAAGGAATTTGAACGAAAAGTTCCTTTATACTTCGACGAATACATTTTTTGGTTGATCAACTATTATTCAATAACTTTTGAAGTCTTCTTAGCCATGATAGTTTTCCTTTTAAATTCAGCATATTTCCTACTCCCATGAATTTTTCCACATTTCCAGAAACAACCGTTTAGCTGGTAGAACGGGGGGGAATGGGGGGGGGGAGTGTGGACGATTTTTTCTACTTTAAAACTTTATATTAATTCACAAATAGATCCCTTAATCGGATAATGATCTTGGAATACTCATAGTATTTTTTAAAAAAAACTATCGAACGACACCCCACACAATGGGGTGGACGCGAAAAAAAATCGTCCCTGCTTGATGTATGGGGAGGTATCTTATCCCCTTGGGGGTAGAATTGATCAAAATCTTTTCTTAGCGGATGCCTACGTCATAAAATATACCTGCATGCCAAATTTCAGCCCGATCCGTCCAGTGGTATGGGCTGTGCGTTGATAGATTACTATGTCAGTCAGTCAGTCAGTCACCTTTGAGTTATATAAATATTTAGATTTTGTCGGCATCATTAATATGTGCATTCATGCCAAATTACAGCTTGGAGGTCCTATAGTCTCTGAGCAAAACCTCGGACAGACAGACGGACAGGCGGACAGACAGACGGACAGACAGATGGACAGACGGACGGACAGGCCGATACTATAAGGATTCCTTGTTAACTGCGCAACCCTAAAAAATACACACAGCCGAACATATAACCTCCTTTTTTGGAAGTCGGTTAAAAGAGGCGCTTCATAGGTTTTGCGCACAGGCGCTGTGGGGGGTCGGAACGGCCCTGTTTCAGAAATCTAGCTATAGCGGTTCTTGAGATACAGCCTGGAGACAGACAGACGGACAGACAGACATCGAAGTCTTAGTAATAGGGTCCCGTTTTCACCCTTTGGGTACCGAACCCTAAAAACGGTTACTTCGCGGCGGTTGGTAGAGCGGGGGTGACGCGGGGGGTGGAGCGCGCGCGGGGGACACGTCACGCGCCGGCGACGCGTAGTGTCCATTAATTGTGGTGTTTTTTAGGATAACTTATGGAGGCTATTTCTCAACAAATTAGTACTGAGTGATTATAAAATAAAAAATACGTGTATTTGTATTTTTAACAATATTGATGATATATCGAAATTTGGCCGGAAGGTTTAATTGCACCCTGTATAGCTTTAGGGATGGTATAACGTCATGGAAGTGTAGTTGTATTTTGTGATCTGTCAAAAGCTTTTGACTGCGTTGATCACAGAACACTAGTTCATAAACTTAAGCATTATGGCATTGAAGACACTGCACTTGATCTCATCACGGATTATCTAACAGATAGAGTTCAATTTGTTAATTAATGGTCATAAATCTACGGGATTACCTATTAAAATGGGAGTACCACAGGGTTCCATCTTAGGACCTTTTCTTTTTTTGATGTGTGTCAATGATTTGCCTTTTCTCGTGCAATCCCTTTGCGAAATTATTTTATTCGCCGATGATACATCCCTTTTGTTTAAATTAAAACGAAAAAATGCAGATTTTACTAATATAAATAAAGCACTTGCACTTGTATTAGAATGGTTCTCTTCCAACAATCTGTTACTCAATTCTAACAAAACAAAATGTGTCATTTTCAGAATGCCTAACGTGAAAGTTAACAATGAAATTAATTTAAAAATTGGTGATGTAAATCTAAACTTTGTTGACTCAACATTATTTTTAGGTCTCACGCTTGACTCTAAGCTTCATTGGGGAGCTCATATTTCAAATGTAGCAAAAAAACTTAGCTCAGCAGTCTTTGCGATTAGAAAAGTGAGACAATTGACTAACGAAGAAACAGCTCGCACCGTTTACTATAGCTATTTCCATAGCATCTTATCCTATGGATTACTACTTTGGGGAAGTGCTGCAGATATTCAAACAATATTTTTATTGCAGAAACGGGCTGTTCGCGCCATATATAGACTAGGATCAAGGTGCTCCCTAAAGGAAAAGTTTAAAGATATAAATATCTTGACGGTTCCATCACAATACATTTTTTACAACATTATATTCATTAGAAATAACATTCAATTTTATAGTAAAAAATCCGACACGCACTCTTTTAATACACGGAATAAAAACAAACTAGCAGTTAATTACTCACGTCTTCGTAAGGTTCAAAATTCATTCGTGGGACTCGGTATACGTTTCTACAATAGATTACCTGAGGACGTTTTAGACTTGCCTTTTAGTAAATTTAAAGAATGTATCAAAAATAAATTAATTAGAAAGAGTTACTACAAAATAAACGACTTTTTTGATGACATCCATCCATGGGAATAGTATTTTCATAACAATTTTATGCTTTTCTATATGTAATAAAAATTATTAGTCAAATTATAAATAAATGCATTGACATAATATTATATTCCATAAATTGACATAATCATAATAATTTAACATATTTTATACTTACTTTATATTTGTCAATTTTTTTAACATATTATTTATTTGGACATTTTATTATTATTGCATTAAAATATACAAACATTATAAATAAATGTATTACAACCTAAATAAAAGTTCAATTATGACAACTATATAATATTATGTTTTAAATGGAAATTGGATAAAATGGAATTTTGTAATAAGTATAGAAAGTTAAATCTTAATAATGCTGTTAATGTGTAAACTATTTATGACGTTCATAAGTGTTACTGTGTGACCTACATGAATAAATTATTTTGATTTGATTTGATTTGAAGAGGGAGGGATTTCTAAGAATAAGAAGAAGTGTTACAATAGTTATACAGTTCCAGTCTTTATACCTAATGCTGGCTTCTCACGATGCGTAATATCACGATCCGGTAGAGCCGCGCGCCGTGTGAAGGGGGTGGCTCGAGGTGGCGCGGGTTGGCTCGAGCAGGCGCGTCCGATCCGATTAAAGTCGGTAACACGGAGCTAATACAAAGAGGAGGTGTGGTAATCAAATTTCCTTATGAAACGACGCGTGACAATTTGCGGGGTGAGGGGGCGTCAAGCTCCGCCCACTTTTCAATATTTTATCTATCGGTTAAAAGCAAAACTACTAGCTTAGGTCGATTTTGATGTTACTACGTAGTTAAGCTATCTAACACTAGATGTCAAAAGTCTTGAATATTATGGGACGTACGCAGAACTTTAAAAAATGTATATTATTATATAATAAAATTAGGGTTAGCATTTTGACCGATTTTTTTATGTAAAATAACCGAATAAACGGGTCACGTGGAAAGCAACTTTCGTCGCCCATAGACACTCGCAACATCAGAATAGCTGCAGGTACGTTGCTGGCCTTTTAAGAGGTAATAGAGTAGGGGAGGGTAGGTTAGGGAATAGGGTAGGTACTAGGTAATAGGTACTCTTTCAGATACTTTATTTTTTTACTTTTGAGCGAACCCAATGAAAAAAAAATGTAATCAATTACTATAATAATATCACACAATATTACCTATTATTATCACAAAAAAGTTTCAACAATAACTTAAAAGAAATGTCCGCAAACAAAAACGTTTTTGTTTGTCGAACCTATAGCTGGCCAAATGTCAGCGTGCGTCAACATTAGCAAACAAAACTGTCATTGCGATTTGCGACACATAGGGCCTGTTTCACCACTTCCTGATAAATGCCGGATAGGCTATCCACCAATTAACTTGACAGATGAAGTATGGAAAATCTGTCAAAAAAGTTGTGGATAGCCTATCTGGCACTTTATCAGAAGGTGGTGAAGCAGGCCCTTAATAAAATAATTAAATTTAAATACGGCCTTGGATATTTGTTACGTTTAAAATAGTTATCCTAGATGACGACAGATGGCGCTTTATAAGTAATATAATAATAAAAGCTATATAAGCACGGTTTTAGCTACTAAATGTGTTAAGGACTAAGTGTATAACGGTCTTCAGTATTCAAGTATGATTATTGCAATAAACTTATGCAAAATTATACGCAAAATTATACGTATGTATAATCTTTTAAAGGTTTGGCCATCTAGTGTCAAGTAGTATAATTAACGCTGGAAGCTAAAATGTTCGAGAACTTTTATATTTAAATTACATTTAAAATTATTTACAAATGAAATGTGATGGTATTTACATTATCAGAACGTCTGTCTGAGTAACTTTGACATTGTAAAACACAATACTTCATCCTTTCCTAGTTAAAAACGCAAAGAGCTCAAATTTATTGGGAGTCTCGTTACGTGTGCACCTGACAAACGCTGAAAGTGTACTGACTTAAGCCCCGCCCATAATGATGACGTCCGCGTCAAGACCTAGTTGAAAATCACAGTGCACAGTTGCTTAGGCCAGCTCCTCTTTGTATTAGCACCGTGGTCGGTAACTTCAAGCGCGCGGCGTGGCTCGGCGCGGCTCGGCGCGGCGCGGCGCGGCTCGGCGCGGCTCGTAATATTACGCGCCATGAGAAGCTAGCAAATACGTAAGTATAAATTACTAATTGTCCTAAACTTTAATTTCCAAGATTTCTGTCGGTCTAATAAATACCCCGATTTGAAATTGATATACAGAGTGTAACAAAACAAATGTATATTATGCCCCTAATATTTAGGTTCTCTGTGAAAGTAGCAGCGCTGAAAGAGGAACTTTATTTAGTAAAGAGTAAGTTTATGACGTTGGAGCATTTCTCATAGGAACATAGAAACATATAGCTAAGTAAAAAAGTATTTCAACGCAGCGACTATCACAGTGAACTCTATTTATGGGATACATACACGAAAACATACTCGTCCACACTCTAAAGCAGTATTTCCCAAAGTGGGCGATAACGCCCCCTTGTGGGCGCTGAAGGTCTGAAGGGGGGCGGTGTAGGACCCAGAAAAAAAAATGGGGGCGTTGTGTAGAGGCTTGGGGGTTGATTCATTTCATTTGGATGCATTTTAAAATGAAACAAGGGGGGCGCTAAAACATAATTTGTTCTTAAAGTGGGCAGTAGACAAAATAAGTTTGGGAACCCTTGCTCTAAAGGGATAAGGGATACATACATACACACTCTAAAGTGTCTTGTTACCGTAGCATACGAAACTGTATAATATAATATATTATACCAACACAGTCGATAAACTGAGTGATAATTATATGCAGGCGCACGTGGTGACCCGGTGACTAAGTACAAGGTTTCGATTGTTTTTGTTGTACAAAAACAAGAATTATAATAATTATTGTGAGGAGTTGCACAAGTAAAAACTAAATTATCATAGCAATAATTACTTTTGTTAAGTTACTTTTATTTATAATGAGAATATATTTTGTTTTTGATATTTTTGTCTATTAGTACTTGTACTTATTATGTATTCTGTATTCTGCGCTATTGCCCATTCCGCATGCTAAGGTAAACTTTTTCAGACATTCATATAATATTAGTATTAATATTCATCATCATAGAAAAAAATATAAGCAACATAATGTTGTGTAAAGGTACACGATGATTAATGTTGTCGGAAAAATATCAGTCTTCTACAAAATATAGTTCAGGTTTATTCACTTGAATTTTATAATTAAAAAATGGTGTGTTAAGCGTATACATTCCAGTTTGATTTCAATATACTATAACAAGTTTAGTTTTAATTAAACATCTAATAAAAACTTCAGACATTGAAGCTATAGGTTAATAACATAAAAAATCGGCCAAGTGCGAGTTGGACTCGCGCACGAAGGGTTCCGTACCATTATAGAGCAAAAATAGTAAAAATTTGTGTTTTTTGTATGGGAGCCCCCCTTAATTATTTATTTTATTTAAATTTTATTATTAATTATTAAAGTATAAGTACAGCTGAGTATTTTGTGTACATTTCAAGTGCCTACCTGTTGTCATCATTGATACCGAGCAAAAAATGTTTGAAAAATCCCGTTTGTTGTATGGGAGCCCCCCTTAATTATTTAATTTATTTTGTTTTTAGTATTTTTTGTTATAGCGGCAACAGAAATACATAATCTGTCAAAATTTCAACTCTCTAGCTATTACCGTTCTCGAGTTAAAGCCTGGAGACAGATGGACAGACGGACAGACATCGAAGTCTCAGTAATAGGGTCCGTTTTTACCCTTTGGGTACGGAACCCTAAAAATATCGCATTAGTCATGCTAAAGTTAAAAAAAAAACAATTAATACAAGGCCATTTAGCTAAGACTTTTTCGTTTTCGCTTCGTTATAGAATCGCGGATTAAAATGTATGAAATCGACATAAGCGTTCGTTAATATGACGTTGACGTTCGACTCGTCTTATGTCAATTCCATACATTTTGATCGGCGATTCTATAAAGAAGCGATAAAGGAAAGATCTTGGCTCACCCCCCAGGAGATATAATATGCATCCTTTTTGTTCTATAACGGTACGGAACCCTTCGTGCGCGAGTCCGACTCGCACTTGGCCGATTATTGTTAATAAATATAGACTGCAAAATATAAAAAATTCTTAACTAAATATTAGTTAAATAATTTATTATCTTATCCTGGCTAACTCGAGCGATGGCGTCATCCTCAAAAACGGACTTTTAAAACCTACGTACGAGCTTACTATAATTTTACACAACTACGTACCTAGGTTTTTGGAAATCGATTAAATCGTTAACTTACACCTACTATCTACAATTGTCCACAGCCAACAATACACTGGTCACCGATTTACAATGCAAATCACCCGGCCGGCCGCCGAGTGCCGACATTATACTTGTAGATGACCCCCCGCCCCGGGCGCGCCGGCGGCTACGTGACGCTGTACCGCAACAGGTACTTGTAAACGGTGGGGAAGATCATGTCGGGGATGTGCCGGCTGTAGGTGCAGTCGAAGTGGTTCCACAGCGGCTCGGCCACCTCCGTCGCCTCCAGCACGCGCGGCAGCCGCTTCACCAGCCACGCCACGTCCTGCACGTCCACCAGGTGGTCGTTCCGCCCGTACAGAATGACGCTGGGCGCCGTCACCGCCGACAGGTTGTACGAGGGCGGGCGCGCGTCGCCGTACTCGCGCCGGTTGCGCTCCTCCCCGTAGTCGAACTTGGCGAAGTGCGGGCTCTCGAAGCTCTGCGCGTACCGCACGAACGTCTTGAGCGACGTGCCCGCCGGGAAGTGGCCGAACATGTTGAACAGCGTGTCGTTCGAGATGGAGCCGGGGTGGAAGGAGTCGAACATCGCCTCGGCCGTGCCGCACAGCTTCTGCGAGTTCCACGACAGGTGGCACATGAACGCCAGGAACTCGTGGCCGAGAGCGCCGCGCGCCAGCACCTCGTTGTAGCCCGCCGCCGCCAGCACGCCGTGCAGCTTACGCAGCGTTCCCGCGAACGCGCGGTAGATGACGGAGCGCGTGTGCGTCTGCCGCGCGGCCGGCGCCAGCCCGATGTGCACGTTCACCTTGTCGCAGGCGCCCGGCACCTCCGAGCACATCACGAAGAACGTCCCCGAGCCCTGCGAGAAGCCCACGTAGTTGAGCTTCCGGGCGCCGGTGTGCCGCAGCACGTAGTCGATCGTCGCCGGGATGTCGTGGAGGCCGATTTCCTCGACGCCGAAGTCCCAGAAGGCGGCGTCGCGGTCGGGGTCGAGGGTTTCGTGGCGGCGCGCGTAGTAGTTGCCGCGCATGTTGCCCACCCACACGTCGAAGCAGCGGTCGGCCAGCAGGTAGGGCAGGCCGGCGCGCGGGCCGGGGTCCAGGAAGGCGTCGGCGCTCTGCAGCAGGCCGTGCATGAGCAGTACGGGCGGCCGGCGCGGCTCGCAGCCGGCGCGGCCCACGCGGAAGACGGTCAGTAGGTAGCCGTCGGCGGTGCGCACGCGGTGCTCCTCGGCGCGGTAGCGGTGCGCGGCGCACGTCTCGGTGAAGTTGAGGAGGGCGGCGCGTGGGGTGCCCAGGTAGCGCTTGGTGGCGTCGCTGACGGGTAGCGCGCTGCGGGCCAGGTGCGCCAGCACGGCCGTGCACGCCAGCAGCAGCGCGTGGAGCGTGACCTTAGCTTTGGACGCCATGCTGTCGACTGCCGCACTCGGTGCGCGAGCGCTCGCGTATATGCTAATAATTATAATTACGTCGAGTGAATCCTGCTTTATATATTTTGAGGACAGGTTTACTCGCGATTTTTTATGATAACCGCCCGGCGAGGAAATTAATTTATTCTATGTTTAGGTATACCTAAACATAGAATAAATTAATAAATTAAAGGTATACCTTTAGGTGAGTCGCGAGTCGTCGCTCGACCGGTCGCGCACTACCGCAGCTCCGAATAATCATAAACCTTATCGGTCAGCTCGTTGTGAAATAGGACAAATTTTCGGTCGTCCGTATGGAACAGGGCGAGGAGTGCAGTCGAGCTCCCCAAAATACTACGTAAAACGTAGCACTTCACCGCATTTTAAATCGCGGAGAGACCGAGGCGGAAGTACGAACCACTGCGAACTGTGCAGTCAGCAAAAAACCGGCCGAGTGCCATTCGTACTCGAGTACGACGGGTTCCGGACAAAATACTAGAAATGACGTCTGTTGCACGGAATCTTGAGAATTTTATTTCATTTTCTTTCGTTATCGTAGCGTCAACTAAATCATATTATCAACTATTTATCGATTTTAATAATTGCACAAAATATATGGGGACGATCACAGAAAGTGCAGTCCTAGGAAACTCATTTTACTCTTCGGGTATCGAACCCTAAAACCCTACACGAGCAACGAGACCAGCAGTAAGTTTCCGCTGCTATTTCATTGCTAACTCGTCCTGACCTTCTCCTCGCGAGCTGGACTGGAATCGTAATGTTGCTTATTATTTATTATTGCTTATCGACAAACGACTATTGCGTCTTTACCATGAACTGAGCCCCGGAGAATCCCACAATTCAAGGGTATTTTGATACAACTTTTTAGGGAAGTGGACGAGTATACTTTGTTATTTCGGGTATTTCATTAGTAACGTAACATTTAATTAAAAAATATATTTGTAGCGACAGAATTAGTAGCACGAAAATTTTACACGATTATTCGTGTAAAAACATGTATCTCTGGATAATTATAATTATAGCGTTAAGGCTCTACCTTATAACAATTAAAATAATGTCTCATCTACATTGTCTAACCGTCTGATGACTTTTCACAGTATGTCTGTAATCTATATTGATTATCTGGTGTATGTACACCTGAATATAAGAGTGACTAAAAATAAACACAAACTACATTTATTAAATATTAACAGAATTTCATTGTAAAAGTATAACAAGTGCAGTAGCATTGATCGTGAACTGGCGGTTCCTTGAATGGGTTTACTGACTTCACCTTCAGTCCGCAGCTGTTCAGCTCAATAATATTGCAGTCAATTTCCTGCATAATCGACAGTAAATAAAAATATATCTTAAATATTCTTAAACTCGACTTATATAGCCATTGAAATAACTTGAAATATTAAATGATTTTTGGGCTTAGAGTCACAATTTTATAGTGTAGAAAAACTGCTATATTAAGTTGACTTGATTCAAACCATAATTTTTCTGTACCCAAAGGGTAAAATCGGGACCCTATTTAAGACTTCGTTGTCTGTCCGTCTGTCCGTCTGTCTGTCACCAGGTTGTATCTCAAGAACCGCTATAGCTAGACTTCTGAAATTTTCACAGATTGTATATATCTGTTGCCGCTATAACAACAAATACTAAAAACAAAATAAAATTAATATTTAAGGGGGGCTCTCGTACAACAAACATGATTTTTTTGGCCTTTTTTGCTCTATATCAATAAGATATAACAGGTAAGCACATGATTTTTTCACAAAGGCCTCTGTTATATGTCTACTTCAATAATTAATAATAATATTAAAATAAAATAAAAATTTAAGAGGGGCTCCCATACAAAAAACACAATTTTTGGCCTATTTTTGCTCTAACGGTACGGAACCCTTCGTGCACGAGTCCGACTCGCACTTGACCGATTAATAAATTCAGCTTTACTTCACATCAAATTAGTCACGTTACCGAACTCGTATTACGGGTATGAGATATTAAAGTAGATAATGTACTATTGCATTTCTATTGTACTTTAATTAAGCTGTTGGTTTTCCTATGAAATAAATAAATTATAAACGTTAATTTTATAACGAACTCATAACATTTCAAACTAATAGGAATTATTACGGGTCGCACACGTCATATCAGAATATGTTAAACGTTTTGTTTACCGTCTATGCTGCACTCTAGCTCCAACTTCCAGTAATATATTATCCTATTGGCCCCTCCTCGCTATTCGAACCCTTGAGCGCTAACACTCTAACAGCTGATCCACAGAGGTCGTCAAAGTATTAATGTATGTATGTTAGTCGTAGTGAAGGGTATTTATAATATGGGGCTTTGTTGCCCGAAGTAAATAAATAAAAAAGTATCAACTCCTATCGTTATTGGCAAACAATATGTTTTCTTGTGTAACGTAGTAAGTAGAGCTACTAGCAACAGGAAAGCGTGACACGGTCACGGCTCAGCAGACCGAATCATGTCAGACTGCAGTCCCACACGGGGACGTCCGCGACTGAGGACGGACAATACGCGGACGTTAGGGCTAAACACTCACTATTATTAGCCATTTGGCAACACCAACTTTAGCTAGCCCTTTGGTAGGTTACCCGAGTCAATTCAGACCGCAACGCGATGCATTTCTAAGTTTGTATGGATTTGATAGACTTGCATGACGTCTCACGCAATTGAAGTCTGTCAAATCCATACAAATTTAGAAATGCATGCGGGCGAATTGAGCCTTAAGTCTCTCCCAACACTTTACATTAGTATATATGTATATTTCGTGTATACAACCAAATTATATTCTCAGCTAAATCAATCACTTGCTAATAGCTCTCGGCAATAACCGCTTATCATTATAACAGACGATGTGTGAAATAAAATCAGCCAAGTGCGAGTTGGACTCGCGCACGACGGGTTCCGTACCACAATAGAGCAAAAACAGGCTGAAAATTGTGTTTTATGTATGGGAGCCCCTTATTATTTAGAATATTTAAATTTTATTATAAATTATTAAATTACAAATAAAACTGAGTATTTCGTGAATATTTCAAGTTCATAGTGTATTGCCGTTATTGATATCGAGCAAAAAAATGCAAAAAAATCCCGTTTGTTGTATGGGAGCTTAAATATTTAATTTATTTTGTTTTTAACCTACTTCAAAAACGGAGGTTATCATTTCGACGCGTATGTATGTAATTTTTCCAGAACTGCCCAATTTTCGTATCTTAGTCTATATCAGTGCCTGAACAAATGTGTCTTTCAAAAGTGTAGGTATGTCTATGTAAGTATGTATGTATGTATGTATGTATGTATGTATGTATGTATGTATGTATGTATGTATGTATGTATGTATGTATGTATGTATGTATGTATGTATGTATGTATGTATGTATGTATGTATGTTTTTATGTTTGTGTTCGCATATCTCTGGAACTACAATTCCGATTTCAGTAATTCTTTTTTTGTTGTACTAGGTTATTGTTCAACTTAGAGAATAGTGCAAGTTTCATCAAAATCGGTTCAGTAGTTTTGGAGTTAGGTAGTTTTAATTCTCAATTACGTACAATTTTGAAGTCGGTTTTATCTTTTTAAAATACAGTTATTTTTAGTATTTGCTGTTATAGCGGCAACAGATATACACAATCTGTGAAAATTTCAGAAGTCTAGCTATAGCGGTTCTTGAGATACAGCCTGGAGACACACAGACATACAGACAGACGGACAGACATCGAAGTCTTAGTAATAGGGTCCCGTTTTTATCCTTTGGGTACGGTTTGGGTATTATAATATATAATAATTAATTTTCCTTGAGTACCCAACTACACCAAGAAGGGTCTTGATTTTCGATTGTATGTGTATAATTGTGTACTTATAATGTATAATTTTATTGTCACGCTCTATAAATGTAGAACCCAAATGGCTTTTGTATTTGTGCTAGACCTAGATTACAGTCTTAGCTATTTGACGACCTCTGTGGCTCAGTGGTTGAGCGCGTGGTCAGCGCTCAAGCCGGGGGTCGCGGGTTCGAATCCCGCCGATGGAACAAAAAGTTTTCAATGTTCCTGGGTCATGGATGTGTATTAAATATAATATGTATCATTATATAGTAAAAATCTTAAATATATGTATAGTATAAAAGTATTAAATATATTTCCGTTGTCTGGTACCCGTAACACAAGTCCTTCAGGTACTTAGCACGGGGCCAGACTGACGTGGTGTGCAGCGTCCATAGATATTATTATTATTATTTATAGGGTGTTTTGGGATAAGTTTTTTCCAATATCGTTGTTAATTGGTTAACGACAGTAACGTGTTTGACATTAGCCACTAATAGCGTTTTCGGCATCTGGAACTGCCCCGGGGCAGGGCAGGCACGGCGGGCCGAACGGATACGAAAATAGCCGAAGTTTAAATAAAGAACATAAACTACGTATTGCACTAGTACTAAGTCCACGTGCTTCGTGGATCATCGGTTTTGTTCGGCTATTTCCGTATCCATTCGGCCTGCCCTGCCTGCCCTGCCCCGGGGCAGTTCCAGATGCCGAAAACGCTATAATACTAAAATAAACTATAGAGTTCTGACAATAAAATACCCCAGGAAGGAAGAAGCGGGCATTTGTCAAGTCATTGACACTGCATACATTAAACTTTAAAGGGTTCTTTGTTTTTGTCAATAAATGATAACTATACACACATGACTCAAGAGCCAGCAACAGCCAGACTTTCGTCATTTTATAAAAGCTGAAAGAAGCTGAAATAGGTAAACTGTTTATGACCCTTAACCATTAATCAGGCCCCATGTGCACTGGCATTAAAAATATTTTTAAACTAGACGTTCCGCGCGGCTTCGCCCGGGTAAATTAGATATTTCACAGACAAATTAGTCCACAAAAAATAGCCTATGATCCTTCACGTGGTCTACTTCTTATCTGTGCCAAATAACAGAAAAATTTCTCCAGTAGTTCGTGAGATAAGCCCTTTCAAATAATTTCCCCCGTTTTTTCCACATTTTCCTCCATTTCTTCGCTCCTATTAGTCTTAGCGTAATTAAATATAGCCTAAAGCCTACCGCGACAAATGGGATATCTAACACTAAAATAATTTTTCAAATCGGACCTGTAGTTCCTGAGATTAGCGCGTTCAAATAAGCCCTTTCAAATAATTTCCCCCCGTTTTTTCGACATTTTCCTCTATTTCTTAGCTCCTATTAGTCTTACCGTGATAAAATATAACCTTCCTCGATAAATGGGCTATCTAACATTGAGATAATTTTTCAAATCGGACCAGTAGTTCCTGAGATTAGCGCGTTCAAACAAACAAACAAACTCTTCCGCTTTATAATATTATTAAGTATAGATATGGTGTGGTCTTAATTTTTACCTGTACAATGTATACCTAAGAACTGTTTCTTAAAAAAAATTAAAATTAAGACAAAAACTAAGTGGTCCTATGCCTGTTAAGGAGATCTCTGGCGTTTTATAATTTGTTTCCGTTATCCCTATTTTTAATTAGGAAACTGCATACTTTGAACTTTGATCTCTTAACTGATAACTGACAATGAATATTGTTACACGCTGACAATAAATTTTGAATACTTACCTAAGATTACTATTTGTAAAGGGGGTGATAGACGTGCGAGTAAGTACGCGGACTTATAAATAAATAAAACAAAAAAAATAAAAAATAAAAATAATTTATTATCAGACAAAGTAGTCCATATTCAGAATAGTTTTAACAATTATGATGCAGCTCATCTTGCTACCCTGACATGTAGCTCAGTGAGCCTGCGAAGGAGTGCAGAGTCAATTCTCTCCGCTATCATCTTCAGGACACTATTCCGGCTCTCTCGAACTCTATGCACCACTGACGCTACTTTTTTCCGCATAATTGAAATCGTCGACTCCTGCATCGGCAAACATCCCGGATGCACTGCAGTAACGAGGGAGCCGCAATAGAGACCTGAATATGTTATTGTAAAGGACCCTCAAGGCGCCATAGGTCCGTTGGGTAAAGCTGGCCCACAGACCACAGGTGTAAAACGTCTGACAAAATGCTTTAAAAAGCATTATCTTGACAGGCGCTGTACACCTGGCAAACCTATGTGCCAGCATATTATCGCGGATCGATAGCGCCCTGCGCTCCCTCTCAATATCCTCATCATCACTGAGAGTATCTGTGACCACGTGACCGAGGTATTTAAATTTTGTAACACGACTCAGAGGTACTCCGTTAAGTAAAGGTGGTGGACATTCTTGATGATTGAAAATCTTACTATTGCATTTAAATATCATGTACTCACACTTACCAACATTGTACTCTAAGCCGTGTTCAATAGCGTACCTCTCACAAATTTTTAACAGCCTGTTAAGACCACCGATTGAGGGGCTCAGCAGTACCATATCATCAGCATAACTTAAGTTATTCAAACATACACCATCAATATGACAACCAGTATGAGTACTGCTGAGCTCCTCAATCAACTGGTTTACATAAATATTGAATAATCGGGGCGAGGTTTTTCCACCTTGTCTCACCCCACACTCTAAGGAGTAATATGTATATAATAAGCTTTGCCCAAAGCTTCTCATATGATACTCTATCAAATGCCTTGGACAAATCCAAGAAACAGGCAAAGATCGGCGTTTTTCGTTTGGTATAGTAATCAACCGTCTGTTTCAAACACAGTATGGCACTCTCCGTAGACACTCCCTCTCTAAAGCCAAATTGTGTGTCCCCAATCGAATCGCACTTCTTTAGACACGTATCGAACAGCGCATCTAGAACTTTTGCTAGTATTGTAGCAAGGGAAATGGGTCTATAATTTCACTTACTGGACGTATCAGCCGAAGCATTCTTTACAATAGGGACCACAATAGTTCTCATGAGGTCTGCTGGCAGATAGGAGTGCCGGATACAAAACGTATAAAACGTTTAAAACATATAAAAATTTTATACGTGGGAGAGCCATGCTTCGGCACGAATGGGCCGGCTCGACCGGAGAAATACCACGTTCTCACAGAAAACCGGCGTGAAACAGCGCTTGCGCTGTGTTTCGCCGAGTGAGTGAGCTCTTCTGATGCTGCGAGTGTCCATGGGCGACGGAAGTTGCTTTCCATCAGGTGACCCGTTTGCTCGTTTGCCCCCTTATTTCATAAAAAAAAAAACATTCCCAATACTCTATGCAGGTGAAAGCCCGCGTGCCGCAGGTGCTCCACAGTACTCCACACTGAGTCCATCGTGACCAGGCGATTTTCCCCGCTTCATACTACTTATCACCTTGGATACATCATACATCTTAACTTGAACTCTTACTCGAGAAACCGATCGCTGGTCCCGATTAAAACTTGGCACTCAGTGCCGAGAGCCAGCGGCAGCAACGATTTCACCTGAAAAGCCTCTCGAAATGAGTTCGCAATCTCAATTGGATCCCGCACCCCCTCTATACTAATAGGCAGCCTAACTTTACCATTTAGTTGCTTAGTACCTCTCCAGAACTTATCAAAACTCTGGGAAGAGTATTGAGCAGCCAGTTTGTCCATTCTGACCTGCTCTTGATTGTTTTGACAAAATTTGAGACGTGATTTAAATATTTGGCGACTCTCATACATTTTATCATAAAAAGGTCCACTAGTGGGCTTCCCTGCTAACAAATACATGATATAGTCAGTCCTAGCTTGCCTATGTGCCTTCTTAACATTCTCATTCCATCCAAACACACGCTTACCTTTACATCGGTTATTTGTAAGTTTGTGACTGGATATGGATGCTTTACATAGAGTGCTAACTAATTTACTATATAATTCATCTATAATGACTCTATGTTGGATATTATTACACATATAATCAGCACACCTCTGAAACTGTTTCGGGAAATGAATGTTTTTCAGCTCATCATTACATATTTTTTTATATTTATTTATCTCATCACCCCCTCTTACACCCCATCTAATTTTATTATTGAATGTGTTACTAATGTTAATTTTTTGTTTAATCAGTCTTAAATTACAAACTATTTCTATCGGCAGGTGGTCAGACCAGAATGTATCCTGTAACACTTTAAAGCTACTGACTGTTTCCCATGCTGACCTGGACACAACGCAATGATCTAGCCACCTTGTACAGCCGTGAGCCTCACTCAGGAAAGTGTGTGTGTCAGATGACTTACCGGCTAGCTCCAAGTCAGCACAGATCCAGTCGTTCTCGTCACAGAACTCTATTAACTCTATACCAAATGTAGCATATATGGCTTATGGCTCGACGAACTTAATCGCCTGTGTGTCAGGCGTCAGCAAAGAGCCACGAGCCGCGGGCCGCGAGCCGCGAGCCGCGAGCCTGGGGGCATGGTAAACCAGTGTGAGCGATTCTCGTGTGTCACCGACGTGAGCCGAGTAAGTTCGCGAACTTAAAACCCGCGTGCTTTAAGTTCGTACGTCTATCAGGCCTTTAAGCGTGTAATTACTACACGTAGTATCGACTAGAAGAATAATTAATCATTTACAATTATATTTTTATTTCAAAATCATCTCTTGTATAATGGAAACAGTGTCCATATCATACTACCGCTAGACGGGCATAGGGCATAATATTATAATTACCACTTACTTTGAATAATGATTTTTCCCAAAATGAATTGTTTAGTAAAAAGTAGTTCTGCCGTGCACTGTAAAACTCTGGAACGAACTGTCACCAGCAGTATTTCCGGACCTATACGACCTTCAAGAAGAGAGCGTATTCCCTCTTAAAAGGCCGGCAACGCACCTGCAACTCTTCTGATGTAGCGAGTGTCCATGGGCGACGGTATTTGCTTTCCATCAAGTGACCCGTTTGCTCGTTTTTGCCCCCTTATTTCATAAAAAAAATTACCTTCATACGAAAGATTACAAATATTGGTAATCAAAAAAAGGTTTTATGAATTAAAAAAAAGACAAAGATCACTATAAAACTCCAATTACCTAGGTGGTCGATAAATCGTACTATGCCTGATTTTAAGGGTTAAAGAGGTTAAAGAACCACAAGTCCGATTTAAGTGATTCTTTTTTGTTGTACTAGGTATTGTTCAACTTTTCCCTAAGTTGAAGCTGCTGCAAGTTTCATAAAAACCGGTTCAGAAGTTTTTGAGATAGGGAATTTTAATTCTCAATTACGTAAAATTTTGAAGTCGGTTTTATCTTTTTAAAATACTATTTTAAATACATTTTATTTAAATCTTTTTTTTTTCATTGCTGGTCGTTCTAACCTCTGTAGGGGTCGTATAACTCGTCATACAAGGAAACTTTTAACTTTTATAAAATGACGAAAGTCTGGCTTTCGCCGGCTCTTGCTCTAACAGGATAATGTATCAATGTGACCTGTCTGTTTAGATATCAACACAAACGTGATATATGTCATCAGAAAACGTGATCATAAAGTTAATATACCTAGCGGAATAGAGCAACAATCTCGAGCTGTCAAACGAAACCGAAATCGGTTTACATCTGTGTGTAAAAATACGTGTACGTATACACTTACACAAGCATGATTGAACATGAATTCTATGAGATTAAATTGTCAACGTGCCGATAAGTACCGACTGGACGTCAAAAAAAGAGTTCTGCTGTCATGTATCACACGTCTCTTTTTACCACGCAGTGTAACTGATAGTGGCATCTCACTTGCTCAGGCCTTTGTTTCTCTATTCCGCTGGGTATATTAAATTTATGAACGTAATTCAACAGCAAGGACATATTTTGGACACATAGTATTATATTCAAAGGTCTAGGGGCAATTCCATTAGTGGATCTGTCGTTTTTCTGTCGAGCTGTCTTATCAGCACGTTTTGATATAGAGCTTAGACAGATGAATTAACAGACAGAAATCTGCGTACGGAACCCTCAAACAGTACGATTTACGACAACTAGTTGCATTAATAATATCATTGTAATCTATATAAATAAAATGAATTTTCCATTTTGTTAGTCTCGTCAATACTCGAGAACGGCTGAACCGATTTGGCTAACTTTAGTCTTGGAATGTTCGTGGAAGTCCAAGGAAGGTTTATATTGGGAGGAAAGTGGTAAGAAGTTCAGCGGGTCATCTAGTGAATAATATATTGCATTCCGATAGACCTAGGCTATCGAAATTTGTTCCAGTCCCTTTCTTCGACAAAGCATACCAGCAGTCGGCCGCGTGACCCAGATCGCGGGATCGATACCCGGCCGACGACCCCGCGACGACGCCGCGACGAGCCCGCGACGAGCCCGCCACGACACTATACTACCCTGTCCATACTACTACCTACAACTACTAGGTATTACTAGATATGCATTTCATCTTAAATCCCTAATAATAATAAGCCTAGAACCGCTTAAAGCAGTAAGGCTACCAATTTTTCAAAATTGTCGGGTTGCACTTCGCAGCCGTGGAAAGTGGGAAGGAAAGGGCTGAGTGCAAAAATACATTTCCGCCGCGTGATACTTAAACTTCCTCCCTTCGTCTTACGAATTTTCGACCACATCACGTGCCCTTACGCAAAAGAGTTTATGAATAAATAAGAATCCGAATTGTAAGACAGTAAATACTATATCGATTTCACTCACTTCCTGGCGGCAAAGTTCAGTGTTAACATTCAGTTATGCAGTCCTTGTGGACGCATACCGACTTATTCATAGAGGAGTTTTCCGTCAGACTACGCTAGGACCACAATAACGTAAGCCTGGAAATGCCAAGCAGTAATAAGCATTGTTGGAATTATTGAGATCCATTGAAAAGGTCAAGCTAGAATTTTCCGCAAAGGCTAACCGTGGTGCAACGAACTACACATTACAATAAAAAAAATTAACCCGACTACACAAAACATTTAGGATATAGTCCAGACACAGATGAGAAAGGAATTTGACTATTGACATACACTATACAGCTGCTTGTATGTTTCATTCGTACGCAAAAATGTTGGCATTTCATTTCTGCGCACACGTTAGGTAAATTGTAGTCTTAGGGTTAATTCAGACCGTAACGCGACGCGTAGTTTCATTTCTAAATTAGTATGGATTTGACAGATTCGCAAGTCGTCTCACGCAATTGAAATCTGTCAAATCCATACAAATTTATGCCGCGCCGCGCCTCGCCCCTCGCCTCGCCTCGTCACGTTGCGGTCTGAATTGACCCTAATATGTTAATGAAACGAACCTGCAAACAAGAACAAAGGCTCTGAACGTAGGCGTGTTAAAAATAGTCATCGTCGTTTCCAATCAGTCTGGCCTCGTCAGGGTCAATTCAGTCCGCAACGCGACGCGTAGATGCATTTCTGAATTTGTACGGATTTGACAGACTTCAAATGTGTGAGACGTCATGCAAGTCTGTCAATTCAACACAAATTTAGAATTGCATCTACGCGTCGCGTTGCGGACTGAATTGACCCTTGAACGCGTGCGTCCGTGGGCACGGGCGGCGCGGCGTTGCATAACGTAACGCCGCGCGACAGTGACCGGGTTGCCCCATGCCGCGCCCGATAACAATCTGGACTACGACAACCCTGCGTAGTCTTGTAAGGGTCAGTTAACATTGCGACGAGACGAGGCGTTGCATTTTTAAATCAGTCTGTCGGAATAGGCAACCCGACACTGCGAGAGGCAAGTCTAGCAGTTCTTCTTGTCAAGCTAATAAAGTTCAGTTTTAAATAGCCCATTTAAAAGTTAATCGCAAAACATCGCCATTATTTGGTAGCATTGGTTTGACTAGTAGGTTAAATTTAGTAATAACTAAAACTATTAGTTATAGTAATAGACTACTTTTCAATGGGGTAAAGTTGCGCTTTTTATGCTCATAAGTCGCGGAACACATCTATTTTTGGGGATTCTACATTTTTCAAAATTTTTGCACAGAGAAAATGTTGCTTATAAAAAAATAGCAATACACCTTACCAATTTCAGTGCCGAAAAACTTGAGTTTTCGCTCGCTCGTCGGCCAATTTTCATCTGTAATAGGAAAAAATCGGCCAAGTGCAAGTTGGACTCGCCCATGAAGGGTTCCGCAGCAGCAATAAGGTTTATTTTTATGAAATTAAAAGGTTTTTGATTTATTTTTATATCTCCAGTTGATTTAATGAAAGTTAAATTAAGGTTAACCATTTATGACGTATAAAAAAAACTACTTGCTAGATCTCATTCAAACCAATTTTCGTTGGTAGTTTTTATTAAAAACCTCAATATGATTTTTGAAGACCTATCCATAGATACCCCACACGCATAGGTTAGATGAATTTTTTTTTTGTTTCAGTTGTACCTAAGACCCCTAAAATTGTTAAGTAATAATTATTCCATTTTTGTATCAAAATCTTAATGCGATTCACAGACTACATCTACTTACCAAGTTTCAATAGTATAGCTCTTATATTTTCGGAGAAAAGTGGCTGTGACATACGGACGGACAGACAGACAGACAGACATGGCGAATCTCTAAGGGTTCCGTTTTTTGCTATTTGGCTACGGAACCCTAAAAAGGTGCCCCGCGGCTGCCTCGCATTTGAATACCGCCAACGTCAGCCGTTACATTTGACTCGCAAATCTGTTCAATTGTTTTTGTAAGTAGTTGGGTAGCGGGGAACCGTTTACAAATGATTTGCTCGAGTACAGCTTATAGGTGGAGAGTTTAGAGCGGAAAATTAGCATTGGCAATGCTGAAAGACGAATTTTTGATATCTTCAACCTCTGAACATAATCGGAGAAGTTGAAAGGGACCTACGTTATTTGGATTAGTAGTAGCGTAGTGACTAGGCATAATAGACTAATCACTCAAGTCCGAAGAAAGTAGCCGCGACCAATGACGGACAACTTTTTTAAGTGTGCGTGCACAAGATAAACGGCTAAGCTATTTTCATCTTATACTTAAACTAGGGTAAGTTACGATATATCTTGTAGAAAGTGTAATCACTCACATCCTGTAAAATATCTTGTTAGGCTGTCGTCTGATTGTCATATAGTGACGTTATACCCGTGACGTCACAGTACTTCTGTATTCCACGTACCGACAGTTCCTTGGGGCGGAATTATTTAATATCGCACGTAAGTCGTAACTCGAACAACGCTCGACTGTCTTCGAACTATCTTAGTCCCGTCCAGAAGAGGCGTTTTACGTAAAACGTAAAACGCGTGTACCAGAGATACTAGAGTTAACTATCTTAGAGCTACATATATTCCGTCCAGATGCCTACGCGCGTTTCCTTACTCGCGCGTAAAACGCGTGCAATTAGCGGGACTCTCGACTCGCCCGTTTAACGCGCAAGCGACGCGCGAGTCGAGATACTTGGGTGCCATTGCTTACAGCGTCCTACTACGCGCGGAACTTTGATCCCTCCCAGCGTAGTAACGCCAATTTTAAAAACGCTAAATTTGTACCGAATTGACAGATTTCGTGAGAGTGAGACGTCTTGCAAATCTGTCAAATCCATGTATATTTAGAAATGCATCTACGCGTCGCGTTGCGGTCTGAATCAACCCTTAACGTCAACACCCCCTTCCGCTTCGTCTCGGGGGCTGCTGTCCGTCATGTGTGCGTTGCGTCGACGCAGCGCTCCGTGTGAACACCTTGGTTATTTGTATGTAAAACAACGCAATGGCAGCGTTGCGTCGACGCAACGCTGACGCAACGCGCCGTGTGGACTGGCTCTTAGGCTATAGGTTTCATTTCCTACTGACATTGGTCTAGCGACCCCTAGGCCACCGCTGCTTTGTAGTAATAATATAATTGTTTATTTTTACTTACACTACGGTAACGTAGTGTAAGTAAAAATAAACAATTATATTATTACTATTGTAAAATATCATGTTGTTGTGGGAGACGGGTGCCTAAACTGAGCGTAAGCCTGTATTTCTGGACACCAGGCCTCAATCCCAAATATAGAGTTTAGTAGTGGCGTAGAGCAAAATAAGACCTATACATACAGTGGCATTTTATGGACTCAAAATAATCTCGTTCTTGGTGACGGTCCGGCGACGGCGGTGATGGACTTATCGAGGAAGGCTATAGGCTATATTTTATCACGCTAAGACTAATAGGATAGGAGCGAAGAAAGAGAGGAAAATGTGGAAAAAACGGGGGGAAATTATTTGAAAGGGCTTATTTGAACGCGCTAATCTCAGGAACTACTGGTCCGATTTGAAAAATTCTTTCAGTGTTAGATAGCCCATTTATCGAGGAAGGCTATAGGCTATATTTTATCACGCTAAGACTAATAGGAGTAAAGAAATAGATGAAGATGTGGAAAAACGGGGGAAATTATTTGAAAGGGCTTATCTCACAAACTACTAGAGCAATTTTTCTGTTATTTGGGTCAGATAAGAAGTAGACCACGTGATCATAGGCTATTTTTTTGTAGACTGATTTGTCTGTGAAATATCTAATTTACGCGGGCGATGCCGCGCGGAACGTCTAGTTAGCTATACTTCTTATACTTATAATATTATAAAGCGGAAGAGTTTGTTAGTTTGTTTGTTTGTTTGAACGCGCTAATCTCAGGAACTACTGGTCCGATTTGAAAAATTCTTTCAATGTTGGATAGTACACTTATCGAGGAAGGCTATAGGCTATATTTTATCACGCTAAGACTAATAAGAGCGAAGAAATAGAGGAAAATGTGAAAAAAACGGGGGGAAATTATTTGAAAGGGCTTATTTGAACGCGCTAATCTCAGGAACTACTGGTCCGATTTGAAAAATTCTTTCAGTGTTAGATATCCCAGTTATCGAGGAAGGCTATAGGCTATATTTTATCACGCTGAAACTAATAAGACCGAAGAAATAGAGGAAAGTGTGAAAAAAAGGGGGAAATTATTTGAAAGGGCTTATTTGAACGCACTAATCTCAGGAACTACTGCTCCGATTTGAAAAATTCTTTCAGTCTTAGATAGCCCATTTATCTAGGAAGGCTATAGGCTATATATTATTACGATAAGACTAATAATAGCGAAGAAATAGAGGAAAATGTGGAAAAAACGGGGGGAAATTATTTGAAAGGGCTTATTTGAACGCGCTAATCTCAGGAAATACTGGTCCGATTTGAAAAATTCTTTCAGTGTTAGATAGCCCAGTTATCGAGGAAGGCTATAGGCTATATTTTATCACGCTAAGACTAATAGGAGCGAACAAATAGAGGAAACTGTGGAAAAAACAGGGGAAATTATTTGAAAGGGCTTATCTCACGAACTACTAGAGCATTTTTTCTGTTATTTGGATCAGATAAGAAGTAGACCACGTGAAGGGTCATAGGCTTTTTTGTGGACTTATTTTCCTGTGAAATATCTAATTTACGCGGGCGAAGCCGCATGGAACGTCTAGTCTATACTAATATTATAACACGGAAGAGTTTGTTTGTTTGATTGAACGCGCTAATCTCAGGAACTACTGGTCCGATTTAAAAAATTCTTTCAGTGTTAAATAGCCCATTTATTGAAAAAGGCTATGTACTGTATAGCATCACGCTGTGAATTTTAGAAGCGAAGAAACAGAGGAAAATGTGGAAAAAGCGGGAGATTTTTCCTAATGAGCTGCGTGCGCTGCATAAACGGTAAAAGTTTCGCATAAATCATGTATGACAGGATTGTTCCCCTTTAAAAGTTCTAAAAAAAAGTCCGGGACAGTATATGTCTATCTTTTAAGGTTAGCTCACTATAACCTTTTTTATGCTAACCAAATTTGTTCTTAAATAATGCGTTTTTTGCGTAGGTGTTTTTATAAGGATGATATTAATTCTTATCCAAATAAATACGTTATTCATCACAAGTATTTAATTTAAAACAAAATTGCCCTTTACATCATTCGATTTAAATGAATACTTTAGGAGATATCGCAGATTTAAAATAACATCACAGCAAAATAATGTTCTTAATAGCGTTTATAAAACCATACATTGACGCGGACGAAGTCGCGGGCAACAGCTAGTCAAATATAATTAGAGCTATTATCACGCGGACAGTAAGGTCAACATGTCTGTCAAAACCATGGGAGACACGGAAGAGACAATGTGTATAAAATATGTATTAATTACACGAATTTATACATATTTAATACACACGAATTTATTATCATTATCAGAAGTATCCACACTAATATCATAGACAATAATATCAAACGGCAATTTTTTTTTGTGATTTGTGTGGGCAAGTGCCTTTGCGTCAAAAACTTTCCCATACAAAAGTAAAGTTGCTCTTTCAGCGCTGCTACTTCCACAGTGAACTCAATACAGAGAACATATACACACCCTAATGTATTATCACTAAGTTTTACACCTTGTGCATAAATCAAGACTTAGCTTCTAGTGCCCTCAGTACCAAGCTTCATGCCTTATCTTCTGAATCGAAATAATTTCGAGTGCAAGACTCGAGTGAAGGCTCGCCGTTCAATTAATTTGAAGGGCTGTTTTATTGTACAAATACGTATCCCAGAGATTTTACTTCAAAACGTTCAAATATTTGAGGGGAAGGCAAATATAATTTAAGAGTTGTCTGCAGAAATCGTGATTCGTGGCCACACTTTTGAATCTTATTCAAATGAGTTTGAAACGTCTACAATATAAACACTCCTTCTTCTCACAGTACACGGCTTCAATTTGTCTTGGAAAGGAAGGAAATATTGACAGAAACGTTGTGAAACGTCGAACAAAACTTTTTGTTTACCGTCTGTGCTGGTGCTGCATGTAGCGTAAAAACATGGCAGTAATATTATATCCTAGTAGCATTTTATAATAAAGAAACTACAAAAAATTTAACGTGGTCAAAATATGATGTTGTTTGCTGGGCGCGGTGAGAACATGACGCTTAAATTGGTAGCATTATACCCGTATAATAATAATAAGCTTTTACATTTAGATCAAAATGAGTTTAAACAAAGTTTATCAGGATTTGTACTCCTCATCACGCCTCTATTGAAAATTGAATTAAACAGTTCCAATAAATTCGTCATATTTCAACTTTCGATCCGCCGGCGTTTCAATAAAAAGTCAGCATGGGTCTTTTGTGTCGCCGTCAAAGTTGAAACCTCGTAATTGAATCCGCGAACGAGTTCCGGTCAAACGCGGGAACTCCTCGAGTTTTTAGTAACTGTTCCATTCAACAATTTCATTACAGCTCCCTGATTCACTAAGCTATTCCTCGCGGAATGTTTTCGCTTTCAAGCAAATGACAAGTGAAAACTTTCCGATTTTGCTGTCATTTTGACAGTAGTGACATTTCTTTTTTATGAGTGAAACAGTTTCCGCCACGGATTCGAGAAGATCTCACCGCGGATGGGAGTTTGACATCCGACGGCGGAAAATTTTCCGAGGATTAGAGCCGTTTTCGCGGAATGTTCCCGCCACCTCCGAGACTCGTGAAATCTTTTCACTTTGAGGTCATGTCACTCATGGCGGATATTGTTAGATGAAATTATTTAATGATAAGAATAATAAAAGAAAGCAATAATTATTAATAGTCAGTCGTGTCTTGTTTAAAATAAATGTCGTAAGTACTGTAATAATTATGTGTTAAAGCCATTGAGATGTACATCTCAATGGTTAAAGCTTTAGGAAGTATTCATTGAATAATAAATATTTTGATTAAAAAGTCATTTTATACCGTACAAATGTTTCTACTTTGTAAATAATAAAGAAAACCGTCAGTCGTTAATATGACGGTGGAAAAACCGTCAGCCAGCGGTATAAGTTATAACTTATAACCAAAATAACCATACTTCGCGCTCAATGTATCCTAGGGCGTCGCGTAGACGACATTTCCACCTACAAACATTCAGCTGACGGCGATTTTCATTTGAATTAACTATAAAATTGTCTCACATACCAATTTTATTCGGTAAGTAATTAATTCGATAGTCAATATTTATGAGGAAGGATTATATAGATTTTACATGTAAAGCGCCATCTGTTGTTACATACTAAAACTAAAATACCACCTACCGAACCTAAATGTCTATAATCTAGATATGAACCTTTATTGGGTGCGAATTGGGATCTTTATAATGTCAATACAAACAATATGATTCCCAACAACTTTGAGATACTCTCAATTTTTATTCCACTCATACTGAAGTAGCTAACGACCAAAACTCTTATGCATTAATAGAATACTATTATTGTTACAATTTTCGCCCGGTATGAAATGACTTTACAAAATGAGCACTACCTCCTCTACTATAAGTTCCAACAATGGCGGGCATAACCTTGATTCTCTTAGAAAGAAGAGCCCAAAATGAGGAAAGGAAAGCCGGCGAAGTAGGAGTTTGGTATTTAACAAAAGAATAAGAGATATGTGCGACCCATATCGCGACCCCAACTTTAGTCGCACACATCGCCTAAAGCTGCCTACCCACATAGGCGAGCGCACCGCCATCCAGCGCGTTGGCCCACGCGCTGGCGGTGCGCTCGCCACGGCGTTTGTGAGTAATCCATACATAGGAAGGTCGTTAAGTATGCTTTGGATCGCGCCAATGTGCGGACAGATTCAAAATGGATGTTGAGTCGCTAACAGCTGCAGCTGTATAATTATTCACAGCTTATAATTACTTCGTAAATGTGGACAAGAAAAAATTTTTAAAGGGTATTCTCGAAATAAAAAAGTAAAAGGCGAGAAATCGTAACAAACAAAGAAATAAACTGACTTTTACATTTATAATATTAAAATAATAAAATTATTTTATTACTTATTATTTATTATATATAATTATTATTACTTATTATTGTAATCATCATGATTAATATATATATTTATTATACTTATATTAAATATTTAATTTATTTTGTTTTTAGTATAGGTATTTTGTTGTTATAGTGGCAACAGATATGTAACAGAATCTGTGAAAATTTCAGAAATCTAGCTATAGCGGTTCTTGAGATACAGCCTGGAGACAGACAGACGGACAGACAGACGGACAAACAGACAGACGGACAGACAGAAAGGCAGGCAGACAATAAAGTCTTAGTAATAGGGTCCCGTTTTTACCCTTTGGGTACGGAAATCTAAAAAACATCGTGAGGAAAATAGCATGTCCAAAAATCTTATTTTTTTAGCACTTTGGTATGATTTTTTGGTTCCACAGGCAGTTTTTACTCTGATAGAGCTCAATAAATTTAAATGTTTTCTCGATACTCATATTGTTCGCCATTTCTTCAAGTTAGATATTAATTCGCCACAAGAAGGAAACGTGCACTCTTCATCACCGCTCCGGGCGAACTGATCGCGCGACCTGTGTGGATGGAGCGCAAAACTTGCGACAAATGTCCTTTGATCTTTCCGACACCGCGCGGCAAGCTCGCAAACGCGCCGGCCAACGTCTAAATACCTACCGCCAACGCGCGAACGCCCGTTCTACACATTGGGCCAACGCGCCGGCCAACGTGTCGGCCAACGCGTTCGCCTATAAGTAGTGCCGACATAACGCCCGATATAGCTTTGGCAATGGTCCGGGAAGTGGGAACTAATGCCTGTTTGGAGGGTGCATCCACGCAGAAGCTCTTTGCCAGCAGATCTGAAGGTATAAATTAGTATATTACACAACGGTGACGGTTTGTGTCACATACACAAATCTCGCAGATTTGACAAATTGTCATACATTTGTTACTCGGCACATTACACATAGACAATCAAATTTTTTTGATTTAATTATTTTAATAAGACGTAGCAATTTTTGTAATATTCAACAGAGCGAATGATTTTGAATATTACAAAAATATTATAAAATATTTTAATGAATAAACGCAGGAAATATATTTTTTGTAAGGTGAGACTAATCAGTCTTGTTAAGTATGAAACTCTAAATGTCATCAATAGATGTCGCTAGCACCGTGGTCATCGGTAGCTAGATCGCAGTGTTAAAAATAAAGAACATATCTATGTATGTTTAGTTCCTAATGTTTTCAATAGATGGCGCTGACACTGTCGCTAGATCGCGCTATCGAAAGCTTTTTGTGATCGTATATATAGGCCATGTAAATTATTGTGAATAACATGACCCTTCTTGGTATAATAAACCGTAAGTTATCTCTGGTAGCTGGTTTTATTTTGGCGAAATCCTAGTGCAGTACCATTTAGGGTCAAAGTCTAGTTCATTTTGGTCCTTCGTGACCGAATATTTTTGTACCGGTAGTTCAAGGGGTCCGAATTACCCCTCTCCCGCGCCCTCGCAGTGGATTGCTGCAGCAAGAGGACGTGACGTCAACGGCGGCGGTGACAGCTGAGTGGCAGCTGTCAGTGCTTCGTGACATTGGAGACTTCAAAGTGCTTTGACAGCTGTCAAACCCTTCAGAAACGTCAAAGTCACATCAGAGACCTCAAATAAGTGACAGCCAAGTGAAGTTGGCAGATGACAGCTGTCAGTGAAGTTTGACATCAGCAACGTCAAAGTGACGGCCAAGTGAAGTTGGCAGATGACAGCTGTCAGTGGAGATTGACATTTGAGCTGACGACACGGTAGCTGACAGTGACAGTTCGAGCTATTGAAGACAAGGACGGCGGATTTCCGGCAGTGGGAGTCCATAGTGCAGGCAACCCCGGAGAGACGTCACCCAGTACGGAAGATCAACTGCAGAGGCGCCCTCTGCAGGCGCTACTTGGAAGTACAACCAGTGTGTGAGTGAGAAGTGCAAAATTGTGAGTACTTTTGTTTCCATTATAAATTTTCAAGATATTTTGAACTTTAAGAACAACTAGTAAAAAACTTAGAAGAAATTTTGATCAATTTGAGACTTGTAAAAATTTTCACATTTAGTTCCATACTTAGAATAATTTGCATGTATTAGCTCAGGGACTTAGAAAATATTTGCATGTTTAGCTAGGGACTTAGAATAGTTTGCAAAAAAACGAGGGAACGGGGAACCTATGCCCGATTTTCCCCAGAGTTCAACTAAGTGATAAAACACTTGTAAAATTTTCAACATAATTATTTAATGTTAACTTGTGATAGACTATCTTTGAGTTGGATTTCTTATTGATTAAACTTTAACTTAGAGTTTTTCTTAACTTTGCTTTATACAGTTGTCTTTAGATTGTTAAATATTGCAAACATGGAACTAGATACTTTAATTGTGCTTCAAGAGAAATTGCTAAGTTCTATGATTAAAGGTTTAAGTAACTTCAAAAAATCCCCTAAGGAAAGAATAACTGTTGAATATATTGAAACGAGATTAGATAATTTAGAAAGAGATTGGTCAAACTTTAGAGAATATGATTCAGAAGTTTATAAAAATTATGATGAAACCGAAGTAGCACAGTCGAAATATGTAATCGGAGAAGTTTATGATAAAGGTGAAAATGCATATATAGATTATAAGTCAAATATGAAAGTATCTTTAAATAAATTGTTGATGAGAGATAATCAGGTTAATGTCTCGACGGACTCTTCCGGTGAGTCGTCCAATAAATCCATGGTTAAATTGCCAAAGATCTCAATCCCTGTATTTTCGGGAAAGTATTCAGAGTGGACTACCTTTCGTGATTTATTTTTATCTCTCGTCCACAAAAACACTTCTTTAGATGGAGTGCAAAAGTTGCACTACTTGAAAAGTCATTTGAGTGGCGAGGCAGAACAACTTATCAGACAGACACCAATAACTGACGCCAACTATCTTCCGTGTTGGAAGCAGTTAGAGAATCGTTACGACAACAAGAGATACTTATCTAATTGTATTTTAAAAAGATTATTTGGCCAAAAACGTTTAAACGTTGAGTCTGCCTCGGGTCTCAAAGAATTATTGGATACTACTGTGGACTGTTTAAATGCTTTATCTAACTTGGAGATAAACGTGACTACATGGGATGTAATTATCATTCATATAATAGCATTCAAACTTGACGCTGAAACTCGTAAACAGTGGGAATTACATGTCACTGACTCGGAAGGTAATGATTTACCAACTCTCACTCAGTTCAAGGCTTTTATTGAAAGTCGATTCCGAGCTTTAGAATGCTTGGAACCAAAAAGGGCCTCAAATCACCCAAGCAGCGGGTATAATGCTGGACATCGTCACAATCCAAGGGCGTTATTAGGCACAACACCTCAGGTCAAGTGTGAGTATTGCTCTGAACCCCATAAACTCTGTTTCTGTAAAAAGTTCTCTGCTCAACCATACGACAAACGACGCGACTTTGTGATTAAAAGTAGAATGTGTTTTAATTGTTTGGGTAGCAATCACATAGTGCAGGATTGCAAAAAACTCACCTCATGTCGAGTATGTAAACGTAGACATCATTCATTGTTGCACGCACCTGGTGCACATGAAACCAAGCCACTAGACAAGCCCCCTGCTATCGAGCACCCTAGTCCATCTGATGAAAATCCGATAGTGTCCTGCTTGTCTACGGGCAAGATAACAAAGTCCAAACAGGTTTTATTAGCCACCGCGCTAATAAACGCTGTTTCACCCAATGGGCAGCCCCAAGTAATTCGTGCATTAATTGATCAGGGCTCACAGGCTTGCTTCATTACCGAGGCAACTGTGCAATTGTTGAAACTAAAAAAGATACCAATCAAAGGTTTAGTGTCAGGCTTAGGCCAAAGGGAATCCTTGAGTACAAAGTCCATGGTCTCTCTGTCGATTCAATCGAGAGTAGATCCTCAGTTCAAAGTGGAACTCAAAGCTTATGTTTTGAGCACCATTACGTCTTATCTTCCGGAAAGACGCGTAGATTCAATCGAGTGGGTTGATTTACAGGCTTTGGCCTTAGCAGACCCAAAGTTCAATGTTCCTAATAAAATAAATCTTTTATTAGGAGCAGATATTTATAGTATAATACTCAAGAAAGGTATCAAAAAGAGTCCATCAGGCACTTTGTGTGCCCAGAACACAACACTGGGATGGATAATATCTGGTGTAGTACAACCTGAGAAGGCAATAAAGGACAGTCCAACCCATAATATTAGCGTCATGTACGCACAGATCAACAGCGATAAAATTCTCAAAACATTCTGGGAAATCGAAGAGCAAACACCGAAGCTAAAGAAAATCCTGACAGAGGAAGAACAAAGGTGTGAGGATTTATTCAACGCTACAACTACTAGATCAAACGATGGCCGTTACGTCGTCAAATTACCTTTTAGAGATGCAAACCCTGCTTGCAAATATGGCGATTCACGATGCATTGCGATAGCTAGACTGAAATCGTTAGAAAAAAGGTTCGCAAGGGATAAGGACTTAAAGGAAAAGTACACAGAAGTCATAAATGAATATTTACGATTAGATCACATGAGGGAGGTTGAAGATCAGGACACAAAAAAGGAAGAATCAGTCTATCTGCCGCATCACGCTGTAATTAGAAACGACAAATCCACTACAAAGGTTCGTGTGGTATTTAATGCCTCAGAGAAGAATAAAAATGGCGTCTCATTGAATGACACGCTGATGATTGGACCTACACTACAGGCAGACTTACGTCACACAGTGATGCGATGGAGAGTCCATCCTATTGGCTTGGTCGCGGACATTATTAAAATGTATCGGCAAGTCAGAGTGACAGATGAAGACGCAAGTTACCAACGTATAGTCTGGAGAGATGATCCTGCAAAAGAAATAAAGGATTACGAACTACTTACCGTGACCTTTGGTACAGCTTGTGCTCCACATCTTGCAGTCAAAGCCCTGCAACAAATTGCTCACGACGAAGGACATAACTATGTTCTGGCTGCGGATAAAGTCCTGAAAGATTTTTACATGGATGACTTAATGACAGGGTGTAGTAGTGTTAATGAAGGCATAGAAATCTATAAACAAATGTCAGAATTATTAGAAAAGGGAGGTTTCAAATTACAGAAGTGGAATAGCAACAGTACAGAACTCTTAATGAAAATAAACTCGTTGGCTGAAAAAAGAGAAGATGAAGATAGTGCTGAAAAGGAAAGTAAGGAAAAACAAGAAGATAGGAAAAAGAACAATAAAGGAAAGGAAATAGAGATCAAACTAGATAATACTACAAAAATTCTTGGACTTACCTGGAATCGTAGAGATGACAGATTTCAATACACGGTGAATCTTCCTCCGACGTCTGGACCTGTAACTAAAAGAACAATTATTTCAGATATTGCACGTCTGTTTGATCCACTAGGTTGGATAGCACCTAGCGTAGTTATAGCAAAGATTTTCATCCAAAAGCTGTGGCTCACAGGGCTTGGATGGGATGATGAGTTAAGCGATGAATTAGTAAAGGAATGGAATACTTACCGTAAGGACTTATCTCAACTTACCAAGATAGAAATCCCTCGATGGATGAGTTCACGTTCTGATGATGTAATTAAAGAATTACACGGCTTCAGTGATGCGTCCAAGGCGGCGTATTCAGCTGTCGTCTATCTTAGAGTTGTTGATGCTAATGGCGGAGTACACACCTCGCTGGTTGTAGCCAAGACCAGAGTGTCACCTATAAAGCAAATAAGTATCCCGAGGCTGGAGTTGTGCGGGGCTGTGCTCCTTTCAAGGCTGCTGTTAGAAGCTGCTGAAATTTTAAGCATTCACAAGGACAATATACGGGCCTGGACTGACTCAACAGTCGTTCTCGCATGGCTAAACAGTCATCCGAGTCGATGGAAAACCTTTGTAGGAAATAGAGTGTCCGAAGTGCTGACCTCTTTGAATTCCTCGCAATGGTTTCACGTATCCACTAAGTTAAACCCGGCAGACTGTGCCTCTCGTGGAGTACTCCCTACGGCTCTGGTCGATGAGTCGCTGTGGTTTTCCGGACCTCCATTTCTAAGAGAACAAACCGTCCAGTACAACAAACCGAAAGATTTGAACGTAGCATTAGAGGAATCAGTTAAGGTTCACATCACGACAGTTCCGGGACAGTCATTCTTTGAAAGATTCTCCTCTCTGCAACGGATGTTGAGAGTGCTTGCTTACTGCAGACGATTCTGGAACAAGAACAAAGAAAAGACAAAATATTTACAGAAGAAAGAATTAGACGAAGTGTTAAGAAGTTGTATAAAGGTAACACAAAAGGAACATTTTGATATAGAATACAAAGAATTAGAAACAAAAGGGACAGTACAAGGACAAAAAAGTAAATTAAAAGCAATCTGTCCGTATCTTGATGATAAGGGTCTGATCCGAGCCAGCGGAAGGCTAGAAAGATCTCGGTTGGATGAAGATACAAAGCATCCAATAACTCTTCCTAAGGACTCTCATCTGACCAAATTAATAATAGCTGATGCTCACCTAAGAACGTTGCATGGTGGTCCATCATTAATGATGAACTACCTAAGGTCAGCCTATTGGATCATAGGTGCAAGAAACCTGATGAAACATCACGTCCATAAATGTGTTGTTTGCCTCAGGCAGAAAGCTAACTTTAATCAGCAACTGATGGGGTCGTTGCCATCCGTCAGATGTGTTCCATCTAGACCATTTTTAAACAGCGGTGTGGACTACGCTGGTCCTATAAATATAAGGACTACTAAAGGACGAGGGTACCGATCCTATAAAGGATATATTTGTTTATTTGTATGTATGGCCACTCGTGCTATACATTTAGAAGTCGTGAGTGATATGACCACTCAAGCTTTTTTAGCCGCTTTTAAGCGATTTGTTTCACGTCGTGGTCGTTGTGCTCATATTTGGAGCGACAATGGGACCACATTTGTCGGTGCCTCCAGAGAACTCCAAGAGATAGCAACTATCCAACAGACTGTCGTAGAGCATTTGGAGAGTGCTGGCACGGAATGGCATTTTATTCCCCCACACGCTCCTAATTTTGGTGGCTTATGGGAGGCGGGAATAAAATCCACGAAATTTCACCTCAAAAGAGTGATAGGCGACACAACCCTCACCTATGAGGAAATGAGCACGTTGTTGTGTCAAATTGAAGCCTGTTTAAATTCAAGGCCTTTGAGTGTAATCGACACTACAGAACCTGGTGATCCTTTGCCGTTAACCCCTGGTCACTTTCTGATTGGTGAACCACTTCTTACGGTTCCTGAGGACACCTATGAGAGTGCAAACATTAACTGTCTTTCAAGATGGCAATTCCTTCAGAGGATGTTATCCTCTTTCTGGAGACGTTGGTCTTCTGAGTACTTAAACACTTTGATGCAAAGATATAAGTGGGCATTGAAAACTCCGGAACCCAACGTAGGAGACGTGGTCCTCATTAAGGAAGATGATTTACCTCCAAGTCGCTGGTTAATGGGTAGAATCGTTGAAAAACATCTGGGTCGTGATAATCTCACTCGTGTAGTCACATTACGCACCAAGTCTTCTATTCTTAAAAGACCCATTTGTAAAATTTGTGTGTTACCTGTTAATCAGTAACTAAGCTATATTGTAATAATATTTTGTAATATGTTACAAGTTATGTAGACTATGTTTTTTATATGTATTAAATATTATTAGATTCATATCTAGCTTCTAAAACTGTAGTTAAAAAATTGGAACTTGTTGTTATTTTTTTTGTTAAAAAGACATTCTTTCAATAATGTCTTTTGGTGGGCGATATGTTAAGTATGAAACTCTAAATGTCATCAATAGATGTCGCTAGCACCGTGGTCATCGGTAGCTAGATCGCAGTGTTAAAAATAAAGAACATATCTATGTATGTTTAGTTCCTAATGTTTTCAATAGATGGCGCTGACACTGTCGCTAGATCGCGCTATCGAAAGCTTTTTGTGATCGTATATATAGGCCATGTAAATTATTGTGAATAACATGACCCTTCTTGGTATAATAAACCGTAAGTTATCTCTGGTAGCTGGTTTTATTTTGGCGAAATCCTAGTGCAGTACCATTTAGGGTCAAAGTCTAGTACAGTCTTAAAAATTTAGTTCATTAAATTAAGAGGTGCAGGAAAATTTGGAGACAATTATAATTATTTTTCGGTCTTTTATCTTGATACTCACAGCGATGAATATCCAAGGCTATATACCGTAGCACTTATTGCCAAAAAAATCAGTTATTCTCTTTGGTTTCGGATTCATTTCCGCGACGGAAACTAGTTTGTGAATCGCTGTGTATCTGACAGAAAGTGAAAATATTCCGCGTGAGATCTTTCCGACGATCGTGAATCGGTCAGCAGGTTTGATAGTTTTAATATTTGACTAATTAAAAGTTACCCACATACATTGTAGCACCAACATCACCAATATTCAGATTTAAAGCGGCTTGTCTTTATTGGCCCTTATACGTGATATTACGATTTAAGTATGTGTAGATCGACGTCTATTCTTCATGCTAATTTTTGCATTATTATGACGCCTCCGTGATTCAGTTTAGAGCGTGACTGGAGGACGTGGGTTCGATTCCCACGTTGTAAACGTGTTATATCCAAGTTTGGTTAGTACAATGAAGGCTGATCATATTCTGATTGTCTGATTGCTGCGTCACTCGTCAGACGGATATGTTAAAATCGGTCCTGAGAATCTTTTGCCAGTCGTGCAGCTTTTATCGCGGGCTTTGAGCGCGAAAAGAAATTCCGTAACGAAAAAATCCTAACACACCCTAACACGTGCGGCGCTGCCAGACTTCGGCACGGTGTTTGTGTGCGTGCGACTAAACATTTGAGAATAATTGCATAAGTTGATAAAAAATGCTATGCAATAGTTTTACCGCGGCAGTCTCGGTGCCACACGGAATTTTTATTTTGATATTTTATTGCTTTTACTCCGAAAATACGGAGATATAAGAAACTTCTCTTTACTGTACCAAATAAATTCAATATTAAATATAGTAGAAGTCTTGGAAACTCCAATATTATACATTTAATACAAACTGTTCAAGTCAAATAAAATGTCTCAATAGACGGTCGTATTGGAAATCTTTACTTATATTTCTCGACAAAGGATTACGATTTCAGATTTCTTTCAAAGAAACAGCTAACTCTTTGCAAGTTACTTTTTTGTTGGTCGTGGAAAAGTAAACAACGGGCAGGAACAAACACGGCCATCAGATGTTTGACTTGGCGCTCGCTAGTTGACCAGGAAGTAATACCTCGAGTGCCCTTTGCTCTGTATCTCTATGATATAATAATATTATGTAAAGGTATTTTGTCACTTTAGGAGTTGCTTGTAAAATATTACCTAGCATATTACTGCTGTATTTCATAAATCTGTCAAACCTGGAATCAATTTTTCTCACCTCCGGAAAACGTCAACTTATATACGTGGGAGAGCCATGCTTCGGCAAGAATGGGCCGGCTCGACCGGAGAAATACCACGTTCTCACAGAAAACCGGCGTGAAACAGCGCTTGCGCTGTGTTTCGCCGAGTGAGTGAGTTTACCGGAGGCCCAATCCCCTACCCTATTCCCTTCCTTTCCCTTCTCTTCCCATCTCTACCCTCCCCTTTTACCCTATTCCCTCTTAAAAGGCCGGCAACGCACCTGCAGCTCTTCTGATGCTGCAAGTGTCCATGGGCGACGGAAGTTGCTTTCCATCAGGTGACCCGTTTGCTCGTTTGCCCCCTTATTTCATAAAAAAAAAAAACTTTCTTCCCGCTGCGCTTACCGATGTTGCCGTTTTCCGCCTCCGTCGATGAGAAAAATAGTATACGCACCATGGGCAGTAAATAAGAAAGCCTCAGATCACATGATTACATGTGATCTGAGACATTTCTTATTTTCCTGCCCTAGGTGCGTAATGTACTATTACACCATTCTAAAAATGTGGTGTAAAATTAATTTCAAATATTTTAAGCATTATAAAATTATGTAAATACTGCTTAATATAGATTTTTAACCAAGCGTTGAGCAAAGAGTTATCTTGATAAAAAAATTAATGCCGTAACGCTTTCATATAAACAGTAGATTGAAAATCAAAATATCCGTAATTAGTGATGAGCAAAACGAGACTCAGACAGTCTTGGTTTTGGTATTTCTAGTACAATATTGGTCTTGGACTTGGTCAAATCTGCCTGATCTCGGTCTTGGATTTGGTTTTTTTAGTTTTAGGATAGTCTTGGTCTCGGCATTGCTTTTTTGCAAGACCAAGACTGAGGCTGCAAGACCGATTTTGCTCATCACTCTCCTTCCGTAATTGATTTTTAGGGTTCCGTACCCAAAGCGTAAAAACGGGATCCTATTACTGAGACTTCGATGTCTGTCCGTCTGTCCGTCTGTCTCCAGGCTGTAACTCAAGAAGGGTAATAGCTAGAGAGTTGAAATTTTCACACATTATGTACTTCTGTTGCCGCTTTAACAACAAATACTACAAACAAAATAAATTAAATATTTAAGGGGGGCTCCCATACCACAAACGTGATTTTTTAAACATTTTTTGCTCGGTATTAATGATGACAACAGGTAGGCACTTGAAATTTTCGCAAAGGCCTAAATTATAGGTTTACTTTAATAATTAAAATAATATTTAAATAAAATAAAAATTGAAGGGGGGCTCCCATACAAAAAACACATTTTTTGGCCTATTTTTGCTCTATAACGGTACGGAACCCTTCGTGCGCGAGTCCGACTCGCACTTGGCCGATTTTTTCTACACCTTAAAGATTTTCGAATGTGTGGGTTCTACGGACTTTGCATGAAATACCACTATATTTCACTTTAAGTCCGTAGAATCCAGATTTCACACTAAATTTGCAGATTCTCAAAACCCACTCTACATACTATACCTTCCACTACAAATAAAATTAACACTTCCCTAACGTATTAAAATCCTTTGTAACTAAATAAATGGCGAGATCGTATAAGTCGCATTAGGCAGTTAATACGCCCAGTTCAGTTTTACTGCGGGTACTATAACGCGCCGTTTCATTGGCTGGCGGCTCACGAGGCAGCCAGACGCCTTATTAGTTCCACACGTGCACCTGGAGACTGCCCACGTAACGTATCAACTGAAGTAAGAGACTTACAGAGCTACAAGGATCATTTAATGGAGGCAAGGATGTAAAGTAGATATTATCTAAAATTATATTAACGTTAGGGCCAATCAGGGCGCGACGCGACGCGTAGATGCTTTTCTAAATTTGTACTGAATTGACAGATTTGCATGACGTCTCACGCAATTGAATTCTGTCAAATCCATACAAATTTAGAAATGCATCTACGCGTCACGTTGCGGTCTGAATTGACCCTTAGTTGTCGTTTGGGCTACCTGCCAATTGATACTTACCTACTTAACTTTGTCATGAGGATTTGAGTTAGGAGGCGTTAGTTTCAATTTTAACAACGTGCTTTATTACTAGGAAGTCAGGGTTCCCTAGAACAATTTTTTTTATTACTATCAAGCTAATTTTCCGTGAGTAGCTTTATTTTGATAAGACGCCCAAAAATTTCCTCTGCGAAAATTCTCGAAACTGGTAGCTAACAGAGGTAGAAAGGACAAAAGATGTGGATTTGATGATCCTAAAATATTTATTACTAACAGATAGGTTATATTATGTTTAATCCAAAGATAATTATCTAAACTACAAGAAAAAACCTTTGTCCTACAAAATATATGGTTTGATCAAAGAGTTCCCCCTCTTTCAACGTGTATCGATAAGGAGTTAAAATTTTATTTCTATTCTAACCAGCTGATATTTTGTATATTCATTGGCTAGTATTTATATAGTCTAACAATCACATTGTCCCCCAATTACTGTGGTACGTTATCCCGGTCCTACGCTCAGAAGTTGAGACTATTTTTCTCATTACTAACCGTAGGACAAAAATATTACATAATAGCTTAGTGTATTCTCCCCCCAAATAAACCTATATCCTACAAAAAAACAGGTATGTATCGATAGTCCGACAAGAATTGTCATTTTTCGTTTTCCTATTTGTAACATAAGAATAAAGGTACGATACACAATATTTTTATTTTAAATGAGTTTATTTATTTGGAACACTAGGAACAAAATTGGTGTATTTGTATTTAAATGAAAAAAAAAAATCTCCATCAAATTCATTCAGAATCTTCGCTACTAAAGGTGCTGCCACACAGCAGTTATATATATAACGTTAAGTATAAAACTTTGTATAACACGATAACATTTTATAACAGCGTGTAGCATACGCTTCAACATGTCAAGAAATAAACATGTCTTTTGTTATAATTTGTAAAAAAAGTTAGACAACATTAGACAAAAATGTTGTCTAACGTTATATAACTGCTGTGTGGGAGCACCTTAACATCGCTGTCATCTTCATCTATTTCACTATCTTCACTCGTGATATCTGCCTCAGTAATAACACGAAATATTAATATTTAAATCGGCCAAGTGTATGTCGGACTCGCGCACGAAGGGTTCCGTACCGTTATAGAGCGAAAATAGGCCAAAAATTGCGTTTTTTGTACGGGATGCCCCTTATTTTTTTTTAACTTTAATATTATTATTAATTAATTATTGAAGTAGACATAATTATAATTAAGGCCTTTGTGAAAATATCAAGTGCCTATACCTGTTGCCATTATTGATATCGAGCAAAAAAGGCCAAAAAAATCAAATTTGTTGTATGGGAGCCCCCTTAGATATTAATTTTATTTTGTTTTTAGTATTTCTAGTTATAGCGGCAACAGATATACACAATCTGTAAAAATTCAGAAGTCTAGCTATAGCGGTTCTTGAGATACAGCCCGGAGACAGACAGACAGACAGACGGACAGACAACGTAGTCAGTAATAGGGTCCTGTTTTAACCCTTTGGGTATTGAACCCTAAAAATGAAGCAAACTACATAATAATGAATAATTATAATCAATCAATAAATAACAATAACTAGTATAAATAACTAGTATAAATGGACGCCGTTAAGCATTTGTTTATTAAGCCACATTTTTTGTTCAGTTTAGAATGCAGTACTTACTTATGTTCTAATAATCATTTAGAACAAAACTGCATCCTAAACTTAAAAAAATGTGGGTTAATACACAAATGCTAAACAGCGACCAAATATGTCAGAAGACGGAATTTGGGGACCATCAAACCAATGGTATTCATATTTTACATCAATTATCGTCCATCCAAAATTTTCTGGCAGTTTTTCAGTTGGGTACCGCATGTGTTCATTACACCACACTTTGTTTGTAAATACAGTTTTTTTAATATAATATACATATTGTTAACAAAAATTATGAAAATATCTTTAAAAAAATAAATAAGAACAACAGAATCAAAATTTATTTCATAACATTTTAAAATTAAATATGGCTAAAAGTTTGATACAAAATCTTTACTTGAAGAATAATCTAATTCATAAACTTCTGAAAAATAACATTTAATGAGCACTATTAATCATTTTTAATCACATTTCACAAACACACTTCACAATTATTTTCTTTAAGAAAAACTTTTTACTTTTAGACAAACACTTTATTTATTAAAAGCTTTTATTTAACTTGCTCTGTATGTATGTAAGTATGTGTGTTACGGTGGAATTTTGGAACTCAATTTTGAAGTAGATATATTTAACCGATTGAGCTGAAATTTTGAATACGCGTTTAGTTTGGATGACAATGCACGATGTGGTGTGTGACATCACTCTAAATCCAATATGGCCGACCATCTAAGATGGCGAAATAATTATTTTCTATGCAGTCCTACAATAAGGATATTAAATGAAAGGGCTTTTTGAGAGTAACTCGAAAACGAATGTAATATCATTCTACATCCAACATGGCGGCTCATCCAAGATAGGGGAATAGTTATTTTTAATGCACTTCCGCAATATGGTCAAATGAAAGGGCTCATTGAAAGTAACTCGAAAACGAATGTAATGCATTCTACATCCAATATGGCGGCTCATCCAAGATACGGAAATAGTTATTTTTAATGCACTTCTGCAATATGGGTATCAAATGAAAGGGCTTATTGAGAGTAAATCGGAAACGAATGTAATGTCATTCTATATCCAATATGGCAGCTTAGCCAAGATAGGGGAATAGATTTTTTAAAGCACTTCTCCAATATGGGTATCAAATAAAAGGGCTCATTGAGAGTAAATTGAAAAGTAATAGTCAAGTCGTGTCGTGTCGTGACGTGACGTGACGTGTCGTGTCGTGTCGTATCGTGACGTGAAGTGACGTGACGTGAAGTGACGTGTTGTGACGTGACGTTACGTGACGTGACGTGGAATGACGTGACGTGGAATGACGTGACGTTACGTGTCATGTCGTGTCGTGACTTTACGTGACGTCACGTGACGTGACATGAAATGACGTGACGTGACTTCAAGTCAAATCCAGCCGGGTTTCAGAAAATGCCCAGTTGAATCCGGTTACTTTTGTTAAATGAAATTTAACTTTTTAGTCATGCAGAAATAAACGGAATATAACAACTCACTAAATATAGATTTTTCAATGGTCAAAGTCGAGTACGATTTCTTAAGGACGTTAATCAGATTTTAACAAATTCTTGAAACAAAACAAATTGCTATCAGACTAAGAAATGTAGCCAGAGATAAATAGAAAACAAAACATAAATTATAAACAATAAACTTTTTGAAAAAAGCTTTTATTTAAATAGTCTAAAAAGAAAAAAATAAATTTCTCCTTAAATTTTTTAACTATTAAGCTATAGTCCTCAATATATTATACAATTTGCATGATAATAAAAGCTTGTCGCGCGATTTGTAAATAAACTAGTAAGTACCAATTTAACTAAGTAAATTGATATTATATTTTTATTTTAATAAATTTATCAAGTACTGATAGATTGTAAAGTCTCGCGAGTCGCGACAAGCTTTTATTATCATGCAAATTGTATAATATATTGAGGACTACAGCTTAATAGTTAAAAATTTTAAGGAGATATTTATTTTTTTCTTTTTAGACTATTTAAATAAAGGCTTTTTTTCAAAAAGTTTTTTGTTTATAATTTATTTATTTATTTAGGACCAAAAACAGTTTTGCATTAATTACAACATTAGGTTTGGACATTTAAAAATACAAGCTACATGCAATAACTAATTACAATTAGTCACAGCATGCAATTAACATTATAAAGTAAACAGTAAACAAAATTTGAAATTAAAATAAGTTATATAAAATGATCGATAAAAATGCTTTTACACTAAAATACAGATTTGAAATTATAAAAAAAGGTTACAATTCATGAACTTACAATTCATTAAATTAAGTTGAAATAACAATAAAATTAGTTCAATTAGTGGTAGTAAAAATGAATTAATAATAGTGATTTAGAATAAGTACAATTTATAAAATCAAGTTTTTACCATCATGCTATCCTGGAACGTGGTTAAATTTCTGTAATACAACAGTTTTAATTTTGGAAAGGCTATCAAAAAATATATCTATTTGATCTGAGATGCTATTGTACAAGGCAATGGCCCTAGAAATGGGGGAATTCTGGCGCAAATTTGTGCGGCACGCACAACCTGAGAACAAGGAAACCGGATGACGTGGTGTACGGTGTGGTATCTTAAATTTATCTTAGACAGAAGATGAGGACAGTCTATTGCTCCGTGTAGGATTTTATAGAAAAGGTCGCATCAAACATGGCACGTCTTGACTCGAGGCTATGCATGCCGAGAATCTGTAATTTATCCTCATAAGATTTAGTGGAACCCAGGACATTTTTAAAGCTATTACTTTTGAGGAATCGTTTTTGCAGTCTTTCGATTCTATTGGTGTGGATCATGTTATAGGGAGACCACACAGAACTACAATACTCGAGTTTGCTTCTCACTAGTGAGTTAAAAAGTATCCTTTGTAAATACTCCCTTTGTAAAAACTTTGTGTACATATATACATACTAACCAAATTAAATTATAAGGTGTGGTACTAACTCTTCATGTTTGTGTTTGTTTTAGGTTAAGGAATTGTCAACAGACACCGTACGCGTTTCTTAATTACCGTACCCTTGTTTTTCCACAAAACCTCTCATAAGGCAGAGTATTCGTCAACGCACTCTGACATTGGCGATTCACCAAGGAGCCATATTTTAAAAGAAGAAGAAGATTTAAAAAGTAGTATGAGAGTCGGTGGCTTCTTAAATGCTTTACTATTACGGAGAATAAATCCTAATGATTTGCCTGCAGCACATATAACTTTATCAATGTGAGATGTGAAGCGAAGTTCACCATCCATAAGTACCCCTAAGCCACTTATTTCAGTGACAGGGTTGACAGTCTCGCCAGAGAGAGTATAGGATGTCTCAAGCTTGTTATGCCTTCGAGAAAACCTCATGTGGAAACACTTGGATGTATTTAGGTCCATCTTATTTTGTCGACACCAAGTTTCAAGGGAGTCCAAGTCATGCTGTAAGAGAGCTTGATTTGTTAGGCTTTTCACCACATGAGTCAATTTCAGGTCATCCGCAAACATATATGCTTTAGAATAAACAATGTAGTCACATAGGTCATTGATGAAAATGTCAAACAAAAGCGGGCCCAAAATTGACCCCTGTGGCACATCAGAAGTACAGACAAAGGAATTTGATTCAAATCCATCGATAACTACAGACGACACACGAAGATGCAGGTAAGATCGAAACCACTCCAGAAGTGACCCATAAACACCGTATCCTTAATAATATCTATGGACGCTTCACACCACGTCAGTCTGGCCCCGTGCTAAGTACCTGAAGGACTTGTGTTACGGGTACCAGACAACGGAAATATATTAAATACTTTTATACTATACATATATTTAAGATTTTTATTATATGATATACATATTTAATACACATCCATGACCCAGGAACTTTGAAAACTTTTTGTTCCGTCGGCGGGATTCGAACCCGCGACCCCCGGCTTGAGCTACCAACGGCCCACCAACTGAGCCACAGAGGTCGTCGTTTATCAACGAGTATGTCGTGATCAACCGTGTCGAAAGCCTTTAAAAATCTGTATAAATAGCTTCAACTTCAAAACCTTTATCAACAGCGTCAATCAAGTCAGTTGCATAAGATAGAAGATTAGTTTGCGTTGATCTCTTAGAAATAAAACCGTGTTGAACTTGACTGATGCTGTTTCTAAAGTGATTGAGCATGTAAGGATGAACTAATGATTCAAAGACCTTCGACATGGTCGACAATATTGAGATGGGATGATTGGATACTGAGTCTTTTCGACCTTTTTTGAAAATTGGAACGATTCTTGCTTTTTCCATAAGGAAGGATATTTCCCGGTTTCTAATGAAAAGTTAAAAATTATTAGAAGCGGTAGCGATAAGGATTTGGCACATTTCTTCAAGAATATTGGGGGGTATGTTATCCGGTCCTGAACCCTTAGTACATTCAAGTCTTTTTAGTATAAAAATTAACTTCACGAAAACTCAATTTTATTGATGACATACTGGAAATGCATGAATTAAAATTTTGTTCAACATAGCTATTTGCTTTTGGGCGGTAAGCACAAGAGAATTGTTCCGCAAAGAGTTCACATATTATCGTTCGATTCGATATATCGAGTTGGACTCGCCCATGAAGGGTTCCGCAGCAGCAATAAGGTTTATTTTTATGAAATTAAAAGGTTTTTGATTTATTTTTATTATATTTCAGTTGATTTAATGAAAGTTAAATTAAGTTTACCATTTATGACGTATAAAAAAACTACTTGTTAGATTTCGTTCAAACCAATTTTAGTTGGTAGTTTTTATAGTAAAGTACATCATATATTTTTTTAGACTTATCATGCCCCTACTTTAGAAGTTAGAGGGGGGGGGGGGGACACATTTTACCACTTTGGAAGAGTCTCTCTCGCAAACTGTTCAGGTTAAAAAAAATTATATTAGAAACCTTAATATGATTTTTGAAAACCTATCCATAGATACCCCACACGCATAGGTTAGATGAAAAAAAAAAAATTTTATTCAGTTGTACCTATGGGGACCCCTAAAATTTTTAATAATTTTTCCATTATTGTATCAAAATCTTAATGCGGTTCACAGACTACATCTACTTACCAAATTTCAATAGTATAGCTTAAGAGCTATACTATTGAAATTTGGTAAGTAGATGTCACAGCCACTTTTCTCCGAAACTGTCACAGCCACTTTTCTCCGAAACTATAAGTAGTTTCGGAGAAAAGTGGCTGTGACATCTACTTACCAAATTTCAATAGTATAGCTCTTAAGCTATACTATTGAAATTTGGTAAGTAGATAGTTTCGGAGAAAAGTGGCTGTGACATCTACTTACCAAATTTCAATAGTATAGCTCTTAAGCTATACTATTGAAATTTGGTAAGTAGATGTAGTCTGTGAACCGCATTAAGATTTTGATACAATAATGGAAAAATTATTAAAAATTTTAGGGGTCCCCATAGGTACAACTGAATAAATTTTTTTTTTTTTCATCTAACCTATGCGTGTGGGGTATCTATGGATAGGTTTTCAAAAATCATATTAAGGTTTCTAATATAATTTTTTTTAACCTGAACAGTTTGCGAGAGAGACTCTTCCAAAGTGGTAAAATGTGTCCCCCCCCCCCCCCTCTAACTTCTAAAGTAGGGGCATGATAAGTCTAAAAAAATATATGATGTACTTTACTATAAAAACTACCAACTAAAATTGGTTTGAACGAAATCTAACAAGTAGTTTTTTTATACGTCATAAATGGTAAACTTAATTTAACTTTCATTAAATCAACTGAAATATAATAAAAATAAATCAAAAACCTTTTAATTTCATAAAAATAAACCTTATTGCTGCTGCGGAACCCTTCATGGGCGAGTCCAACTCGATATATCGAATCGAACGATAATATGTGAACTCTTTGCGGAACAATTCTCTTGTGCTTACCGCCCAAAAGCAAATAGCTATGTTGAACAAAATTTTAATTCATGCATTTCCAGTATGTCATCAATAAAATTGAGTTTTCGTGAAGTTAATTTAATACTAAAAAGACTTGAATGTACTAAGGGTTCAGGACCGGATAACATACCCCCCAATATTCTTGAAGAAATGTGCCAAATCCTTATCGCTACCGCTTCTAATAATTTTTAACTTTTCATTAGAAACCGGGAAATATCCTTCCTTATGGAAAAAAGCAAGAATCGTTCCAATTTTCAAAAAAGGTCGAAAAGACTCAGTATCCAATCATCCCATCTCAATATTGTCGACCATGTCGAAGGTCTTTGAATCATTAGTTCATCCTTACATGCTCAATCACTTTAGAAACAGCATCAGTCAAGTTCAACACGGTTTTATTTCTAAGAGATCAACGCAAACTAATCTTCTATCTTATGCAACTGACTTGATTGACGCTGTTGATAAAGGTTTTGAAGTTGAAGCTATTTATACAGATTTTTAAAGGCTTTCGACACGGTTGATCACGACATACTCGTTGATAAACGACGACCTCTGTGGCTCAGTTGGTGGGCCGTTGGTAGCTCAAGCCGGGGGTCGCGGGTTCGAATCCCGCCGACGGAACAAAAAGTTTTCAAAGTTCCTGGGTCATGGATGTGTATTAAATATGTATATCATATAATAAAAATCTTAAATATATGTATAGTATAAAAGTATTAAATATATTTCCGTTGTCTGGTACCCGTAACACAAGTCCTTCAGGTACTTAGCACGGGGCCAGACTGACGTGGTGTGAAGCGTCCATAGATATTATTAAGGATACGGTGTTTATGGGTCACTTCTGGAGTGGTTTCGATCTTACCTGCATCTTCGTGTGTCGTCTGTAGTTATCGATGGATTTGAATCAAATTCCTTTGTCTGTACTTCTGATGTGCCACAGGGGTCAATTTTGGGCCCGCTTTTGTTTGACATTTTCATCAATGACCTATGTGACTACATTGTTTATTCTAAAGCATATATGTTTGCGGATGACCTGAAATTGACTCATGTGGTGAAAAGCCTAACAAATCAAGCTCTCTTACAGCATGACTTGGACTCCCTTGAAACTTGGTGTCGACAAAATAAGATGGACCTAAATACATCCAAGTGTTTCCACATGAGGTTTTCTCGAAGGCATAACAAGCTTGAGACATCCTATACTCTCTCTGGCGAGACTGTCAACCCTGTCACTGAAATAAGTGGCTTAGGGGTACTTATGGATGGTGAACTTCGCTTCACATCTCACATTGATAAAGTTATATGTGCTGCAGGCAAATCATTAGGATTTATTCTCCGTAATAGTAAAGCATTTAAGAAGCCACCGACTCTCATACTACTTTTTAACTCTTCTTCTTCTTTTAAAATATGGCTCCTTGGTGAATCGCCAATGTCAGAGTGCGTTGACGAATACTCTGCCTTATGAGAGGTTTTGTGGAAAAACAAGGGTACGGTAATTAAGAAACGCGTACGGTGTCTGTTGACAATTCCTTAACCTAAAACAAACACAAACATGAAGAGTTAGTACCACACCTTATAATTTAATTTGGTTAGTATGTATATATGTACACAAAGTTTTTACAAAGGGAGTATTTACAAAGGATACTTTTTAACTCACTAGTGAGAAGCAAACTCGAGTATTGTAGTTCTGTGTGGTCTCCCTATAACATGATCCACACCAATAGAATCGAAAGACTGCAAAAACGATTCCTCAAAAGTAATAGCTTTAAAAATGTCCTGGGTTCCACTAAATCTTATGAGGATAAATTACAGATTCTCGGCATGCATAGCCTCGAGTCAAGACGTGCCATGTTTGATGCGACCTTTTCTATAAAATCCTACACGGAGCAATAGACTGTCCTCATCTTCTGTCTAAGATAAATTTAAGATACCACACCGTACACCACGTCATCCGGTTTCCTTGTTCTCAGGTTGTGCGTGCCGCACAAATTTGCGCCAGAATTCCCCCATTTCTAGGGCCATTGCCTTGTACAATAGCATCTCAGATCAAATAGATATATTTTTTGATAGCCTTTCCAAAATTAAAACTGTTGTATTACAGAAATTTAACCACGTTCCAGGATAGCATGATGGTAAAAACTTGATTTTATAAATTGTACTTATTCTAAATCACTATTATTAATTCATTTTTACTACCACTAATTGAACTAATTTTATTGTTATTTCAACTTAATTTAATGAATTGTAAGTTCATGAATTGTAATCTTTTTTTATAATTTCAAATCTGTATTTTAGTGTAAAAGCATTTTTATCGATCATTTTATATAACTTATTTTAATTTCAAATTTTGTTTACTGTTTACTTTATAATGTTAATTGCATGCTGTGACTAATTGTAATTAGTTATTGCATGTAGCTTGTATTTTTAAATGTCCAAACCTAATGTTGTAATTAATGCAAAACTGTTTTTGGTCCTAAATAAATAAATAAATTATAAACAAAAAACTTTTTGAAAAATGACGTATAAAAAAACAACTTGTTAGATTTCGTTCAAACCAATTTTAGTTGGTAGTTTTTATAGTAAAGTACATCATATATTTTTTTAGACTTATCATGCCCCTACTTTAGAAGTTAGAGGGGGGGGGGGCACATTTTACCACTTTGGAAGAGTCTCTCTCGCAAACTATTCAGGTTAAAAAAAATTATATTAGAAACCTTAATATGATTTTTGAAAACCTATCCATAGATACCCCACACGCATAGGTTAGATGAAAAAAAAAAAATTTATTCAGTTGTACCTATGGGGACCCCTAAAATTTTTAATAATTTTTCCATTATTGTATCAAAATCTTAATGCGGTTCACAGACTACATCTACTTACCAAATTTCAATAGTATAGCTTAAGAGCTATACTATTGAAATTTGGTAAGTAGATGTCACAGCCACTTTTCTCCGAAACTATAAGTAGTTTCGGAGAAAAGTGGCTGTGACATACGGACGGACAGACAGACAGACAGACAGACATGACGAATCTATAAGGGTTCCGTTTTTTGCCATTTGGCTACGGAACCCTAAAAAAAATAACTCGTTATCGATACATGTGAGGGGGAACTCTTTGATCAAACCATATTATATTTCGTAGGACAAAGGTTTTTTCCAGTCATTTAGATAATTACCTATCTATTAGATTAAACATAAAACCAACCTGTTAGTAATAAATATTTTAGGATCATCAAATCGACATCTTTATCCCTTCTACCTCTGTTAGCTACCACTTCGAGAAGTTTCGCAGAGGAAATTATTGGGCGTCTTATCAAAATGAAGCTACTAACGGAAAACTAGCTTGATAGTAATAAAAAAAATTGTTCTAGGGAACCCGGACTATATTTTCAGGCTTCGAATAAAGTAATCAAGGTATGAAGTCATGCCTCACAATTCTCGCAGTAATGTGTAGGCTGTAGCTCAAAGTTTCATTACACTGATGTCCAATAATGGCGCTGGGCGGGCGGAAATGACGTCACGATCCATTTCCTATTAGTGTGCGGCTGTTTCATGATTGGATTATGTTGAGACATTATTGCTTGATTTGATTTTTCTTTCGTGGGCGAGATTTCTTATTTTGTTGAAAATTACTGTCTCTTAGGACATGATGAGTGTGGTCCGATAGAAGCGGGCATTTGAACCCTATTCAACGGGTAACAAATTATTATTTTATCTTGTTCAACTCAGAATCGAAAAATGATTGCGCTAATTATTGTTACAGCTGGCAGTTGCGGCTAACCAATAACCTCTTATAAACATTATTATTTCAAAATATAATAATAATGAATACGAGCTAATTCATTAAGTAATTATATCTCCTGTCTAAAGGTACGGGGTTTCTTTTGTCGGATGTTTCTAGAATAAACAGTTCGGTCGGTCCGGCAGACCTCGCCTGGGGCGAAATTTATAAAATATGTGTTACAATAATGTAATAATTAATAATCATTGGATTATTGTAATACATAATATAAATAAATTTAGGATCAATTTTTCAGCACCAGCAGCATGCTGACAGATATAAGTTTTTGTTTACACAAAAACGGAAGACTTACAGATTGTAAAAATAAATGTTTTTATCGATATTTTATCTACATCTCCTAAAGATACTAGATAGAAACCATCCCTTAAAGGCTATTACTGATCTATTTTTTGGTGTATTACCCTAATGGGGGCTCAGCATCCACAGTTTGTTTCTCATGGGTGTTTGAACCCCTAAGCTCCCACGGACTAGCTTCCCTGATTCATAACATACTTGAAAAATAAAAATTAATGAATATAATAAAGTAAAGGCAATGATTTAAAATAAAATACTAATACTAAAATATCCACATCACGAGACTTAGGGTCCCAGGCACTGGAATTTTGTTTAGCATTGTCTCAGGCGCAAAGTCTGACAAAACTTTGCTGAAAGCGAAACGCGTAGACGGAAAATAAATTACTAAAGTTTCGCCCAAAAATGTACAAGTTGAAAACTTTGTTTGACGCGTGTATCTTGTGAATTCTTCCCATTTAATATTCTGAATATAGATATTATTCACAATAGTCCGCCGGAAAGTATGTTTATTTGTTATTCAATTCACATTTTGTCGGGATCCAGTCGAGTCAACGCTGCTACCGGAATGCAAAAGCTTTTCACGAAATCTTACAACAATATACGTGAAGCTTGAAAAGTTTCGAAGCACCGTGGTTTCCGGAGACGCCGTGAAAAGCTTCTACTAAACAAAAGAAGTAGGAACGTATGTTGAAGCTTTTACGTAATATCGTATGCTTATTAGCCTACCTACTTTTATTTTAGAATGAAAGTCGAAGAATCATAATATTAATGTCATCATATCTGCAAACTACGTCAGTATAAGGGTCAATTCAGACCGCAACGTAACGCGTAGATGCATTTCTTCATTTCATTTCGACGACCTCTGTGGCTCAGTTGGTGGGCTGTTGGTAGCTCACGCCGGGGGTCGCGGGTTCGAATCCCGCCGACGGAACAAAAAAGTTTTCAAAGTTCCTGGGTCATGGATGTGTATTAAATATGTGTATCATATAATAAAAATCTTAAATATATGTATAGTATAAAAGTATTAAATATATTTCCGTTGTCTGGTACCTGTAACACAAGTCCTTCAGGTACTTACCACGGGGCCAGACTGACGTGGTGTGAAGCGTCCATAGATATTATTATTATTATTATATTATTTCTAAATTTGTATGGATTTGATTTTTCACTTTTTTATTTCTTATTATATTTAGAAATGCATCTACGCATCGCGTTGCTGTCTGAATTGACCCTAAATAGTGATGCTACAGCTAGAAAGGGGTAGGTAGGTTGTGTGTCAACTGGAGGTGGAATAATAGCTCTACAATCCTTACTCCTACTTGCGCATAACTAGGTTAACGTTAAGGTAACCTTGGGCGTTTTTCGTTTTAATTATGAGAGAAAGTACTGATAACCTTACGGTTAACCTAAATTAAGATCTGTGTATGGGGGCCTAAGCGCTGTTCATACATTTGTATGATATTATACCAGTGTTTTTTAACATTTTTGATGATGTGACCCCTTTGGCATGAAAAAATATTCCACGACCTCCCCAGGGGGTCGCGACCGCGTTAAAAAGAACTGTATTATACGAATAGCTCTGAGGCGGATGAGCTGGCGGCGCGTTCATACATCTGAGAGTCCGCGCAAGCGGCCGCGACTGGCATGAGGCATCCACGTCTGCGGACGCCCTAATCCACATCTAGACACTGACCTTGGAGGAGGTGTGGTGCCTGTTGGCGGCGGAGTGCGCCCTCCTGGTGGCGCGGTAGTGCAGCCGCCGGAGCGCGCCCCCCAGCCGCTCGGGGGAGTCCTCGCCGCGCGCCACCGTCATGCTGTCCACACCTGCCGGGAGATACCAGTTAGAGGATTATGCTAGAAATATAGCTAATGTAAGGTTGTCAAGTCAAAATAAGCTGTGAAAGTAAGGTTAGAGGAAAAACTACAAGGTGTAAATAAAACCGGCCAAGTACGAGTCGGCTATGGCCGTCCTTATATGGTCGCTGTTAAGCATTTGTGTATTAACCCACAAAAAAATATGCGTCAAATTATGGATGCACTATTGATCTAAATGATCTAAACAATATGACTACATTCATAACTCAACCACAGAATACATATTAGTACAAGACTCAACACGTAATTTTTTGTGGGATGATCCACAAATGCTTAACAGCGTCCATATAGAGTTCACCGTAAAAGTAGCAGCACTGAAAGAGCAATTTTTTTTTGTGATTTGTATGGACAAGCGCCCCAACATCAATCATTTTCCCATTCAAAAGTAAAAAAAGTTACTCTTTCAGCGCTGCTACTTTCACAGCGAGCTCTGTATAGGGGACTCATACACATCCTAAAGTATTATCACTTAGTTTTGTTACACCCTGTATATGCAAACGTGTCTACAACTGAGCAAACAAAGATATACGAACGAAGAAGAACGAAGAGAAGCTGCCGCTTAATTACTAATTTTATTTCAAAATATTATTGCTTTAGAGCTATTTGGTATTCACCTAGTTATCAAATGACTCAGATTGGGTTATTTTTCCTTGTTCCTGAGATACAACAATAAAATTATTATTTGGTAATTGCGTAGCAGAGTCTACCAGATGGCTATGAAACATAAACACCCTGTTTTTATGTTTTTAATTCACTTAATGAATATTTTTCAGGACGCTTATTTAGGCAATTACGTCTAGGATAAAATTCGGTGATTAAATAAAAACTCGTCGTTAATGCCCAAAAACAGAGGATTTTCACTGAGAGATAAAACAGATGTTCATACTGATATTATATATGCGAAAGTGCGTCTGTCTGTCTGTTATCTCTATACGCCCAAGCCACTGAACCAATTTTGCTGAAATTTGGTATGAAGATACTACGAGTCCCGGGAAGGACATATAGAAAACTTTTTATATCGGAAAAATGAACGGTTTATGCGCGATAAACGAATTTTGCCGCAACGGCGTCGCGGGCTTCATCTAATTGCAAAAAAAATGAAGATTACATTTTTATATATGTAATTGATTGTACTGTTGGTTCTTGGTGGAAATTCATGTTGAACACTAATAAAACACAATTTTTCGTGCACTTTTTCCACTATATTAAGAAATTATTATAAATTTTAACAAATTACACGACCGGTTTCGAAATAAATCATCTTCATTATCCTTTGATGCTATTTCAAGATCAGCTGCGAGATTGTCTATTTGTTTGTTCGTGATTTCGGTGTAATCTTTGAGCTAGTTCAATATGCAATACTTTTAAATGGCATCCGACATCAGATTAGATGCCGGATGTCCAAACCATATATTGATAAATTAATGACAAAAATAAAGTTTGAATGTTTGGAAGCAGAAATCCATCATTTATACAAGCAAAGAGATAATGTCGGATGCCATTTAAAAGTATTGCATATTGAACTAGCTCAAAGATTACACCCTATTGAACTGGACTGGCTCCAGAGAGAAACACATGAGTACATAAAAGAAAAAATCCAAGAGCAATTTATTGTACAAAGTAAAAAACTTAGTTCCCTGGCGGATCAACAAAAATTAAAAAACCCAAAACACATAGATACGAAAACTACATTCTACCCAAAACTAGTAAATAAAACATCTGTAACCTTTTCTGAAAGAGAAATGAATTTATTAGAAAAAGGCCTCAAGCATTGCCCTAATACCGAAATCACGAACAAACAAATAGACAATCTCGCAGCTGATCTTGAAATAGCATCAAAGGATAATGAAGATGATTTATTTCGAAACCGGTCGTGTAATTTGTCAAAATTTATAATAATTTCTTAATATAGTGGAAAAAGTGCACGAAAAATTGTGTTTTATTAGATTACATTTTTGGCGCAAAATACATTTTATCATTTCGATAACGCTATGTTAATTATGTGGCATTCGCGTATTTTTGTGGCTGGGAAATGAATATGAACAGTAAATAATTTAAATATAAATAATTCATGTATTTATCGCCAGCGAGGCGTGAAATACACTGCCTAGGGATACATTTTAAATGATGGGTGCGAACGGACAACCGCGGCTGATTTCTGTCGCGCATTCTCGCGATCAAAATTTTAAACACTGTAAGGGCCAACCCACACGTACCACAACCACACCACGACCACAACCACACCACGACCACAACCACACCACAACCACACCACGTATTTTGTATTGTAAATGAATAAGTACTGTTCACATGTACCACATTTTGCAGTCGTTGTCGACCGCGTGTATGATACCGACCACATCGCAACCACCAGCGAACTAGTGGCCGACCACATCGCAACCACAACGTTGCGTCGATGCAACGACAGTGCGCGCACACCGCCCGGCCCGCGCTCTTCCCCCCCTCCGCTTCATTGACTTTCGTACATAACCATATCGTAACTACTGGCGACAACGCAACCACGTCGACATTTTATCGGTATCACAACGCAACTACAAAAAGCTGCAGCGACACCATTCACACGTAACCACAGCTTGACAGCATTTTGTCGTTGCGACATGGTGTGGTTGTGGTACGTGTGGGTTGGACGGTACCGTTCAGATCAACGCGGCAAGCGACCGCGACTGACAAAAATTCAAATAAAATGCCCCTTTATGACCATGGATTTCATTTCGCTCTACGCCACTACAAAGCATCGTCATAGGTCGCTAAACCAATGTCGATTAGAACATGAAACCTATAGAATAGGCCACAAAGTGGCATTTGTTTTATACTCGGTCGCGGTCGCTTGCGGCAAAGAACAGAAAGCCACCTTTAGAAGTTATTGTTTTTTCAAAGCAGTCACAAGAGCTACGTCATTTGCTTATTTTGTATCGAGCATTTTCCACTTTTCCATTTCTTACTAGCTTTAGATTAACTAAGGTCTCGGGACCTTAGCTTAGGGCCCTTCCACACGACGTATTTTACGCTCGTTTGTATCGATACAAACGCAAGTTGAACGCTCAGCAAACGGAAGGAAGCCGACACGTTTTAAACTTTATATCTGCCAAAACGCGATGAAAACGCGCAGAAGACGAGCGCATCAGAAACGCACGTCGTCAGTGCGCAAAAAATACGTCGTGTGGAAAGGCTCTTAGTCATTCCCTGGATACCGTTCAAATAGTTCATTCATTAAGGGGCGATTTCACCAAAGTAACGGAACGCGTTCAATGCATACTGAACCGGTTCAAAATGTATAAACGCGATTATAACATCGAATTGCATTTCACCAACATAAACTGAACGCGTTCACAGCAAATCCGAGTTTTATCTTCTGAACGCCCAAAGTTCGAAGTTTAACGTCATAAAACCCGCTCAAGCCCTGTCATGGCGGAACGAAAAACATAGACAAAAGAAATGTCAAAATGACAGTTTTGACACATGCGTTTGGTTAGTTTATGTATTGTTTCTTGCTATTTTGTAGTTAAATTAACGTGAAAAGGCTTTAAAATGATGAAAACATGTAAAATAATCGCGTGACGTCTCGTAAACTTAGATTTAATCACGATCAAAAGAAGTTGGTGAAATCCATTTGAAACAGAACGAGATTTATGTCACCGCGTGAACGCGTTCAATGAGAACTAAGTTTTATAAAACGAAGTTTTGAGTGTGCCTGGTGAAATCCCACCTTAGTTTAATTAAACTATTGTATTGTGGTCTACAGCCTGTACCCTCGGGCCTCGTTAATAATTTAAATTGCTTTTGTTTTAGATTTTATCAGAATGAGTCCCAGAGCACGAACTTTTGACCAGACGAATTCCGAATACCAAGTGTACCATCGAAGAAATTGATTCATAGGCAGATGGCAGACGTTCGACATTTGGTCGGGTTATGTCAATTCAATAAATAAAATAAAATATCTTTTTATTCAAAATAGGTATCATAAATACTCTTTTTGAACGTCGTATAAAGAACGAAGTAACTAAGATGCCTACCACCAGTTCGGTGTTAATCGTAATCTGTTTGACATAACTCGACCAAAGTACATAGATCATCTGCCTATGAGCCAATTTCTCTGATAGTACAATAAATAGGTCTAATAACAGCGCGAATAAGTCAGCTCAACCCAAATAACCAGACAATTTGCCTGGTTTGTATGTTATTGTAAATGTTAATTTCTTTACATTGTTTAAGAATTTCGTCATCGTAATTAGCAAGAGCAATTTGGCTAAAGGTCCTGGGTCCTGAGCCTCGATGTTACCTGTGGCGTGCTCGGGCGAGGGTCGGGGAGAGTGGATCTTGGAGGCCTGGGTACGCCCATCCGACTGAAACAACCAGACATACATTTTATTTTACGTATGATTAGTGCATTGTAAACATTACAATTGTTTATGATTATGAGTAGCTTTATATCATACTCGTAGTTGTGAGAATGTATTTGCATGTCTGTTCCTTATTCATACTTAGGCGCTTAAGAGCCTACTGTCAAAACGCTAGCTTCGCCTACATACACCGCTATCCTCCAATCGTGATACAATGATTCCATGAATCGTGCTCCCGGGCAATGTGCTTTACACTGCAGCTAATAGTGAACAATATCGCGTAACAATGGTTCCCGCATTATAGCACGAAAGTAAAGGTCGTAAGTCCAAAAAATGTTTTTGATGATTACTTAAAAATTAAATACCATACTAATATTTCATTTAGCTATCATTTTATAAAGTGTGTGATTGTAGTAGTGCAAGTTATTTAATGATAGTAACTCAATAAGTGTAAACAGGTATTTGTTGAAAAGCCCAGAAATATTCATAATTTCAAAAAATAAAACTATCGAGTCAAAATAAGTGAATCGTGTTTTCGGTTAGCCAAATATCAGATAAATATACAATGATTAAATAAATCTCAATTTCATTTGAGTCAATCGTCTTCCGGGATCGTAATACTTATTAGAAAACACAGCAAAAAACAGACCGCTCTTAACCGATACTGATAAAATTTACGTTAAAGAGCAAAGAATACTTTTTATTTCGATAAAACGTATGGGTATTGGTTATACATTAGGGTGTGTCACGTTGTATGGGCGATTTTTTTTTTCTTAAATTTCTTTACGTAATAGGAATCAAAAGTTGCCTTGGACTTATGTGATTATGTATATGTTATTAAAGTTATATATTTTTTATATTTTTGGCTCGCTCAAGTGTCTTGAAATATCAAAAAAATGAATTTTCGTCCTATTTTTTTTAAGTCGGTTTAAGTGATAAATATTCATTTTTATTAGTTATAAATATATGTTTATACATTAAGAAAAGTAAAAAAATCAATTTTAATCCATTAACTTATGGAAAAGTAATTAAAACATAAGGCGAAATCACAGCCGGCTGCGTTCAACAAATCCAATTTAGTCGATTTACGCCAAATAGAAAATAATAGCTTCCAAAACTGCCTTCGGAGATCCTGATGATGGAGTCGCATGCCCCAGATAAATAGAGCCTGGTTCCTGTACCATTGTTATATGCTCTTCTACTCGTATGCGACGATACATCACTTTATAACTCTTCAGTAATCAGTAATTTAGTTTGGCCTCTCGTTTCTATCTTAGGTTTTGAAGTGATTTTAATCGTTTTATCAAATTAAACGAAACTAATTATTATTACTTATTTACTATTCATTGTTTAGCTCACAAATTACAATTAAACCACTCAGATAACTAAAATATACCGCTTAGGTACTTGAAACTGAAGGAGTCGAATGTGGTCCGATGTGGACCGGGCGCGGGTATGTAAGTATAAAATATCAAGAACGTAAATCGTCTAAAATATTTTTATAAATATTGTTTACATTGTTAATAATATTAGAAACAGTCCGTTGTTTTTATTTTTCTAATTGCAAATAGTAAATAAAAATTCTTAATTGAATGTCTGATTTTGTGCTTTTTTCGAAATTTCAAGGTCTTTGAGCCAAAAACGTAAACTTACTTAAATGCAGTTATTATTTTTACGGACAAATACAACTTTTGAAAACTATTACATGCAAAAAAATCAAAAGTTGGGAAATATGACACACCCTATATTATACATGCGTTTTCATACGAATCATAGTTTATAATTTTCATACAAATCATAATTACGAAGAAGCTGAAAACCGAGAAACATCTATCTATACCTATAAATTGTATAGATCTCATAATTAATTATGTTCTAATCTATTATTTAGCCAGCGAAGTTGAACGCGAATAATTTTAAACTTCATAACTTCATAATCAGAACTTCTAGAAGTTTCGTAGCTAATTTAATAAGAGCGAAGCTAAAGGCGTTGCTTCGGCTTAGGTAATGTTTGAATAATAGTTTAAAACATTACAAGATGTTAAGTTGCGTTAACTAGCTTAGGGAATGCTCCCTAAGCAGCTAGGTATGCACCCATACTACGTGACCTACTTTTTAAGATTTTTTAACCCCCTCCCTCCCCCTGGTGACCACGCGTAGTATATGCCTGGACCCCCCCCCCCCCCTTCAAATGTTCACGTGGTATTGACAAGAATAAATTTTAATCATTTTGTAAGTAGAAAGAGTAGATAACAAAAGAAAATAATTTGACTCATATTTGTGTTTATTAAGTTATTTATTACAAAAGACTCTTTGCATGTTTATAATAATTATTACTACTTAATTAAATGTGGGAATAAAAATAACGATCACCAAAACTACTTTGATACCCAATAGTTTGCCAAAAAGAAATACTTGACACCAATCCTACTAATATTATAAAGGCGAAAGTTTGGATGTATGGATGTTTGTTACTCTTTCACGCAAAAACTACTAAATGGATTTTATGGAACTTTACAATTATACATCAGAATAACACATAGCCTACAATTTTAACCGACTTTCAAAATGGAGGAGTTTTTTTATGTTCAACGATTACTCCGCCGTTTGTAAACCGATTTTCAAGTTTTTTCTTTTGGTGTATAGGCTATCATCCCAATTTGGTACCGTATTCATAAAAGTGGTGACCTGATGAAGGGATCCATAAGTAATCGAGGGAACTCCTCAAAATTCATATGGAAACATGTGGTGACTTCAGTTTCGTGAGCAGTATTCTAAGCATAAGCTACCAACAAGTAAGATTTTGCACCAAAATATACCATGGTTCGGAAGGTGCTGAGAGAACTCCTGACTCTTTATAGATAGGTACAACTTTGGGAGTTTCGACGTTGTTTTAAGAACGGAAAGCATATGCTACTATGCAAATTACATTCATCATCATCATCACTACCATAAACCATTATAGAACCATGTATCGTCCCGTTTTGACCCTATTATTGGTACTTTCCATAGTCTTTGATTATATATCGCTCAAACCGCGGGTAACACCGCGGGGCACAGCTAGTATTTAAGCTATACTATAAAGGTGTAACAAAACTAAGTGATAATACCTTAGGATGTGTACGTGTTCCTTATAGTGAGTTTACTGTGAAAGTAGCAGCGCTGAATGAGCAAATTTTTTTTTTACTTTTGTATGGGCAAGCGCCCCAGTGTAACGAGTTTCTCCATACAAAAGTGAAAAAAAAAATTGATCTTTCAGCGCTGCTACTTTCACAGTGAACTCTATGTAAGGAACACATACACACCCTAAAGTATTATCACTTAGATTCTAAAATTACAATAGAACAATCAGAGAAATTAATTTCTAGGCAGATGGCGGACCTAAGTAATTTAGTCGCGTTTAAAGTTAAACCCAACCGATAGATCACAATTAACATTGAATTGACATGATCCGACTATATGACGTTGGTCTGTCAACTCTAGGAATCAATTTCCTCGATGGTACATACTAGCTATTTTAGTCACGACTGTAGTTCAAATTGTAATCGAACACCAAATATAGTAAATGAACACCAAGCTTGACAGCTTCACCAAACTTCAAAATGCCTAACGAGTGACAATAGTGCCTGTTTTTTTTTTAATAGTTGTTGGCTATAAATAACCATAATAAATGCCAGTGTCAAGTATTAAATGGCGAGAAAAATTTTTTTCGTATGACAATTAATATAATATTAGTAGGTATCTATATTCTATTTTCATCGATCCATCAACTAATCAAGCACTTGCATAAGAAATGGGCAAATAAATAATCTTAAGTTACAACGATGCAAAGTAATGTAGGGTGCGAAGTTCTAATAAACAAACTATTCTAATAATATGTAAGGTACTAAAACATCATTTAACATTACCTCCTTGCGATAAAATTACTACATAATATCATTACGTATCATAGCTGCTAAATTATAACATCATTGGCTCCAAAAGGGCTACCACTTTTACATTGTAAAAAAATCCAAGCGGTCAATGCATTATAATATTTATCGACGCCATATCAGCTTCAGGCCGAATAAAATAAACTACAGAGATGACCGACCACTTACACCCCCGGGGACTCCCCGCCCGCTGGAACCCTGTAAATTGATTACTGCCCGCGGCCTGCCCCTAACCCCGACCGCTACGTCACAGCTAAATGCTGCGTAGTGCGTCTAAGAGCCAGTCCACACGGCGCATTGCGTCAGCGTTGCGTCGACGCAGCGCTGCCGTTGCGTTGTTTTACATACAAATAACCGAGGTGTTCACGCGGCGCGCTGTGTCGTGACAGCAGCGCGCAACGCACACATGACGGACAGCAGCCCCCGAGACGAAGCGGGAGAGGGTGTTGACGTTAAGACTGATTCGTAATAACGCTGCGATGACGCAGCGCCCGTGTGGCCGGCTATGCGACAAACGGCAGCGCTGCGTCGACGCAACGCTGACGCAACGCCCGTGTGGACAGGCTCTTAGGGTCAATTCAGACCGCAACTCGACGCGTAGATCATGCATTTCTAAATTTGTACTGAATTGACAGATTTCAATTGCGTGAGACGTCATACAAATCTGTCAAATCCATACAAATTTAGAAATGCATCTACGCGTCGCATTGCAGTCTGAATTGACCCTAAACAAAATGTGATATCCGGCTTGTCCGAAAGGTGAGATGAGGCGTAGAAATTTAAAAACAAATCCATACTCTTCTGTTACTTCTTACCACCCAAACCACTGAACCGATTTGGCTGTTTGATATGGAGATACTTTGAGTCCCGGGAAAGGACATAGGACAGCTTTAATCGTGAAAAAGGTACGGTTCCCGCGCGATAAACGAATTTTGGCGCAACGGAGTTGCGGGCATCACCTAGTACTATACAGAGTGTAACAAAACTAAGTGATACTTTAGGGTGTGTATGGGTCCCCTATATTGAGTTCACTGTGAAAGTAGCAGCACAAAAAAGGAAATAAGAAACCGATCCATCACGTAAAACGAATAAGTGCTCATAAAATTTGAAGTTATTTTGGAGGAACTGGCAAGATAACATTTTATTGCGTTTGATACCTCAACAGCGCTTCTTTTGTCAACACTTTGTGATAAACGAACATTCATTTAGATAGGGCAAGAATTTTTTTATCAAATCGCGAGAAAAAAGTAACTTATTCAACGCCCGATCTTTCTACAGATAAAGCAGTATAAAATGAAATGAAAATTTTATCATGCCTAAAATGGTTAAAAACGAACACTTGGATATATGATACCTACCACCAAGTTAGAAACTAGCCCGGCGAGAAAAATCGGTATAAGAATAGTCTGTTCGCGTTGAGAATTCAAGGAATCATAAATATAGAGTAAAATAATATATTGTAAAATGATAGCAGTAGGATAGGTAGGATATTGGATAAGATTGATATGGGATAAGTCACGGATAAATTGATATTGATTTTGATTTTGAACAATAGTTCTTAGACTTCGTTCATTAGATCCATATGTTGGCATTCTTGTCCCTAGTCCACGCAAATCGCGCAGTAATAGCCAAAATTTTAGAGCAATCATCTTGCCCATTAGTCATTCCCTTTGCGGACGAGGCCAAGGACGCCGGGGATATTGCTAGTGTGGCAGCGGGGTCCCGAAAAACACATCTCCCAAGGGCTATGGGACGGGCCTGTCTGCGAACTAGTGCGTAATAAACTTTTAAATACGTCTACCAGCGTCGCAGAACGGGCTCGACTTTCGGCCGTGGAGAGGTGGGAGTCGGGAGCTGGGCTGCAGGCACTAGCTAAAAACACAGGAACATTGCTGGACCGAAATACATTCCGCCTAGCCACTACCCTGCGTCTTGGTGCTCCCCATCAGTGTGTTTGCGGCGCGCACGTAGATAGCTACGGTCACCACGGGTTGTGCTGCTCGCGAAGCGCTGGACGCTTTTCGCGGCATCACAACCTCAATGACCTCATTCGTCGGGCTCTTGTCACTGCCGGCGTACCAGCGATACTGGAGCCATCCGGTTTGGTGCGCGACGATGGCAAGAGACCCGATGGAATGACCCTGGTCTCTTGGAATGTGGGACGGGCTCTTGTGTGGGACGCTACTTGTGTCGACACACTCGCCTCGTCCCATGTGCAGGGCACCTCGAGCTGTGCGGGCGCAGCCGCAAACCAAGCAGAAAACCTGAAGCGGCACAAATATGAGAACCTCAGCGGAGATCTCATATTTGAACCGTTTGGGGTGGAAACCCTAGGCGCAAGGGGTCCGGGGGCACATAAGCTTTTTAGACAGATAACTAAGAAGCTTATTGAAGCCACCCGAGACCCCAGAGCCGGGAGCTACCTGGCACAGCGGATAGCAATTGCCATCCAACGTGGCAATGCTGTCAGCTTGCTAGGCACTCTGCCAGATTTGGATGACCTGGGAAAGTTTTTCTTTTTATAGTTTTATACTTTAAGTTTGTATACATTTGTATATTTTAGATTGTATTTTTTAGTGTTTAGATTGTTATCTATTATAATTATTATTTTACTAATAATGACAATAAACCTATATTTAAAAATAATGATTATATTTAAATATATATTAATGGTTTTAAGCTACCCAATGCCACAATAATCAGCTATACGATTTGAAATACCGCCTTTATCAACTAGCGGAGGTCCCTTATATACGTGGAGGCCAATCGAGTCGTTTCGGACTAATCACAGGCCGACCTGACCGGCGTTCGGACTCGTTTTATCTATTATCACGCCGACCAAATTCAGTCTTCCTCATACGGGACACTATGTAGTGAAGTGTCCCGTATGAGTATTATAAAACAAAGTCGCTTTTTTTCCCTCATGTCCCTTCGTTCCCTTTAATCTTTAAAACTACGCAACGGATTTTTATGCGGTTTTCTTTAATAGATAGAGTGATTAAAGAGGAAGGTTTATAAGTATAATAACATTCATTAAATAGAGTTATTTTATATAAAAGTGTTATTTTACATAAAATACTGTTATTTTCTGGGTTTCTAATGTGATGTCGTAAATAATTACATTTTTTCCGCTTACATTGCAAACGCAGGCTGAACCCTACGAGATTTATCAAAATAATGTACTAAGTATTGTACACGATGAAAAGGTCTACAGAAAACTCCGCGATGGTATAATATGTCTATCTCTTATGGATATCCCACAATAACAGTTTTTTGTCATTTACTTTTAAATTTTCGAAGCGATTTTAACCAATACGGCATTAATCCTTATTCAATTAAACACTTTAAATACATTGTTGATTTAATACAGATCTATATGGCCCTTTACAGCATATGATTTAAATGAATATTTTCGAAGATATTACATATTTAAAAATTACGAGACATAGCTTTTGCGGCGGTACCAACCAATGCGGGCCACGGGTAGTAATAATAAATATATTATCAAAACTGCTGAATCGATTTTAATCTTTTTTTCAGTGGCTATATATTTTATATCCGTGCGAAGCCGGGGCGGGTCGCTAGTGTATCTTATTATAGGTAGGGTAGGTATATGGAAGTTTACGCCAAGTCGAGCATTATAGTCCCTGTAAATGGAAAGTTCCAATTTATTAAAAGAAACATGGGTCTACTGCGCGGGCTATGTCGCGGTCGGCCAACCCCATCCCTGTCCTCGGCTACTTTATTGTTTCCTAGCATGGAACGACGCGACGGCACGACAGTATAAATATATACAGTACTAGATGTTGCCCACAACTTCGATATCGTCGCACGAGAACATTTTTTACAGATATAAAACTATGCATGTTCTTCCCCGGGACTTAAAGCTTATTTTTACCCATCAAAATCGTTTCTTAGGTTTAATTGTCAAAATGTAACAGATGAGTAGACACACTTTTGCATTTATTATTAATAAATTATTATATAATATTTAATATATGTACATAATATTTTTTCATACTAGGGGGCCCCATCTTAGAAAAGGTTGAAAAACACTATAGTATTTTAACAACTGAGTCGTGTCCAAAATCAAAGCCGCTCTACACAGTGCAAGTGGCATGTGCCCGCGTGACGCACGCTGCGTTAATTCGAGCGGTCTAGTGGTGAAGATGGTCTACTCTATTCAATTCTATTGTGGTCGCGTTGTGGGAAGCAATATTGTGATACAGTGAAGAAAATTTTTGTGGACATATTTTCTAATCCTTGCTGCTGCCTTACTATCTTTTACTTTACAGATATTGTTATTTCATATCTGTAAAGTAAAAGACTATAATATCATTTATAACTATCACCACACATTAATGATGAAGCTACTAATACATTAATATTATTTAAATGATTATTTGTATGCAATAAATAGGCTTTGAAAGGAATTGGCCGACCTTATGGAGGCAGACATATTAGACCATAGTTACTCGTAAACCACAGTCAAATGAAAAGGGTAACTTTTTTATCAGCAAAATGGACAGTAACCACTGCATATCTGCAAATAAATTCCGAACCCAAATGTAACATATAAATAATTGCTTATTTAATAAAATATACACTAGGACTAGGTAATAAAATAATAAAGATATAACGTTTTTGTCCTTTTGTATCGTCAGAATTCAGATCCGGGACTAAAACTTAAAACAAATTCATAGAACAGTGTGCAGCTTCGTTTTTTGTTCAATCCATTTCGTTTCTTATTAAACTTAAATATTGAAATCTCATATTAAAATAACGTTAGCCAAAAAAAAAACCGTTTCGAATTGAAGACGTAATTTACGTTTTTTGAACAAAGGTCCTAAAACGAAAATTTTTAAATGTCGTTTTAGGACCGGCAAAATTATTTGCAATAAAAAAAGTGGATTTAATGTTTAGCCAGATGATGAAGTAGGTAAGCTCAAAGGTCTCACCATGATCTCATGGCGATGCTTGGGCGGGACCTCTCACTCTTGAGCATGGATCGCTGCATGCTCGAGAGTGATGAGGCCTGGCAGGCGGCGGTCTCTTTCTGTGAAACCGTCCTTTCGCAGAAAGAGGCCGCGGAGCGGAATAGAGAGGATGACCCATCCTCCGTTCCGCTCCGCCGGCATAGGACGGGAGTGCGGAGGCATCGCTATGCGAACCTCCAAACTTCTGTCGAATCGGGGCTCCGGGCAAGGATGGGAACCTGCCCGGCTTAGCTAGTCCCGGCGCCGAGGGGAACGCTTCAGTTTGCCGAAGCGTTCCCTAACTTGGTGGAAGTCCGGTCCCTTTTGAGGTAGACCGGCCGGTCGTGGAGGGAGTCCTGGTTTAGACAGATCCAGGACATCCCTCCGTATACGGCTGAAGGCAAACCGCAGGTGGTTTTAGTGGGTAAGCCCGACGCTCTCGCCGGAAGTCCCACATACCCCCAGGGTGCTTCAGCTTAACTGAGGCACACCCCCAACCCGGGGCACCCATAAAGGGTTTCCCCTGCGCACAAAAAAAAAAGAAAAAGGTAAGTTCAAAGGCTAGTTCAAATTATAAGGAAAAAAATTGTAATTACCATTATGTTATAAAAAATGTTACTTAACCACCTCATCCACTTACGTCTTAAACGGTCTAAAATCCAAAAGTCAGTTTGACGTTTGGCTTGAATGAAAATATTCATATTATAATGATAAAGGAGCCAATCTGCATTAAGCTTCGGTCAAACCTACGCGACCAACGCGACTGCGAAGCGAGAGTGTCTGCAACGCGGGACGTTCGCGTCAGCAGAGCGGGAATAATCTACGGTTTCGCACCGTAGTCGCGCAGGTGTGCACACCAGTTTCGCGTTGCAGACGCTCCCGTCCCGCGTCCCGCGTTACTGACGCGTAGGTTTGACCGAAACCTTAATGTTGCATTATAAAAGTAGAATTGGGATAAGCTGTTATTAACTAGGTACGAGGATAAAACGTGCAACAACTGAAACCGGTACCTGCGTCAGATCGTCTTCACAAAGTCATCGTAATTAATTATGTAATTAATAGAGAAGATGTTGCATGTTTATATTTTTCTTTCTGTCTGTCCGTCTGTCCATCTGTCTGACTGTCTGTCTGTTACCTCTTCACGCCCAAACCGCTGAACCGATTTAGCTGAAATTTGGTATGTAGATATTTTGAGTCCCGGAAAAGAACATAGGATACTTTCTATGCGGAAAAATATACGGTTCCCATGCGATAAACGAATTTTGGCGCAACGGATTTGCGGGCGTTATCTAGTATCAGTATAGATATCAAAAGCATAATATCAAAGCAGTATTAGTTATTACTGATAGTTTAACTAGCGGAATCATCTCATATTGCGACAAATCTTGTATGTATCTGCAGGAAATCATTACAGCTAGCAGCTCTGAAACGTAACATTTGCTCTCGAAGGAAAATGAACCCTCTCTTCATAATATGTAACACATTTGTTTACAATGCAAAGTTACAGTGAGATTCTAGGCTAGCCGGTACCCGCATTACTCTAAAGGTGACTTTCCGATCTTTGCCGCGGCCCGCGAGCGACTGCGACCCACAAAAATTCAAACAGAATGCCACTTTTTCTACCGACTTTGGTCTAGCCATCCATGACACTGCTGCTTTGTAGTGGCGAGGAGCAAAATGTACAACTTAGGCAGAAGACACTTTGAGACTTGAGCTCACCTTCATATTCTTTGTGGGTACAATAGAATAGAATGCCACTTTATGAACTAGGCTATAGGTGTCATTTTCTACCGATATTGATCTAGCAATCCATGCCGCCGCTTCCCTGTAGTGGCGTAGAGCAAAATGACACCATAGTTCATAAAGTGGCATTTTATTTTAATTTTTGTCGGTCGCGGTCGCGTGCCGCGAGGATCGGAAAGCCACCTTTATAGTCAAGACTGATTAAAGGCTTGTCTTACGTGAGCGCTTAACCTAACTTACGTAACCTGCGACAGACTGCAGGATAAACTTATAACTCATACCGGCTACAACTTGTATACGTGTGTTATAACTTCATCAAATGAAACTTTGTTTGACCGGGAATGTGACGTAAGCGTCAGTCCACAGCCACGAGCTATTCTCAAGGTAGAGATACAAAATTAAAATTTATTTATCTTTATTTGCAACACAAAAATATTGAAAAATCATTTGTGTCTATTTCGCATTTTGCCCGTGCGCGCTTTGCGCTCCATGAGTAATTTTTTCTACGCCCATATATGGTCATTTAAACCGCCATATCATTTTTAGCTATGGCTCGTAAGAACCAAAAATAGGTACCAAACGGGGAAAATTATTTGAATGCGCTAAAATTTCACGAACTACTAGAACGATTGTTATGTTATTTGGCTCAAATATTGAATAGACCACGAGGAAGGACAAAGGGTACTTTTTGCACGAAAATGTAAAAAAAAAATTGTATACATTTTCCTTGAACCGCGAGTGCGCGCAACGTCTTGTATCTGTATAAATTTAGTTAGCCCGTGTACGTAGATCTAAGCACTGTAGCGAAAAACACATAGCTAAGCTGTCATTCTCCTAAATCTATTAAAAGACGGTTCTTTACGTGAATAATATAATTTATTCTTCAGTCGCGTTTCGTATAGGGGGGTGAAGGCGAGCATTCACAAGCGAATAATAAAAATAATGCCTATAATACAATTCTTGTGAATAGCATTAGGCAGCAGGTGCCTAATACAATCTCCAGAATTCATAATTCGTGAAATACATTCTGCGAAGCCTGAATTTTTCCCATGATATGATCGGCTCTTATGTGGAGGTATTTCTTACCATCTGTACAGTTCAAATGTAATTTTATTTTGAAATAAAAGTACCTATATTACTTTATTTCATAAGATTTTTTTTTACCTAAATAAGCGTGTAATATTATGTCTCATTAGTTAGATTGAAAACATAATCTTTAAATTGTATCGGAAGACTTAGCATGAAGAATAATGCTACGTATTCGCAACGTTACCGAACGAGATACAGTTATCATCAAAATAATACAGTTTATGTGACTTGACCCTATCAGCAGCGAATTTGAGTATATACCTACATTGTGCTAATATTCTGTGTTTACATGTGGACGGTGTCTAACGCTTAGAGGCACGTCACTAAAGTGATTACAATATCACTCACTCAATATAAATTAAGTGATTACAATAATATCACTCACTCAATATAAATTGAGTCACATCACTATAAATTAAGTAATTGCGCAGGTGGTTTTATTACACCCGGTAGATTAATATATAATATTATTATACCAGTGCGCAGTGTTTGTCCATTTTTTGTCCAAAATTACTGAGTTCCATCTGTGGGAATTGATGTATTTACGGATCCCAATTCCAAAAAGGATTAGGTTCTTCGGCTATATATTTTTTATTTTATTTAAATTAGAATTAAAGCAGGAGCATTATTCAAAGCATATTTTTGTTTAAAGCGATACGTAAAAGGAAAACGAAGAAAATGTTTATGCGATTTTTGCGCACGGACTGTTCCGTATCATCGAAGTTGTGTAAAAATTAACATGGCAAAAAGACGAGCAAAAAATACAGGAATGAAATAATATTTAAGTTAACAGTTTTTATCTTAGAGCATCAAATTATGATTACAGCCATAATGGCCGCACTCAGAGACATTTATATTACTACTCTATCTTTCATTTACTGGAGAGTTTGATCGAAAATGTATCCTATAACTAGACGTTCCGCGCGGCTTCGCCCGCGTAAATTAGATATTTCATAGACAAATCAGTCTACAAAAAATAGCCTATGATCCTTCACGTGGTCTACTTCTTATCTGACCCAAATAATAGAAAAATTGCTCTAGTAGTTCGTGAGATAAGCCCTTTCAAATAATTTCCCCCGTTTTTTCCACATTTTATTCTATTTCTTCGCTCCTATTAGTCTTAACGTGATAAAATATAGGCTATAGCCTTCCTCAATAAATGGGCTATCTAACACTCAAAGAATTTTTCAAATCGGACCAGTAGTTCCTGAGATTAGCGCGTTCAAATAAGCCCTTTCAAATATTTTCCCCCCGTTTTTTTCCACATTTTCCTCTATTTCTTCGCTCCTATTAGTCATATACAGTATAACTCAAGTAAAAACTGCTTATGGCAGAAGGCAATTTATGGCACAATCAGCTTTAATTTACAACAAAATAAACAAAATACTTAATTTTCATCGTACATCATCTTACAAATGTAAATTTATAATAAAGAATTGGCTGCGAGAAAAAAATTATAACGATTTAGAAAACCTTATTTTGTAATATTATTACTGGAATACTACATACTATGTTATTACCAACTATGTTCATTAAAGTATCAAAAACACTAACTATTGTTACTGTAATACTACATACTATGTATTACCAACTATGTTCATTAAAGTATCAAAAAACACTACTATTGTTACTGGAATACTACATACTATGTATTACCAACTATGTTCATTAAAGTATCAAAAACACTAACTATTGTTACTGTAATACTACTTACTATGTATTACCAACTATGTTCATTAAAGTATCAAAAACACTAACTATTGTTACTGGAATACTACATACTATTTATTACCAACTATGTTCATTAAAGTATCAAAAAACACTAACTATTGTTACTGGAATACTACATACTATGTATTACCAACTATGTTCATCATCAAAAACACTAACTATTGCGTATGTAAATTAAATATTAAATTGTTAATTTGTTATAACTATATTTATGAGGTATACTGTTATACTAGTTTGTAAATTATAGATTATAGATTCATAGATTATTAAGTAAGTTGAATGTTAGAAATATAAGTATATCTTTTTGTTAACGAAAGAGCGGGGTCTCCTAACACAGGTTATACCTAAAAGGAGACCCTAGCAATTTATTATGTACCTTATTTTAGATACCGAATAAAGATTTTTCATTTTTCATTTTTTTTTATTAGTCTTAGCGTGATAAAATATAGCCTAAAGCCTTCCTCGATAAATGGACTATCTAACACTGAAAGAATTTTTCAAATCAGACCAGTAGTTCCTGAGATTAGCGCGTTCAAACAAACAAACAAACAAACTAACAAACTCTTCCGCTTTATAATATTAGTATAGATAATTAATACCAACATTTTCATTAAAGTAACCATCAAACCTCTCCGAGCGAAGGTATAAACCCGCATATTTTAATGTTAAATGAATGCATACTGTCATAACGAATTTATCGCATAATGTGAAATCAGTAAACTTTTTGCCTAATACATTATGATAATTGGTGACGGATTTTTTTTTGACGGAGAATAAAAGAACATTCTGATTGCAATAGTGCAACGCAATACGTCATACGAAAAGTCGGTCGGAAACAATATGAAAATCCAATCGTGCCTGATTGTCGATCCTGTAGATCGTAGAATCCCCATGATTACAGTATTTCTATTTAGAACTAGATGTTCCGCGCGACTTCGCCCGCGTAATTTAGGAATTTCACGGAAACCGTAAATTTTTCCGCAAAAAATAGCCTATATGTCCCTTCACATTGTCTATTCTTCATGTGTGCCAAATAACATAAAAATTGCTCCGGTAGTTCATAAGATAATAAGCAATTTCAAATAATTTCCCCCGTTTTTTCCACATTTTCCTCTATTTCTTCGCTCCTATTAGTCTTAGCGTAATAAAATATAGCCTATAGCCTTTCTCGATCAATGGGCTATCTAACACTGAAAGAATTTTTCAAATCGGACCAGTAGTTCCTGAGATTAGCTCGTTCAAACAAACAAACTCTTCCGCTTTATAATATTACTAGACGTTCCGCGCGGCTTAGATATTTCACAGACAAATCAGTCTACGAAAAATAGCCTATGATCCTTCACGTGGTCTACTTCTTATCTGACCCAAATAACAGAAAAATGGCTCTAGTAGTTCGTGAGATAAGTCCTTTCAAATAATTTCCCCCCGTTTTCCCACATTTTCCTATATTTCTTCGCTCCTATTAGTCTTAGCGTGATAAAATATAGCCTATAGCCTTCCTCGATAAATGGACTATCTAACACTGAAATAATTTTTCAAATCGGACTAGTAGTTCCTGAGATTAGCGCGTTCAAACAAACAAACTAACTAACAAACTCTTCCGCTTTATGATATTAAGTATAGATAATATTATTAAGTATAGATTGGCTCACCAGTACACATACCATTATGACCAGTCTCTGCGTCTTTTAACGTCATCATCCTTGACATGAGTGCACGAGACAACACAATTCTATTATTTATGCATCCAATACACAAGACCCCACATAAAGTATGACGTAGGTATCCTAAAACTACGTAAATAAACCTGTACAACATATTCTGAAGCACGCAAATAACTCAGTTTAGATCGTGTCATTAACATACAATATTAACATAACAAACGCCAAATAATTAAATCCACCCATAAAATAAAGCCCGAGCGCACCGACGCCATGTTGGAAACGCCAGTGGCGGAGCTACTAACAGGCAAGGTGCCTCTAGGCCCCTATGATCAGGGCCGTCAGCGGCCGCTCGACTTAGACTGCCTTCACATTAGGTCGCGAGTAGTGCGGCAGCAGCGCGACTTCTATACTAAAAAGAGTCGCGCGACTGTCGCACTGCTCTTGTTAGTATAGAAGTCGCACTGCTGCCGCACTGCTGGCGACTTAATGTGAAGGTAGTGTAAAGGTGGCTTTCGATCTATGCCGCGAGCGACTGCGACTGTGAGTCGCAGTCGCTCGCGAAAATGAAACCTATAGCCTATGTCATAAAGTAGCATTTTATTTTAATTTTTATCCGTCGCGGTCGCTCGCGGCAAAGATCCGAAAGCCACCTTTACCGTGGCACAGAGTCGAAGCCTCGCGACGTCTCATCTTTTCCTACAACATATCCATCTCTACTGTTCTACTATTTAAGTGCAAATTACTGCTATGGAAATAAGGCGTCCCATATTTTATTTTGCACATTTTTCACGAATATGTTGTTTTCGAAAAACATGACGCGTTGCGGCGCAACGAGAGCCTTATTTTCAAATTGTTTTAAGGTACAGTTCCGTGCATCGCGATCGATCGCGGCCGCGCACGACCTACGACTGTCGTTGACAGTCGTAGGTCACTGACTATTGTCGCGAGCGGCCGACGACAGTCGTAGGCCGCGCGTGGCTTACGACGGTCGCGATGCACGGAATTGTACCTTTAGCAGTAATGACGTGTCATGTGTAGCAGTAAAAACTCTGACGGTAGTGTCAAGTGTCAACATAGATCTTGTCAGTTGTTAGGTTAGTTTACTTTATTTTCTGCTCCGGGGTTCTCGGTAACCTAGCTACGCTACCGAGTGTAGGGGTGTTGTGACGGGGCACAATTTGTGTAATACCGTTGAGCCTCATCCATACTATAAATGCTATAAGGTAGATCAGTATAATAGTACGAATCTGCAGGCACACGCACACACGTTACCCAAAGTAATATAATAAATGCGGAAGTGTGTCTGTCTGTCTGTCTGTTACCTCCTCACGCCCAAACTGCTGCACCAACTTTGCTGACATTTGGTATGGAGATACTTAGAGTCCCGATAAAGGACATAGGATACTTTTTGTCCCGCAAAAAAGTACAGTCCCCGCGTGATTAACGAATTTTGGCGCAACGGAGTTGCGGGCGTCTTTAAGTTTTAAATAAAAATTATAGTGAGCAGAATAATGCGGTATCTCAACGTACGTGCGTAAAAAATATCTGTATTGAGCAATTTTAAATTTCATGGACACGACTGAGTAAACTGGTTGTACTAGTGTTTACCACACGTAGTACTAGTAGTGGTACTACTGAGTAATATTTATACTGTGATAATACTATTGAGCCTGCAACCCGTTTACTTCACGGGATTAGGCCATGGAGTATTAAGGTTATAACGAGTCGTAGCGGGGTGGGCCGCGTTTTTATACATTTTCAAAGGCTTATCGCGCGCTGCTTGTTATGTGTTATTTATATTTTTAATGCTGATGAGTGCAAGAATATTGTGTTTTGATAATGTAAAACATGATTTTTAACCTAGAATATACTCGTACAGTACAAACACACTAATATTATAAAGGCGAAAGTTTGTGAATTTGTATGTTTGTTACTTCTTCATGTCTAAACGGCTGGAGCGATTTTAATACAATTTGGTATCGAGTAATTTGATGCTCTGGATTAACACATAGGCTCCTTTTTACGGTGGGAAAATATCACAATTTATTTTCCCTAATAGACCGCGGGTAACACCGCGGGGCACAGCTGGTAAATAACATAAAATTTAAATAAAAGTGAGTATGAATATACTTTGATTCCTAAGGGCCTTGTTGCTCGGTAGCTGTACTACCGAGTAGAGTGGCTAGACAGTCGCGAGGCAGCGCAAACAGACAATTTGACTGGCCAAGAGTACCGTCTTGCCACTCTACTCGGTAGATGTAATCAAGGCCTTAGATAGGACATAGGATAGTTTTTATCCTCACAAAATGAATCCCGCGTTCCTGGCAGCAACGGAAACTAAGTTATTTAATTAAAGCTCAATCCTTTGTCTATATCCAAGGCGCGACAGTCCATAGAGTGTGAGTCGGATTAAACTCGGCGGGAGGATTTAAATGCGAAAACTTTTCAGATAAGCTTATCGGAACTTCGCCCCCCTGCCTCTGGGGGGCGCAGTGGGGTGGGTTGAGGGGGGAAGATACGGAAGTATCAAACTTTAACCTCCAAGTTATGCAGCTATAACTGTACATAAAACGTCAGTAAATCGTGTTTATTGACTGAACATAAACATAAAGGTGATGTTCACATTGCAAGGTATCGAGGCGATGCATTTATATAATGAGCCATTCAAAACTGAATTTTAATCACTACACAAGAAGATACACATTGCATTGACAGACTGCTGCGCTCGGCTGGTAGGTGTTATGTGAATTATCAATTAAAATATTATAAATATATAAGCTGTATACAATTTTGAAATCACATAAAAAATATGAAAACCTTACTAAATCGAGATAAAAATGTGCAAGGTAGAACTTTTGAGCGTGATTACGTTTAGAAAATTTTTGTACTGTGTCTACTATTTCTTGACAAACTGTAAAATGTAGGTTTGTATATTATTATTTTAAAATTGTAGTAGTAATTTGTAGCTTTTATAATTTATTTAGTTTTATAAGGAGCGTGAACCAGTAACAAGATAAACCTGTCAGGGTTTTTTGTTGCTGTATCTTTTATATTATGTATTTTGGTTAATAAATAAATAAATAAAAAATAAACTTACCACCTGCGGTTTCGGGCTACCTCTTCCAAAGAATGGCTCATTTAAATTCTCGACGACTTGCGATGTCGCAATGTGTACAGACCCTAACTTGTATTTATCGGCAAAACATAAACGTTATGGTATAAAAACCCCATAAATACGTCATAACATTTACATACGACGTTAGCTGCGGATAAAGACCCGATTTGGGATGAAATTGTGTCCTTAAGAGCGGCCAACCCGTCCATCTTTCCATACAAACGCTCGTACGTGATTATGGCGTTGTAAAGAATCTTTCTTTGAAACTTGTGAACTAATAGGTATCTTCTGCACTATATCTAGGTTTATAAAAAAACGCAAATTAAAAATTTGGAGAAACAAATTCAGTATAAGCCTCCAAAAATCTGCTTTTTTGCACAAATTTTATCTGAATTTCAGGCGTTTTATAATGTACTTATTAATTGTACCAGTAAAGGAAATATTTGTTTATAAACCTTGCAAATGTAATGGAGATTCTAAATGTCAAACATTTTTTTTACAATCTTGTAAGGCCTACTAATAAACATGTATTTCTTGAAACAAGTTTTATAAAATTTCCGCACACTATTTATCGTTCAATGTTATCGCGCACTCACTTGCGCGCCTCTTAACTCACATTGCGCTGGATGAAACAACAAGTTTTTCGATCACGCCCGCGTTGATGATAGTGGGACTGGGAAGTAGTCACAGTTGTTTTTCATGTGACAATAAAAAAACCGTATAGCACATACACTGATAATATTATTATTATTATTATTTTTTTTTTTTTTATATCTATGGACGCTTCACACCACGTCAGTCTGGCCCCGTGGTAAGTACCTGAAGGACTTGTGTTACGGGTACCAGACAACGGAAATATATTTAATACTTTTATACTATACATATATTTAAGATTTTTATTATATCATACACATATTTAATACACATCCATGACCCAGGAACTTTGAAAACTTTTTGTTCCGTCGGCGGGATTCGAACCCGCGACCCCCGGCTTGAGCTACCAACAGCCCACCAACTGAGCCACAGAGGTCGTCAAATTATTATACTGTGATTTGAGAGTTCCATACCCATAATACACACTAGCTTTATAAATTCTACGGTTTTTCTGTCTGTCTGTCTTTACTCTTCAAATACTAAACTATTTCTAATGAAATTTCGTATGGAGATACTTTCTGCCCCTCAATTGGAAAGGTGGTATCCCCACGAAACGACGACCATAACGGTTCGCGTATTAAGGACATCAACAAAGTGGCAGGCAACATCTAGTATGTTACATACATCCTACTAATATTATAAAGGCGAAAGTTTGGATGTATGAATGTATGTATGGATGTATGGATGTTTGTTACTCTTTTACGCAAAAAGTACTAAACGGATTTTAATGAAACTTTACAATAATATAGATTATACATCAGAACAACACATAGGCTACAATTTTAACCGACTTTCAAAATAGAGGAGGTGTTATGTTCGTTTTTTTATGTTCAACGATTTCTCCGCCGTTTGTGAACCGATTTTCAAAATTATTCTTTTGGTGTATAGGTTATCATCCCAATTTTGTGCCATATTCATAAAAGTGGTGACCTGATGAAGGGATCCATAAGAAATCGAGGGAACTCACCAAAATTTATATGGAAACATGTGGTGACTTCGGTTTCGTGAGACGTATTCTAAGCATATGCTACCAACAAGTAAGATTTTGCACCAAAGTATGCAATGGTTCGGAAGGTGCTGAGAGAACTCCTAACTCTTTATAGATAGAAGTTTGGGAGTTCCGACGTTGTTTTAAGAACGGAAAGCATATGCTACTATGCAAATTACATTCATCATCATCATCACTACCATAAACTATTATAGAAACATGTATCGTCCCGTTTTGACCCTATTACTGGTACTTTTCATAGTCTTTTACTATATACTAGACGTTCCGCGCGGCTTCGCCCGCGTAAATTAGATATTTCACAGACAAATCAGTCTACAAAAAATAGCCTATGATCTTTCACGTGGTCTACTTCTTATCTGACCTATGATGATATGAGATAAGCCCTTTCAAATAATTTCCCCCGTTTTTTCCACATTTTCTTCTATTTCTTCGCTTCTATTAGTCTTAGCGTGATAAAATATAGCCTATAGTCTTTCTCGATAAATGGACTATCTAACACTGAAAGAATTTTTCAAATCGGACCAGTAGTTCCTGAGATTAGTGCGTTCAAGTAAGCCCTTTCAAATAATTTCCCCCCGTTTTTTCCACATTTTCTTCTATTTCTTCGCTCCTATTAGTCTTAGCGTGATAAAATATAGTTTATAGCCTTTCTCGATAAATGGACTATCTAACACTGAAAGAATTTTTCAAATCGGACCAGTAGTTCCTGAGATTAGCGCGTTCAAACAAACAAACAAACTAACAAACTCTTCCGCTTTATAATATTAGTATAGATCACTTACACCGCGGGTAACACCGCGGGGCACAGCTAGTCTTATATCATTTTATTTTAGTCAACCCCTACAACACAAGCATTCTTAGTAGGAGGGGTTCCGCACTTCAACTTGTAAACCTTGGTACTATGATAATTTGTGTTCCTATCCAAATTTGTATTTATTATGAGACAATAAAGTTTTATTTATTTATTTATAATATACTATCTATAGTTATTATGAACAGCAGTGCCGTCGAGCGGATAATCATATAACCATGTCACACGCCGCTGACGTCGCGTTTTTTATTGCCCGCTGCTGATTGTTTCAGCCCCAGCTATTTATATCTCGACGGGGGAATGCGATATCCATCATATTTCTTTCTTTTTAACTTGATATTCAAGTAAGTAATTATATAATTTGATCGAATACCATGGCAAAATTAAATAGATTACATTGAAGCTGACGACAGTTTCAATGTAATGAACTCGCTTAGCGTAAATGTACACCAACTACAAAACTACGATCGATCTTACACAGAATACTACTAATAGTACGATTACCAGTAGTAACTAGGCTATGACATAATATTTTCGACACAGCTATCACAATAGACATACTGCAGCTACCGACTTTCTCCACGTAGCGTAAGGCTCAATTCAGATCGCAACGCGACGCGTAGATGCATTTCTAAATTTGTACTGAATTGACAGAATTCGTGAGCGTGAGACGTCTTAAAAATCTGTGAAATCCATACAAATTTAGAAATGCATCTACGCGTCGCGTTGCGATCTGAATTGAGACTTACGCTACGTGGAGAAAGCCGGTAGCTGCAGTATGTCTATTGTGGTATGATTTAACCCTTACGATGCTACGTCGCGCTACGAGATTTGTATCCCGCTACGTCGCGCTACGAGAGCCGTATGCCGCTACGTCGCGCTACGAGAGCCGTATGCCGCTACGTCGCGCTACGAGAGCCGTATGCCGCTACGTCGCGCTACGAGAGCCGTATGCCGCTACGTCGCGCTACGAGAGCCGTATGCCGCTACGTCGCGCTACGAGAGCCGTATGCCGCTACGTCGAGCTACGAGATCCGTATCTCGCTACGTCGCGCTGCGAGCCTCCCAAGTAACAAAATTCTCCTATAGTGCACAGTTTATAAGCTTGCAGCACTAGTAACTCTCGCTTAGTGGTTCCGGTTTTTCTACCAAGCTTATAACAGGTCACACAGAGTTTGTTTGGGTTAGTAGTAGACTGTTCTTATAAGTTGACTTATAGTCGTGTATAGAACGAGATTATAAGCGCAGTAAAGGTTAAGATAGCCTATACGAGTGTTTCAAAGGTGTAAATATACTTGAGAAAACTTGCTCTAGAAAGTTACATTTGTAATAGACGACAAGAAGTAATTATAAATCCGCTATAAGGTCACACGCCAGTAATAGTAATTTATAGAACGAAATGCACTTATTTCTAAACACAACTTCGTAAATACGCCGTGTTCAATGGGCGAACAAAAATTGAGATGTAAAACACAATATACGAGTACGTCACCGGAAATACTTACGCGTTTGCCGTTGTTAGTGCCAATTTAACTCATCAAGCCCCATACGGGCACCGGTGGTCGCGACAACAATAGAATACAATAGCATTTCCAAGAATCCGCGATCGAAGGGTTAAATTGTATAAGAAAAATAGTTTCATGTTGTTTTCACTAAATGGCACCGTGGTGCTCGTAAGTCGCGCTAACGCTTGCACGAATGTAATTCGTATAGTATGGTTTCATGTTGTTTTCAATAGATGGCGCTGAGGTTGCTTCTAAATCGCGCTATCGCTTGTACGAATGCCATTTATATAGTTGTAACTTGTAACAGATTTTTGTTATTATCAGATCAGAAAGATCAGAAATATAGTGAGTGTTATTAATACATTTCTTTTAATATAGATCCGAACTAGGGATGTGATATACTTGCAAAATTCAATACCAGGGTCTCTAAGTACGAGAACGTAAAAATACTAGGGTCGAAAACCAGGTTTTAAAATACTTGCAAGTATATTTTGGTAGTATCATAGACTGGCAACCTGCTCCTGGGGGGCGGGGATAAGTATAAAAGTACGTGCTTAGGCGCGAACTTGAAACACAAAACATGAAAATACTTACATAGGAAAACAGTCTACATCGTAATATGAATAACAAACACAATCGCATGTATCCGCCGCGCGCGGCTTACGACAGTCGTCGGCCGCGCGCGTCTGTCGCGGGCCTCGGAAGCGGTGCCATACATTTTCATACAATGACTATTGTCGCGAGCGGCCGATGACAGTCGTAGGCCGCGCGCGGCTTACGACGGTCGCGATGCACGGAATTGTACCTTTAGTGTTAGTTATTAGTATAATTGTATGTATGTTAGTCTATAAGGTATTTATAATATGGACCAAGCTGCCTGAATTAAATAAATAAATAAAATAGATTAACTTACCTTTCTTTTTTTTTTTTTTATTTTTTTCATTCACCTCACAACACTAGTAATAGAAGCGCGGAGTACATAACAGGTCTGCCTTGGGTTCTATTAGATGCTCATAGTTGGTTTCGTGGGAGCAGATAATTCTGCCTAGTCCAACAATAAGTGTATTATTTTTCTAAGTAGTGCTAGGCAAGTCTACTATGAGTGTTTTATTAGCAAAACTACGCGTATAAAATGGGCCCTTTTCCATGGTTATAAATGTTTACTAGCCTGTTATAGTCCTGGCCCCGAAACCACTACAAGACCAGATTTTGTTACTTGGGCTCGTATCTTGCTACATCGCGCTACGAGATTCGTATCCCGCTACGTCGCGCTACGAGATCTATATCCCGCTACGTCACGCTACGAGCCTCGTATCCCGCAGCTAAGTCGCGCTACAAGAGCCGCTACGTCGCGCTACGAGCCTAGTATCCCACTACGAGAGCCGTATCCCGCAGCTAAGTCGCGCTACAAGAGCCGCTACGTCGCGCTACGAGCCTAGTATCGCACTACGAGAGCCGTATCCCGCTACGTCGTGCTACGAGCCTCGTATCCCGGAGCTAAGTCGCGCTACAAGAGCCGCTACGTCGCGCTACGAGCCTCGTATCCCGCAGCTAAGTCGCGCTACAAGAGCCGCTACGTCACGCTACGAGCCTAGTATCGCACTACGAGAGCCGTATCCCGCTACGTCGCACTACGAGCCTCTTATTCAGCTACGAAATGCTACGACGCATATTTTCTTACTACGAAAAAAATATAATGGGGAATACTTAGACTCGAGGAGCCGATCTTGAGGAGCACCGGTGTGAAATAACGCGTGTCGTTGAGTGAGTCTGTACTGGATATTTATATTATTATGACACTGAAACGAGAGCAAAAAGTAAAGTCCGCAATATTAATTAGGATTTGCAAGTGTCCACTTTATTATTTCAAGTTTGACTGAATAAAATACACAGCGGGCTAGAAAAAGTTTGAGATACGCTTAACATAATTTATATGAGTTTTAAATAACTCCAAAAGCTTCGTGGGCGGTTCTCGGCTAGAGACATGACCGAGGCTATTCTGGACGAGCTACATTTAACCCGTCTAATTCCTCGCTTAAATAAAGTTTCATTTTTGGTAGCTATTCCATTCATTTTAGTTCGCCAATAAATATAGTTCAAAATCTTGTAGCTAACTCATTCATTTTAGTCATTCAATAGAATCAGAGTTGTGTTGTAATACAAATTGTGATGTATTTTAAAAACGTATATGATCAAAAGTCATAAAATACTTTAGCTTAAATGATTACGAGCAATAGTAATATATGTCCGTGTCATATCATGATTACGAATATCACAATAGACGGAATATATATATCTGCCAAGACGAGCCAAGCGAAGCGCAAGGGCACTACTTTTCTCGAATAACCTAACCTACCTTTTCTCGAAGTGTTTCGTCGTTTTTTTAAACCCTCATAGAGTTGGTTTCCGATGTACCAGATAGTTCATATTCTTAGGATATGATATCAATAATAGACTAATTAAACATCAAAAAAGTCTCAATTGAATAGCTCTAATGCTTAAGATTTTATTGATATCTTAAATACACCGATTTCGTCATTGACACACTAATGATCATCAAAATGTTTGGCTAGTTCCTCAAGTGCCAGAAAACTGAAATTTGGTATTTAATCTAAGTTTAGTATACAACCAACAAAAAATTCATAAACTTATAACTTTCGCGACCCATTTCCTAAAATGGGGGGTTGGAAGTTTATATGGGGCTTTCACCAGTTTTATAAATTAGGACATGAGAGTTTACACGGGACTGGTAGACAGTAACTAAAAAACCTATTAATCTTGGGGCACGGTAGTGCCCCCGCCAATAATAAGTACTTACAAGAATCAACTTACAAAAAGAACTGAAATCCTACCAAAATCATTTCATGTAAAATGATGCCAAGACGATCACATAAGGTTTGCCCTCTGAAAAAGATATCAGTTCTCATATAGAGCCAAGCTTCTGAATCTACACGGCCCAACTCTACCAACCCTAACTTCAACAAGTTCTACATATCAGTAACTATGTATGGTTACTTGCTTCAGGTCAGAAACTAAATATTCGCATCACCCCCATTACGGTAGCGAAACCGTAAGCGTAAGATTGGTAGAGTTAGGCCGTGTGGATTCGGAAGCTTGGCTCTACATTCACAGGCTCTACTTTTTCACAGAGCAAACCTTGTGTGGTCGTCTTGGCAACATTTTACATGAAATGATTTTGGTGGGATATAAAATAATTATGATAACTGGACTTCATTGATTGAAATTTAGTTAAAAAGTTAAGACGCCAGTTTGAGTTATTGCTATATATTTTTCATAGTTATTGTATAATCATCCTTCAGTGCAATGAACGAGCAATTAACTTATTCCACGCTTAACTGAACTGTCCTTAAACACAAAAATAGAGATCAGTCCGAATAACTCAAAAATGGATGCACATTGGACTAATTTCGATTTTCAATTTATAATGTTTTAAAATATTGACTCTATATTAATATTGTTATGATTAAATATTACGTAGGTATTACATTTTCGTGGTGATGTTAAGAACAACTGAAAGAGCATTTTTTCTGTGATTTGTACGGCAAGCGCCCGAGCGTCATGAATTTTCCCATACAAAGGTAAAAAAAGTAACTCTTTCAACGCTGCACTTTCACAGGAAACTCTATATAAGTATAATCACTTAGTTTTGTTACACTCTGTTTAATAGATGGAGATAACGCTATATTTAATCCACGATTAAGTTTACAGATACAAGTGGGATGAGTAAACTGATTCGAGGCGACGCGACGTAACGCAGTTAGCGGCGTGAATGGAGGCGCTGTAATCCGGTTACAGCGCCACTTATACCCCATATCCCTTATCCCATACCAAATATCTCACCCCCATACCCCATACTCCATGCTCCATACATCCTATGCCTGGCCTAAGTAAATCTCAAATAGTATGATGTAGAAATATCTGTTTATCGCCTGTATTGGTAAAATATACCTGTGTTTCTATTTAGCCGACTCCCAAAAAGAAGGATTCTACATTATTTGACTGTGGATATGTATTTTTCCCTCTGATTCCAAAATAAACGAAACACCATGTCAATAAAAGTTTCGAATATCTTTATAGTTTATTCATAGCTTTTGCGACTACGTCATGTGTCAAATCTGCCCGAGACATATTATTAAATACAAAATCTACAATAAAATGACAGAAAAGAAGATCAAGTCCAAAAATAGTTACAGCAATAATTTACTTGAGTAAAATTGCTTTAACGTTTAATTATGCAACTTTAATCTACCGACTTGTATGTTTATTAGAATCAGGCGTTAACTTTGCGGAAATTTGTAGAAAATATTGTACATTATTATTTCCTACCAAGTTCTTCATATTAGAGTGAAATAAAATATATTGTTCTTTATTGCGCGCTAAAATAATTAAATCATTTAAGTATTTAAGAATATAATATACAGTAGGACACACTCTTCTTCCAAGACTGCACACATAACTTTACCGAGCAGAACTATGCAGTATCACGCGCAAGCAAAACTTGTCTCGAACACAGCTGGGTTACATTACTGTATATTAATATATTGTGGAACTACTTGGCTCTTAAAATAAAGGTAAACGATATTCCAAATCTGAATTCCCTCAAGGGCTATAGAGGGCACTTGAAACGTGGGATACGTGTAACCTCAGCCGATCAAATAAACCCTTATTATACCTACAACCCTACGGGGCCCGCGGTCTACGCCCTTTTTAGGGTTCCGTAGTCAACAAGGAACCCTTATAGTTTCGGTCTGTCCGTCTGTCTGTCGGTCCGCCGTTTTGCTCAGAGACTATATATAAGACCTACAAAGCTGTAATTTGGCATGAATGCACATATCAATGATGCCGACAAAATGGTACATGAAATCTTAATTTATTTTTTATGGTACCTCCCGTACACATCAAGCGGAGATGAATTTTTTTCGCGTCCACCCCATCGTGTGGGGTGTCGTTGGATAGGTTTTTTTAAAATATTATGATTATGCATAGATCATTTTCCGATTTAGGGATCCGTTTGTGAAATATTAAGTTTTGAAGTAGAAAAAATCGTTAGAGTCCAGTGTCCCCCCCTTCTACCAGCTAAACGGTTGCTTCTGGAAATGTAAAAAAATTCACGGGAGTAGGAAATATGCTGAATTTAAAAGGAAAACTATCACGGCTAAGAAGGCTTCATAAGTTATTGAGTAATAGTCGATCAACTAAAAAAAAATGTATTCGGCGAAGTATAAAGGAACTTTTCGTTCAAATTCCTTTGATAGTAACTGAGATGATGTTGTTAGTAGTGTAAAACACGTTATAAATGTACATTTATTTGACCATACAAAAATTTAAAAAAACTAGCGGTACTACGGAACCCTATATTGCACGTGGCCCGACACGCACTTGGCCGGTTTTATATAACTTTTATCTTTAGTTATGTTTTTCACGGGATTTGGTTTATACTCAGCTAAAGGCGATCGCACATTTTGTGTAGCATGCGGTGCGTTCGACGCGTACGGCGCGTGCGGTGCTGACAAAATATGTGCGATCAGCTTAAAATTAATGTTCTGTAGTGAGTCACTAGTGTAAATGTTAAAATTGAACTATGCATATGCCAATTCATGTTTTTCAACCTGTGGGTCGCGACTCGCAACCTCCTGGGGGCTTGCGAACTTTTTTGGGGGGTCGCCAAAGGTCGAAAGAACTATTTCAGTAATTAAAAAACAATAAATATTAAAAAGATTGATTACACACTAAGTTAGAGAATTTTAACAAACGGACATATTCATGTTTTATGAATTTATGTCCTTTTGTTAACGTGCTAAATAAGGAAAGTGTGAGGGGAGGGTCACGAAATATTTTTTTATACCATCGGGTCGCATTTTAATAAAGATTGAAAAACAGTGCTAATGAAAAATTTTGAAAAGGTTTAAAATTCTCTATAAAGAAACGTTCTTATGACGACAATTATTATAACAAAAACGACAATAATTCGCGTTTGTTAACCTATGCAGCAAACGAAAAGTAAAAACTTACAGAGAAAATACATTGCAAGTTAGTTGTATACGTTCCAAGCGAGCCACGCTAAGGCATCAGTTGTTGTATATAGGCTCCTTTGAGGGCACAGAAACGAGCTTACATAATATAACTTACCTAGAAGAAATCTTGGAAAATAATCACAAATGTTATTGCTAAGGAGTAAGGACTTACGACGCAATATTAGTTCTTGAGACGTTATATTAAATTAGATATTTTTAAGTGTACAATAATTATACCAATACAAATAAACTGATTTTATAATTTCTTAAATCAATAATATTTGATGCACTTTATAATATTATATCATATTATGAATAATCAGTCTAGTTCAGATTTAAAAAAAAAAATTGGGGTTTTAATGAGTAGACCCCGCGGCTGGGGAAACCCCGGCCGTTGTTTCCTATTCACTGTCAATATGTTAAGCTTTTCCTATAAAGCCTAATTTATATAGCGAAGATGTATTTAACCTTTTAGGTTTTTTTATGGGAAATCATTATGTATTATTTCTTGTACAATAGTTATTCTAACATCTTAAATAAATAAATTAAAAAAACTAGACGGACAGACGGACGGGCGACAAACTGTAATGACTCAAGCCTGTCCCAGCCGCCTGCCAGGCGATTGACGCTGTCGAACTGCCATGACAGTGTGTGTTGGCACGTGAACATCGGCTGGCACTCATCACGGAGCAATTTGAGAGAGAAAATACTAAATTAGTTCAATCGATACGCCCATTTAGTGTGCGTTCAGACGGCCTGCGGGAACCGCTACGTTGTAAATATGAATGTAACATCGAGGAAATTGATTCCTAGGCAGTCGACAGACCAACGGGCATTTGGTCGGATCATGTCAATTTAATGTTAATTGTGATCTATCGGCTGAAATTGACGTAATGAAACCAAACTACGTAGGTCCCCCATCTGCCTAGGAATCAACTTCCCTGATAGTACATACAATGTTTTTGATAAATCAATTTTTTCATGTTTATCGCCGACAAATTCCTATAGAAAAAATAGTGGCGTGAAGAACTTATAGAGAAGTCTCGAAATATTTTTACCAAGTAAAATATTTTACCTTTACGTTTCCGTATTTGAAATAGATTTGGTATAAGTTACATATTCTTACAAAAATAATTATCTACTCGTAGAACAAATGATATTATAATAATATGTTTTCTTCATTTTTCACCGTAACTAAGATATTTTATGTTGATCTAACTATAAAGTATTTCATAACATTAACCTGTAAACGGCGCGGCTTGGCGTGAGAGTCGCAGTCAGTATGAAGCGTCGCGGCGGCACTGTGCCAAGCGAGCTTTTAACTGCACTGCTTTAGCCCTAACGGCGTTTAAATGTTTTAATGTAAGGCTTTTTACGTGTCATCATTAACGATGGTGTAACAAATGTTCTGACTTACAGTAGATTAAGAGGAATTGTAAACTTGGTACGTGAACAAATAATTATTATAAAAAAGCTATACAAACGATATGGGCGAAAAGCCCATAGACGACTCAAATTACTTTTAATAATCGGCCAAATGCGAGTCGGACTCACGCACGAAGGATTTCGTACCGGTATAGAGCGAAAGTAGACAAAAAATTGTGTTTTTTGTATGGGAGCCCTACTTAAATATTTACTTTATTTTAATTTTATTATTTATTACTAAAGTACAAATATAACTAAGGATTTTGTGAAAATTTTAAGTGCCTATCTGTTACCATTATTGATTACGAGCAAAAAAGGCCAAAAAATCACGTTTCTTGTATGGGAGCCCCCCTTAAATATTAACTTTATTTTATTTTCAGTGTTTGTTGTTATAGCGGAACAGATATACACAATCTGTGAAAGTTTCAGAAGTCTAGCTATAGCGGTTATTGAGTTACAACCTGGAGACAGACAGACAGACGGACGGACAGACCTGTCCGTCTGTCAACGAAGTCTTAGTAATAAGGTCCCGTTTTTACCGTTTGGGTACGGAACGCTAATAATAAGAAATTTAAAAAAAAACCCCCGCCAAACAACTTTAAAAAGTAATGAAATAATATTTACTGACTTTAAGTTTAAATAATTCCTAAATATTCCAGAATTATTGTTCCTATCAACAGGATCATATCCTATTATGAATACGACCTATAAATATCCTCTTGGATGAGGCCGTCAATATGAGCCCAAACATGAAACCTCCACCCTGGGTTCATGCTCGGCACCTATACAATCCAGGTGATGCTGCAGCAGCAGCATGCAAATATTTACTGCTTATCTACGTCTTATTGGTTGTCGCAATTAAAATGAGCCTAAACACGAAACCTCTGCTCTAAGTTGGTGAGGAGTTGGGTATCCTATTGATTACCAGGTGATGCTGCAGCACCAGGGTGAACTTTTCATTAATATGTATATATTCAAAAGAGTCACGAACCAGAATGCAAAATATAAAACCCATCAAACGACTGCAAGTTACTAATCGGCCTATCACGAACCAGATAAACCGTGATATTTCAGCAATGAGCAGGCTGATAATGATGAACTATAGCTAAGAACACTCTCGATCATGTCAGCTTTCAAACAAAAAAAACTAGATCAAAATCAGTGCACCCGTTTGAATGCTACGATGCCACAGACAGACAGACAGACAGACAGACAGACAGACAGACAGACAGACAGACCGACAGACAGACACGTCAAACTTATAACACCCCTCTTTTTGGTCGGGGGTTAAAAATGTTCTGAACATCTAACATATAAAAACTAATCCCTATATTTCTTGGCCACGACTTCACGCGTGAACGGCTGGATCGATTTTAATTAAATTTGGGACAAATATAGAACACACCACAGGAAAATAAAGTATTCTCATTAAGAGAAAATTTACGGTTCCTAAGGAATTTTTACGTGCTCAAAGTCACGGGCAACAGCTAGTAAACAATAGAAATATCATATCCGAAGTCAGTCCAGCGGGAATCGCAACTTTTCGCAACAAAAAGTTTAAGGCTCAAAGTTTCATTCGTTCCGCAGTTGTGTAGTAAAACATGTCAAAAAAGATAACACTATTTCGGATTTCCAGTTTCCTCTATAAAGACAAAACAGAAATGCTCTACAAATTGTAGTATATACAGGCCTTAACAAAACTAAACATTGATACTAATCTATAGGATGTGTATTAAGTGTCCCTTGAATGAAAGTAGCGCTGAAATTCTTTACGTGGGAGAGCCATGCTTCGGCACGAATGGGCCGGCTCGACCGGAGAAATACCACGTTCTCACAGAAAACCGGCGTGAAACAGCGCTTGCGCTGTGTTTCGCCGAGTGAGTGAGTTTACCGGAGGCCCAATCCCTACCCTCCCCTATTCCCTTCCCTTCCCATCCCTACCCTCCCCTATTACCCTATTCCCTCTTAAAAGGCCGGCAACGCACTTGCAGCTCTTCTGATGCTGCGAGTGTCCATGGTCGACGGAAGTTGCATTCCATCAGGTGACCCGTTTGCTCGTTTGCCCCCATATTTCATAAAAAAAATATATATATAGCTCTACTTTTGTTCTGAGATACTTTTACAGTTGGGGTATTTCTCAAAGAAACAAAGAAGTCAACATGTGCATAAGGGACACAATATGTGTATGACACATTAAAAGATTATCTAGATTTTATGCAAGTTTTGTTACAACTTGCATAAAATCTAGTATTTCTTAGTATTCCTTTAATTGGTAGTAATATTTATAATAGTATTAATTTAATAATTTGAAGCAATCTACTAGCACTTGTTCCAATAAAAGACCAATAGAATTGTAGGTCGAAATTCCCTTATTGATATTGTACCCCGCAGCCCTGTGCCCGGTCAGGCGGACGTGCTCGTTGAGGTGTTATGGGTCTGATCGATATACTTCAATACAACTGATACGGAACCATCAAAGACCGGGTCTGCTGGACCCACACCCGCAGCGGGGGGTTAAAAGGACCTACCTAATGTCTAGAATATTGTTCAATAGACTTTGAATGGGAAAAATTAGTTGTAGTTATAATTACTTTCATAAAAGTAACTTTTAGGGTGGATTTGGAACGGAAACATCTTTGAGATGAAAGTCTACTAAATGAATTTTGACAAATTAGTAGTAGTAGTTAAACTATTCCGAAAAAAAAAGTTTCCGGAGGATTTTGTATGGCAGCACAGTTGCGAATATAGAGTTTTCATTTTAATGTGATTCAAAAATTATTCGTAACATTAATTCATTTGTTAAACGCTACTTTGTATTGTAGTAAGCAACAAAAACTAACTCAGATTACCAATACATTTCGAACGATATAATTTACTTTGTTACGATACAAAGTACCTATAGCTCTATGTTTATGGAATATTAAAAGAGCACAAACATCTGTTGCTATTACATATTAAATTATTGCAGATAATGTGGTAAGAAAATACTCGTGTAAAAATATTATTATGATAACCTTTTACTCGGATTATGTGGTATTTTTGTTATAAAAGCGGTTAAAGAAATAAAGTTTTTTTTTTCAAATGTAATAAGGGGGCAAACGAGCAAACGGGTCACCTGATGGAAAGCAACTTCCGTCGCCCATGGACACTCGCAGCATCAGAAGAGCTGCAAGTGCGTTGCCGGCCTTTTAAGTGGGAATAGGGTAATAGGGGTGGGTAGGGATGGGAAGGAAGGGAATAGGGTAGGGGATTGGGCCTCCGGTAAACTCACTCACTCGGCGAAACACAGCGCAAGCGCTGTTTCACGCCGGTTTTCTGTGAGAACGTGGTATTTCTCCGGTCGAGCCGGCCCATTCGTGCCGAAGCATGGCTCTCCCACTTAAGAAATATATACATGGGAAAATATATATTCGTTAACACATCTGTTTTTATGAAGGACTTACCTACTATTTATTAATGGCATGGAATATTCAATAACGTAAGTGCTTATTTAACTGTTACGGCAAATATGCAATACTCATTAACAGGTATTTAAAAATATTTCACTAATATTCGGGTACTGAATGAAAACAATATTATTATAATTACAAGAACACTGTCTGTTGTTCGTTTATTTTTAACTTGTAATGGTAATTAGCGATAGTCATTATAAGTTTATTAGTTGAATAACGAATAAAGGAAGAACAAAGTCATTAGGTTAAGCTTTGAATTGTCGTAAGTCGCTGGTGACTGTAGTTGAAAAACTTACGACTATTCAACGGAAAGTGATAGAGGCGACCTCTTGTGTATTGCTACTTTTTTAACTAAGGCTAATAAATAAAACTATGACGATTATTTCTTATTAGATGACGCCAGCAATACTGTTGCGCAAAAATTCGTTTATCGCGCGGGAACCTTAGATTTTTCTAGGATAAGAGAATAGGTACTATCCTATGTTATTTCCCGGCACTCAAATCAACTCCGTACCAAATTTTATCAAAAAGGGGTTTAAGCGTAAAAAGCAACAGACAGACTTTCCCATTTTTAATATTGGTATGGATGGTGCCCATGCTAATGTCTTTTACGATTGCCGTTTCCGAGATATATTATGAACTTTTGTTAGTTGTACACAATTGACACATTCCCTTTACCTACTGAGTTTAAAGGTACAATTCCGTGCATCGCGACCGTCGTAAGCCGCGCGCGGCCTACGACTGTCGTCGGCCGCTCGCGGCAAAAATGTATGGCACCGCTTCCGAGGCCCGCGACAGACGCGCGCGGCCGACGACTGTCGTAAGCCGCGCGCGGCCGTGTCTTGAAGTTCAATACGTGTCTTGACGGCCGCGCGCAGCCTACGACTGTCGTCGGCCGCGCGCGTCTGTCGCGGGCCCCGCGCGACCGTGAAAATTATATGACACGGCCGCGCGCGGCTCACGACAGTCGTCGGCCGCGCGCGTCTGTCGCGGGCCTCGGAAGCAGTGCCATACATTTTCATACAATGACTATTGTCGCGAGCGGCCGACGACAGTCATAGGCCGCGCGCGGCTTACGACTGTCGCGATGCACGGAATTGTACCAATTGAAGTTTCAAATGAAAATGGGGGTTTCATTGCTTTCAAAGATGCAACGATGCATTACATTGACGATAGATCGAAACGGTGTAATGTGTAGCCGCCAAAAACGAAAAATAAAAATTACTATATACCGCCCGCAACTTCATTGCATGAAAAAATACTTAGGCGCGCGGGAATAATGCAATTTTCTGGCATAAAAAGTATCCTATGTTATTTTCCTAGACTCAAAGTTTCTCTATACCAAATTTAAGCAAAATTGGTTCAGCGGTTTAGGCGTGAAAAGGTAACAGACACACACTTTCGCATTTATAATATTAGTATGGATATGTATGACTGTATTTGTCGTATCACTTAACCATAAAGCACGATACTTGCATCCTTTCACCCAGTTTCAAATATAAAATAGTTACTAGAGTGTGTAAAATGTCGTTAATACACAGGAAGGTATAGCGGTAGGTGTTGTCTAAAATAGCCTGGTGGAGGTGCGTGTATTTTTAACCGCGACGCTCTCCGTTTAGCTTTATAGCTTATATTTTAGCTTTAAGGCCATCCACCGAGCAAACGACCTAGACCATACATTTGACGCGTTGCCGAGATCGCTCAAAAATCCAATTTTTTTAACTTATCTTAGTTCAAAATTGATCTAAAAAAAATTAAAACGGGGAATATGTAGTCAATGAAACTGTCTATCTATTGTCGTGTTTCAAATAAACGTAATTTGTAAATACTAGGGAGATGCTGAAAGTATGCTTCAATTTTAATAAATTGGTATTACTTTGGAAGCTAATATCATGAGTATTAATAAACAAAAATAGAAAATTTAAAACGGGGAAAGGAATGTTGATATACTGAAGATTATTGCTGTATTTTTATTATAACTTTGTAGCTTTCAAATTATGAGTTTATAAGGCTCTTAATACGGTAAATTACGGAATCTCCGTAGGGGAAGAGCCTTAAATACTTGTGCTGTCTACTGTATAGTGTCTGTCACCTGCATGCTGCAGCACTTCCCTGGTGATGTAAGGTTAAACAAACTCCACAGCTATGCGAGGTTTTACACCTAGAGTGTAGAGGAGCTTTTAGTTATGAACACAAAATTTTGGTATACTGTCCATCACAAATATGTAATAAACCCAAACTATTATTGAAATAATTTTTTGAAATAATATTTAATATGTCACGTATATTATTTATTCACATTTTTTATTTTTCTAAATATATATATATTTTGTTGAATAATTATTTAAAAGTAGACAAATACCATTAGTATACTTTTCTCTTAAGTATAAAATAGCTTTCAGAAGAATCAAGTGAAATCATAAACAGGCATTTGAGAGGTCTTATACGATTCCGTGTGAGGGTGGGAAAAGCCTCGCGAATAAAATCCAATTTTCAGGCTTTTTATCTATTACCGGGTCACCCGGGTGTCCGGATCCGGAATCCGGAGCCTAATTCCGTCCGGGTCAACCCGGATTTCAAACGTTTACTTTCGTGATATCGGTGTTTGTTTGACATCGTATATGCTTTAAAATCTAAAACGACTGAACGATAACGATATATTATCATGAATTCATTATTGATGATTCCATAACGAGTTAATTTCGGAAAGAACATAGGCAACTTTTTCAGAGCAAAAGGCACGATTTCTGCAGGATTAATTTTACTACACTTGAACTATAGTTTACATTATCACGCAGGTATAATATTTTCTGTAATATCAAGGACGTACAGCTGCGAATGTTCTTTTAATCTATCAGGTGATGCATCTGCCCGTCTCTCTGTATGTGTGCGTGTGTGTGTGTGTGGCAGTGTGCGTACTCACGTGTCGGTGGGCGGGGGAGTGCGGGAGGGGCGGCGGCGGGCGGCGGAGGCGGGCCAGGGCGCTCAGGAGGCCGTCCGTGGTCACGCGCCGCGCCACCGCATCTGCAACCAACACCATAGGTCTGGTATTGCTGCCATTCATCTCTACTAACCAACAATTTTCATCTGATGGTATCTTCAGATAAATTGATTCATTATATGGTGGGCCTATATTATTTGGTCGGATACCTAGTTCCATTTAGGTATTCGGTTGGACCGAGTTGCAAAAAGTAGGTCATGGACAGTGAAAATGATCAAAGAAATCGATTTAATACATTTTAGAATTGAGACGCATAATATGTAGCATAATCGGCAATAATTCATAGATACAGCTTTACGTTAAAACCGTAGAACCTATTTTTTTCCGAGAAAAACCATAGAGCAGGTCGAAAGACAACATCTGGTTATATAGGAAAGTCTTGCACTGCACCGCTCTAGCATAAAATAAATACATACAGAAGAGTCTTTGAAATCAAACTACCGTGAGAAGTACTGTACAGTCAGAAGTTTTAAGCACACGACAGGACTACACTGTTTTTCTCCTTCAAATTATGACATCAATTCTACAAAATATTAATGCAGCGTCATCGTTTCTTGCTCGATCCAGTCAGTTTCCTATGAAACGAAAAAAGTATACTGGTGGTAGGCACCAGTAGTATCAACGTTCTGAAAGTTTTTTTTTAAAACTATTCAGAAATAAAACAATTTCTGGGGACACGGTAGTGTCCCCGCCGAGACGAGCCAAGCGAAGCGGAAGGGCACTACCTACCTTTTCTCGAAGTGTTTCGCTGTTTTTTTGAACCTTCATAGAATTGGTTTCCGTTGTAGCAGATAGTTCATATTTTCAGGATATGATGTCATCAATAGACTTATTATTTTTTTTATTTTTTTTTTATTTTTCTTTATTGAATACCAACAGCGTATTACAATTTGGAACTTAACACTAACATGTAACAATCAGTATGGCCAATAACAGGTATTACATTATTTGATAAATAGTAGTGCTATTTTATATTTAATTTAACAATAAGTACAACATAAAAACCATCATCGTTATTATTGACACAATGAAGTCTTGACATGGTTACTATTTAATAAGCTAAACAACTCCCAGTATTGTGATTGTAATAAAATATAAAATCTTGCTGTCTCCGACTAATTAATATTATTATTAATATTAAGAGTGTATGTATGTATGTATGTGTGTGTTGTGTGTGTATTGTGTGTGTGTGTTTGTGTGCATGTAAGTGTGTATGTGTGCGGTGCGTACCCTAGCCCTACGACACGAAGTCTTGGGATCAGTGAAAAATACTACTAGGGTACCGCATGTCAGGTTTGTGCAACATGTTTAAGTAAGTTATTTATTTTTGACTATTTATTTTTCAATATTTTAATGATTTCAGTCTTGAATTTCGTTTTAGAATTGCAAGCAAATAGGTCTACAGAATTAAATTTTTTTGTGTATGAGCGACTTATACATGGTATAACAGAGTTCTGCCCATAACTAGTGTTTGATGCAGGTATGTGCAGTAGGGGGGTGTTTCTAGTGCGGAATTTGGGCGTTCGGAAGGTAAGTTGTGACACGAGATCAGGGCAATCTATTTTACTATTAGCGATATCATACAGTAAACATAAGTCTGAAACGGTACGTCTCTGTTCCAAGGACAAGAGATCGAACTCAGCGCAGCTCTCGTCGTAAGAATCAAATCTTTTGCCACAGCGGTAAGTCAGGTAAGTTATAAATTTTTTCTGAATGCGTTCCAGGCGACTTTTGTATATAATGTAATGAGTGGACCATATCGGACTATTGTACTCCAAAACGCTCCTCACGTATGCAGAATAAACAATTTTGAGTGCTGAGATGCTCGAGAATGACTTACATGTCCGGAGAACAAAGCCCAAATTCTTGTAAGCTTTACAAATCACATTTTCAACATGGTCCGAAAAAGTCATTTTACTGTCCAGATATACACCGAGGTCCTTAACGATACGTTTTCTTTGAATTAATACACCATTTATGTAGTAATTATGGGTTATGGGCTTTGGTTTCCGAGTGAATGTAATACATTCGCATTTGGTAGAATTGACAGTGATATTATTGCGAGTATAATAAGTAAACAAGTTGTCTAACTCTTCTTGAAGCTGCAAACAGTCCTGGATAGAATTAATCTTGCAAAATATTTTTTTGTCATCCGCATACATGAGATAGTACAAATGTTGGAGGCACGAACCGATATCGTACAAGTAGGCGTTGTACAGTAATGGTCCCAGGTGTGAGCCCTGTGGAACTCCAGTAGGCATATCGAAATAGTCTGAGCGATATCCGCCCATTACGACAGCCTGGGAACGATTCGATAGGTAAGATTCCATCCACCGAAGTAAATCCCCGTGGATACCTAGCTCCTGGAGTTTTTGTAGAAGAATAAGGTGGTCTACCCGATCGAACGCTTTTTCGAAGTCGGTATAGATAACATCTATTTGCCCACCACGTTCCATATTCTCTAAAATGAAGGAAGTGAAACAGGTCAGGTTAGTAGTCGTCGAGCGATGCCTAAGGAAACCGTGCTGTTGGTAGGGAATCGATCGCTGAAGTGTCGGATAAATAAAATTGAATACTACTTTTTCCATTACTTTTGCAGCGGTGTTTAAAATGGAGATGCCCCTGTAATTTTTAACGTCCATACGAGAGCCTTTTTTATGTATTGGAACGAAATGGGCTACCTTCCACTTTTGTGGGAATATACCCTCACGCAGTGATCGATTTATCAAAATGGTCAATGGAGTAGCTAGAGATTTAGAGCAGCGTACCCAAAATAAAGATGGGAGCATATCACTGCCAGGGCCTTTTTTTATATCGAGATTTCGTAAAATACCTTCGACATTTGAGGTTGTTACTTGGATGTTTGACACTACATCTGAATTAAAATTTAATGATCTATCAGGAGTAGCATTACTAGGCTCGCCAAAAACGCTTCTAAAGAAAGTATTAAAAGCGTCACACATGTCCCTGCCTTCAGTGTATTCTACTCCTTCGAGCACTAGCTTTTTAGGATACGCTGAGCCACCGCGTAGGGCCTTCACATACGTCCAGAATGTCTTAGGGTCAATTTTCAAATTTTTTTCACACTCGGAATGTTTGAGAAAATTTCTAAAACATTCCTTTTGTATACGACGTTCTCGGGACCTCAGGAGTGCGAATTCGTCGTAATCCAAGTTCTTACCGAACTTCTTCCAGCGTTTGTGTGCCCTACTCTTCTCTTTCATGATGTTATTGAGCGCTGGAGAGTACCAATTAGGGTATGTGCGTCGGCTGGAGGTATTGATAACGGGAACGTGTGACGCGATGGAAGCATTTATGGGCTCATAAAATATATCTACAGAATCGTCGACCGTTTTAGCAGACAACGAGTTACTCCAGTCCTGTTTTTGGAAAATATAATTTAATACGGGGTAGGGGGCTTTTCTAAAGTTAAACTTTTTTACTACAGCCTCACGTAACTTGGAAACGCTCAGGTAATTAAGCATACAAAGTCTCAATTTAACAACTCTAATACTTTAGATTTTATAGATATCTAAAATACGTCAATTTCGTCACTGACACACGGATGATCATCAAAATGTTTGGCTACTTCCTGAAGTGCTAGAAAGCCGAAATTCGGTATGTAATCTAAGTTTAGTATAAAAACAACAAAAAAATTCATAAACTTGTAATTTTCGCCCCCCATTCCCTAAAATGGGGGGGTAGAAGTTGACCCTCATAGAGTTGGTTTCCAATATAGCAGATAGTTCATATTCTCAGGATATGATGTCAATAATAGACTTATTAAACATACAAAGTCTGAATTGAATAGGTCTAATACTTAAGATTTTATTGATATCTAAAATACTTACGCCGAAATTTGGTTACGCCGTAAAATAAGTTTAGTAGGGGTAATGGAAGTTTAAATATGAGACTTTCACCAATCTTATGAATTAGGACATAAACGTTTACACGGAATAGACATTAACTATAACCTCTTAATTAAAAATATTAAAAAAAAACTAAAAAGACTGCCTAGCAAGTAGCAACTTACAAAAAGGTTTGCCCTGTGAAAAAGACATCAGATCTAATGTGGAGCCAAGCTTCTGAATATACACGGCCTAACTCTATCGACCCTAACTCCAACAAATTCTACATATCAGTAAGTATGTATGGCTTGGCTGTTTCGTCACTTACTTTAGATCTGAAACTAAATATTCGTTTCACCTCCACGACGGTAGCGAAACAGCGAAGCCATACATACTTTTGTGGTCGTCGAGGTAACATTTTACATGAAATGTTTTTGGTGGGATTTATTTATTTTTTATACTCATTTAGGTGAAATAAGTATTATATTGGTTGTTTCAACATTTCAATTACCTTTAAGTACATTAATAGTAATTATTATTATCAGTCCTTTTGACTGATTTGAACCCAGATCGAAGCTTTATAATAAACTAGAAATGTGAAACTGATCCCACGCTTGGTGCGTAAGTGCACTGATGCGGTTTAGTATGAAGTTTTTCTACTGCATTTATATTTCTATTTTGGCTACTCTGTGAACCTTTTATAGAGCGCCCGCTCGTAGTAAACAAACAACGCTATAACCAGTTCAAAGAGTTTCAACAGACAACAACACACTCGGCCTTCACAGAGTAATACATTTGAGAGTTTTTTCGCCATTTTACGCCTATTTTTAACACATACCTAGGTGTTTACCCAGTGTAACTTTAAACGTGTTTCATTTTTCTTTAACTTGTATTTTTTTCTAGGTAGTTTGTTCGCTTATTTATAACTAGTTGATGCTCGCAACTCCGTTGCGCGGAAATTCGTTGTCGCTTGGAAATGCACGTTTCCGAAATAAAAAGTTGCTATGTCTAATATAAACCGATTTTTTTTAAAAACCGTTCAGCGGTTTATGAGGAGAAGCGAAGAGGTAACAGACTGACAGGCTCATTCTCTCGTTTATGATATTAGTAAGGATGTATAGGATCCAACAAAATCCGGCACGTTTACCCTGACATTTCCGTTACGTTCATATCAGTTTCGATTAATCAGAGTCGAAACAGTAATCAGATGGTTCATAGGAAGTTTGGGTTAAAGTGTAAATTGAAGTCGGTTTAACTGTTCGCGGCGCCTGGCACCGACACTCTGTTATACTGTTATACGGTTGTATACGAGTTATAGTTGAATAGTGTTCATAGTTGATTAATTCCTGTTTGTACTAACTAAATAACTAAACTATAAATGAGGCGATGGTCCATAACAGAGTAAGGAAACTAACTATATATAGATTTGGTAATAACTTTCCTACTTAAAGCTGTTCCACACAAAAGTGTTAAGATGTTGTAAGTAGCCAGTAAAGTACCTTTTATGAGGTTTAGCAGATATTAAAGTAGGAAAGTTGCAGCCATAACAATATGCAGCCATATCAAAACGAAATAAGAACAATTGTCAAGTGTGAGATTTGGGGAGGCAGCTTGTGTAACATTGCTGCAAACTTGAACACCATGTTCGAACTTTGAACTCGAGTTGAAGTTCAGTGAGGACGACAAGTTGAGAATGTCATGGCCTTCTTACATAACCCACATCACACATCACATAGGCAGTGCCGGTTTTAGTACAACCAGTGCCGGCTCCGTGTACAATTATTTAGGAACAACAAATTATGGTATTATAGCATGACTTTTCGCCTCACTTATTGATATTTAGTTATAACTTAAAATAAGCTTACGTTACGTAGAGTCCACGTCACTTTCGTGTATTTCTGTGAAAGATTTCATTAAATATCCACATAAGTAATCATTTTTAACCGACTTCCAAAAAGGACCTCCTCCTTATACATGTTCGGCTGTGGATATTTTTGAAGTGTCCGTTTAAATATCATGATTCATAATAATTAATTATTATTTTAATGAGTAGACATTTATAAAATGTTATTCGCTATTGTCGCGCTGATTACATCATATTATAATCATGCAACGCATAATACTTTGCTTTATAATAATATTAGTTAAATGAGAACTAAAATAATGCGACTAAACGCAAATTATAATATTTAATTTATCTACTACTTGAGAATAAATAATAAGAGCATAAGTCTCAAAGACTTAAGATTAGGCAGATTACACTTAGCTTTCTGATGTAGCGGATGCGCCGGTTTTTACTTGCAATCAGTACCTCAAGGTCGCGACCACCGCCCATAGAACTCATGGGTTTTTTCACTTCCCGCGCAAAAACTACCGCCTAATTACATTATACATTATCGCAAAAACTATTAACGTCAAGTTTTTCATCATTTCTTGGAAATTCGAGAAGTAATGTATGAAAATTAGAGTTCTCCTGTGACTAGATACGCTATTACTTTGCTATGTTTATGTTAAAATATACTCTATGACATAATACTAGATTGTAATCTAATGATTTATGTCTTGTTTACTTCGCTTTTATAGTTTAATAATTGCTTTTTGTTTCGTTGTTGCAGTAGATAGCATGGGTCGGCTTGAAGGTGTTTAGAGCTAATTATTCGCCTAGGTAAAATTGGATGCGATGGATATTATATTCTCGAATCAGATAAAAAGGATTAACTGCCGCACTCAGAGACGAATATTAATTACTTAACTGTGATTAAATGAAGATTTTGACATAAGCCCCATACATTATATGTCAAACTCTTCATTAAATTAAAGTTTAATCATCATTAAATGTCTCTGAGTGCGGCCGTAAATGAAACCAAATGAATATGTAATCGTTTGTCTATTTTTTTTACATCTACTGCAACTTGCAAGTGACATTTGTTTCTATTTTTAACCCTCGAAAAAAAAGAGTTTGACGTGTCTGTCTGTCTGTCTGTGGCATCGTAGCATCCAAACGGGTGGACCGATTTTGATCTAGTTTTTTTTTTGTTTGAAAGCTGAGCAACATGATCGAGAGTGTTCTTAGCTATAGTTCATCATCATCAGCCTGCTCAGTGCTGGAAAATCGCGGTTTATCTGGTTCGTGAAGGGCCGATTAGCAACTTGCAGTCGTTTGGTGGGCTTTATATTTTGCTATCTAGTTCGTGACATTTTGAATATATATTATTATACACATTAATGGAAAGTTGACCTGGTGCTGCAGCATCACCTGGTAATCAATAGGAATCCCAACTCCTCACCAACTTAGAGCAGAGGTTTCGTGTTTAGGCTCATTTTAATTGCGACAACTAGTAAGACGGAACTGAACCTCTAGGTTACTACGCTCAAGGGTACGCTGACGACCTGGCGATTATGGTGGTGGGTAAATGCGCATCGGTGGTTGCTGGGTTGATGCAGTCAGCACTAAGAGTCGTCGAGGATTGGTGCCAAAGGGTCAAGCTAACAGTAAACGCTGATAAGACAGTCTTGATACCTTTCACCAAAAAGAGAAAGTTGGAGGGACTAAGACCCCCAACACTCTTCGGAAAAACTATTAAGTTTGCGGGTGATGTCAAATATCTAGGAGTAATCCTAGACAAAGGACTCACTTGGAATAGGCACATCGAGTATATTACGAAAAAGGCTAGATGTGCTCTGGGTTCCTGTTGGAAGCTTGTCAGCCGATACCACATATGGCTGCGTAGTGTGGCATAAAAAGGCTGAACAAGTAAACTGTAATAAAAGTCTAAACAGCGTACAGAGACTGGCATGTCTTATAATCACGGGTGCACTCTCGTCAACACCCGCCGCTTCCCTCGAGGCCCTGATCAACTTAACTCCGCTTCCTCTGCTTGTTCAGATGGAGGCCAAAAAGGTGGTTCTCAGGGCCAGGACGGCGGGCAGGACGAATTGGGCCTCTACCCCTTTTCGACAGCTGGAACAGTCTCTCAATGAATCACCTGTCATGGCCATGCCATCAGATGCCATGATCAAGGTGCACAGCTTTTCGAAGCTATACCAGGTTTTTATACCTTCCAGGGAAGACTGGGATAGAAAAATCCCAATCGATGTCCGCCCTAGCGACATAGTTTGGTTCACGGATGGATCAAGGAAAGACAACCGTGCGGGAGCCGGATTCTACGGAGGCAGGCCACTAAAAGGGAAATACGCCTGTTTGGGGGAGTTTGCGACCGTGTTTCAGGTTGAAGTCTTCGCTATCCTCGGTTGTTCACTAGAAAGCCTGAAGATGGCCCTAGTTAATAAAAACGTTTTTATCTTCTCCGATAGTCAAGCTGCACTTAAAGCATTGACTGCAGCAGAAGTCTCGTCAAATTAGTTCTGGAATGCATTGAGACGTTGAACATGTTGGGAAGGAACAACAACATCCGCCTAGTATGGGTCCCGGGCCACAGTAACGTCCCCGGAAATGAAACCGCTGACGAACTGGCTAGGCTTGGGGCTGAGAGTCTCATATATGGCCCAGAACCAGTCTGTGGTATAACTCCCAGTACCACAAAACAAGTGCTCAAGGAATGGGGTCACAGACTATGCAGGAAGCAATGGGCTGAGACCCCTGGCCTTGAACACTCCAAGGCACTAATTCCTGGCTTCAACAAGAAACTATCAGAATTAGTGCTCACCTTGGGTAGGAACCAATTAAGAATCCTTACCAGAAGCCTAACAGTTTGTTGAGCTTGCAGTGCGCAAGCTCAACAAACACCGAAACAGAATGGGCATTTGTAGCACAACGACTTGCAGATTCTGTGAGGAGGAGGCTGAAACACCTATTCACCTTCTCCTCGACTGTCCTGCTCTACTACAGAGCAGGAACAGACACCTTGGTCGCCACGAATACTCATCCACAGAGGAAATTCGTGACACCAACCCCAACCATATCGTTCAATTTATGAGCAGTATTGGGTTGGGAATGATACTCTAGTGCGAAGGAGTCACAATAGATCCTAATGGGTCGCAGTGACGTCAGGGCTACAGCGACCTGCCTTCTTTAAAAAAAAAAAAAGACGTAGATAAACAGTAAATATTTGCATGATGCTGCTGCAGCATCACCTAGATTCTACAGGAGCCGAGCTCCATATGAACCCAAAGCGGAGGTTTCATGTTTGGACTCATATTGACGGCTTCATCCAAGAGGACATTCATAGATGGTATTCATTGGGATATTATCCTGTTGATATGAATTATTTTGCAATATAGCCAACACAAGTTTAAAAAGCATGGAATAAAATTAAATTAAGAAATTAAAAAAAAAACCCCGCCAAACAACTTTAAAAAGTAATTAAATAATATTTACTGACTTTAAGTTTAAATAATTCCTATGTTAAAGTGATATTTTAGTCCATAATTGTTGTCAAGGTGTGTCGGGGGACCGCTAATGTAGATGTTTGATTTCACATAACATTATAGTTTAAGGGTCAGTTCACAGCGAACCGAAACGAGACAATCAGTGACTTGGCGATACAAAATGCAAAAGTCGCTGTTGGCGGTCCCTCGACAGACCGTGACAACAATTATGGACTAAAATATCACTTTACACTTAGGAATTATTTAAACTTAAAGTCAGTAAATATCATTTCATTACTTTTTAAAGTTGTTTGGCGGGGGTGTTTTTAACTTTCTTAAATTAATTCACATTTAGACTAAATTGCGTAATATGAACAGTATACTATATACCAGAAAACCTTTAATAATCACTTTTAGTATGTCAAATTCATGAATATTATTGTCAGAGTTCAGACTAGCTGTCCCGGCAACATTGTTTTGCCATATAAAGTATTTCGCCCTTATTTCGCCCATATTATTTTATTATGATTTTATTGAAGTGACTAAATAAGTATGTCACCATGGCAACGTCCAACGCTATCCCGTCGCACAAACAATGGTCGCCGTCAGTCTCGAGTTGTAATAATTTACTATTATTTATTCAACAAATGCACTTAATATAAAAAGTACCCAGTAGCCGATTCTCAAACCTACTGAATATGCATATAAAATTTGGTGAAAATCAGTAAAGCCGTTTCGGAGGAGTACGGTAATCTAACATTGTGACACGAGAATTTTATATAGGTATAAAATAAGTACTTGGGAGTAATTGTACTATTAATATTCTGCAGAATGTATTTTTATAGAGAACTTACAAAATTTGTGTTTCATATGTCATGTAACATGTAGCCGTTTTATATCTAAAATAAAACACGATAACAAAGTCCTAGCAATCATAACTAGTACGAAGTTTTTCAAAAAAAAATCGTTTTCCATCATCCGTATCGTCAGACCTCTCGTATCCTCAATCTTCTACAAAACATTTCCAAGAGCATTAAGCGGCCTATATTATGTACTATCAGGGAAGTTGATTCATATGCAGATGGTGGACCTACGTATTTTGGTCGCGTTATGTCAAATAAGTCACAGCCACTTTGCAGTTGCTTTGCAGCCAGAGTAGACAGTAGTTATGTCCATTGTGTCACAGGCCACAGCCATTGAATTGACACAATCCGACCAAATGACGTAGGTCCGTCAACTGCTTATGATTATGCAATTTCTTCGATGGTACGTTAGTACGTACATAACATCTAAGGCTGTTAGTGGAGCTAAGTTCAAGCGCATGTTCTAGTCTAGAATCTTGATAATACTGTTGGGTTATCTGGGTGTAATGCGACGTGACCCGCGGGTTATCTCCCATCTGCATCCTGGACGAGTATCTCCATCAATGCCGAGACTGCATAACTGATTATATTCATATAATATACATAATCCGTGTCGTGACATTGCCGTTATTATGCGTCCTTCACGTTGGCCTATGATAGACCAATACACGAATAGGGAAAATTACGCAAAGGTCGGAGCAGAGAGCGCTACAAGCACATACAGTGAATAATCCGACCACAATCTGGCATGTTACACACGTCATGCCATAATATTGACATAAACGTTGTCAAAATTAAAGTGGGACTCGGCGGGTCATACCAGCCGCATGCATCCTGACCGTTGGGCAAAGGTCACCATTGAGTGGGTACCAGAGGACGGACGACGCCACCGTGGACGGCCTCGAAAAAGATGGCGAGATGAACTGGATGCCTACAAGCCAGGCTGGCCCGCGGTGGCGTTAGAGCGAGACAGATGTAAGACCTTGGGGGAGGCCTTTGCCCAGCAGTGGGATAGTATAGGCACGTAAAAAAAAACGTTGTCAAACGTCGAACAAAACTTTTTGATTACTGTCTATGCTGTTGCTACCTCTAGCGTAAAAACATTGCAGTAATCCTATTGTGTGTTGACTTGTAGAGTGGTATATTCGTCTACGATTGCCCATGATCAACGCCGATTGTGCATGCTTTAGACAGCATCGCAGTCATGATTATCCCATTATTAACGCGAAAAGAAAATCTAAGGCTGATTTTAATTCAACGCCCACTGCCCGGCCCACGTGGACTTTAGGCGCTGATGGCCCGAGATGTATGAAATACTGGTAAGTATTTTAAATAACGGGAGGCACCCTGCCCTGAGTCAGCACGACACTAAAATCATCTTGAAGTGTAAAAGACCATGACACTCCCATACATCAGTGAAAACTGTATTTATACTGAGATGCTACCGAACAGTTGCCCAGACGATATAAGGCGAACTGGCGCTTAAACAATGGCCGATTATTTCATTACCGGTTGAGGAAACTCACACCGCGACCTTGGACGGTGAACAACTGGACACGTTTCCATCGATTATATTAATTCAGCTGTAGTATGTACTTAAAATATAAAGTAGAGGCTTCGACAACTTGTGCCTAACTTCGTGTATTAAGTCGTGAGTCGTGACTGAATCATTTATATTTTATGCAGTAGGTAATTCTTGTTATTTGTAGCTTTTTGGGCAATTAACAACAGAATTTGTTGCGCGAATACTGTTTAAAATCCTATGTCCTTCTCTCGTCTCGATGTTTGGGACTCTAAGTCTCTATAATCGGTTTAACGGCATAGGTGTGAAAAGTTAACAGACTACATACCTACTTTCTTTGTTTATAATATTAGCATGGATACTTCGAGCGGCGTAATTCCTTAAATAACTATCTAAAACAGACTAGGACAGACTCAAAGCAGTTTCGTATGCCTGTACAGCACTTTCGCCAATCTTATTAGTTGTATTTCGGAGAAAAAACTTAAGGGGGCAAGGGCAAAAATGGTAAACTTTGGGTATGGGAACCAATTGATATTATAAAGATATCATAAAACAACAATTCAATGTTTGAAGTAGCTTTCAGGGTTATCTTGTGTAGAGCAGTACCTCTACCCTCGTGAGAGAAATGATTTTCTTTCGGAATCAGAGTTAATAGTAATAACTGATGTCAGTGTTCATCGGAAACCCAGGTAATTTGATAAGGTTCGTTACCGGCGCGATCACGAGACGTCAGCGGCTGCTGTAGCCGCTTCCTGACTCCGGCGGCCTTCGATCGGCCACAACCGCTCAACATAAAAACCAGCCTTCGGCTTAATATGCATATTATACCAAAACAACCGTCGGAAGACGGCGATATCGATAATTTTAAACATACTTTACTAGTGGAGGTTGTAAATAAAATAATTAGGAACATTACTAACGATATTTATTAGGAATTTACGAGTAATATTTACAAGTTCATACGAGTCACTAATTACTTCCTCGCTTAAAATATCATTGGTACATTAGGTATCATTACTGTCGATATAACACGATTAACTAGTATCGTTACTTTCTAACGTCATTTTGATCGGTATTAGGAGAAACAAAAACTTACAATAATTTAGTAAACGGCGCAAGAATACATTAATATTTAACTTAGCCCAGGTATACGAACCGTTATAGTTACAGAGTTTGTCAGGCGGGTGTAAATAAGGTTATAAACGATGGTAATTTGGGTGAATAACAATATGGCGTCACATCGTTTAAATTCGTAACGGAGGTAATGGCGCGAAACGGCTTATCGTGACCGACTCCGACAAACTTAACCGGCTTGGAAGTTTCATCGCGATAAATGATGCATATTACACACAAAATATGGAAATCATGGGCAGAAGTGTGAGAAGCGATTATGGTGACAGGTGTACACTGTACATCAAATGAATTCGACAAAAGTTCAGTTAATGCAAGGCCGCGGTAAAGTTCAGGCAGGAGGAGCCTGTTGATGTTAATAATATTATAATATTAGTTGCAAACTAAATGTACACTATGAAGTAGGTACATACAAGGAAAATTTTATAAACTAAGACTATAATAATTAAAAAGGACATAATATTTATTTACTTAGTTCCTCCCTATAATACCGAGCTCCCTACTAGCGAGCGTTTGATTTGATCAAGTGCCAGAGTATACAATAAATAATAATATTTTAACAACTAAACTAACTTCTGACTAAATTAAAGCACTTCCAAATTTTTTACAATTTCATTTAGGCAATAAATTAATTAATATATTGACACTATGATAGAGCCCGTAGTAAACCTGAGACAGGTACACTTGACCTCACAAGTCACACGTACACTCTCAATTTAAAGCTCGTAATCGAGACACCAGCAGGGGTACCACAATATCGGTACACCGTAACTATTGTGACTGCACCGAGATACATAATTTTCGATGCATCCAAAAATGTTTGACACTCCCGCGAGGTCCCCGAAGGCCGCCGCTGCATGCTAGTGGGTCTCCACGCACTTGCCCTCGACCTTAATCTGGCCTGTGGGGCAGTTGTCCCCGCTGAAGCTGGCACGGTTGTCCAGGTCCATGGGAGTGGTGCCGGCGGTCGTGGTCGTCTCCACGCTGGAGCTCCACACCCAGGTGGAATCCTCCCCGGCCCGGGTCGCGTAGCCGCTCGCGCCCGGCTCGGCCGACCGGCTGTTCGCCGCAGCCTCGTTTTGCGCTCCACGAGACCCAAACGTATTAGGTTCTCGTCGTATGTTGTTGTCACTGGTCCCCCGGCTGTTGTCATCTCGTGACTGGTTCGCGTCGACTTCGGAGTACCGCCTGACATCGCGGGCACCCGCCCCGTCGCCGCCTGCTCCGCGATACTCGGTATCGCTCCCCGACCGCCGATCGTTGAAATTGTTTTGCTCGTGTTTGTAGGTATTGGCGTAGAGAGGCTGCCGGTCCGTCGGGACGTTGGAATAAATAGTCGTCCGTATTCTGTCGATGCTCTCGTCAGTGATTTCGTTGGATCTGTCGCCGAAGCCCCGACGCTCGGTCCGGGGCGGGATCACGGTCGGCCCGGCCGGCGGTCTCCCGGGCCCGAACCCGGCGGTCTCGCCGTACCGGTCGCCGGACGGTCGGGCCCCGGTCGGGCCGAGACCTAGTGCCGCACCATCCCCGGGACCGTGCCTCCTATCGAAGCCCTGCCGTTCCTCCCGATGATGACCTCCGCCACCGTAATTATAATTCTCCCGCACCGGTCTGTCGTCGAGGAGTCGGATCTGACGCCGATGCCCGGGTGGAGGCGGCAGCCCGAGCGGCGGCTGGTTTTCATTAATTGAATGTGCGCCACCGCAGTACTCATAATCTTGCTCCAGACCACCACCGGAGCGGTAAACGCTGGCGCTCGAGGCGACCCCGACGCACAGTACTAACGTCAACAAGCACATGATCACTGCGAACCAATTGCTGGCATGACCGGCGCGCGGTTGCGATGACGACGCGGGCTCTACTGCGGCGGAGCCGGTGTTACGTCGAATATGTATCACTTGCCCGATGTACACTATTTATAAACAGACGCGTCGTGACTTCGTCACCGGCGCTACGTCACGACCCGCGTCGAGAAAACCTGTATATGTTACCGCGAAGCTCTGGGTCATCAATTGTACCGCCTTTGTTTTATGGCGCGATCGAGGTCGACGAGTGGTCGAATCAAAATTTGGAAACCGCGGCCTTATTTTTCATACAGTGCTCGAGGGGAATGACGATTTACGGTCAGTGAGTAGTCACGTGACACTATGATTCGAGACAACGTTTCTAAGTATCCTATTTTGTCCTACAGTTTCCTCGAAGAGGCAGAGGACGGAAACTCTGGCATGCGTCAAATCTCAAACATTCCACGGCACAGGAATTGAAGGTTAACGAATTTGCTATTCTTGAAAGTGGAAGCCTCAATTTATCGGAACACATTTTAGATTATAATGAAATGCTTGTGACGGAGACACTTTACCGTTGCGTGTAACTGTTTGCGCTGAATAAAATTGATAATATCTAGTAAACGAGGACATTGTGTGTGCTTTCTCTATAGGCAAAATTCACATCACACCTTGACATTCAGTCTAGATATCATTATATTACATTATTAAAACGACCAGTTATTATAAAATTAATTAGATAGCTACGCGATACACATATAATTGCTTCGAGAAGCTTGCATAATCTAGTGTATACAAAATAATTATAAAACTAAAGTCTGAACACATTACATTTCACGGATCCCGGTCACTGACAGCACCACACGATCACACCGCTAGTGTTTGTCCACGCACTTGCCATCTATTTTCACCTGTCCGGTGGGGCAGTTGGCCCCGGCGATGGAGGTCCGGTCGTCCAGGTCGTCGACTGCCGTCGTGTTTTTGGCCTCGCCGGCGTCGCTGGTGCCCCATACCCACGTCGACTCCTGCTCGTCGCCGTCGTCCACGGGGTTAATTGTATTGACCAACGGCGTCTCATTAGGCTCGTTGGGCCTCACTGGGGTCTCGTGGTTCCTCCTAGCCGGTTCTTGAAACGACGAATGAGTCAGATCGTGGTTTTTATTAATTTTCACCCCATACTCCCTCTGGTCCACCTCCTGACTGGGGCGGACGTTCGTTCGCAATCGGGGCGCGTTCTTCTCTTTCATTTGGGACTGCTTGGGGAAGGGGTCGGTCTCGTGCTTCGGCTTGTTCGTTTTCGCCGGCCTCCCGAAGTAGGGCTCGGCCCTGCTGAGCGGGGAGGACCGTGGAGGCTGGAGCTCCTGGAACTCCTGCAGGTAGACCTCATCATACAGGACGCGGGGGCGCGCGCAGCTCGCGGCGCTCAGCACCAACAACAACAGTATAGACATGGTCTCGCTCTGCGCACGCGCATGGGACGTGCGACCGGTACCGCGGCGCAGCTGATACTATACGCGCCTTGGATTTTATGCTAATTTTACTTGTTTGTTTATAAAATAGTCGTTATTCCAAGACGCTGAACTCAAAACGTCTAATAACAAAAAAAAATAGTTCCCCGTAATTACATTTTTATGAACTTGAATACTTATTTTGTAGGACTTGTCAATACAATCGCATATTTTGCTAATTAGGTTCATTAGTAGAATGGTGATAGTCTGTTTACATTCATTTTCGATTTGCAATGAGATAGTAGTAAACCATTGTTTTATTATTTCTCAATATTAAATTACAGTGTAACTGTGGAAATATGCGCGGAGGACGCAAAGGAAGATCTTCCGACCGAGCGAGGTGTGATGCTCGGTCAGGCCGGAGCCCACGTGATATATTTCAGCTGTCGTATATATACCGACGCGTTTAGAAAACTTCGATAGTGCGATGCAGGAATGTTAGGCGAATTGTGGGTACCGCCACATAACCGATATTCTATCGCCGGCGAGATGTAGGATAAGTAAATCATTTTTCTTTTTTCTCTGGCAGCTAATATTTGATTGTAATAGACACTCGGTTTGAACTCGGGCCTCGGGGCGGCGAATTATTATATTATTTCCATTTTCCAATATCTTGCAACTCTGATTTCTATCATTGTGAATTTCGAAAAACGCTAACTCTTCTTCTGACGCTACCAAATAAATTAATATTATGGGTCAAATCTCTTTCTTTTTGCAATGACATTGAAATCGTCGCGCAAACTTAGTCCTTTGGTGTTAAGTTAACTTCGCTATCGACACTATCGAATGTTTGAATAAGTACCCCGTTGCGTTTGCTACACCTGTGGTGAAGGTGCTTCAACCTTAAACATTCCAGTGGAAGGTTTTCCCGCAATTTGATATTCAGAGCTGATCATTGCCCACACAATAACAACATTCTAGTGCAGTCAATGACTTAGCTTAAGCTTAAAGTCGCTCCTACATGGAAATTTACAGGACTAATAATACCTCCATTAATAAATACTACAATTATAAATGTTATAGCTTTTGACTCTTAACACTGAACCGATTTTAATATACTTAACCCGTCGATCGTGGAGTAACGAGACACAATAGATATTCTATTGTGTCTTGGACGCCGGTGACCGTATGGGGCTTGATGAATTAATGGACGTTGTCATATAAAAATGTACGGTCTCCGTATGATAAAAAAATCTAAGCGGGCCAAATCGCAATAACAGCCTGTTTTAAAAAACTTGCAGCACAGTTTGTTATCAAATCTATCTACTAGATCAAACTTACTCCTGCTGTTGCCAAATACTGAAGCGCTGCCCGAAATTGGGATCTTTTTTAATCAGTACAATGAGTTTATGGCTTAAAGCTTAAAATATAATGAATTCAGAATATTATGCTGTATTGCACTGTGTATAATATTATGTGCACTCAAAATATACCCGTTATTAACCTACATAATATATCAGGTAAATAATATAAAAATTCCACCCAACATTTTTATTAACTTGAAAATACATGGTAACCGTAAGCAACATATGAGTCATTGACGCTCATCTAATATAACTTTAATAATATTATATACTTACAATATAACTGGCACTCTAAATTACTGACAATTCATCAGTAAAGTGCCACAATCTCAACAATTTTACAATACATTCAATAAGGGGGCTTGTAGCTAAGGGGGGTCTTAGAAGTCTACATACGGGTGTCACTAGATTTTTTGGACTGACATTTCAATTTTTTTTAATATTTTGGATATAAAGCAAGAGGGCAAGTGTGAAACGACAAAAGTTACAAGTATAACTCTTGTTGTACATCGTGTGCCATAAGCGACGGAAATCGCTTACAATCTGACGTTCCATCTGCGCTTTAACTGGTCCAGTTCATAAGAAACAGGGATATTTCTTAGGGGTTTTCACTATAATTTAATTTATTCTGCTGGTCTTGATTTGAATAAGACGATAACATGCAATGTAGGTGTTAGGAACAGGTTCGTTGTTTATACTCCGCTCCATATGTATCGGGTATTTTATAGTTAAAGTCACGCTCGCATGTGATACATGTTTTTCGACAAATGACGTCAAAACATAAATATCACAAAAATATTATAATCGAGAATATAATTATTTTGTATGAACGGTTCATACATAGTCATATAGCAACCGGTAAACCTGTCGGTCTATTACATTTTACTGATCAAAATATTAATATAAATATCTTCACATATTATGAGAATATAAAAACTATCCAAAGGTGGCCCGTATAGAAATGTTAACCTTATCTATAAATCATGACAACAGCGGCTACAATTACAATAAGCCCAATAAATACAATAAACATTACTATTGAGATAGAAATTAATTTAGCTAAAAGACCAATAAACAAATCACAGTCAACAAAATAATGCAACTTAGATAAAACTTTACATGTAAATTCATCGAAGCTCATAACATTTAAATTTCGGTTCCTCGCGAAAACAAAATTACAATATTCATCTACCGATCACGTGCAGGCTCGGTGATCATCCTAACGGAAGCATCTAGCCACAGATCTGCCTAGAAACAGTGTCACCGCCTGAAATGTACACCGACAATGAACGGAAACAAACACAAACGCCGAAATTCTGTCTAATGAGTTTCCACGCACTTTCCTTCCACTTTAATTTTTCCGGTGGGACAGTTGGATCCGTTTATAGCTGTCCTGTCATCTAGATCGTCCAGGGAACTTCGACCTCTCGCCTCCACCGCGTCGTTGGAGCCCCACACCCACTCCGCCTCCCGGTCCTCCCCCTCCCTGGATGTCAGGTTGGGGACATTCGTATTTCTTCCATCGAGTCTCGTCTTTTCGTAGTTCCTCCGGTTCCCTGAATCTCGAGACGACTCCAGAGTAGTTCCCTCGTGATTTTTATTAACCTTTACCCCGTGATCTTTCTGCTTGTCCCGACTGGAGTGGCCGTTGGTTCTCAACTTCGGCACATGTTTGTCTCTTAGCTCGTGGGACTGTCCGTCGAGCCCGACGCCCCCGTGGATGGGCCTGTTCGTTCTCGCCGGTACCTCGACTACGTCCCTGCTCAGGGGGTAGGGTACGAGGAAATCCTGAGGGTAGCCCTGAGAAATTGGCAGGGCTCGCGCGCAGCTCGCGGCGCTCAGCACCAACAACAACAGTATACGCATGGTCTTGCTCTGCGCACGCGCATGGGACGTGCGGCCGGTAACACGGCGCAGCTGATACTATACAAGTTTTCGAACTTATGTTAATTTATCTAAATTATTTGTTATTAATGTTTTTCAATAAAATTTTATGATCGTGAGCTGGCAAGTATCATATACATAATCCATACTAATCCATATTCCATATTAAAATTATAAAATTGTCTGTCTGTCTCGCTTTCACGCTAAAACTACTGAACCGATTGGAATTAGACAGTCTAGAGTCTGAGAAAGGACATAGGCTACTTTTTAACTGGAAAAAAGAGTAGTAAGAGGGTATTTATGCGTAAAAATTTTCAAGTAGTAGTAAGTTAGTTAAGTAAGTTTAAGTAACTAACTTATAGATGGCGCTGAAATTCGACTAAATCGCTAGTGGTAATACGAATTCGTTCCAATAAGAGGTGGTAAGAACATAACCATGTCAGTAAGACGTGGGTGAATAGTGGATAGGGGGAGGGGGGTAACTTTGCAGTAATGTAGGCTACATTTTATCCCGGCATTCCCACGGAAGCGGGAACCAACGCGCCCTATAAACTGAAGTCCACACGGACGGAGTCCCGGGCAACAGCTAGTAATTATAATATGCAGACCTTCTGATATCAATGTTGATATAACAGAGCATAAACAATGCATCAAAGATATCTGGCGGAAATGCTAATCGAAACATTGATCATGTCATTTTTTTCAGTCCGAGGAGACCATCTAACAAAAAGTTCACCACTGTGTAAAATTTTGTTAAAATCAGTCTAGTAGTATCGGAACCTATTTGATGCAAACAAACTAGCTTAACAAAAAATATATTTTGTCTACAAAGAATTCAGCATATATAATATTTAAAAGTAGCGATTATTTTTAAATTTCTAAAAAGCACCAAATTATTAACGATTTATTTATTTTTTCATGTTTGGCCGCCGTACACGTCGAAATATGTTATCGGCAGACACTCTCCATTGATTTTCACCTGCCCCATTGGACAAATTTTAGCGCCGGGAACACTGTAGATTACGTCGTCTTCGTAACTCCTGGCGTTGGGTATCGGCACCACACATATTCCATTAATCTTCACCTGCCCCGTCGGGCAGTTGGCTCCGTCGAAGACGGTCCTGGAGAGGTGTGGGCCGACTTTTTTAACTGTCCAGCGGGGTACACACTGTCCAGCCTCGTTCACGAAGCCCCCTGCATACAAGCAGTCCTGATAATCGAGGTACATTACAGCTTTTCCGAAGGTCGTGCCCGCGAAAGCCGCGCCCAAAACTAGTAGCAGGATTGCGTTCATTTTCGGGCCGTCAACAGCAGCATAATGGTTTTATCTTGCTTCTTTACATTACTTATTTAACTAACTCTGCGAGAAATTATTGGCGTGAAATTTCCAGAAGGACTTACATGCCGTTTAGCTGTGACGATAGAAATATTAATCGATCATATTAGCGACGGGCTCATGTAGGTACAACTGATTAAAGTCATATTTTAAGTTTCTGGAATATTGGCTATAGTAAAAACAGTCGTGATAAGTCCGCCCTCGAATCGAACGATTCGAATCGAAACGAACACATTTAGACATCAATTCCAAATAACATAAATGAAACGAAAAATAAGGATTTTAGCAATTCGATTTATTACAATATTATTTTTGCGGAGTGTCCGCGGTGTCCGGTTCGGGGAAATAGAAGACCGTGCCATTGATATTAATCGTGTCCGTACACGTTCCGTTGATTACATGCTGTCCTATTTGACAGATTGGGACATCTGCGACGTCTTCCGAGCTTGTCCCTCCGCTGAGCACGACGACCACCAGCAGCACCAACAGATGCATGCTCGTTCTGTAAATGTTAATCAGAGACTCCCTTATGATCCATTTCATTTATATTGCTTATAACAAAATTAAATTTTAATCATCATGGTTAAACACGAGTACTATGATAGTATTAACTTGTGCCAATGCAACTAAGCGTGATAAAATTGTCGATAATAATATTTAATTCAATTTTCACAATAAACTCAATTTCGACTTGTAGCTTGACGCGTGTAGCTCTTTGCTGCAAAATAATAATTGAAATAAATCTGAAATTGAATACTATTAAATTGATTTAGAAGCAGCTCGCGATATATTTCTCTACCGTCAAATTGTATCGCACGCTTTAAATTATTACATTTGATTACGTGCAATATAAATAGAATAGAGGATCGACAGAAAGTTAAAGTTTAACATTTACCGAGCATGAAGCTGCTGCTGCTACTGCTGGTGGTGGGCGTCGTGATCAGAGAGGGGACGAGCTCCGGGAAGCCCGGGATAGACTGTCCGATGGCGGTCAAGACCAAGGAGGGAGGATGCCCCCCGGGCTTCAGGAGAACGATCGCAAATTTCGAGGGAAAAAACTGTCCGACGGGGCAGATAAGAATCGCGGGAAAATGTGTGGACAAACATTAAACAGACTTTTGTCACCGTATCAAGCGATTATTACGAGTATTCATTTCTTCAAAAAAAAATATTATAATTAGTTTCATTAACAGTAGTAAAGACAGCTTAATTTTTGAACCACCATAGTCCTCCAATCTCCATATTCTTCCTTCTGTTTCAAATCTTATTTGGTGAGATATATTAGAGGACTATCTCTCCCCCTCTCTCCCCCCCCCCCTCTTACGCAATTTATGAGCTTATAATCCAAAAGCTCATAAATTGCGTGACATTTAGACAGCCAGACTTTCGTCATTTTATAAAAGCTGAAACCATTTTGTTTTTTTTATATTTTTTGTGTAAATAGCTAATATTGTATAGAATTCTATGATGGGCCGGGAACTGGATTAGGAGCTAAACTAAAAATACCGCCGCCACCGTGGCTGCACTATGGCCAGAAATCGCTAAATAGCGAAAATTGGAAATTGGCAAAAAACTTCGATATTGATGTGGAAAAACGTACCCTAAGATAAGTTTTAGAAAGATTAACATAAATAATAAAATATATAATATTATTTTATTACGAAAAATATATTTGTTGGCATTGTTTTTTTTTTTTTATATGAAATAAGGGGGCAAACGAGCAAACGGGTCACCTGATGCAAAGCAACTTCCATCGCCCATGGACACTCGCAGCATCAGAAGAGCTGCAGGTGCGTTGCCGGCCTTTTAAGAGGGAATAGGGTAATAGGGGAGGGTAGGGAAGGGAATAGGGGAGGGTAGGGAAGGAAATAGGGGAGGGTAGGGCAGGAAATAGGGGAGGGTAGGGAAGGGAAAAGGGTAGGGGATTGGGCCTTCGGTAAACTCACTCACTCGGCGAAACACAGCGCAAGCGCTGTTTCACGCCGGTTTTCTGTGAGCACGTGGTATTTCTCCGGTCGAGCCGGCCCATTCGTGCCGAAGCATGGCTCTCCCACGTTTTGCCTGTTACTCTTTCAAAAACCAATTGAATGGTACACCTTGGACTGCCAAATGTATTGCTGGAGTTACGTTTGAGTCTCGAAGAAGCTAAGAGCTTCAGGTATGGATTAATTATTTTGATTAATATATTATTATAAATTGCTGGCTATATGGATTAATAATAATTTACTGAAGTAAGTGAAAGAATGCGATTGAGAAACGAAACCATTTTCAATTAAACTACTAAACTTTAATTGAGTGATCTAAAGTCCATTTATGTTCATAATTTTTATTCTCATACTCTACAAATATATATATATTATTTATTTTATTCTTCATGCACAAAGTTACAAAGACACATTTAAAAGTTTGTAATAATGCATCGGCGTACTTATCTCTTAAAAGAGATCTCTTCCAGCAAACCTTATAATTTTGTGGATGTATTGTAATAGAGGGGTACATAAGATATAAATAAATATAACAAAAACGGCAGATAGTGTGAAGACAGATGCACATTGGTTAAAAACATAATGAAATTTAGTAAAAGAGGAATATATATATATATATATATATATATATGTTCTTGAGTTACAGCCTGGAGACAGACAGACAGACGGACAGACAGACAGACAGACGGACAGACATCGAAGTCTCCGCTGCTACGCTGCCCGCTGTATTGCCAAAGATATTTTAAGTATACTCATGGTAAAATAACGTTGCATTACAATTCAAATTTTAATTTATTACTCGTCACACCTTTCTAATGTTTTTCCACACATTTTCCATCGATTTTGACCTGTCCCGTTGGACAGTTGTTCCCCTCAAAGGCTCTCCTGTAGATCCCGCATCGTCCGTCCTCCTGCCTATATTGCTCTGGACACTCGGCGTTTGCGGCACTCGGCCCTCCACTTATCACGACGCCCACTATCAGCAGCAGCACCAACAGATTCATGTTCGAGCTATTCAATATTTGCCTCTCTTTTGATCCCCATTTTATTCAACTGGCTTATTATAATGGTAGGGCACGGTTAAATTGTGTTTGATTAAAAACATAATACGTAATTTAAAGCGTGTGATTTTAAGGTATTAAAATATTTATGTAAATTTATGTTTTATAAAAATTGGAAAAAAAAATGCTTTTATTTCAGAGTTCAGATAAACCCGTAAACCCTCCGTGTCTCGTACACGGGTATGACATACCCCAGCGGTAAAAAAATTGCTACCATTTTTAAAACGAAAAAAGCATGCGAGTTGGTTTTCTCAGTAGCTGCAAATAAGACGTTGCTGCTATAATTCCTGCCAAATATTCAGTTCGATGTCTGTCACTTATTCTGTGACATGTGTTTAAAGTGCGCTGGGGAGTACATACCCCACCTGGTACGGCGCGTAGCTAAAAAGTTAAGTGTGAATTCTTTTGTTTTTATTTATTTACATGTTTAATTTGGTGTTTAACTTGATGAAATATTATTTTCTGGTATAAGTTTATTTAACTAAAACATGTCTCGGTTATCGAAAAAAAAAAAATTTAAGAGCACTGACCGAAGAAGATGATGATTGTGACGCTGAGCTAATGAATTCCTAACAAGAATCGGATGGTGATGAAGATCAAAGTAGCGATACCGGCTATGCCCTATACTAAGTAATAGGAATACTGGGCACATTTGTAAAATATACAATGTGTCCCGACACTGGTGTCCGACCCTGTAATGTCATGATATGTGGCATATTTAATCGACAAATTGGCTCTCAAACTTTTTCTCTCTCTCGCGGTTGCAAAATGGCAGCCATTTTAGTTTTTCTCGGGCTTTCACTATAATCTTACCTACTTCTCATGTTAATATCCTATGAAGATAAAAAAGGTCTTATTTGATAGCTAAACTTGTGGACTACGCTTACACAGGCAATATGTTATAAATTTTATGGAATTAAACGTAGAAAAACCAAAGTTTAAGGATTTTTTTTGATTACTCTCAATCTCATTTTTTGTGAGTAGCTTTATTTTGATAAGACGAACAACATTTTTATCTGCGAAAAATCTTGAAAGTGGTAGCTAACAGAAATAGAAAGGATTTCATACTTTGATTTGATGGTCCTAAAATATGGATTGTTCTATTTGTAGGACAATGTTACTCTTAAATTATATAACTATTAACCTATCAATATACAAAAAATCAGCTTGTTAGGGTTCCGTTTTAGGGTTCAATAGTCAACCAAGTTTTGTTGATTACAGAACCCTATAACGGAACCCTATTGAGGAGATTTTTTGTATATTGATAGCTTATTAGTTATATAATAAAAATTTGCTTGATAGTAATAAAAAAAATCTAGGGCTCCCGTACTAGGAGGTTTTCATCTTAAATAAATTCCTTTACTTCTATGATCTAAGTCAGATAGTTTAGAAGTTGTAACGATTTTCTTATGAAGTATTGGTCAGATTAGTATGAAGCCAGAGATTTTTTTTTCCAAATGTTGGAGAAAAAAAAATTTGAAAGCCAATTTGTCACTAAAATATGCCATACATTATGACATTAAGGGATCGGACACCGGTGTCGGGACACATTGTATATTATGTCCATACTATGTATGTAACATACAAATGTTTGTGTCTAAATAACTGTCAATATTACGGAAATTAAAGTGACCAAGATCTGTTTTATATTATTTTTTTAAATTAATATTGATAAAAGATTAAAACTAGATCTACTAAAGAATTTGATAGTAATATGTGTCATTTGATTTTAGTACTGAAGAAAAGATTTTATAGTTTATAGTTTAAACACGTTGAAGAAAAAGTCAAGTTTCTGTACTTTTGCTTATAAAATGTATATTATAAAGTAAAATTGAATGTATTTTACTTAAATCGATTCATTATTAGATATTTAAATATATTACTTATTATTTTACAAACATGAGGAACAACTTTTCGGATTTAACTACCTTTTATTGTTGGGGTATAGCATACCCCACCTACTACAGCATGGTGAGATTAGTCACCTTGTACACGGAGGGTTAATCTATAAATGCCTCAATAATTAAAAATATTTTCAATTCCAAAACTGACAAAAATATTTAATGGTGAATATTACAAAAACCATCAGGCATCATTCATCAGGTTTTAAAAGTCTGTCTTCGTCCCTTGGATCTTTACATAGTTACAAGTTACAAGTACCACGTAGTACATGGTAATACCCGACAATAAATAATTATTATTAGAAGCACAACAAATAATTATCAGGGAAAAGTGAATTAGCAGTAAACGACAATCAAATATGTAAATGGGTAATGACAATCAAATATATGTATTATGTATAATATCTTGTTTTAGAAAAAAACAACAATGGTACTCAAGGAACAAGATTATTTTTTTTTATTACATGCCCATTGCTTGAGACAGTTACAAAAATGTTTAATGTATGTCAACACATTTTCCTTAGATTTTCACCTGCTTCGAAGGGCAGTTGGTTCCGTCGAAGGAGGTCTTGTATCCGTAGGAGTACTTGTATCCCCTATGTCGTGGAGCACATCGCCCATGCTGGCGACAACGTCCGTAGCCCCTGTTATGGGGCAGGGGCTCCGCGTAGGTTAGGACCTCTCCACTACTTGCAACTACGCAGGCAGCGGCCCCCACTAACAGCAGCAACACTAAGGAATTCATCTTCAGAAGTCACGATGTCAGCACCTCCACAAGTTTGCTCTGATTCTGATTTTGCTTCTTTATATACTGTTTTATTAATTAATTTATTTAATTAGCATTTTACAATTAAAATTACCGTGAAATCTTAGTTCTGCTATGTCGATATTGTAGTCTTAATTAGTTCCTAGGGTCTCCACCCTCAACTCAACTTTTATGGCACAAGTCACAACCAGTGGCTAGACCGTGTTGTTAAAATGACGGTTTCGTCGCCAATAGGATATATGAATATAACTGCAACGTTTTGACGCTAAAAGTGCAGCACCAGCAAAAACAGTCAACAAATGTTTTGTTCGACAATAATTGACAACGTTCCTGTCAATAGACTGATATGACAAGTCTTGTACAACCAAGTCGGATTATTTACTGTGTGTGCTACTACCGCCCTCTGCTCCGACGTTTGCGTAAAACCCTATAAAATAATACACCTTGGACTGCCAAATGTATTGCTGGAGTTACGTCGTTTGAGTCTCGAGGAAGCTGAGAGCTTTAGGTATGGATTAATTATTTTGATTAATATATTATGAACTAGATGACACCCGCAACTCCGTTACGTCAATATTCGTTTATCGCGCGGGAACTGTACATTTTTCCGGGATAAAAACTATCCTATGTCCTTTTTCGGGCATGGAGATACTTTATCTCCATGCCAAATTTCAGCAAAATCGGTTCAGCGGTTTTAGCGTAAATAGGTAATAGACGCATTCATAATATTAGCATAGTATGGATTGCTGGTTGTATGGATTAATAATTTGCTGATGTATGTTAAAGAGATGCGATTAAGAAACAAAACCATTTTCAATTTAACTACTAAACTTATGTTGAGTGATCTAAAGTCCATTATTTTATGTTCATAATTTTTATTCTCATACTCTACAAATATGTATATTTTTAATGCTCGTCCATGAGAAATTATTTACTACACCTTCGGAATAATTGTCAATTAGGTCCGCATCGTCCGTCTTCCTTCTTTATATTCACCGTCCCGGCTGGAGACGTCAGGGGAGCGTTTGAGTCTTGGCACGCACCGTGCATATGGTAGGAGGAGGAAATATGTCCCCGACGGGCAGTAGGGCACGTCGGAACCGTCGGTACCGTCTTTGGATTTGGAGACGTCATAGGCGCGTCTACCTATAACTCTGCACTGCCCAGAATCGGCCTTCATTGTTCCCGGTGGACAATAGTCAACGTCAGCGGCGCGTCTACCTCTTCCCACGCAATCTCCTTTAAGATAAAATTTCCCCTTTGGGCAGTAGGGCTCATCGGAAATGTCTTTGAAAGAGGCATCAGCGGCGCGTCTATCTGTAACCATGCACTTCAGCCCATCATCGGTCTTCACTGTTCCCGGTGGACAAGAGGTAACGCCAGCGGCGCTTCTACGTATATCTATGCACTTCCCATCATCGGTTTTTACCGCCCCCTGTGGACAGTCCGCATCATCAGCGGCGCGTCTATCTGTAACCATGCACTTCAGCCCATCATCGGTCTTCACTGTTCCCGGTGGACAAGAGGTAACGCCAGCGGCGCTTCTACGTATATCTATTATGCAATTCCCATCATCGGTTTTTACTGCCAGAAGTGGACAGTCGGAATCATCAGCGGAGCGTCTAAGTGGTGGTATACACTGCCCATCATCGGTTATCACTCCCCCCTCTGGACAGAATTTATTGATGTCTTTGAAGGTGTCTTCGAAGGAGTCATTAGCGGCGCGTCTCCCTATAAACTCGCATAACCCTCCCCCCATTTTCACTGTCCCCGGTGGACAGTCGGAATCATCAGCGGAGCGTCTAAGTGGTGGTATACACTGCCCATCATCGGTTATCACTCCCCCCTCTGGACAGAATTTATTGATGTCTTTGAAGGTGTCTTCGAAGGAGTCATTAGCGGCGCGTCTCCCTATAACATCACACAACCCACCACCCAGTTTTACTATCGCCGGTGGACAGTCGACTCCGGACGTGGATTCGGTGATCACGGTGCCCACCACCAGCAGCATTAGCAATTGCATGTTGTAATTGCGTGGTTTATTCAAATTTTTTACCAAAATAGTAATTTTCTAAAACAATAACATTCCTGCGGAGCGGTTACAGGAGAATGTTGGTGTTTGCTCTATATATTGTGCTATGCCTGCATACATAATTCAGTAATTTATTTTACACATTACTAAATTTCATGCTACAATTGGAGTAATTTCTTGGCTTAACTACCGTCAAGATAGTATATGTTTTATTTATAATACGTCTCCGTGGTGTAGGGGTTTAGAGGCTTGGCTCTTGGAAGTAGGTACGATTTCTAAGCTCATATAAAATATTGTTTCCTTGTTTGGATAGGACCTTGAATGCTAATGACTTGATTATTCAAAAAGAATGATGATGTATGCGTTAGATAGACAGTCGTGTCGGTCATCCTCTCAGAAGCCACACTGTTTCCGATATAATACGCTAATGAGGATCCCAACTTTCTTAATGCTATTTCACTTGACTAAATTTAGTTACTGAATCAATTAGACGTCTAAAAGTAAGGTGGAATAAGCCCTTTAGTTTTAACGAAATTGACCGACACCGAAATCAACGAAAAGCTGTTTTATTAGGGTTCCGTACCCAAAGGGTAGAAACGGGACCCTATTACTAAGTTTTTTTTTTTTTTATAATATCTATGGACGCTTCACACCACGTCAGTCTGGCCCCGTGGTAAGTACCTGATGGACTTGTGTTACAGGTACCAGACAACGGAAATAAATTTAATACTTTTATACTATACATATATTTAAGATTTTTATTATATTATACACATATTTAATATACACCCATGACCCAGGAACTTTGAAAACTTTTTGTTCCGTCGGCGGGATTCGAACCCGCGACCCCCGGCTTGAGCTACCAACAGCCCACCAACTGAGCCACAGAGGTCGTCAAATTATGTATCGTATGGAATTAGTTGTCTGTCCGTCTGTCCGTATGTCACCAGGCTGTAACTCAAGAACGGTAATAGCTAGATAGTTGAAATTTTCATGTATTGTGTAAATCTATTGCCGCTATAACAACAAATACTAAAAACATATTTAAGGGGGCTCCCATACAACAAACGTGATTTTTTTTTTTGGCCTTTTTTACTCTATATCAATAATGGTAACAGGTAGGTACTTGACTTTTTCACAAAATCCTTAGTTATATGTGTACTTTAATATTTAATAATAATATTGAAATAAAATGAAAAAGTAAGGGGGGCTCCCATACAAAAAACACAAGTTTTGGCCTAATGTTGCTCTTTAATGGTACGGAACCCTTCGTGCGCGAGTCCGACTTGCACTTGGCCGATTATATTTATAATGTTCTGCAAAAAACTATATCCTTATGATTTCCAAACGGAAGTCCGTTTATTGCAAATAATCGATGCTATCTCTTGGGGATTTTCCGTCCAACATCCTGATCCCGGCTCTGATATTGGGTTTCTGCTAAGCCCCGAATCAGTCAGCCTCCAGGATGACAACTTACAGCTTGATAGCAACAACCTTTAGTATCACGAAGTTGCTATTGTAGACTATAATGATTCATTCATACCACAATATAATAATACGTGGCCGGTTTCATTAAAACCAGACCAGTTACGCAGGAGTAATTCTATAGTGCCCAAGTGTGTGCGCAGTACACAAGAGCACGCTCTATTCCTTTTACTCTCATAACCCAGTGGGACGAAAGACCTACACGACTGGCGAGAGTTTAGGCGCAGGACCTACTTTTTACATGTCCATCCGACGCATGGAACATCTTACTTGTCAGACAACCAGGTGATCAGCCTGCATTTCCTAACCAAAGTTGGAAATAACATGTTTCCAAAGCGGGAATCGAACCCACGACCTCCAAGTCAAGAGCCACGCCCTTTACCACTGGACCAAGTGATGGAGGCGTTACCGATACCACAATATAATATACAGTATAGTAACTGGCCCGTTAGCTAAGACTTTGTCTTTATCTCTTCTTTATAGAATCGCCGATCAAAATGTATGGAATTGACATAAGCGTTCGTCGACTCCTCTAATGTCAATTTCATACAATATTTTCGTCGGCAATTCTATAAAGAAGCGATTAAGAAAATGTCTCGGCTACAGGCTCTGGTATATTATGTCCTTGTTTAATTCGGACGAAACAGAGACGAGTCTTATGAGCGATGTGTGAGTTCTCTGAGACCCATTTGCAGTTAAGTTAGATATTGCGATTTGCGTTCCTCGTATCAAGACCGGGCTGCCAAAAATATCAAAACACGCTAGCCCCGCTTACACACCCCGCTATCCTCCAATCGTGATATAATGATTCCATGAATCGTGCCTGCATGAATTGTACTTTGCGCTGCAGCTAATAGTGGACAATATCGCGTAACAACGGTTCCCGCATTATAGCACGAAAGTAAAGGTCGTAAGTCCCAAAAATGTTTTTGATGATTACCTAAAAATTAAATACAATACTAATATTTCCTTTAGCCATTATTTTATTAAGTGTGTGATTACGTGTATTAGTGTAAGTTATTTAATGATAGTAACTCAATAAGTGTAACAGATATTTGTTAAAAAGCCCAGAAATATTCATAATTTCCAAAAATATAACTATCGAGTAAAAATAAGTGAATCGTGTTTTCCGTTAGGCTAATATCAGATAAATATACAATTATTAAATAAATCTCAATTTTGTTTAAGTCAATCGTCTTCCGGGATCGTAATACTTATTAGAAAACACAGCAAAATTTGGCAGCCCGCTTTTAACCGATTCAATGCAGCGCACATTTTTGAAGACTTTCAGTCGTGGCGGCATACAATTTTTTCGTGACACGTTAGCCGTGTCATACGCCATAGAAGTAGATTGTCCCGTATCCCGGGTACGGGGACAATAAAAAGGAAAGAGAGATAAATAAAAAAAATTAACAATATAACAAATTTATTACAATAAAAATAAAAATATCTAGTCAGCGGAGAGCAGGGAACGCGGGTACGAAGCCTAGCCTCAGTCTATTTCTCAATCTCTTGAGCTCAACGCGTTTAGGGACACGACACTTATCTTGGGGACAGGCAGCGACTTGCGGGACTCCAGCTCCTCAAGTCTCCGTGAACCCGATGACAGCGACGGAGCGACGATTGCCAGATGTTGGTGGCCAAGTTGAGGTGAAGGCGGCAGCAAATTCAGTGTGGTGAGAGGTGGTGCGTCAACCAGACGGCATAGGCAGAGATAGATCGGTGCACAGCTGTAGCGGAGCTCAGCCGTAACAGAGCAGAGCCGTAACAGAGCAGAGCCGTAACAGAGCAGTAGCAGAGCTCAGCCGTAACAGAGCAGTAGCGGAGCTGAGCCGTAACAGAGCTGTGCCGTAACGCAGCAGAGCAGAGCAGAGCTGAGCCGTAACGGAGTTCCCCTGAAACGTTACGAGGCAGGCCTTAGGAGAAGGTACACTGCTGGCCCGCAAGCACGTGTCCGAGACCCGAGTCTTGAGAACGTGTTTGCGAGTCCATCACAAAAGCAAAAACACTAATTAAAAAAAGGAATTTAGAAAAAATCAAAAAATACAATTAAAGAATAAAAGGTTATTGAACTTTTGACACTGACATTGAAAACTAGGTCAGGGCCAATTTTGTGATAACAGCAAAGAAAACTATAAAAAATAATTTGACCACGGTGAAGGCACTAAATTTGCAAGTTAATATTAGAAATTAAGATGAGACAAAGAAAGTTAACAACACGTGGTCTGTCACAATAGACACAATTAAGACAAAATAAATTTTGTGAATTTCGCCACATAATAAAAACGAAATAAAGAATAACAGTTAAATTATAAAATAAATGAATTAAACGACAAATACCTTGAAAAATTCTACAAACACACACAAAACACTCACTCACCTAAACTGGGGACTGCTTTTGGAGATATTAAAAAGGACGACTTATCAAGCCGGAGGGTTTTTATACCCTCGAGCCGGTATATTTTTTTTAAGTTGAGTTTAAAGTCAAAGAACAAAAGTGGAAAGACATTTTTTTATTTAAGTTAAAAAGAATACATCTTTAGTAGTAATTTAAAAAAAACAATACTTTTTATTTAATGGGTTGTTTTCTTTTTTTGATCTCCACCAGACGGCGCGACGATAGACACTTCTAGATTTTCTATTGGTTCCCCACCGATCTGAAACTATCTGCAGGTTGGCATCACTGACTACATATGGGTAGGGTTGCAAAATTACGTAATTTTACCGAAAACGCTGGTAAAATACGCGTATTTTACGGTAATTTATATAAATTACGGTAAAATTACCGGCTACGTATGTATGCAGAATGGTGGTATGACGGCGGGCGGGGCGAGCGTGTTGCAAGTTGTAATTTGTGTACTGCGTGCGCGTCGCACGGTGTGAGTTGTGACGTTGCCGATTAGTGCTGTTTGCCATAATATTTTGCGCTGTTGCAACTTGTTGACAGTTGACGACACTCGACAGAGCATACAGCAAGCCGGCAGGCTGGCTATTATGTTGTTTTGACTTACTGCAGTCTAGACTTGCATTAAGTAACCTGTTTAATTGTTTATATCCACATTCTTAATGAAAATTATGCCACGAAATCAAATCTTTTTTTACCCAATTTTACCGTAATTTACCGTAAAATATAATATTTTACGTAAAATATCGTAATTTACCGAATTTTACGAAAGTAATTTTACCGCTTTACATCCCTACATATGGGTTGTGTTTCTAAAAAATCTCAGTGTCCTGTCAAGTGTGACATAAATCAAAATATCTTAAACCTAGTTTCCGTTAGCATAATATTAATATAAAACTGTATGTATTTATATATTTCCATATACAGGGTGAAATTAAACCTTCCTGCCAATTTTTTTCCAGGGCTTAGGTATCACTAGGAGAGTCCATTTAACTAAAAAAAAAATTGGGTGTTATTTTTTTTCAATGGCATATGTTATCCTATTTAAAATCGTTGCAGAACGGTCACTCGCGGCGCGGGAGAATGAGAGGGGGTAACGCGGGGGGGAGGCGCGCGCGCGGGTTCACATCACCCGCGGGCGACGCGTCGTGTCCATTAATTGTAGTGTTTTTTAGGATAACTTTCGGAAGCTATTTCTCAGCATTTTAGTACTGAGTGATTATAAAAGAAAAAATACGTGTATTTTTATTTTTAACAAGGATCAATATATCAAAATTTGGCAGGAAGGTTTAATTGCACCCTGTATTACTATGTTTTTTTGCTTCGTCCCTCTAGTTTAAATTTCACGAAGAACATACGCCTAAGCGATCATTGGTCTAAGCGATTAGGCCATTATACTGGTAACAGTTTAGGAAGACGCTGACATAAAAATATAATACTTGTCAAACTGAAAACTGACAACTGAAAGAGTTTTGGCGGGCATGTTACTTTGACACTTCTTCTACTTTTTATTGTTGGTGTGGTTTTTATTATTTTTTCCCAAATTGTGTTATTTGGGTTTTTGATGTTAATTATTGGTAAAATATTAGCCATTAAATATCCGTTATCTTGCACAAGTGCAGGTAAGATGTTGTCAAAACCAAAATGTATAATTCCTGTGACATTTGGTGTGAATAACGGTAAATAGGGCTATTTCTTCCGTGAGTTTTAACTAAAACATCGTTATAATAACTTTACTATACAACGATTACTATACAACTTTACTATAATATTATGCAACGAAAATATCTGAGAAAAATATTAGATATCCCAACGTAGAATTATAGTAGTTGCACCATTAGTCAAGAGATGGCGCTACTAACCTCATTTCAAGCTATTTACGACGAAATCGATTAGGCGTAAAGGTTCAAAAGATGCCTAATAGATGTCACTATGCGACAAGATGACACGGCTACCGTGTCACCCGCCACGTTCAAAAAGGTTTATTGTTTTTCTTGGATTTTACGCGTGTATTAACTTGATTTATTTAGTTGAGCCCAAACCATTGATGTTAACGGAAGGCTACGTTGTTTTGAGTTGATTTCGAGTAGTTTTACTAAGTATTAACCTGAAAATGGCAGGTAAGTGATTTTTTTATTCAGATGTTGCAAACTTTTTGTAGGTTTCAAAGTTAGAAAAATGAGTATATTAAATAGAACGTCTATTGTTTCCCGGCCCTCAACTAGCGCTCACCATTTTTTATGCACTTTGATTGTTTGCAGATGAAAGCAAAAATTAACCGCATTGCCAAAGCACAAGGTTTCTTTTTACACGGCGACGGCGAAGCTTTTCTAAGCAGGAAGTTTTTAAAAAATTAATAAAAAGAATATATGAACTAGCCTATTCCATACATAAAAACTAAGTTTTCTCTATATATATCGATTTTTTTACTGGAATAGTTAGTGGATTAATGTCAACGCAAGTAGGACTCCCAATATTACTTCTTTATTTTCTTAAAAGTTTACTACTAAAAAGCCCGGCCGCACATTATCCGATTTTCTGGTCAGAAAAATTCGGACGCTCATACATTTTGACACGTCATAATTCTGATAGTGTGCGGGGTCCACAACAAAATGTATGAACAGAGTGCGAACCGGCGGGAGTCCGAATTTTTCTGATCAGAAATTTCGGATAATGTACGGCCGGGCTAAAAAAAGGTCACAGCCCCCACTTTTTTTTCAATTCAGAGAATATTCAGAAACGAAGCTTGGCTAGGCTTGCTTTACGTGGAAAGTTAAGACGGTTTTGTTGGAGTAGAACCTTCTATAGTGTAATTTGAGGGAGGTACAATCGTTTTCTAAATGACACAGCTCACGTGTCATACGCCACACGTTCACACGTTAAAAACCCATAAGACGCGGCTGCCGTGTAATCCGCAATGAATGCACCTTTAAAAAAGGTTGACGGCCCCTACTTTTTTTCAATTCACAGAATATTCAGAGGCGAAGCCTATAGGCTTGTTCTACGTGGAAAATAAACATAAAGATGATTTTGTTCAGAGTAGAACCTTCTAAAGTGTAATTTGAGGGAGATACAATCGTTTTTTAAATGACACGGCTCACGTGTCATACGCCACACGTTAAAAACATGTATGACACGGCTCCCGTGTCATCCGCACTGAATCGGTTAAGAAGGCATAATTTTACTCCGACTGGCGCAAGTTGGCCTTAAGTTATCTGAAATAAAGCTTATGTTTGCATGCGCAGATTTGGGCAAGCCAGTATGAACATGATCTACTAAATTTATTTATACTGTGCATATAAGCCATGACTTTTCCTATCGTATCCGTCCAATTCCATAATTACACAGATTAATGACTAATACATTGCTCGTCTCGCTGTACCTGGCAGACGGTGATACAAACTTCTCGGAAATGTAACCGGCAACGGAATCTGCTTTTGTTTACATTATATTCCATGGACCTTTGACCAATTGTTATAGGTGAACTCATCTTTGACCATTCGTAATATTGTTAACCCGGCGTCAGCCTGGTAGAAAATAGCAACAACAACTGCATGGTGGGTTATAATTACCCGGATTTTAATCCGTTGTTAATTTTTACCATTTCAACGACATTTGGAGCAAATTTAACTTTAACTTAAAGAATAGTTCTTAGTTTATAATATTTTAAAGAGACACAATAAAAACAAGTAATGTAATGATCGTTTTTTCCTATTTATAATAATAATAATAATATCTATGGACGCTTCACACCCCGTCAGTCTGGCCCCGTGCTAAGTACCTGAAGGACTTGTGTTACAGGTACCAGACAACGAAAATATATTTAATACTTTTATTCTATACATATATTTAAGATCCACATCCAGACCCGGGAACATTGAAAACTTTTTGTTCCGTCGGCGGGATTCGAACCCGCGACCCCCGGCTTGAGCTGCCACACACTCAACCAATTGAGCCACAGAGGTCGTTTAAAAAGACAGTGTAAAATTTACAACTAAAAAAACTAACATCTCGAAATTTATTAATAAATAAACAAAAAAGTGACTAATCCACACTTTTTATATTACTTTTTAGGATGACAAACGTTAGATCTTAAAATTAGTATACGTAAAAATGATAAAGAATCTTAGGTTTAGTCACTATAAGCGCTGTCATCCACGCAACCGCCACAGAAAGAAATGCCTTGTTCAGGGCAGATGAAATTTTTGCATCTTGAGAGGTATGGGTAGTATTCGTGTCTTTTTAGCGGGAAATATTATCTGGCATCGTTTACGAAAACCACAAACTTTGGCAGGGAACTCTTCTGATGTTTCTCCTGTAAACTACCTTATTTCTTTGCATATAATTCGCTGGCCCCGGGCAATATAGCGGTAAACGCCGGTTACGCCCTTTTTAATGTTATTTGATTTTTGGCTTCTCTGAGTATTAGTCTATCACCCCTATTTTTTTCATTTTCTTTAAATAACATTTTGGGTATAATAAATGACAACAGCTTTAGTGAATGGAAAATTATTTTACGACTATGAAACATAACTAAAAAAACCGGTGAAGATACGATACAGCTAAGCTTTCGCTGTAAGATTCCCCAGAAGAAGGGAGTAATTGGATGGTACGCTCGAAATCTAAAGCGAAAAATACGTCGTATTATGTTCTTACAGTCGTAAATCTCAAGCGGTTTGGTGTTCTTATAAAGTCAATAAACAATGTTGCAATAATTGAAACAATATCGCTTATTAGTTTAGTAATTTTTACACTATTACAATGATTTTGATATGGTTAAATAGGTAAAAAAAAATAACTTTCATATGACACTTCAAACGCTTGTTTTGGACCACTGTACGCTACACTATAAACGAATTAGATTATTTTGTCTCTTCTGTAAAAAACGATTTTTGATATTACGCCTTTATTGCCCGGGGCCAGCGATATCTCTTATTAGATGAACTATGTACATCCATGTACGAGCCCTCAAGTGGTTATTTATAAGATCAAGCCTAAAAATAACGTAATATATAGAGTAATATACGTTTTGACACCTGTCAGTACAAATAAATAAACGAAATAATCAAATAATTAACTCAACGTCACTGGCTCGAAATGGCATCATGGTATGCATAGTTGGGTCATATTTTCCCTTTTGTATGTTTGACCACGTTTATCATCCAGTCCAGACGCACACCGTCTAAGCTAACCAAAGAAACAAGGGGGGCAGGGCTCTAACTGCAGCTACTGAGAAGCGTGGCAGTGGTACACTATTATTTTCTTAAATACACGCATTTAAAAATATCACGGGTCATTATGACCCAACCTGGTAGTCGCCGGGTTAATAGAGAAAAATTATTTGTTAGAAATTAAGTAGGAAGTCAAGACAAAATAATATGGTTCAATTTTAACTAAAATTTAAACTACATCTAATAGTCAGGTTTCCCTAGAACATATTTTTTTATTACTATTAAGCTAATTTTTCGTGAGTACCTTCATTTTGATAAGACGAACAACAATTTCCTCTGCGAAAATTCTCGGAAGTGGTAGCTAACAGAGATAGAAAGGATTTAATAATTTGATTTGATGGTCCTAAAATATGGATTGTTCTATTTGTAGGACAATGTTACTCTTAAATTATATAACTATTTAAGAGCTCCCTTAAATATTCTCTTTATTTTGTTTTTAGTATTTGTTGTTATAGCGGCAACAGATACACAATCTGTGAAAATTTCATAAGTCTAGCTGTAATAGTTCTTGAGATACAGCCTGGAGATAGACAGACGGATAGTCAACAAGAACAAGGTCTTAGTAATAGGGTCCCGTTTTTACCCTCTGGGTACGGAACCCTAAAAATGAGCATACACTGGACATATACAGACAAACATACAAATAGCTCAACACCTTTACCACTTAGCTACGTTTTATTTAAAATTTAATATTAAAAACTTAAATATTTAAAAGTCTAATAATAAATCTTAGAAGATTTTAATGAGTCATTAATTGATAATAATAAGTTAGATTTTGATTTCAATCCTTCTTGTTGTAAGCACACAGGAGAAACTCACCTCCCTAGAAATGCAATTTTGTATTGCATTTTTAGGGAGGTGAGTTTCTCCTAGTCCGGGTTCCCTAGAACAATTTTTTTTTATTACTATCAAGCTAATTTTTTGTGAGTAGCTTAATTTTGATAAGACTGTGGGATAATGCGTGGAGGCCGCAAAGGAAGATCTTCCGACCGAGCGAGGTGTTATGCTCGGTCAGGCCGGAGCCCACGTGATACATTTCAGCTGTCGTATAAGTCCTGACGCGCTCAGAAAACTAAAACTTCGATGCTAGGCGAATTGTGGGTACCGCCACATCACTCCCCCCCGAAGACCGGAGGTCGAATCTTGAAGTCTTGTCGCTTGAGTCGCCAGTGCCAGAGAGTTCCAGTGAGTCGAAACTGTTGCAGTGAGTCCCAGTGAGTCGGAACTGTAAGCTGCTGCACGGGATCCAGTGAGTCGGATAGCTGCCGTGCGGGGCCGAAGCTACGTGCTGACCAGGAGAGATGTGCTCTGCTTGACTGACCGGTCGGTGTAGTGAGAAAGCCCGTTGATGCCGATGCGGAGTCGCCCAGGCCGCGGTACATTGCGGCTAGTGGACGAGGTACCCGATGAGGCGATGCTGGCTGGCGCGGTGTGGAGGGGCGGGGAGTGATGATGATGAAGGAGGCGTGTTCTGTCGAGGGTCACCAATGTGGGAATAATGCATGGTGGCCACAAAGGAAGATCTTCCGGTTCCGACCAAGCGAGGTGTTGCGCTCGGTCAGGCCGGAGCCCACGTGATACATTTCAGCTGTCGTATAAATACTGACGCGCTCAGAAAACTTCGATAGCGCGATGCAGGAATGCTAGGCGAATTGTGGGTACCGTCACAAGACGAACAACAATTTTATTTGCAAAAAATCTCGAAAGTGGTAGCTAACAGAGATTAACAAACAAGACAAATCAAAGTAAGAAAGGATTTCTTACTTTGATTTGATGGTCCTAAAATATGGATTGTTCTATTTGTAGGACAATGTTACTTTTAAATAATATAACTATAAACCTATCAATATACAAAAAATCAGCTGGTTAGGGTTCCGTTCTAGGGTTCCGTAGTCAACCAAGTTTTGTTTATTACAGAACCCTAAAACGGAACCCTAAACAGCTAATTTTTTGTATATTGATAGGTTAATAGTTATATTATTTAAAAGTAACATTGTCCTACAAATAGAACAATCCATATTTTAGGACCATCAAATCAAAGTAAGAAATCCTTTCTATCTCTGTTAGCTACCACTTTCGAGATTATTCGCAAATAAAATTGTTGTTCGTCTTATCAAAATCAAGCTACTCACAAAAAATTTGCTTGATAGTAATTAAAAAAACCTCTAGGAAACCCGGACCATAATATTATGTACTCAATTATGTGTATTCAATTTAAAAATCTGCAAGTGAAAAATAATAAATCGATTTAGAAGTTTCATTTTACGGTACAGTATCGTACAGAATTAAAAATAATTTGATTATAATATAATTTATCAAAACCGATAAAAGCAAGATTATAAATAGGAGAGCAAGATCAAAATACATTTATTCTCGTCATCATGAAGTTGTGGGTGGTGCTGATGGTTATCGCTTTCCTGGGTGCTGCTGCGGCGTCCTGTCCGACGGGGTTCCGGCAGACCCCAATCGGCAAGTGCGAGCCGACAGACCGAAGGTTTGTGGCTAACTTCGCCGGCGACAACTGTCCGACGGGGTTAAAAAGGACCCCAGATGGGAGATGCCTGCCGCCGGTGGAAGGGCCGGAATAGGGGGTGAAATTGTACGGAATATTATGACGATGTCAACAATAATTGTATGGAAGTATAAATAAACTTTTTGATCGACAATTCTATAAAGAAGCGATAAAGAAAAGGTCTTGGCTAAAAGGCCTGAAACCTGTCATGTATTCTGTTAAAATTGATAATAATTACTAAATATATTTGAAGAACGTAAATTGTGTTTTATTAGTGTTCAACATGAATTTTCACCGACAACCGACAGTAAAATCAATCTCAAATCACAACATACTAACAATACTATCACTACATATTATTATAAAACAAAGTCGCTTTGTCTGTCCGTATGTCCCTTTGTTCCCTTAAATCTTTAAAACTACGAAACGGATTTGGATGCGGTTTTCTTAAATAGAAGGTTAATAAGTAATAACATAATAACATTCATTAAATAGTGGAGAAGTACTGTTATTTTTGAGGTTTCTAATGTGATGTCGTAAATAATTACATTTTTTTCCGCTTACATTGCAAATGCAGGCTAAACCCTACGAGATGTATCAAAATAATGTACTAAGTATTGTACACAATGAAAAGGTCTACACTCTACAGAAAACTTCGCGATGGTATATGTCTATCTCTTATGGATTTCCCACAATAACATTTTTTGTCATTTACTTTTTACTACAAATAATGGCTAATTTTCGAAGCGATTTAAACAATACGACATTAATTCTTATTCAATTAAATACTTAAAATACATTTTTGATTTAATATAGATCTATATGGCCCTTTAGAACATATGATTTAAATGAATATTTTCGAAGATATTACAGATTTAAAAATTGCGGAACGTAGCTTTTGCGGCGGTACCGGCCAATGCGGGCCACGGATAGTAATGAATATTTAAAATCAAAATTACTGAATCGATTTTAATTATATTATTTTCAGTGAGTGACATAGGCTATATTATATTATATACCCGTGCAAAGCTGGGACGGATCGCTAGTAAACTATAAAACAAAGTCGCTTTTTCTGTCCCTATGTCCCTTTGTCCCTTTAATCTTTAAAACTACGCAACGGATTTTGATGCGGTTTTCTTTATTAGATAGAGGTGATTGAAGAGTAAGGTTTATAAGTATAATAACATTCATTAAATAATGGAAAAGCACTGTAATGTGATGTGATTCTAATGTGATGTCGTAAATAATTCCATTTTTTTCCGCTTACATTGCAAATGCAGGCTGAACCCTACTACTAGTCCACTTAATAAAGCAGGTGTAGAGTGCGTGAGCTGCAACCTAAGTAATTTCTTCAGAATTGTGTTTAGGATGTCCAGAAGGTAAAGATACTACAAATCTCCGCTCCTAGGGGGGAAGCCGGGGTGGGGTTTAAGTTCCCGTTTTTGAGTTTTTTGCTAATAACTTTAAAACGGTACGTCGTAGAGAAAAAGTGTTTTCTACATAATGAAAGCTTATAAAATTTACTACGACTATGTCTTTTACACTTTGTATCTATCTCCAATAATTGCCATGTTATAAAGTACTGTAGCTTCTAAAGTGGTCGATTTTCAAATACACACATCAACAAAGTCTAAGGATATTTGTATTTTATGAATTATATAAAAATCTAAATAAAAGAATGATAGCTTATTTTATGGTCTTTAATAAAACATAAAAAACTTTCCGGATTTTTTTGTTTCTAATAAAAAATCATTGGCTTTTCTATGGCCACAGAAAAGTTATATGCCAGCAAAATGCAAATCTTTATTTCGTTTTATACAACTGAAAATTTCATGCGAATGAGACAAAATCTTTAACATTTTTATTTCTAATAGTAAAATTAATAATAATAACTTTTGATCGATACTTAGTATTGAGTATTTTTACCTAAAATACAATACCCGCTGTCCCCGGCGAGGCCGAAATTGTCCCGCTTTTTCAAACAGACCAAACGACAATAGTTTAAAAGTATTTTTATGTTTGAAATGCCTGTGCAATGCCTGGAAGTAACGCATACAGACAACAAACGTAATTTTTCTGCCATATTTTGCTCGATATCAATAACTAGACGTTCCACGCAGCTTCACCGTAAATGAATAAAAAAGAGCGGGACAAATCTGTATTTGTCCCGCTCTGACAAAAAAAAATTTATACGTTATGTATAAGTCAACTTTATGTGCCAATTATAAGTGAATTAGTTCTACAGTGGTTTCTTCCCAGAATAAGTGTACTTGGTATTATTGTGGGCTCTCGAACGCTGTTATAGTCTTAATTTCTATATAAAGGTTTCTTGTAAAACTATTAGTGTCCAAAGTATTCTTCGTGAAGTCCATCTAAGCTTTTAAAAATTTATCGCACCGTCACGGCCATTTTGAATGCTGTTAGGACTAATATTATTTTTAAACACAACTTTGTAAATACGCCGTGTTCAATGGGCGAACAAAAATTGAGATGTAAAACACAATATACTTCACCGGAAATACTTACGCATTTGCCGTTCAAACATGTAAGCACGTATAAAATTACGTGCGAAATACTTGTTAATACATTTCATATAATATATATATATATATATATATATATATATATATATATATATATATATATATATATATATATATATATATATATATATATATATATATATATATATATATATATATATATATATATATATAGATAACTTATCTTTTATTTATTTTTTATTTTTGTCATCAACCTCACAACACAATTCACAAATGTTTCAAGTAGCTAGTAATAGAAGCGCGGAGTACGTAACAGGCCTGCCTGGTTCTATTAAATGCTCATAGTGAGCTTCGCGGGAGCAAATAGTTCTCCGGAGTCTAATAACTATAAGTGTATTATCGGTCTAAATAGTGCTAGCCAAGTCTACTATGAGTGGTTTATTAGCAAAAGTACGCGTATAAAATGGGCCCTTTTCCGTGGTTATAAACGTTTACTAGCCTGTTATAGACCTGGCTCCGGAACCACTACAAGATCAGATTTGGTTACTTGGGAGGTTTCAGGTCCAGGCCTTTAGCCAAGACCTTTTCTTTATCGCTTCTTTATAGAATTGTCGATCACAATTTTCAAAAGAGTTTATTTATACTTCCATACAATTATTATTGACATCGTCATAATATTCCGTACAATTTCACCCCCTATTCCGGCCCTTCCACCGGCGGCAGGCATCTCCCATCTGGGGTCCTTTTTAACCCCGTCGGACAGTTGTCGCCGGCGAAGTTAGCCACAAACCTTCGGTCTGCCGGCTCGCACGTGCCCATTGGGGTAAACTGGAACCCCGTCGGACAGGATGCCGCAGCAGCACCCAGGAAAGCGATAACCATCAGCACCACCCACAACTTCATGATGACGAGAATAAATGTATTTTGATCCTGCTCTCCTATTTATAATTGCTTTTATCGCTTATAATATTCAAATTATTTTTAATTCTGTACGATACTGTACCGTAAATTGAAACTTCTAAATCGATTTATTATTTTTCACTTGCAGATTTTTAAAATTGAATACAGTACATACAGGAGACACTCGCACCTCTCTAGAAATGCAATAGATGTTTGTATGTTTGTCTGTATGTGTCTAAAGTCTAATGTATGCTCATTTTATGTCACAAGAGCTGGCGAGAGTGCTCTTTGCTTGTGTTAATCGTAACAGTTTTATAATATTATCATGTACTGGAGTAATATTCCACTACACTGTAATAAACATCCTAACATAATCACTGTGAATTACAAAGTACAAAACGTGACCAAACGTCCCGCATTCGGTGGGATAGTCCCAGTGACTGTGACTGACGCTGTCTACCGCATGATTAAAAATGTCTCGCTTATTGAAATAGACTAGAAATTACCTCAATTAACATCACAAAGAAACTATCCTACCTGCCTACGCAGTGTTTTTCAACCTGTGTCTCGCGACCCCCTGGTGGATATAAACAGTCTACTGTTTATACAATAAAATTTATTATAATTTTTTTATTTAGGGAAACTCCAGAGAAAAGACTGCCTTTTAGGTCAATATTCTATTATAAATTATGTCTGTTAGTCTCGCTAAAACTCGAAAACGGCTAAAGTGATTTGCCAAATTTTCGTCTTGAAAATTTTGGAAGTCATCTAGTCGTAAGTAAATTTGTTTTTAGGGTTCCCTATTATTAAGACTTCAATGTCTGTCCGTCTGTCTGTCTCCAGGTTGTATCTCGAAAACCGCTGTAGCTAGACTTCTGATTTTTATACAGATTGTGTATTTCTGTTGCCAGTTGCCGCTATAACAACAAATACTAAAAACAAAACAAAATTAATAATATTCAAGAGGGTCTCCCATACAACAAACGTGATTATTTTGGCCTTTTTTGCTCCATATCAAATATCAATAATGGCAACAGGTAGGCGCTTCAAATTTTCACAAAGCCCTTAGTTATATGTGTACTTTAATAATTAATAACAATATTAAAATAAAAAAGATTTAAGGGGGCTCCCATACGAAAAACACAATTTTTGGCCTATTTTTTCTTTATAACGGTACGGAACCCTTCGTGCGCGAGTCCGACTCACACTTGGCCGATTTTAATTTTTTTGATCACGACTCCGCAGAATGTCCCGTTTTAGTGAGAAAAATATATGGTCAGTAGTTTATAGTAGGTTTTGTAGTAATATTTATACTACACCTACCCACTACGTTATAACGTCACTTAGTAATTAAGAGCCGCAAACCGTGACGACGAAACCACACTTTAACTTCATTCACATCCCAAAATAACAAAACAATTTAATAATATTATTGTACAGTTGAAAAAAGATATTCTCAAAGTGTTCACATTCAAACACGCAATAGAACGCTATTGTTTTAGGTAGTATCGTCTATGTTATATATTAATATATTACCACTTATTAGTATATAATATATATATATAATCTATACTTTTAGCTATATAGTTATAAGTATTGATTATAATATAATATAAAGCTGCAGAGTTTGTTAGTTTGAACACGACAATCTCACGAAGTACTGGACTGATTTTGATGTGATTTGGCACAGATATAGAGTAAACCGCGGCAAAGTATATCATGTCTTTCCTGCAAAAAGAAGCCTATGGGCAAATTTTTTGCAGAAAAATGTACGGTTCCCGAGAAATTCCTTATTTACGCGGGCAGAGCCGCGTGGAAAGTCTAGTTCTAATGTAATATGACCACGACCTATACCATCGCTCCTGCTGATGATGAGAGAGGCAGTAGAAATGACGGAAGCCCCGCACACTCTACACGAAAAGATAGACACGCGAACACCTCATGTGTGATAATATTAATATTTTCGTTCCTTTGCCGTTAGTAAAATTAAAATTAGACTGAAAACGAAAATATATAGACGTAATTTAAGAAGAAAAAAAACGGGTTGCGTTGCTGGAATGCCGAACTGCCGATAGAAGTAAAAACACCCGCGCGCCCGACATACATATTCGCCGCACGGTAGAATAAGATTTGTCCTCACTCGAGTTTAACATTTCTTAACCATTCCAAAAAATGGAACTCTTCGATACACAGCAGTCCAGATTTTTGAAATTAAACTTTAGTAACCTAAAGTTTAATTTTAAAAATCTGGACGTCGATACTTTCCGCTTCAGAAACTAGGCCGGCTACAAGAAGCGAATGCTTTTCTCGTTCTTGCAGACTCCAAAAAAACCAATCTTTGCTAACGCTAGAATAACTCAAAGAATTGTATTTTTACATAAAAAGGAAGATAAACAATAAATTAAATTTTGAATCATGCAAAAGTTTACAAGCTTAATAAATATGGAGCGGCTGACTAGCAAATGCATGCGTTTGCTAGTCAGCCGCTTTATTGCAATAAAGCTCTGGAAGACTTGATTGAGCTTTTCAATTCGCTGATGAAGCTTTTGCTGAACCGAGATTTCGGATCCATGGTTCGCGGATTCATACAAAATGTACAGACCGTTTAACTTAATTTTACCTCCGACGGGATCCTTATGCCGGCCACATAAGGCTCACTCTCATAAATACTCCGAGGGAAAAGGACTCTGAATTCTGTATAGCGGATTTCATTTCAAATACTTAAATAAGAAGCAAATTACTTAAGCCAACAGTCAATAAAAAACTCAGGCCTTTGCATCCGTTGTGGATGGTTTATACCTAGTTTATACAATATTTTCAGGGCGTTAAGTAACCGCTCTTCGAATACTGTTGCCTGGGACATGTTTTTAGGGTTCCGTACCTCAAAAGGAAAAAACGGAACCCTTATAGGATCACTTTGTTGTTCGTCTGTCCGTCCGTCCGTCTGTCAAGACCCTTTTTCTCAGGAACGCGTGGAGGTATGAAGCTGAAATTTATATCAATTACTCAGGTCTACTGTCCCTTGAAGCTGTGAAAAAATCAAACTTCTAAGCCAACGCAATCAAAAGATACAGCCGTTTATGCCGCAAATTTTCGACACTTGCAAGGGAATCAAAACCTACAGGGTGCTTCCCGTGAACTCAGAATCTTGAAATTTGGTACGAAGCAACGTCTTATAGCATAGATAAAGGAAAAATTACGAAAACCATAAATTTTTAGTTACATCACATAATATATATATTTTTAATAATTTTAAACTTACTACCCATTTCCTCATAAACGCGTAGAGGTATTAAATTGAAATTCATACCAAATACTCAGGTCTAAAATACCTTTAAGCTGTAACAAAATCAAACTTTGTAAACCTTGCAGGTTTGTACGGAACCCTCGGTGCGCGAGTCCGACTCGCACTTGGCCGGTTTTTTTAATACCCGTAAGGTTGCTCAAGAACATACGGCGTTCTCGCAACATAGTCGACCTAGTCCAGACTCCAGAGGATTAAATATCTTACGTCCGGGACTATAAGCTAACAGTCAATCAATAGCTACCAAGTTTAATGATTATGTCGACCTATCAAATAAGTTAATAACACACGTGCAGCGTGCTTATCGAGACGAAAAGTTGACTCGATCACGCGATTAAACGAAGTCGTTTGATGGTTCGGGGTCATTATCTGCCGCACTCAGAGACGAATATCATTTACTGCATTGTAATTAGGTGAAGATTTTGACATAAGCCCCATACATCTGTCAAATTGTGTGTCAACTGTCAACAATGTGTGTTCCGCATTGGCTGAGAGCGACAGTGTGACATTGTTTATTTCTACCTCAAATGTCCACATCGATGTACATTTTTCTGTCTCGTCATGCCATCTTTTAATAACTTTATGTCGATCTATGTTTTATGTAAATCACTATCAATAAAAACAAATATTTTCTTATTCCCACACAAAATAGACGCTGAGGAAAAAACAGCGCACGTAAAAACCCAGGACGATCGGAACATATTTAAAACGTTTCGTTTATTTTTGTACCATAATCTAAATGCGAACTTAATGAATAATTCTGAATACGAGGCGAAAAGTACGAGCGTGCGCGAGTTAACGGCTGGTAATATTCCATGAGGTACGAGGTACTGTGGAATTAATTGCGGGGTTTTTGATGGCGAGGATGTAAGTAACACGCGCGAATCTGAAATGCACACGAGACGTTCTATTTTACAAGGGCACGTCATCTTTCGAAGATATGTCACACTAATTTTGAGCCATTTGGAAGCGGAATTCCCGAGAAGCCCATGATTTCACGGGTATTTGGATACATCTATTACGTACTATATTTTACGGGAAAATGGTCTACGCGCATCCCCGGCGGATTGGCATTATCTTGATTGTGTTAGAGAAACAAAAAAACTATTCAGGAGAAAAAAGGCAGTTCTCAAAGTGGGCAGTAGACAAAATCAGTTTGGGAACTCCTGCTTTAGGGCTAACAGCGCTGAAAGAGTAACTTTTTTTACTTTTGTATGGAAATATTCATGACGCTTGCCTCAAATATACAAATCATAAAAAAAGCTTTTGCTCTTTCAGTGCCGCTACTTTCACTAAACTCTATAATGTAAGCAACACATACACACCCTAAAGTTTTATCATTTAGTTTTGCTACACCCTGTATAGAGATCATACAGGATGTAACAAAACAAAGTGATAATACTTTAGGATGTATAATTATGTGTCTCTTATAGAGTTCGCTCTGAAAGTAGCAGCGCTGAAATTTTTTTTGTGATTCGTATGTACAAGCGCCTCAGCGTCATGATTCATGCCATTTATTCAAAATTGAAAAAAAATCGGCCAAGTGCGAGTTGGACTCGCGCACGAAGGGTTCCGTACCATTATAGAGCAAAAAATAGTAAAAAATGTGTTTTTTGTATGGGAGCCCCCCTTAATTATTTATTTTATTTAAATTTTATTATTAATTATTAAATTATAAATACAGCTGAGTATTTTGTGTACATTTCAAGTGCCCACCTATTGTCATCATTGATACCGAGCAAAACATGTTTGAAAAATCACGTTTGTTGTATGGGAGCCCCCCTTAAATATTAAATTTATTTTGTTTTAAGTATTTGTTGTTATAGTAGCAACAGAAATACATAATCTGCGAAAATTTCAACTCTCTAGCTATTACTGTTCTTGAGTTACAGCCTGGAGACAGACGGACAGACAGACATCGAAGTCTCAGTAATAGGGTCCCGTTTTTACCCTTTGGGTACGGAACCCTAAAAAACGTTACTCTTTCGGCGCTGCTACTATATCAATAATCTCTATACAGGGGCACATTCATACACACCCTAAAGCATTATCACTTTAGGGCGTAGTTTCGTTGTCTGACCCTGCATGATTTCAGGACCAAGTGTAGTTTTTGGTCTCAGTCTGTGGTTAACCAAACTCTGTGTTCACTTATTTCTTTCCCTTATGATTGGTCTAGGAATATTTACATAATAATGGGACATTAGCCAATCGAAATTTAGCATCTGTTTTGAAGCATTCTACAAAAAGACAGAGTTGAAGATACAAGCTTTTATCCGTCCTCAGTGTTTGTTAAACTAATTCAAGACACTTCTGTTACAGTCTCATACGTTATTCAGAGCCGAAACCTGGCCGAAAGCCGACAGCCGACTCCGGACAGACACAACCTCCACGTTGAACACGACTCTCGCTTTCATTTTGGCGCAAAAACAATGTGTTCCACTGAAAAATTCACCCTCCGCGAGTCGTTCGTTGTTCCACAAACTAAATTTTTCACAGAAAACGCTTTTAGTGAGCCAAAAGCGGTTTCTATGAAACGAATTTCGTGCGATTTTCTTTTCTAAATATAAACCTTCTGTGAAGTTCGTATATTGAATAGAGAATGGTTTTCTAAATCTGTGTTATTTTTTGTTAAAACCTAAATTAACAATGAAATATTACCTTAAAGTTATACTGCGTATAACGCGGTCACATTAACTTGATGACGTCACATTAACTTGGGTTGATGACGTCATTATGAAGCGGGCAGGGCATTGCATTCCAGCGATGCGTCAAGTTAATTTGACCGCATTGTACGTGGTAATCATTTTTTCGCCTTTTTAATTTAAATAAAAGAAAAAGCTTGCAAATGGCTGGTTAAAATCTGCTCAGTGATGTTACATTATAAAAGCTTCATAATTCCACCGTTCGCCATCATGAAATTAAAATCAGTATCAGAGAAATGAACCCCAATCAATTTAATATTATTATCATGACTACAGACTCTATATACCAACACTTACGTGACATTTAAACCCAACAATAATCAGGAGCAACAGTTAAAGCATCGTATAATGTATCCCTCACTTAGTGGGATTATATTAAGACATTGTCAGTCATGATCATGTTCATCCGCCATGTTCCTACGATTTCTCTGATGGTACAATAACACCAACCCCAATTTCCCAAAGTAAAGGCTCGCTTATTGTATTGCGAGTTGCGAGGTGACTGGTGATAAAAGGTGACCGGTTACGTAACGATGTTTGTCAGACCCTCATCATCACGAGCTGGCCACGCCGGGAACAAATTACAACCCTGTGTATAAATTGCTAAAATCATCTGGATTTTTGGTATGGTTGTTATTCGGACGTTGGAAAGTTGATGCAAGTACCTAAAGGCGGTATTTTGGCTAAGACATGTAGCATAAAAGTATGAGCTCGAATGCGTAGCAACAAGCTCACAAAATAACCCCAGGGTTTGTTTTTCACATGCAAAGGAATGCATTCGACTGTGACAGTGACGCTATACATTACGGTGTTAGTGGTTTTGGTCACAACTCACACGCCACAAGAGCGTTGTAAAGCTACCTATAGTTTCAAAAATAATAGTTCTGTAGCAACACTTATCAGTCCCAAGTCACAGCAATTTCACACCTGTTAGGTGCAAAAAATCAATTAAATACGCAACAACGCGCAATAAAATCACATTTTCACGGGGAAATTACAATCCACATCGATTCGCGAAAATTACCATTAGAAAGAAAATTTTCTTTCGTGGAAAAGTCAAATACGAAATTCGTTAACGTTACAATTTCTTTTAATGTATTACCGGTAAGTGGGTACTTAAGGGCCCATAGGCTCGATTGGCCTCCGGTAGATCCTAGGTAGGCCCCCAGGGGGCCAACGAGGCCGCGATTAATGGCGACGCGTCACGGAGTTTTCAATTAGGTTATCTGCCACATCTCCGAATTTGCATATTTGAGGTGCCTTTTGGTTAATTAAATTGAAGACGGAAGCCATTTGGAAAATTGAAGCTTAACTTTTCCACGGCAGTTACGGAGATGTTATGGGAGGGTATTTAGGTCAGTATTGCATATTTCAGGCTAGTCTAATAATATATTATTGGCAGATTCTTTAAGTTAAAGGATAGATCTGAACCGGCGCGGCGGAAAAAGTGTCAGTTATACTCTGACTGGAGCAGCATACAGTACATCTCGACTTGTAACAGAAAAGGACCAGCTTTGCCTCACTATCAAAATAAAGAGTAGATCACATTCATACTAAACCGTTCGAATTGGGCAAACGCACACATATTAAGCGTGATTTCATGTAACTTTAGAGAACAGAAACACACCGCGAGCAACTTAGTAATAAATAATAAATAAATAAATAATTTATTATGGTTTTGAGTAACTAAAAGTATGCACAATAATGTTACACTAATCATTAAAATAAATGGCTCGCTAGACTCCTAACTACAAAGGTACATTAATCAGGCATATTGTCCTCCACAAGCGTGTGCGTCGCTGTCACACGCCGGTCGTCCATTAACACCAGGTGTTCCCCCCGCACCCCGCACTCTCCCCGCACCCTCCTCGCACCCTCGTCAGGCCATTACGCGGCAAATTGTCACAATACAGGTGTCAAACGGTCCCACTCCAAACACAATGGCTTGCCGCCGAACTCATAATGCGATGATTTTTCGCAATTTGGAGGTCTCACAAAGGCTTTGAATTGGGACGTTTTTTGCACCTCACAATAAGTTTGCAGTACGATAGGGATTAAGATTTAGGGCGAAGCCAAACGAGCGTAATTTGTGAGTTGTGAGTCGCAGAATTTCGGTTCGGCAGAATTCTGCTGCATTCAGTTTCATACAAAAGTCCTGTTTGATTCACACGAGCGTAATTTTGTGAGTCATGATTTGTATGAATAGATATTTACGCGGCAGAAATTCTGCGACTCACAACTCACAAATTACGCTCGTTTGGCTTCACCCTTAAGGTAGACTTATAATTGTGCCCCGTACAATGGCTTATAACAGCTGAATGCTAATTGCTAGGTGTTGACACTTTAAATAAACCTAAAATTGCAAGTGACAGTCATATAACACACAAACATATTTTATGAGTATAAAGGTCCCACTTTACGATAGGTCATGATGAATCACCATGATTAAGAAGCTGTCTACAGCATCCACAATCGACCTTGATCATAGTCAGTTGTAGACCAATTATATGACCCTGTACTTGTTCGTCGTTACGATACCGTTGTATAATATACAGGATGTAACAAAACTAAGGGATAATACTTTGGGGTCTGTACGTGTTCCTCGTAGAGAGTTCACTGTGAAAGTAGCAGCGCTGAAAGACCAATTTTTTTTTTCACTTTTGTATGGGCAAGCGCCCCAGCGTCACGAGTTTCCCCATACAAAAGTGAAAAAAAACTTGAGAGGTGTCAAGGGACACCCAGATGGAACGAAGTTATATCTTATGTACAAAAAACCTGTAAACACTCAACAAAAAATAACAAAAAAAAAGAGAGAGACAGACAGACAGAGAAACACGCGCTACCGCACGGCTTACAACTGTAGCATTTTTGCTCTAGTTGTAATATACCGAGTACCGACACTTTTGTGTCGTGTCGCTACAAATTTTTCCGTCTAGCCCCCTTTCGCAACGCGCGATAAGGAACATTCGTTCCAAAAATTTGGTCTTTCACAGTGAACGCATTACGAAGAACCCTACAGGCCCTAAAGTATTATCACTAAGTTTTGTTATACCTTGTATATGGTTTTGTAAATGGTCCTTCATAGCCTCAAGTTAGGACAAGTTACTCCTCTACAGACTACAACCACTCAGCAGCGGCGGCCTTACCCATTGCGAGGCCCCGGGCTGAAGGTCTTTGCGGGCCCCTTTGTCTTGAAGCCCCGGGCGATTGCCCTGTTCGCCACCCCCTAGGGCCGCCAAAGACAACCTTATTTAGGCGGAATTTTGCTGGCAGTCAGTTGCGGCAGTAAGCAATTATCCAAAAGTACAATTCCGTACCAGGTAGGCGCAGGCAGTGCCAATTTAAAGCGCCGTGTATCGCAGCTGTCACGACCACCATTTGTCACGGTTATCACCGGACAGGGGGAGACAGTTGTCTCCCGGGGCGGTGGCTGCCCCCTCCGCGCCTGGCGGCGACGTGAATCCGATTATGCGCGAGAAAAATAATATAAAATATTAACTTCCTTTGTTATAGTTTTTATCTAGCCTCTCAAGCTTGTAAGGACTTTATTCACTCGAGCATTTTTCTCGGTAAAGGTCGTTGTCGTAGGCTTCCAGGGCTTTGTATCTATTTCTCCCAACGCGTGTAAAAAACCCTCATTTGGACTGGAGCCCAAATAGCTATACGATAAGGGGCACTACGTAACTGGTGCTGATAATGCTAGCTGTACCACGGTGTTTGCATGACATGTAAGACCAAGTCGCATGTCAGAAGCTACCTCTTGCGGCCATTTCCTTCCACTGTCATGACATGGACGCTGCTGTCACTGATCGGTAACCGGTGCACCGCCTCGCCTAGGTCTGAGCTCGGCGGTTTCATTTCCGCACCCGTCGGAGCACATGATCTAACAACTTAAGAGTGTATTTTTAAAGTGGAAAGTATTGGTCGTTACTGATCCATTACCACAAAAGAGCAGAGAGTTATAAAAGCGAGAGAGAGGTTTATAAAAGTAGTTTTAAAGCTTAACATGTAGAGAACGTGCACAACGCTAGTGTCACAGATCCGAAACTTGTAAAATACTAGCATACCACTATATTTTATGTTTCAATAAGTACTTATCAATTAAGTACTTGACATGCTCTGCATCGAATATAGATCCTATTTCTGTACGTTCACTACCTACAAGTGGGTTTGGCCCGTTTAAGTTTGGATACGACATCCATTCTGCATACGTGATTGAATCCGCATGTAAAACACCCTAACGTCATAAATTTGCTTGCGCAAGAGAAAATTTATCTGCTATGATTCAATTAATAAGGAAATGAAAATACATATTATGTTGTCATAGAGAAATTATTTCCTTATACAATGTTACTCCTTACTTAATAAGTCAATACGTATTTTAATATGTATGATACATGCGACTGTTACGTTAATAATATCATTATTTATGACTGTACAATGTGGCTACTCCAATTACGTAGCAAGTAAGCATCATAGAATAGAAAACGCATCAAGCATACTGCATACACCAAGATACTTATTTGACGTACTTAATGTGAACACAGTGCGTCAATACAATATGACATATATATACAATACGATCTTTTGCCAAATTATGAAAAAGTTTAGAACGCAAGCTGATGATGATAATAATTGTAGCTTAGAAGGCTCTCGATCGTCAGCTATCGTCTAGGCCTCTAGGGTCGCGGCTTATATGAGACGGTCAAATCATCGGCTTAGGACGCTTAGGGCAAAATATTTGATTCTTTATTCCCTTAGTAAAATGGAAGTATCTAAAAAGTGGCTTACAATTAGTATAATATGATTCATAATGTCTCTAGGATGCTTTTACTAAAATAGGCAAACACCTTATGTACCAATATACCAATAACATTTAATGTTAAAAACTTAAATGATTGAACATTATAAAAAGTTCATTATTTTCTGTGAATTTAAATCTAAAGTAGAGTTAATTCTGCCTGCTTTATATTGGACAGTAATTGCCCTGCAGATGCTGTCAGCGCGCCGCAGCGCCCGCGGCCCTGCAGAGCTGACCCACTGTCAGATTGCTGACCACCGTCAGAACTGAACGCGTCAAAAGTCATTGACTGACCAGCGCAAATAGCCCGTTATGCTCGCAATTAACCAATTCTTCGGGAAATTGCCTCTCAAAACTCCGACCGACGCGATCAACGCGTAAAGTCAGTACATCAAAATTATATTCCTGAAATCTTTTTACTTTATTAGAGCTTTATTAGAGTTGTTGACTATTGTATACGATGAGTAAATTTCTATCAGAGTAATGTCTATTAGAGAACACTTACTCCGATAGGAACCGTACATTTTTCCGGGATAAAAAGTAGCCTATGTCCATTCCCGGGACTCAAGTTATCTCTATACCGAGTATCTCCATTTAGTAAAATCGGTTCATCGGTCGTTTGGACGTGAAAAGGTAACAAACACAAATTAGCATTCATAATATTAGTATGGATATAACTTTACTTGAAGGTAGAATGCCTATGACTGGTTGGTAGGAGCACGCAGTCAGGTCAACGATACGGGTAATCTCTCGGACGTCAGTTGGTAGGAGCACGCAGTCAGGTCAACGATACGGGTAATCTCTCGGACGTCAGTTGGTAGGAGCACGCAGTCAGGTCAACGATACGGGTAATCTCTCGGACGTCAGTTGGTAGGAGCACGCAGTCAGGTCAACGATACGGGTAATCTCTCGGACGTCAGTTGGTAGGAGCACGCAGTCAGGTCAACGATACGGGTAATCTCTCGGACGTCAGTTGGTAGGAGCACGCAGTCAGGTCAACGATACGGGTAATCTCTCGGACGTCAGTTGGTAGGAGCACGCAGTCAGGTCAACGATACGGGTAATCTCTCGGACGTCAGTTGGTAGGAGCACGCAGTCAGGTCAACGATACGGGTAATCTCTCGGACGTCAGTTGGTAGGAGCACGCAGTCAGGTCAACGATACGGGTAATCTCTCGGACGTCAGTTGGTAGGAGCACGCAGTCAGGTCAACGATACGGGTAATCTCTCGGACGTCAGTTGGTAGGAGCACGCAGACAGGTCGACGATACGGGTAATCTCTCGGACGTCTGACTCTGGAGTCGGGACCGGGCTGGGTTTAGTTTTATTTGTCTGCGGAAAAATCTTTTATTTACCTTGTTGACGTCTTTAAAGAGTTTAAATAAGTTTTACTGATATCTTACACATTTCATTGATCCCCGATGAAAGCAACTTTTAACGTGTTTATTCTGTCTGTAGCGTTGTAGCTCCCGAACAGATACACAAATTTTGATCTATTCTTACTATTCGAGAATCTGTAAATCATCATCATAAGCTCTACTAATACAATTACTGATAATAGTAATATCATAAGGCTGAACGTTTGTTTGTTTGAACGGGCGAATCTCAGGAGCTACTGGCTCGAATTGAATAATTAGTATTTTGTGTGGGCTAGTCCATATCGAGGAAGGCTTTAGGCTATATAACATCACGTTGCAATGAACAGGAACGAAGAAACAGTGGAAAATGTTGAAAAATCTTTGTTATTATGTGTTGAACAAAGTCGCGGGCAACAGCTAGTTAGCTATATAGTAAACTCGCATAATTATATTGTGACTCATTTAATTCTGCGATAACAAGTTCCGAAGCTCATACCTTTTTACACGAGTAAAATACACTATTAGAAATATACTAGAAGTTCCGCGCAGCTCCGCCCGGAATTCCATGGAACCGTACATTTTCTCGCAAAAAGGAGCTTATATCATGTTCTATAAATGTGTGCCAAATGACATAAAAATCGGTCCAGTAGTTTGTCAGATTAGCGCGTTCAAACACATAATCTCTTCAGTTTTATAATATTAGTGTAGAAATGTCGGACATAATATAAACCGATAACTCGGTAAGATCTCCGGTAAACCAGTTTGCCGAGTCAGCTGCGATTGAATGAAAACCGGTAAATGATTAACACGATTCAGCTCTATATTTTTCCACTACTGAGCTTAACGAAGACATTAATAAATATAAACATCTTTAAAGGCAACCGTAAGCTAACGCCATTGCCTGTTTTGTGTCTATCGAGTCATAATTAAGCTTTTTTTAAAACCATGAAAATAAGGGCCAGTAAGTAAACGAGACACGACTTGTATGTGCTTTTAAGCATCGACAATTTATCTTCTCATTTTGGTGTGGCTGACTCTAACTCGAAACAGTGAATACTCGAATCTAACAAATAAATAGGCTTTTGTTTGAATGCGCCATTTTAATACAGATTTATGAAAATACAGAGTAGACAATAGTTTAGCCGTGTACTGAACCCACTAGTGACTAGTCTCGTGAATCTTGTCTCTAAAGCTACAATTAATTAATTACAATAATACTGCAGAAAATAATTTCTTATGTTCGTATGTTGACTGAGGTGATAAATCGAAGTCGTTGCGTAAATTATAACACATAAAAGTAATAAATGTTCAGCTATTATACTAAAGTTACTACACGTATTTGTATTGTGATACAAATGTAAGCTGATTGCTCGCCCCCAGTCCCGGGCGGATTACGCCGATCGACAGGTTTATTTTTACTGACAGATTAATGGCTATGCTGATTTCATGCGGGCGGTTCATTATCATAATATCTAGATTTTGCCCGCTACTTTGTTGTGCCAAAATTTGTACAATTTTCCGAAAACAAATTAATATACCTTTCAACTGCATCTAAATTAAGTTGAAAGGTATGTAGATTGTAAATGCTTAAAAGACTCTTTTGGTAAAGTCCTAAGACTACGAGATTGCTCTCGAAATTGGCCAATTCTCATGCCTTCGATTTTTCTAGTGTACAGCTCGAGCTGCGGCAAACGTCTGTTCTACCAAAAAACACTTAATTACGTAATCATGCGTTTAGAAAATATACTATAAATAGTTTGATTCAAATGAAATATCAGCTTCGGTCGGACACTATTAAAACATCTACACGACTATAGAGACTATTAAAGAAGCTGGTTTTTCAGCAGAAACCGAAACCGAAATTATTTAAAAATAATTGTATTAAATTACGATTCATAGCTTAAATCTAGTCATTATCACAAATCACCTAATAGCAATTTGCCGGGGAACTGAGCCTAGGCTTCGCCAAATCGCCAGCGAACAGGCACCATACGTAGTTACCGCTAACTTTACCGAACGACGCACGAAAACTAGGCAGATTGGAAAGTAGATTTTCAGCCGAAACTGGCCGAAACCGAAACTGAAATTTTGGTTGGTCTATACTTTAATCCCACGGTTGTCTAGCACGTGGTCACTGTACTACGAGCGCGGCGGAATGATAGAGCCCGTCTGCACTCGACCAATAAAATTTTATTCTTCAGTCTGCGGCCAAATTGGCTCTCCGATGCATCGAGACTCCAGACGATTGAAAAACTAATAACGGCAGTTCATACTTACTTTTATATTATTTAATGTAGTTTATACAATTACTGTTGAGGTTCAATATTTTGAACCCTGCACTATTAAGATTCATTTTTCATTAACTGTTTGTAGAGTCAACTAATGTAATGTAATTTAGTAAATATAAAAACTTAGTTTAACTTCATGTTAAAGTCAAGAAAATTGTTTTACAAAACATTGCGAAACAAGCAAAGAGCGCCAATTAAAAAGTTGTAAAACCTGTTAGCTGCACGCTGACTAGAGCTGGCGTCCAGCACAGAACATGACAGAACTTCCAACGGGTTAACTGTCTACGAACATTAAACTAACTTACACTGTGTGCAGAAAGGCGCAAAACTTCCCCCTTTTAAAAAAAATCTGCGTTAAAAAAAATTAGGATTTCGTTTAAAGTCTTATATTTATTTTAAGTACTTATATAAAATAGGTATTAGGTATATTATGCTTAATACAACAAACAACTATTGATATTGATTACAACAGCTTACAAGATGATGCTAAAGTAGTCGTATTAAGGCCAGGTAGTCCCTAATTTACATGATTTTGAATCAATAATAAACAAACAAATAGTGACTTTTAAAAGCCAAAAAAATACACATTGTTGTTTACTTAATGTACTTTGACAATTTGTGGTTCGAAATATAATATTGAAAACTTCACTCGACAAAAATAACTCCGAAGAGGAGGCTAAATTCGAATATTTTGTGATATTTTTCTTATTTTTCATGAAGCTTATGATAGTTTTACTTCCAAAAATCATATCTACGAAAAGCTCATTCATACATTTCGCATTTTGGTCTTTATTTAAGTGAAAAGTATAATTTTCTCCTATTTCGCCCTATCAAGGACGCGGCGAGCGTCGTAACCGCCACTGTACAAGGCGCGCTGATATGAATGTTATTTTAATGTGCATTACGTCGATATTCGTACTGACAGACATTGACCTGCTAATTTTAGGGACTACCTGGCCTTAACCTTATTTTTAACTCAAGAAATGTTAGAAAATCGTAAATGTCCCGTGATAAGATATAAACTGCATGGTCCCCCTACAGGGCGCCGCTCGCAGCCGGCACACTTAATATATTAAGTAATACCAGCCCCTATTGCTCCTTACATGCTGCTTATTATATCTTATACCGGCGTTAAAGTAATTCCATTTACAGCCTATCGCTATAAACATATTTGGTTATTTACATTGTAGTTTCAATACGGACTTGTCCGTGCAAAGTACTTTATTTCAAATTCAATATTGGCAGAGATATGCTTTTTTAGGGTTCCGTACCCAAAGGGTAAAAACGGGACCCTATTAGTGAGACTTCGATGTCTGTCCGTCTGTCTGTCTGTCTCCAGGCTGTATCTCAAGAACCGCTATAGCTAGACTTCTGAAATTTTCACAGATTATGTATTTCTGGTGCCGCTATAACAATAAATACTAAAAACAAACTAAAGTTAATATTTAAGGGGGGCCCCCATACAAAAAACGTTATTTTTTTGGTCTTTTTGGCTCGTAATCCATAATGGCAACATAATATAGACACTTGAAATTTTCACAAAATCCTCAATTATATGTTTAATTTAATATTAAATATTAAAATTAAAATAAAATAAATAATTAAGGGAGCTCTCTTACAAAAAACACATTTTTTTCCTTATTTTCGCTCTACAACGGCCCTTCAAGCGCGAGTCCGACTCGCACTTGGCCGATTTTTGAATATTCGTAATTCGTATGATTGTCCAAAAACATACCGCATTCCATAGAGGAAAATAATACATATCTCCGCTGATCTCCGCATTCTCAAAACATGTGCCCAGTTTGTGAGGTTATTTGACAGGAGTTTTTCTTTTCAACTCAGTAATTGTTGATTGGTTAAGGTTTTGGCATTAATAAATCAAACAAACTCGAATGTAAAAACTTCAGAAACCTGACAAAAGTCGGTCTAGTCCCTTTCTTTCTTTCCCTAGGTCAACAACCACCCAGGCAAACTACATTGTCGCAATACAAAAAAATGCCTTGCCTCAGTCTTTCTGGTATATTTCATTCGTTTGCCCATGCCACCTAATAGTTTCAAAATTCAATCAAACAAGTAAAATAATCCTTTCCAAACTAATAGCTATTAGTTATTAAAGTGTTTGGCATACAAACACCTCGGAATACCGCTTGTGGTCTAAACAGCTTTGGGTGTTTCATTAAAACTTGTGATACATCAGTTACCGCAGTATGGCACGCGACTTCCAAGAGCCCTATTCTCATTACTCGAATCTATATCGATTCCTAAATTGTCATGCTTTTGGACCGTAGACTAAAAACAAGTTTGTGGACAGACCGGAACTCTCGAGTTACGAAACTACCCTAAAATCAACCAAGTGCGAGTCTGACTGTTGTATGTGTAAGCACCATTATTTTTCTCATATTATCTAATATACATATAAAAATAAGTCGGGTTTTCCTTCCTGACGCTATAACTCCAGAACGCACGAACCGATTTCCACGGTTTTGCATTCGTTGGAAAGGTCTCGGGCTACGTAAGGTTTATAGAAAAAAAAATCAGAAAAAACTTCAAGAGAAAAGCAGGAAAACAGGGAAAACAGGCAAAACAACATTTGCCGGGACAGCCTGTGTCCTATACATTTTTATTGATTTAAAGTCGTCTCCCATTGGCGAATTCAAATATGAGCGACATCTCCCTCCTTTTCGCACTGACGCCGTATGCACGCTACTGATTGACTGAAGAAGGTGGCGTGATTGCCCGTGTTGGCGCCGACCAACTCCGGAAGGAAGAAATCGACACACTTGCTAGAAGACTTTAGTGACCGCGTCACGCCTGCATCTCTGAACAATATTTTTTGCTATTAATCCTGTGTACTCTTATCCGCTCGCGAGTGCTCACTCATAGACTGAGAAATTAGAACAATAAGTGATAAGTGATTATCAAGAACAGAAACAGCTTCGTGCAGACTGAGGAAACGTGGTTGGCGCCATTGCAAGATCCAGCAAGATCCCCGGGCCTTTTCCATCCTCTTCCATTAAATATCGCTTATATAAATCACTGGCGATTGCCAGCTATCCTTCAAATACAGTCCACTAAAAATATTAAAAATAATAAACTAATCTTTCCCAAATCGCCACAGCCCATATTTACCGTATTATTTTCAGTTCTTATTAGCCGAATTAGTATGAGAGTCCCTGTTAAAGTTACTTTTCCAATTCATTTTTTAGTATTTATCATAATAGAACTGAGTTTTTATCATAATATATTTGTAATTTGTTGCCATTATAATGACAGCAAAATTGCAATTCTGTCTTTCTGTTACGGCTGATACAGCCTGGTGAGAGAAACAAAACGATTCTCAGTTAGCCTCCTTACTAAGAAAGTGCCAACTTGTAGCCTGTTGATTTGGACTCTAGATTCGAAGCACAAGAATTGAGCCCCAGAACTTCATAACCACCCACCCTGACCTATTGGCTCACAAAATCTTTGTCTGTTAAAAATAGAAAAAGTTAGACACGGCCGTCAACTCTAAATGGATTACGCTTGTTTTAGCTCTATTATTGATAGATTTTCTTGGTGTGAGAAATAACACATCTTTTATTCTCTCTACTTCGCCTAGATAAAGCTATTTTGATCTACACAAGTAGGATCCTTTCTCTATCCTCCGGGAGTACCGGCAAAAGTGTAAAAGAAACAGTCTTCCCAATCTCCCTCCGTCTTAGCGCAAAATATGGTTGAAACAATACAGCTCATGTTTACGGCGCTCGTGGACGCGTTATAACGACGTGTCACGGCTGCTGGCTCACAATAATTAATATTCGGTAATTGACGACGTTAGAATAATGAGAGCGATGTGGCCCGGGTAAACTTGCACTGGATACGCAAATTGTTAATTAACTGGGATCCTGGGCTCATAAGCTCTGATAGTTTTATCATGGCTAATTCTTACGTTAAAATCTACATAGGAGCCCCCGACGATCCTCATTGTCAAGAAAATATTACGTATGCGATTTTAAAAATAGAAAAATAATATAGTTTTGATGATTGCCATTAATAGAGCTTCTTGCAAATATCAAGGTTAGAGAATAGAGAAGAGGAAACATTTTGCTAAGAAGGTGCGAGTTTCTTACGCCGGTTCTTCACAACGGGTTAGTTCCGGAACCGGTGGTAGTTTTTATTTTATTTAGAGTTAAACTATTTATATTTTATTCAGGGCAAAAAGTTGATATGCGCGTTAAACGTTCCGTTTGCAATCACGCGACTACTGAGTACTGACGCGATGCGGCTCTTTGTGACTAGCTACAGTAGAAAAGTAAATAAAAGTCCAAACTGTACTAAAATTCGACAGAATTAAAATGTTGCCCCCATTTTGTTTTCGTGTCTTGTTAAAATTTAAGGCTGTCTGGCTTTGGTAGAGCTTTGAATCTTAACTTGATGTGAAAACTCAACTTATTTTAGAAGGTTTGCGGTAAAATTTATAAGACAGATTATTATATTGTACGATGATGACCTGGCAACCGTACTCGCGTGAGAGACAGCACGAAATCAAAGCGACCTCCGATATAATATTCGACTCTAGTGCTACTGCGACCTTCTTGTTGTTACTAGATGACCCAGTGAACTTCGGGTCACTTATCTCTTACGTATAACTTTTCCCGGCCCTCGTATCACTTCCCATCTAATATATAAACCTTCCCTGGACTTCCACGAATGTTTCAAGACTAAAATTTTCCAAATCGGTTCAGCCGTTTTCGAGTTTTACGAGACTAACAAAAGTTATATAGAAGATGTTACAAACTGTGTGTGGGACAATTGGGCTTAGTGTGGGCTTACACTAACTCCGCTATTGTGTGCCCTGCCTTTGCTAGTAACCGGAGACCTAGGTATTACCGCAAAACATACAGATGGACAGTTCATTAATCATGTTACAGTGGTAGGACCCAATTCTTATATTATCTATTTCATTATAGCCACAATCAAAGAGATATTTAAAGTGTGAAAAATTGGGCCCCCTGAGCCTAAATCTCATGTCCCGAAAGTCGCTTCGAGCGCAGACTGTCTCAGAGCCGTGCGTGAGACGAGTGTGTGCACTTGCACGAAGTTAGACAGCTTAGGTGGGATTTCACCAGGCACACTCAAAATTTCGTTCTATAAAACTTATTTCTCATTGAACGCGTTCACGCGGTGACGTAAATCTTATTCTGTTTCAAATGGATTTCACAAACTTCTTTTGATCGCGATTATTAAATCTAAGTTTACGTGACGTCACGCGATTATTTTACATGTTCTCATCATTTTTAAGCCTTTTCACGTTAATTTAACTACAAAATAACAAGAAACAATACATAAACTAACCAAACGCATGTGTCAAAACTGTGATCTTGACATTTCTTTTGTCTATGTTTTTCGTTCCGCCATGACAGACAGGGCTTGAACGGGTTTTATGACGGTAAATTTTGGACTTTAGGCGTTCAGAAGATAAACTCGGATTTGCTGTGAACGCGTTCAGTTTATGTTGGTGAAATGCAATTCGATGTTATAAACGCGTTTATACGTTTAGAACCAGTTCAGGGTGCTCTGAACGCGTTTCGTTTCTTTAGTGAAATCGCCCCTTAGAAGCGACATTCGAGATGTGAGAATCGGGCCCCAGGCCCGGTGAGCGAATTTATAACTCAGCTCAAGTTAATTCAATATAATTGTGTCATAATAATATAATTTTTACTCAATAGTATCACAAGAGACACATTGCACCTCTAGCGGCCCGTAGTTCACAATATAACGTTATCCACAGTAAGTGCAAAATGTTGTTCTGGGATACATCATACAATTATATTACCTGTGATGTTCCGTGTCCACGTCGGCGCTAGCGTCCCTGGGGACAGAGTGAGGGCAGGCTCGGCCAACTTTTACAAAACATCTCATCAGCTAACTTCCGGCTATGGTGTCAGGAAATCAGCACCGGTTAATCGATCTGTGTAGGGGCTTTCATACGATTGCGGAGCACGTAGAGTTATTTTGCTATAGCTTTTGTACATGAGTATTTAAAAACGAAAGATATAGCCAGCTGACACCAAAATGCAAAATCACGACGCGATATGGTTAATGGTACTGACAATACGAAATGTCCAGCGGCATAATCCTACTCGACATTTCAATTTTGTATTATGGTATAGGATCCCCCCATAGAACGACCTTCACCGAGCTGGCGATCGTGGAAAAACGAGACACAATAGCTTATCTATTGTTATCGCGGCCGGATGTGGCCGCTTGGGGCTTGATGAATTTGATGAAAAGTATTTTATATTTAATTACGTATGTCAATAAATTTATTGCAAGTGGGTTGCCTAAAAAATTTCAGTCCAAAATAAAAATAATTTGTTTTTTTACATTGTTTTGGTTTGGTTATCTAGACAAATCCATACCAATCGAAAGTATGAAGCCCGTAGAATATGCATTAAGCATTAACCAGACCGGTACTGGTATCCATTTACCTGCCTACCCAAGAGTTGTGACGGGAAAAAAATAGACAACCTAACGTTTGCATATTCTACGGGCTGCATACTTTCGATTGGTATGGAATTTGTCTATTAATCAAACCAAAAAAAAACAAATTTATTCTGGACTGAAATTTTTTAGGCAACCCACTAGCAATATATTTATTGACATACGTAGTTGAATATAAAATAGTTTTCATCCAATAACCAGCTCGGTGAAGGTCGTTCTATGGGGGGATCTTAGGCCATTACTGTGATGCATTGCGTCTCATCGTTTCATATTAACAGTCTAAAACAGATATACTCAACCTGCGGCCCGCCGGGACTTCATTGGCCCGTGTGTATTAAAATAATTTTGAAATTCACGCCCACCAGCAAAATAGTACAAAGTTGTCGTGAAAATTGTTTCCATTCTTAATCGCTAATTTTGAAGAACGACCCGTTTTTTAGGGTTCCGTACCCAAAGGGTAAAAACGGGACCCTATTACTGAGACTTCGATGTCTGTCCGTCTGTCCGTCTGTCTCCAGGCTGTATCTCAAGAACCGCTAAAGCTAGACTTATGAAATTTTCACAGATTGTGTAGGTATTTCTGGTGCCGCTATAACAACAAATACTAAAAACAAAATATAATTAATATTTAAGGGGGGCTCCCATACAACAAACGTAATTTTTTGGCCTTTTTTGCTCTATATCAATAAGGGTAACAGGTAGGCTCTTGAAATGTTCACAAAGTCCTTGGTTATATGTTTTCAGTATTAATTAATAAAAATAATAGAATAAAATAAAAAATTAAGGGGGGCCCCATACAAAAAACAGAATTTTTGGCCTATTTTTGCTCTAAAACGGGACGGAACCCTTCGTGAGCGAGTCCGACTCGCACTTGGCCGATTATTTTTACCCTAAAAATTTTGGGCCCGCGACACTAAGACCAAAACGTGCTTGTGGTCCGTATAAAAAAAGGTTGAGTATCGCTGGTCTAGAACCTAAAGTCCCTACAAACTATTTTAATAACGCTTTATTTCAGTTTTGTATGTGAGAGCATCCCAGTTTTGTACGGCATGCAACGTTCGCAGAGAGAAGAGCAATCGTGAAACATTTTTTGCTTTTACAGCGCGGACCGGACATAGAATGAATTTCTGTTTGTTACACAGATTCCACCGGACACTTGAATGGTGAACGAGGGAGGAGAGGGGAGGACACTTGAAAACACCCACCGTCCTGTTTTTTACTGCACGCAATTCATCAGTTTTTGTCGGTTTATTCCATATTCGGGAACAAAAAGTCGAGTCTCACATAATTTTTACAGGACTGCCCCATATTATATTGTTTTTTAAGTGTACGGGTGTCTAAACAAATGCCTAACGTAAACACTCCACAGGTTGATTATGTATATTCTTGCCAATTGATAATATTACAATTCAACAGGCCTTCAAATACAACAATAAACTTCCATCAAACTTGAATTTCGAATACGAAAATTACACAGCCGAGCTACATGATTATTTCTAGCTTTCAGCATCCGCCTTTCTAAGTTATCAGGTTGATGGCGGTATAGCGGTAATTGAATGAGGCGTGATCAACAGGAACTCAACACCGCCATTAGCCTGCAAATTGACCGATGGGGGTCGATTCGTCACCTGACCACCGCCCCCCAGCTGTTCACCCCCCAACCCCGGCCGACGACCCCTACTGGTAACTTATGGGCCGGAAGAACTACCGCAGAACGCCTTTAAATGAGATAATAATTTAAAGGTATACTGATGCTCTCAATTCTCATATGTAGTTTAGGGCAAATATTTTTTTAATTATATAAATTTAATTTTTTTCAGATCATGTGTGTACCTAGTACCTATTTGTGTATTCGATAGCACTTGCCCGCAACTTCGTTCGAACTTCGCACATTTATTCGTTTTTACCGCACGGGACATCGTCATCATCATCACACACTTGAGCCCCGCCCCGATCCCAATCTTCCACTACCACCTTCAAATCCAGTTCATCCGCATTCTTCATCGACGCAGCACATCTAACTCATAATTAATTCTGTCTGGAAACTAAGATAACCTTAGCATAAGCTGTAAAATAAAATACGCTTCAATCCATTCTCTTTGTTGTGAGAGAATCGAGCAGAATACGAGATGAGCTGCAATCGCCGAGTGTTATTTAAAAATTAAACTCACTAATGTATTTGAGGATTTAACTCCGCTTTGATCCGTCTGGGAGGATTCTAATCGTTTTACTTTACGACTCCTTTTGGGGCAGTGATTTTAAGGTTTGCTACTTTTTTTTACTTGGTACAAAAAGAGCAATCGGGAAAAATCCAAGGAATTATCTACATGTCTAGGAAAAACCTGTTTTGTTTGATATTTTATAAATTTTACAATCGATGGGTACGTGGTAGTGTACAGTTTACCTAAGCAAACATTAACTCTGCACAATATGTTTGGCACCTACTTCCATAGAATGGCACCTACTTCCATAGAATGGCACCTACTTCCATAGAATGGCACCTACTTCCATAGAATTTTCCTTAAAACGAAACGCCCGGTTAAGTTATGCGTGTTAGTTGTTACAGGTACTTTACCTATTTACCCGCATTATTACGTCACAACTCACAACTCACACCAAAGCGACTACCAGATATAATCAAATGCGCATTCATTTCGACTCCTGTACAAATTATTTCGTTTGTCACACCTCAGCCCTTATCAGCTGCGGTAATTATATTCTTAAATGCCTCAATTAATCATGGCGGTGATTATCACGCGAGCGTGTGTATATTTCTGGTGACACATCGCGATATTTACATGGAAACGACGCTATAGCTACAGAATTCATAGTCGCATAAACCGACCATGAAAATTTAGCTAGAATATTAATTATTTTGACAACGAGTCGAGCTACCTTTATACAGAGTTGAATTTGTACTAATATGTATTCTGTTGTTGAATGTAAGTTTCACGCATAAAAGCCTAGCATCAAGCGACTCGCGGATTAGCAATTAGATAATATGAAGAATGTTCGCGAAATTGTATAAGCTCCGAAACCCGTTACTGGGCAGATTTTGATGAGAAAAGAAATGAACAATTGCCACAAAACATCTGTACAATCTGGCAACATTTTTTCCGCTCAATTTACACTTTTTGGCGCAATTCGTGTATCAATTTATTCGCGAGTGAAGTGAGAGGTCGCACCAGAGCTTTTAACTTCCTTTTAAGCCCCGTGCTCGGGCTACCTTTACAGAGTAAAGCATAAAAGCCTTACATAAACATTAACCTAGCACATTTTTATATTTAAAAGCTTAAAGTTTTGAGCGGGGATAAATAAAAAGAGTGTGTATATTTCAAGATCCTTTGGGCTTGAAAATATAGGTGCGTTAGAGTACTTCACTTTATAACAAAATATGTTTTTAAACAGATTATAGTTTTGCAAATAGCCTAGAGAAAACCGCTCCTGCCCCTCGATTCACGATCGTCGGAAAGTTCTCACGCGGAAAGTTCTCATATTCTGTCGGTATCACAGCGATTCACAAACTTTCCGTCGCGGAAATGAATCCGAAACCAAAAAGAATAATTGACACTAGTTTTTTTTTTTCAATAAGTGCTACGGCATATTATATAGCCTTGGTTATTCATCGCTGTCAGTATCAAGATAAAAGACGGGAAAATAATTGTCACCAAATTTTCCTGCACCTCTTAATTTACTGAACAAAATTTTTAAGACTAAAGATAAGTCTTACCTTACTTCGAAAAAAGTACAAGTTATAGCAACACACACTAAATAACGCACAATATTGAACACAGCTCGACAAGGCTTTAAATGAACGTGGGTGACATTGACGGGAGCGCTGCTGGTAAAGGAGAACTGTCAAACACATGTCCAAAATGACGTTTTTGTATGATAGAAGCGTTTAGTTCCTTTTCTCGCCACGTTCATATAAAGCCTTGTCGAACTGTAGCCGAAAAGATACTAATCGCCCACAGACTATATTGTAATATTTTTCATTCCGAATGTAGCCAATATATTATCAAAGATAGTAAGTACCTAATGAAACTTCTTTATACAAAAGTCGTCTGTAAGTCAGCGAAATACGTTACATAATTGAATAAAAGAGCGCGGTAACCGGCTGCCGCTTGGGGTTTGAGTGAATGGCGCACCGCGCAGTACAAACTACAAAGTATAGGTCTACTAGAATCTGATGGCAAAAAGTGAGAAAGTAAATTGACTTTAGCAATACCGGGGTAATTGGGATAAAACATTTTGATCCTTTTTTTCTTTAAAGCGGCTGATTCTGTGTGTGAAACATGCAAATATATAAATTTATCCAATGATCAAGGATATTTTTTGAAAATCTGCTGTTAAAATTTGCCATCAGATTCTGGTAGACCTATACAATATATAGCGCGGCAGCCGGCTGCCGTTTGGGAGTTGAGTGGAATTAAAACAAAAAATATTGTCTATGTGCCGACTGCCGAGTGACAATGACAATCTGGGAGTTTTGCCGGGAATGTGAAAGAGTGCTGTTGTGTTTTTGTATTATTTTCCTAAAATTGTGGTAAGTGGGTTTTTAATGTGTAATATTGGTAAGATATTAACCATTAGATATTCGTTATCATGCACGATTGTAGGAAAGTGATGCAACATCCAGAAACGTGCTATTTTGTGTTCCCTCCAAAACTCCATCGAGAGTTTCAGTAAAGCGTCTACCACTTTACTGAATCGACCGACTTGACTTTTTGACTGTATTGACTTTTACTTAGACTTTGACTAGACTTTGTACCTGACGAAATAGAAAAACGATGCCGAAAATTATATACAAGAATATTGTTTTCCCGCCATTACTTGACACTGGCCATGGTTTTTATAGCCGAAGTGCCATAATAAGAAAAAAAAAATGACAATCTGTCAAATCTGTCACTTGTGTGTTGTGCTCATGCTCCGGTAAATCACAGAGTACTTTTTATAATATATCGGCTATATATCGGTAAATCTTGTTGTGTGAGAATACCTTTAATTATAGGTCTACCAGAATCTGATGGCAAAAAGTGAGAAAATAAAATGACTCTAGCAATACGGGGGTAATCGGAATAAAATATTTTGATCCGTTTTTTTTTTTCTTATAGCGGCTGATTCTGTGTGTTAAACATGCAAATATAAAAATGTATCCAATGATCAACACTGACATATAAGTACTCTATGGTACCAAATAAAAAATTGTGAAGCCCGCCGACAAACCTATATGCTATGCTATGTGGTTTATTATTATTATATTAATACAAATACAGCTTGACAAAGAAGAGTGTGGATTAAATGAGGGCGCTTTTCTTTAAATACTGGCAACTCTACGCTTCGCTTTTGACACAATATATACTAGAGTTGACAAGTAATATAGTGTTGTCATAAATAAAAACTCTTAGTTCCAGCTGTCACCGCATCAGACTCTTCTTTGCCAAGCTGTACCTACTGCATTTATAAATAAAAAAATATTTATTGTTCAATGAACACTTCCTAAAGATTTAACATATAATTATTACAGTACGACATTTATTTAATATTATTATATTTTAAACAAGACACGACTAACTCAGTATTAATAGTTGCTTTGTTTTATTCTTATCATTAAATATTTCATCTAACAATATCCGCCATGACACAGTTCTCGAAGTGAAAAGATTTCACGAGTCTCAGAGGTGGCGGTAACATTCCGCGAAAACGGCTCTAATCCTCGGATAATTTTCCGCTGTCGGATGTCAAACTCCCATCCGCGGTGAGATGTTCTCGAATCCGTGGCGGAAACTATTTCACTCATACAAAAGAAATGTCACTTCTGTCAAAATGACAGCAAAATCGGAAAGTTTTCACTTGTCATTTGCTTGAAAGTGAAATAGTTTCCGCAATCGGAAAGATTCCGCGGGGAATCGCTTAGTGCATCACCCCGCTGATATAAGCTCTTCATAATCAAAATATGCGACAGTCAGTTAAGGCTCCTCAGCTTGTAACAATTGTAACTAATATACCCTCTTACTAATAAAAAGTTACACAGCGTGTATAGAGGGTGCATAAGATTTTTTCTACTAATAATCATTTTTTGACATAAGGCCTGTATAACGATGCTGTCATTTCCATACTAATTTCTCTGTATAGACTCTGTGTAACGTGTGTGTAACTTAAAAACTCCTGTTTAACTATTCACACGTTGAACGCATGTTTAAGAAGTTTTTATTAGTAAGAGGAATAGAGTCTAGACTAGATATAAGAAGAATATAGACATACCTACTACATTTTAGCAGCAATAGCAGCAATAGCACTGCTAAAATATAAGTTGTAGTCGTAGTAGTAGTCTAACCCTCTTAGTCTTACTAATAAAAACTTCTTAAACATGCGTTCAACGTGTGAATAGTTAAACAGGAGTTTTTAAGTTACACATACGTTACACAGAGTCTATACAGAGAAATTAGTATGGAAATGACAGAATCGTTATACAGGCCTTATATCAAAAAATGATTATTAGTAGAAAAATCTTATGCACCCTCTGTACACGCTGTGTAAATTTTTATTAGTAAGAGGGGTATATTTCTAGTGGTCTATATCCAGTGAAATTTACCTCTAATTCCGGAGCAATGCTAGCGAACACACAATTCTTTACTCCTACCCAAAGGAAAGAACGAATAAAGAATGATAAAGATATCGACGACGCCAGTGGCGTAACTACAACATCCGGGGCCCGTGGCATATTGATGGGGCCCTATCAGTAAAAATCGTCACGTTAATAATAAAACAATGTAAGTATAAAAAATTTCTGACCTCACGGCATCTTGGGCCGGGGCCCTTTTGGGTCGGGGGCCCGTGGCAATTTGCCAGCCCTGCCACCCTATAGTTACGCCACTGTACGACGCATTAAACTAAGTATTTAAGGTCCGCTGTCTTAACGTGTCGACCGTGCTGCTTTTCCGGCAAAGAGGAATTATACAATGTATGATAATAATTGGTCCATGGTACTAACTAAAAACAAGACCCAGTGCCGAATTTATATTTTTTATGAGTGTAGGCCACCTAATTTCCTCCGCCCCATGTACAAAATCTACCGGCCCCCCTAGGACGCTGCCGTCCCGCTAGGACGCTGCCGCCCCGCTAGGACGCCGCCGCTCCTATACGGCCTATTTATAAATCCGGGGCTGAGCAGACCTCGTAAAGATATTCGATGTGTAAGTATTTGTATTAAAGAGGTTTAATAATTAATTTCAATGAAAGTGTCTAAGTTATAAATTGTGTCACACCCGCTGGAGTGGAATGTGCGGTTGCGGGTTTTCGCGGTAGACCAACGCTAAAGCTCCAGGGATTTGACACCGACACATACCGACATCCTTTGTGCTGCCCAAATTACTCGGAGCTTTTACTAAAACCAATCTTAATCGCTCGATGTTTGATACAAAGTTTCAGTCATTTCTGTTTTATTATATTGTAGTATTAGGGTACTCCCAAAGGTACCATCGAGGAAATTGATTCCGAGGCAGTTGACAGACCAACGTCATTTGGTCAGATCATGTCAATTCAGTGTTCATTGTGATCTGTCGGCTGGGTTTGACGTAACGCGACCAAACTACGTTGGTCCCCCATCTGCCTAGGAATCAAGTTCTCTAATAGTACATAACAGAAGTTGATAACTGCGTAGGCCGTAGTGCGTACTAGCTATTTGGACAGCAAAACCTACAGGTTGTGTATGCTATATTATGAAGCAGTAATTTTTGTACACGTGCAGGAAAACTTGATTTAGACGCCAAATTGCTCTTTATTATACATACCTACATAAGGAGTACAAAAAATGTTTAGTAAAATGTTTTAACACCCCTGTTATTGAACTTTATGGGTTTCATCGTGCAGGTGTCAAACTTTGTACGTATGCCCGGCTAGCTCAGTCGGTAGAGCATGAGACTCTTAATCTAAGGGTCTTGGGCCCCACGTTGGGCGCCAATGTACCTAACAATAATATTATATATTAATAATAGTTCCAAACTTTAAAAAGCAGGTACTGAACGAAGGACCAAAGGCACAAGAATACCCTTAACTTAGCACCCACTTAAACTAAAAGATACTTAAATTTTATACTTATTTTGCTGACAATTTTACTTTTCAAATAAGTATTTAAAAGAAAAAGGGACAATCGCAAACCATTTCAAAGTCTGCAGCAATTAAACTTTATATAAGCAAATGAAATTCCGAAGCTTTTACCGAAGACAAAGCCGCCCATTAACTGCACACAATAGAAGATTGATAGGTCCTGGCCTCCGTCTGATGCCGCCCAGTTTGGGTGTTTAGATAACGAAAGGTGACGTCACCCACCATAGAAAATCATCCCCATGGGACGAAACTATAGGAGGGATTTTCACATCGAAACAAATCACAACAGTAGGTACCTTCTGTAATTTTAACACAAGGATTTTGTCGGAGGATTATTCTAGTAATCCGACACCACCCAGACGAAGCGGGGGCCGTACATAAGCTACGGTTATACGCTAGACTGTCCCATATCAATAAACCGAAATAGGTTACAAGCCACGTGACACGTACGCTAAACGCACAAAAAAGTTATCCCAAAATCAGCAATATTATCCTAAAATGTAGTAAACATGCAATATAATGGGCACTTACCGTTAAAAAATACACCAATATCAACGAATTTGAAGGCAAATACGAAATGTATTTTCACATAACACTCGCGTACTGCTATCCGGGTGCAGCGGGACGTGCGACTCGCTCGAGAGCCGGCGCGCGACTGACGCTTCGTACGGTGTTTACCAAATTACCAGCCGCACGCATGCGCGACTACCCTCCATAATATTATCCTGATTAAGCAAATATATTGTGTTACTGATACCACGAAATCCTCGCCCACTTGAAAATGTTTATTGCCAAAACAATCAAACGCCTCGAGGGACCATGAAAATAGAATCTCTCGCCAAGTCCGATGGAATTTAGGCAGGCAAGTAGTTTCCTAAATTTACTGAAGTTACTGAGGTGAAATACCCTAGTTTGTGCTACATTTATAATCTAATATTCAATCAAAACATACATAACTATTTTTTATTTTAAAGTTTACTTAATGGTCATGGGCCATGGCTAGTTACGCTTAAAAAACAGAAAAGTATAAGAACTCGCGTTATAAAGTTCGCAAGGCAACTAGTGGCATTTATTACAAAATATTATGTTAACCTTTTCTTCAATAACTAATGCATAATTTTCAAATGAAATGTGGTCAGCCGCTCAGCGGGGCGCGGGCACCGCTGTCGACTCCATAATATGCCCGGCGCCACGCTAGGCGGCCGGCGCTCGGCGACGAGCTTCGTGCGGTGGGAGGCTCATTAGCGTCTACTATGCCAGCGTGGCCACTGGACATTGGCCAGTGTACAATTTGTACATTCTTGAAGGAGAAGTAAATAAAACACAGAATACTGTATCACTGAACACTCTACTGTCGGCGACGGCTGGTGAAGAAGTGGACGACAGCTCTCCGTCTTCGGCCATATTTTCCCAGCCCCCACCATGATTGGTAGACGGCCATCTTTATTTATCAATACACTACAGTCAGTATTGTTTTATGGTTAAAGTTTGAAGGTTTCAGGTCTGTTTCAGGCGTTGGAACAATAACAAGTTTGGTTAGATCAATCAGCTGGTTGTCTGATAAAAATGATGATCTAGTTGCAACGAATGAGAATTAGGCATGTAAAAAGACGGTCGACTCCTGACTCCTGCGCCGCAACACTCGCCGGTCCAGTCGGAGATACACTTACGAAGTTACGACTAACGAAAGTAAAAAATCGGTCAAGCGCGAATCGGACTCGTACACGAAGGGTATAAAGATAGCAAAAATAGGTCAAAAATTGTGTTTTTTGTACGGGAACAACCCTTAAAATTTATTTTATTTTGAAAGTACAAATAATTAAGTACCTACCTACTTATTTCGTAAATATTACAAGTGCCTAACTGTTGCCACTGTTGATATCGAGCAAAAAGACCAAAAAAATTCACGTTTGTTGTATGAGCTGAAGCTGAACGGGGGCTCCGTTAAATATTATTTTTATTTTGTTTTTAGTATATTTTATTGTTAAAGCGGCAACAAAAATACACAATCTGTGTAAATTTCAGAAGTTTAGCGATAGTGGTTCTCGAGATGCAGCCTGGAGACAGACAGACGGACGGACAGACAGCGAAGTCTCAGTAATAGGGCCTCGTTTTTACCCTTTCAGACTCGGGTACGGAACCCTAAAAAAACAGATTTTCCGTATTGATTCGTGGAATGAAAATCCAATTCGAGGATGTTGTTTCCGGCGAAATTACGTGAAGATCGATGTAAGGGACCCCAGGCGCGGTACGCGGGACGAGTCACGGTGTCACTCCATTCCATTATGGACCACTATGTTGAGCTGCAGCTTCCAGCACGAAACCCGACTCTTCGGTTAATACAATAAGGTTTATATTCGTTTGGGTTGAGAAAAGTCAACAATGTATTTGGTCAAAAATGTTTACGATCCAGCCACCTGGGTATCGACATTGGAAGAGTCAATCTCGTGAGCTATAGTTGACGCCTTCGGCTTGACGCACAACTATATTCTATAACATCGTCTACCTACTATATGGCTGTTACGGTAACTGCGAATTCGCATCGCAACGCATAATTATCTTTTAATTTAACCCATCAATCCCCAAGCGGCACCCGTCTGTCGCATAACAATTGAAAATCTATTGTGTCTGCGATTCCCACGATCGAGGTAGTAAAAAGTAAAAACCATTCAAAACTGTTACATAAATTAAAAAATCCGCAGATATTTGTAATGCAATGCGAATTCCCAGTTATGTGTAAGAGTCTGGTCTCAGAGCAGATGGAAATTCGTCAACTTATAGCTGTTCGCCTCTTTCACACGCGTACGAAAATATTGGTATCTGGCTCACTTAAGGGGGCGACTATCCCAAAATTGACGATTTTATAATTCAATTTTATACTTGAAAGTAAGCCCCGAATTGTTTCATTTTCTAAATATAGATACTACATTATATTTCCAAGAATTTGATCTGAGCAAAAACACGATATCTTTAAATTTTCTCGATAGAAAAAAATCACAAAGATGCATCTAATTTTCACGAATTTTTCATTTATTGCCATAACCGTGCATTAACTAAGTTAATATTTTAACACATTGTATAAAATTCTATAATTGAGACACTGACTTGGCGCATTTTTAAAATGTTGTATATTTATCGAGTTATTAAGAAAAAACTAACTTGGCGATTATTCCGCGTCGTCCTTTTTCACCTGGCATATGAAAGACGGGCGTGGCCGCGTGAGTGTGAAGAGAGAAGGACGATGTTTGATTTTTTTGGGTTAGTCGCCCTCTTAAGCGTGTTGGTCCGGGAGCTGTCAATCTCAAAAGTGTCCTCATAGCGTGCATAGATTTTTTTGATGAAAATAGATAGTTTAGAACTATAGGAACTCAAAACGCTCGGTTTGCGTGGATTTGCAAAGCCGGAATACGCAAAAAATACGCAAACCAATTTTTTTGGCCGGAAGAGTGTCAGGCAAGCCTTTTTAAGTGTGTTATGAGGGAGGTCATTTTACCCTCATTAACATGATTTTTTTTTATTTGTTCCTTGCAATATCTACTTTAAGATTATCTTGGTTTGCGGGGTTAAAAACGGCCGGAAATGTTCGGCAAACCACTTTATAGTTTATTTTTTTTGTTTTGTAATTTTTGTAAATAGTACTTAGTAAGAAGAAAGGACATATTTTTTTTTTTAATTTTAATTTGATGTATTATTGTATCTTTTTTTGGAGCAAAGGACTCGTTTCCAGCTCCCAATAAATAAATAAAAAAATGGAATAAAACATTTTGATCCTTTTTTTTTCTTATAGCGGCTGATTCTGTGTGTTAAACATGCAAATATAATAATTTATCCAATGATCAAGGATATTTTTTGAAAATCTGCTGTCAAAAATTGCCATCAGATTCTGGTAGGCCTATAATAGTATTTCCTAGAGTATAAAGTCCATATTTAAATTTTTAATGCGAGCAATTGAGTTAAATTAAGTAGAAAATTTAGTTATCTTTTCATTCGTACCCTACTGAGTTCTCTTACAGCGTCAGTATATATTAGTGAACTAAGAGCCAGTGAGTTATTTTACTACATAGTTTAAAGGCATAATAACATTACATTTCTTTTAAGTGCTTCTCAGTGTAGGAAAAAGGCTGTGCACACACAATTTTTTAGCTTCAGTCACAGAATACGTCTTATTAGTACAAGTATTTTAGTATAATATTTTGTAATCTAAACATTACGAACGAAATCTTCTAAACGAGTATGAAGGTGCACAGTGCACACCCTGTGCTTGGTACGGCCACCGGTGATGGTACCGTCATTCAACCAAATGGTCGGTCAACACTATCTATGGTCAACACTCTGAAAGCTAACGTACGTTACGTCCATTTTGATTGAAGCCGGCAATGTTTAAAAGTCTTCGTTAGAGTAGCGAAGCAAAATATCGCCATGTCATTGTGATATACTTAGTATAGGTCTACCAGAATCTGATGGCAATTTTTGACAGCAGATTTTCATAAAATATACTTGATCATTAGATAAATTTTTATATTTGCATGTTTAACACACAGAATCAGCCGCTATAAGAAAAAAAGGATCAAAATGTTTTATTCCAATTATTCCAATTATTAGTTCCAAGTAGGTATTGCTAGTCAATTTATTTTCTCACTTTTTACCATCAGATTCTGGTAGACCTATAATTAGTTTAGACGCTATACTCAACGGGACTTTATCTGTGGCCCGCGTGAAGCTAAATTATTTCAAATTCATGCCCACTGGCAAAATACTGCAGTCGTCGTGAAAATGTTTCTACTTTTAAATCGCTAATTTTGAAGAATGTTTTTAATTTAACCATTAAAAATTTTGGTCAGTAGGCCCACTACGAAACTGTTTTGAGACTCAAACAATCGGACGAGAATGCCGCGTCCTGCTCTAACAACGTCATTTCACGTTTGTTAGAGTAGGACGCGGCATTTTCGTCCGATTGTTTGAGTCTCAAAACAGTTTCATGGTACAAGGCCAGGCCCGCGACACCAAAGCCGAAACTTGTTTGTGGCCCGTACGAAGAAAAGGTTGAGTACCACTGGTTTAGACGATGTTAGGCTTCTTACAGTCGAACGGCACTTCGACGGCTGCTGTCGACTGCCGTGCCGTCTGTAAGAAGCCTTATTGTATTAGATATTTCAGAATATATGTCAATCAAATTACAGGAGCTTGCGCACGGCCTTACTTGAGAATTCTTAATAGTGAGGCATCGGAGCATTCTTATGCCTTCATAGCGATGGAGTCGGGGGTGGGGGGAGGGAGTAATATAAGCACGCCAATACTTCTTGCCGCGAGGTCCGCTCAAAGGACCACGTGCCATCTTTACAGGACAACTGCATTTTAAGTAGATTACTACTAGAACTCCGTTGCGCCAAAATTAGCACAACGCATATATAATTGTACAATCACATCATAAATATGATATTATGTTTGTACCTATATACAGTCCAGAGATTTTTATACTTTTAGTTTCCAGTTCAAGCGCGATCGTTTTCGTAAAAAAGGGAAAAGGCGCCAAGCGGCAACTGTCTGCCATGAATACACGCAAGAGTCAAGACTGGGGAAGTGCGAAGTCGCAAGTGCATTGAAGGCATTTATTATCGCTGGAGTAGTAAATTCAGCGTCGGCCATAGGACTGTCGAATATTATTATTCTCTCCATTCGATTTAGCTATCTCTTTATGAGAAAACATATTAAACTTTTCTTCCCTCTCTCTCTCTCTCTCTCAACTTTACTTAACATTAAAGTCTTATAGCGTAAGCGTTACGGTGGAGGATAAATGAAAGACATGAATGGTTTTCCACTTCATACTCACTGTATGTCTTTATTTATTTCTATTTTTTTGTGTTTTTTATAAATTTTTACTTTTAAACTTTTCTTTAAATCAAACTTTATATTAAATATATATCTCGAGTGTATTTACACGTTATGTACAAGCGTCATATTATGTACATCTAGTTTGTCTGTATGTACATCACTACTACTGGGAGCCAAGATTCGGTACGTCATACATAAATATAGAGAACACTCGGTGACATGAAAACCGGCGATCGTTAAATGCATAGGAATTATTATAACGCCCTGTGCACTGATAATAAACCTATCGTGTACAAAATATATTAGCTACAGTAAGTCTAGCTGCCACGACTCCTACAACCGCTACAATATCACTGGCTCTACTAACTCTGTTCTCGGAACATAAAATACTATCCCGAGTAGGATATCAAACTTGCATTACCTTACCGCGTGTTAAATTCCACGACACCGAAAGCTTTGACCATGAGAAAACCCCATAAATATTTAAAACGTAAATCTAAAAAAGTAGTAGATTTAAAAAGTATTAACAAACTACTCAACATCCTTGGGGCCTGTTTTACCACTTACTGATAAGTGCCAGATTGGTATTCTCAATATAACGTTTCACAAAACATGCTTATGATATCTTCAAATGAAGAATATATAAATTTATTCGTAATGTGTTATTGTTAATTCCTTGAATAATTTAACATCATTGAAATGGATCTGTCAGAATAATGTTATGCTGCGGCCGCACATGCGTAGTGCTTCGTGCTTGAGACGATACCATTGGACGATCTGCGTGTATCGTCCAATGGTATCGTCTCATAGCACCAAGTTTCGTGACGATAGACGCATATGCGGCCGCGGCATTTTACGAACAAAAAACTTTCATTTCATACTGTGACACTACAAGTCCCGTATTACTCGTCCTGAGCCCCGCGCCTGTTCTCGTGTCATCGAGTGTACAAACTTAAAAATCTAGTCTCGTACAATTTAGTTGAACTCGATTTGTTAATAAGTTTTTAATTTTTTTACGTTTTTAAATTTTTATCAATATTTTAGCAAATACGTTTTTCTTATATAAAACGACACATCGTAGGAATACTCTCGTCTATCACAAGGAGTCTTAGGCTGGTTTTAGTGTCACGCGGACCGTCGGTACGGATCGCTCCGTAGACCGATCTGTATGAAGTTTAAGGTGGCTTTTAGAGTCACGCTGACCGCTCGCTGACCGTCGGCGCCGATACCGAAATGTATGAAATATCAGCGCAGACCGCTTTGCGTTATTTAAAAAGCTTCCTATCGGCTATCAGCGCCGACGGTGCACGCGCTGTTAGCGTGACTCTAAAACCCACCTTAAGGAGTAATGCGAACGGCTCCGTACGGACCCCTCCGCATTACTCTAAAACGCTCCTTATAGCGTATTGCATATTGCATATACACGGAGCGATCTGTACCGATGGTCCGCGTGACACTAAAACCAATAACCATACTGTGGCTTACACCGAGCGGTCGAACAAAATATACAACGTATTGCTTGGCAGTTCGTATCGACGTCGTTACATACCGAGACGAGAGGCGACGAGATGCAGCTCTACATTCTTAATTAATGGCGAATCAACATTATTGTATAGTCGGTAATAAAGTTATCAAGCTGTGAATAACAGCTAGGTTTCGTTGCAAGAGGATTGCGAGCTGCACCGGGCTGCGTTCCTACAATGGATTGTGCGTCTTCTTGAGCAGTAAATAAAGTTCAAATTCAATTCGCTATAGTAAAAATGCCGCGTCTCGTCTCCTCTCCGACGCTTACACTACAAGAGACCAAAATGTAATTTAGTGCAAGGAGATGGCACTCATTGTTTCATCTAAGGCTGATTCGGTTCTAACACTATCACAATAAATGCATAACTATTTGTATTACATTCCGTAAAGTTAAAACTGATATTTCACCAATGATTTAGAGCCAGGCTTGACAAACAATTCTGCCCGCTGTATCAAGTGTAAACGGACAGGCCATACGGCTATTATGAAGTAGAGCAAAATATATTATGGCAGTATGTTCACACGGACTTACAGCGGCATGCTACAGCCTCAGATCGAATAAAAAACTTTTTACTATACTGTACTCGGCAAAACATGGCGGTAGCGGTCATTGACTCCCTGTCAAAAACTTGTCATTTTCTATACATGCCGCGTTTGACATGTTGTCAATCGCGGCTTGTATAGATATAGTACAGTATAATAAAAATAATATTTTAAGAAGCGTTTAACTATTGAAGGTCAACTTGCTTTTTCTGACAACTGACTTTTACAACGTATCAGCCAAAAACAAGCAGATCTTGTATAGTTATTCGCTGTGTAAATATGTTTATAGGCATGGCAGAGTATGTGTCTCGGTTGTGACTTGTGACACACATATAAACCAGCCCTCACTTTGTTGTTTGTAGAACTTTCTTTTTTTATCAATCTGAGGTGGCATTTACAAGCTCCAGCATTCAGCAATGCTCATTAATCTTGTCAAGCACTTGCATTAAAATATTTTTAAGGAGTTTAAAGTAATTTGTACATTTGATACATATTTTTGCTCGTCGACTGCACAGTGCATACATTTGGCCTATATTTATATATTACAAATAATCTTATTATTCCAATATTTCAAACTGTGTAATTTTTTTAACAAAAACTAAATGTAATATAAAATAATCTGTACATGATGTCTTAACAGCACGACTATAATATCTTCGACGCTAGTATTCCTTTACGCAGGATTAGTATGCGGCGGCGCGAACGCAATACATTTGCTTGTGATCTCGCGGTGTGGCGGCCGAACCGCGCGTTCGCGCCGCCGCACACTAATCCAGCCTTACATCAACGCACTCCGCCTGCAGCCAAACGGACATATAAAGTCTGTACAAATAAATAAAACTATTTACATAACAACAATCTAAACTTGAACGTAAAAATATGTTTTGTGAGATTTAGTTCATTGCACATTCAGTCGCCTCGGTCAAAACGAGGGATTTCATACCAACTTAAATATTTCCAAGCGGCCAGTTTTTTTACAAGATTTAAACTACTTTTGTGGAAAAAAAAATCCATCGTAACCTGTAGTATAACCACATCGCTATCGTCTCTCGGCAATTATCTTTTTACGGAAATTACTGACATGTATGAAAAACGAATTTCCAGAAATATTTTCACACTGTGATTATACTAGACTAAGTACCCCGGAATGGGAACTGAGTTCAGAATTTACACATCAATTGATAGAATATGTTAACACTGACAGATACCTAACGAAGATAAGGCTGCGTCTCGTAAGTACAAAAGAGTAGAACCAAGCAGTCTTAGATTTTAGAATATAGGTATTATAAAATTGTTGATGCGTTCCTTGTGATCTCAGTAGAAGATTAGAATAAACTACACGCGTTACGATAAAACTGCACAGTTTAATCCCACAATACAGTAATAATCATAGTAAACCATTTCTAAATGCACGCTAGCGAGTAGTACTAAAACCCGCTTACTAATAAAAATATGCTACTTATCTTCGTCTGGCATTTTAAAAACATGACAAAGACAACGAACGTTGAATAGTTCATACGCTGCGTAAATAAAATATTTTTATTACTAAGGAGCTAATAGGACTACTAAGGCGGAACTGCGCAGTTCTATCGTTACAATCCGTAGCAGCGTTGCCATTTGGCAACTTTGGTTGCCATTTTGGCAACATTTGACCCTTCGTGGCAACCAAATGGCAACCGAGCTCAAATGGCAACTTTTTGGCAACTTTTCGACTTGTCGCGCGATCATCGGTAAAAAAATATCGAATATATTTCGCAGGTGAACTGAACTCATCGAATTTAACAAAATCAAAATCTTGAACGCATTTTTATTCCCAAATGAAAACAATACTTATATAATAGACAAACAAATTGTACCCATATTTCTACCAGCAAAAGGTCTATTTTGGTGAAGCTAGAGATAAAAGTAATTGTATGTAAACAAAAATGGAAGAAACTTTGTGACCACAGAGCAGATAATTAATACGTAGTGTTTTTTAAATAAATTCTTTGTGTGTGACTGTGTGCACTGTGTAGTGCGATGCAAAGGAAATTTTTTCGTGGTTTTCTAATACTTTTGTTTTTAAATCTATTGGTAAGTCCTCTTTATTGTTTTAATCGAAGAAGCTACCTATAGACCTATTTGAAAAACCAATTTTACTGATTGAAGACTCAACAAGTGCGATCTGTGTTCGGTGTACACGTCTACATTACAGTAGGTTCGAGAACAGATGCACTTCAGTTTTTATATTATATTTTGATAAACAAAAAATGCTGGGTACAAGGCACAGAACGTTTTTTTTACAGGTTTTTTTTTTAATGGCAACATTTGGTTTCAGATGGCAACATTTGAACCTACAAATGGCAACCTGGGCTGAGTATGCTCTGGCAACACTGATCCGTAGCATTACTGGACATTCACTACACGAGCACCGTACACGCACGCGGTGGCAGTGGTAGACTGTGAGCGGCACCACCTCTCTAGGCGAGAAGACGCGACGCGACATAATATTATCTCATCCCAAAAGGCACAAGTTTCGTCAAAATTTCTGAAGAAGCAAAGCGATATATTTAAGTAGCTTTACACAGTAACAGGGGTCTTAGCCAACACGTTTTCTTTATCGCTTCTTCGTAGAATCGCCTATATGAAAATAACGTAAGCGTTCAATAATATAAAGTCGACATTCGACTCGTGTCATGTCAATCCCATACATTTAGATCGGCGATTCTACAAAGAAGCGATGAAGAAAACGTTGGATAAGCCCCCAGATTCGTCTAAACACTTAGCGTAGCCTCGCGTCGTGTCGCGTTGCGTCTCCACATCTAGCGGCTGGAGCCCTCACAAGATTATGTCAATATCTTATCAATAATATCATACATGTATATCACTAGTGTACTTCGTTTTTAACTAACACAGATAGCGACTCGCTTCGCAAGCGCTGTCAAATACACACATACATCAAGTAACTATTGCATACCAATGTTAAAATAGGTTCACAATATTGCTTATGTCATACATGTTAAGTGCGGGTTTTTGTTACTACTTGCAGTGTTGAAGTCAGGCACAATTTGTATTGCATCAAATTAGTCATTATTGTTTGACTCTAGGGACGCTAAACAGTGACAAAACTCACACTTAGCACAATGTTTTAATCAAAATTTGGTGTACATATTTGAGATCAGCGCATATCTTAATGTGGCTTTCCGATCTTTGCCGCAAGCGCCGCGACCGACAAAAATTCAAATAAAATGCCACTTTATGACCCAGGCCACAGGTTTCATTTTGCTATACGCCACTACAAATCAGCGGCGGCATGGGTCGCTAGACCAATGTTGTTAAAAAATTAAAACTATAGCCCATGTCATACAGTAACATTTTATTTGAATTTTTATCGGTGACGGTCGCTTGCGGCAAAAATCGGAAAGCCATCTTTAGCACAACTAAGCTGTTATCATATTGAGTAGAACATTCAATTTTTTTAAGGGCTGCTTCATCCCATGTTTAGTTTTATTATTAGTTAGTGTTAGTTTGTGTATTTCATACATTCTAGTAGTGAGCTTTTGGTAAAAAATACATCCATATCAGGTATACTCTAGCATGCACTTTTTTTTTGTAACTTGACATTTTTATACTTTTTTACTGAACCAATATTCAAGGGCTCTCACAAGTCCTCGGTCATAAGGCAGGTGTACGTCATATGATCATATTATTTCATTAATCTTCATCCACACATGCTTATCACATTATCTACATCTATACAGGACTTAGGTGTTAGGTAGTCTTTTTAAAAACATTTAAATATTGTGATGTATAAGAAGATACATTTCGAAACTTATGATAAGACATTTGATTTTATTAAACCATTACATAGTTTTTGTCAATTCTAAAAAGATTAACTACATGAGTAATTTTTTTTATTCATACTTTATAAATATCAAAAAGTGTGTCAAAACAAAGTTTTGGAGAATTCTCGAGACTTTTTTATGTGTACTAGAAACGTTTTAGTAATTACTTCTTGCTTCTAACTATCAAATGCAACTTTACAATAATATGATCATAGACGCGCTCGTACGACGTTAATTCTACTCTAAGCAAGATTGTACAACTCCTAATCTATTTGACACAACCTTTAAAAATAAAACTTTCGTATAAAAAACAGCCGATACATTGCAATATATTATGAGCTACATCTCTCGTCAAACATACGATCGGGACTCATCGAGACGAGACAAGACGAGGCGCGAAGCGGCAAAGAATAAAAGCAAATTCAAAATTGCTCTGTGAATTGGCGCGAGATCGATAGAAATTTCAATTCTCTACCACAATAATTATGCATCACAACGTCGCGCCTCGTCTCATTTCGTCTCGGTGTGACCCTTAACATAATTATCCCACAAATAAGGCCTACCACTCGCCGGTTTGGTGTTACAGGACTTACGCTACGACTAAACCGCTATGATATATCGATAAACGTTAACTCTAGGAGGAACGGCATATAAAATTACACATCACAGGGACTACACGACGCACTGGGCCCGGTTTCACAGAGACGAGGATCGTGATCTACTTCGGTAGCTACACAGTCATACATACGAACCACGAGCGGCATTCACATGGGCCGAGTTTTACCAGTTTCCGCCAGATAGCAACTTGCAAGGCAATTTTGCCAACTAATACAACTGGCCGATGCGTCAACCGACTCGCGAAAAGCGACCCACGTAAATGCCCTACCTAAATCCCACCTATCATCCCCATTTACAACAATCGTGTACTCCCTATGACCTTATCAACTTTTAAAACTTACAGTTACAAAAGATAACACTATCTCACTGATAAATATTGTAATACCTCGTACTTATTGCGCGTCCTATATACAGGGGCGGCGCGTCGCCGGGCCTCGTACTATATACAGGGGCACCTTCGCTGCCGGGGGCGGCTAGCGCTAGGGGCGCGGGGGGCGCGGCGGGCGCGGCTTCACTCGGTATCATCGCGGCTGCTGCGAGAACTGGCGTCGCTTCTTCCGCGCGTCGCCGCGGTAGCGCTGCGTGGGCGGCGAGCCGGGGTACCGCCGCTGCTTGGCGGTGAACGAGCGCGCGCGCCCCTTGCCGTCCGCGCCGCCGCACCCGCCTCCGCCCCCGCCACCGCCGCCGCCACCGCCGCCGCCACCGCCGCCGCCACCGCCGCCGCCGTTAGCTCCGTACCGCTGCTGCATCACACCTGCAAAAGAAAATAAAAGAAAGTTGAAACTCCAGTTATTAATGTTGTCAGAAAAACCATGTCACGAAGCATAGGACTCAATTTTGTGGATATACTGCCGACAAATACTAATTACATGTCACATTGATAGAAATCGTCGAACGCGATGTTTCAACCGATTGTCGGTGAAGAAACTAGATATATGGTGCTCAAATTAACTGACACTCCTGTAGCAACACAATTGCTGTAGTTACATTTCAGCACAAACGTGATTATTAGTATTCATCATGTCGTCGCTGCGTCAACGCAACGAAAACATGACATACAATGTTCCGTTGCAACAACGCAACGCAACGGCCTGCTAGCTCTAGTCCAGATGGTATATTATTACTACCTGATGGTATATTATTGAAGTCGGAGTTGCTAGTGATGTGGTGTATGATGAGGCTCTGGTGCGCGGAGACGCGGCGCGGCGTGGGGGAGGAACACTGCAGCGCCGACAGCGGCGGCGGGCTGGTGCGCGCCGACACGCCGTTAGACATCGCACCCGGCCCTGCGCCGGACCCGTCTGACCACTCCTGGAACACGTTACACGAGGTTTATTTTAATTTTTACTAGATGACGCCCGCAACTCCGTTGCGCCAAAACTAGTTTATCGCGCGGGAACCGTACATTTTTCTGGGATAAAAACTATCCTATGTCCTTTCCCAGGACTCAAAGTGCCAAGTGCCATGCCAAATTTCAGCAAAATCGGTTAAGCGGTTTGAGCGTGAAGAGGTAACAGACAGACAGACAGACAGACACACTTTCGCATTTATAATATTAGTATGGATTTCATTTATGTATACTCACGGGGTCCGTGTCGGAGACGTCAGGCGAGGCGTCGGGGTCGGCGGGCGGCGAGACGGGCGGCGAGGGCGGCTCGGCGGGCGACGGCGGCGAGGGCGGCGAGGGCGGGGAGGGCGGGGAGCCGGGCGGGCGGCGGCGGTGCGGGAAGAAGAAGGGCTCGAAGGTGTCGCGCACCCAGCGGCGGTACTGCAGCACGTGGTCAGTGACACGCAGCACGCGGCCCAGCGCCGAGTGCCGCGCCAGCAGCGCGTTGTGCGGCGCCACCGCCTGTTGCAGGATTATGTACCCGTAGTCGAACGCCTGAAAATGTTAAAGTTTTGTTAATACCACTTAGGAAACAAAGTACGTCATCTCTATGTGTCCTATGTAAACGGACAATATATTTAAAAATATATTGTCCGTTTACTTACAAATACATTATATGTTCTGTTAATAAGACTTAGAACATACTTTATGTTAGTTATCACAAATATGTCATTAGCTGGTTAAAATTAATTGTATGTATCTTGTGTTTATGTGCATGATGGAAGAGACTGCTCTCCACGACACAGGGAATCCTAGTGTGGGGAGCAGTGTTTGTTTAGTATAAGTGTAAAATTGTTTTTGAGGGAAATAAAGATTTGTTTATTTATTTGTTTATTTATGTTTTAAAATATGAAGAATAATAAGTAACTTCCTTCTAATAGGGATGATGACAAGGTCAAAGATTAGGGAATTTTGTTAATAAAATAAAGAAGTCACGGTAAAAAATAAAATCCCAAAATTTCAGCTTGATAGCATTTGTATTTTTTTTTGTTATGCGCCTTCAAAGTTGGATAATCAAGTCGATTTTTTTTTCAATTAAATTTCTTAATATTTGTATACCATTCGATAACTTATGCAATTAAAAGCAACTTTTGTTATGAAACCACTTTCATAAACGCAATATTTAATATACCTACCGAACAAAGTTCTCTCCCGATGCGTACAAACTACGAAAGAGTGACGTCATTCTTTCGTAGCACTTTGTATGGAGCGTTTCGGGCAGGTCTATTTTATGAGATGTTTGAATTGTCATATCTTGGTGAATTTTTAAGCTATCAGAGTCATTCTTTCAGCGATGTTTCTATTTTTTAAGGGTCTTTCAATTACCAATAAGAAAAAAAAATAGTCATCATGCCTATTATTATAATCACTTGAAAGTTTGATGGTGAAGATATTTTGATGAGAATAAATATAATTTATTGCAGGCTTCCATGATTTTTTCTTATCATATATCGATAACTAGTTTTTTGTTAAAGTATACAGCACCTTTATGCTTTATGAAAAAATATAGTAAAGTTACGAATTTACTTGTATTAAACTTTAAACGCGTGGCGTCTCACTTGGCCATACAGTTTATGGCGTGCTTTTCGTCGCAACAATATAAGGCTAAGTAATAGGTACCTGTTTGACTTGTATGGCGCCGTAGCTGGAGCGGCCGATGTCGTTGCCGGGCGTCAGCGGGTCTTCGATGCACAGCAGTGACGGACGGTGACCGTCGTTCATCTCCTACGGAAATAACACGGTGTCAACATTATCATTATATCTTAAATCTTACTAATTTGCATTAGTAAAAATATGTGATAGCTTAATTTTTTACACATGGGAATTATATTATAACATTATCGATTACTCGTAATATTATAAAGGAGCGATTTAAGTTTGTTGCCAATTAATAGGCTTAGAAACTATTGTTTGTTAATTTGTTTTTAAAATAAAACTTTCTCACAGATATTACACCACGGTCCACGAGTGATGTCGTAGGCTACTTTTAATGTAAGCAAAATATACGATTATCTTGCGCCACATGCAATAACCTATAACATCTTATATTATTATTGACGTTATTTAATACTAGCTGTGCCCCACGGTGTTACCCGCGGTTTAAGTGATATATAATAAAAGACTATGAAAAGTACAAATAACAGGGTCAAAACGGGACGATACATGGTACTATAATGGTTTATGGTAGTGATGATGATGATGATGAATGTAATTTGCATAGTAGCATATGCTTTCCGTTCTTAAAACAACGTCGAAACTCCCAAACTTGTATCTATAAAGAGTCAGGACTCAGGAGTTCTCTCAGCACCTTCCGAACCATGGTATACCTTACCTTGGTGCAAAATCTTGCTTGTTGGTAGCATATGCTTAGAATACTGCTCACGAAACCGAAGTCACCACATGTTCCCATATAAATTTTGAGGAGTTCCCTCGATTTCTTATGGATCCCTTCATCAGGTTACCACTTTTATGAATATGGTACTAAATCGGGATGATGCCCTATACACCAAAAGAAAAATTTTGAAAATCGATTCACAAACGGCGGAGTAATAGTTGAACATAAAAAAACGAACATAACACCTCCTCCATTTTGAAAGTCGGTTAAAATTGTAGCCTATGTGTTATTCTGATGTATAAGCTATATTATTGTAAAGTTTCATTAAAATCCGTTCAGTAGTTTTTGCGTGAAAGAGTAACAAACATCCATACATCCATACATACATACATACATAGATACGTCCAAACTTTCGCCTTTATAATATTAGTAGGATAGGATTAATAACACTAAAGACACGATGCACTATGGACACTACTCCTCACCTTCTGTATATCATCCTTAGACACGTAGGAGCCGCCGTTCCTGACGCGTATGGCCGTCTTCACGTAGTTGAACTTGCGGCCGTACAGCTCGAAGAACTCAATAAGCAGCACGCCCAGGTTGTGCGGCTGGCGCAGGCGCTCCGGCCGCGGGTGCAGCTGGAGGAAGCTGATGCACATCAGGATGAGGGAGTAGGAGGAGATGCCGCCGGTGAACACCTCGTTGAGGTCCCGCTGCAGCAGGAACTGCTTGAGCACCATCACCAGCCGGGAGAGGACTGGGTACTTGTCCTGGAAGTTGTGAAGAAGAGTGTTAGCTTCTCATAGCGCTTGTGCAGTGGCGGATTTATAGTTTTATGAGTGTAGGCCACTTAATATAATAGGCCGCGGCCGATACGGCCTATTTATAAATCCAGAGCTGCGCTTGTGTGAAGTAGTATTAACTATTGAGATTTGAGCCCTTTGATCCCCTATTTAGTCCTCTAAAGTCTAAGGGGTAAAATAAATACAGTTTTTATAATACCTACATCGTAAGAGGAACGAGTATCAAGTATGCAAAGAAGGGCATTTAGTATTTACTCCAGTTAGTAATAAGACCTTGCAACCTAACTTACTATTTAACAAAGCATTTTGGCAGTAATATAAGTCTAGGCTTAAATTATCCAAAATCTTGAGAAGAGTTTAAACATGCACAACGGTCTAACAGAGTTATAAAAGCTCATATGGCTTAGGTAATAAATATTTTACGATTTTCTACTCTCGTAACTTATTATTATAAGGAAGCGTGATGAAATATTCGGGCGCGGCCTTCATATTTTTAGCACGTCAGGATCCATTATGTCATAATACAAAGCCTTTAAGCAAATTGCATTCGATAATACTTAACAGCGAATTAAAGCTGATCGCACATTTGTCAGCACCGTACGCGCCGTACGCGTCGAACGCACCGCATAGTACACGAAATGCGACGCGTACGGTGCGGACGAATGTGCGAGGTTTAACACCATTTCATACAACGAATTCTAAAATGCGGCGCGTTCGGCGCGTGCGTGCTGATAAATGTGCAATCAAAAACCTTTAGAAATCAAAAAAGTATTAGATATAAAAGTCTTCGCATGTGACACGATGTTTAGCGCCGCGTTATATCAAATACCATACAACTTCGCTGTCAAAATTACACTTAAATGCAAGTAGTCTGAGCACCAGGTCATTTATTGCGATTTTTCGCTCAATACTTTGATAACATTTTTTTGTATGCGCGGAATTGCGTCTTAATTTGTGTTGTGAGTTGTATTTGGGCAGATAACAGACCTTGAAGTGTTTGATAAGCTCCGCGCTCTTCACCCCGCTGCTCATGTTGAATGATATGTCAACCTGCAAACAGAAGGTTAGGTAAAAATCTCCGATAATAGCAGCATAATAATCACATATTTTTATGATAGATTGAAAATAAAATAACACGACAATTTAAGAGATAAAACTAAATTATTCGTTAGCTCCTCTCAATTTCTATTTGATGATGTTTTATCAAAACTCAGGAAGCATCAAAACTTAAATAAAGTTCAATAGTTCCTTCATAATTTCATGAGCCATTTAGGTGACAGTCGAGCCAAATCTTACAATATTATATCGTCGAGGTCGGAAGGAGGGAGGGAAATTATCAAAAAACGCGCAATTTACGGACATTAAAAGGACTTACTTCCTACATAATGCCCTAATGACTGTCAACCTTTCTGCAGATGATGAGACTGACCTTGACGTCGGAGTACTTGTCGGTCATCTTGACGATGGGCACGGTGGCCTTCTCCAGCACCTTGATGCTCTCCTTCTCCGCGATGTCCTGCACCACCAGCTCGCGCTCCAGCGTCCACAGCGGCAGCTTCTCCCACTGACCTGGGGGCACATAGTTTCGTGATTAAACACAAACGAAATTAAATTCTAATTACTAATTAGATTAGCAGAGTTTTCAGAATAGCCCTTCCATCCAAATCCTGAGTTATATTGCATTTGCTAGTTTCGACAGGGAAATTGGATGTTAAAATGTATGGGATTTGACAACGCATCGCTTAATGTCACGGCACGGACAAATAAGAGATGAGAAAATCAGTACATACAAAATAAAAGTGTCCTGCAATCTACATGATGACCAACCACCGGGTCGAAAACTAGCTCAGATAGAATTGCAGGGTCGTGCAGGCATGTAGGGCTGGCAAATGATTAGGTAAAAAGACTTATTTTACAGGATATGAAGTAAATTAGTTTCAAGAATACACACAAATTCTCTGCGAATAGCGAAAGCGCTATTTAAACTGGAAAGAAGACTTAGAACGACTTCTCTTCTCAAAGTTAACGCAATATTTGTGCTGATTTTACGCCGCATAAGGTAGAATATTTGCAGCAAACATACTGTTGGCTAAGCCTACGAAAGCTTCTGTGAGAACAAAAATAATTTTAGACATGAATGCCGACGTCAAAATTGACCTAGGCCTAGGTTTGGGACAAATATAGACAGTAGACTGTAGCTAGTGTTTACGTATAGGACGGTGTTAACAGATGAGTCAGCGTGCAAATGTCAGCCGCGTTAAATTGGCACAAACAATAACCTAATTATACATTATACCTTACGCGACACGCTACACTTTTTAGTTTTTTACTCGCTCAATATTTTTATTTATGTAGTTTAATTATTCATAAATGGCAGAAAGAACTTCCGCTGTTACTATACGGTCTACGATATTCAATCTCAAGAATTCCTAAGATGCTGTAGGCTACTATGCTTTTCAACCTATCTGGTTAAAACACATAGCTATAAAACCTTAGCTTGGCATTTCATGCAGACGGTCAATGATGCGCTACAATATTTGCAGTAATCAGAGTGTTGTGAGCGGTCGCTCGGTGTCGGCGCTGTTCTATTTATGTGAGGCAGGTGAGGCGGAGCGGCCTTCGTCGTAATTACCTTGCGTCACATGCGTGGGGCAGATCGCGGGGAATACCCCACGGACTTGCATCTACAATCTACATACACCAGAGGTCGGCTGTCTGAAGAGTAAGAGCAATAGCGCACTAGCGGCTAGGCCGGGCGCCAGGTCGCGGCGGCCATCGACATAGATATCTTAATATGAAACCGCCATAGACCACGCGCACCTGGCCGCCACGCGGCCAGCGGCCACACCATACTCTGGATGGCCGCCGCGACCTGGCCGCTGCAGCCTAGCCGCTAGTGCGCTATTGGGCTAAGGCTCGAATATGCATTAAAATTACAATTTCTATACCAAGATTGACTGAAACTAGCTGGTGATATTATTACTAATTGGCAGCTAGCAATAAAATTCCATACCGCTCGTCGGATATAAATCAAACACTAGAGCCTTTATTCTCGAATAATCCCGAGCCTAATCCGAGATCATTCGATGTTGCAAAGCTCTGTTTGCATCTCGGATCCTAGCACACGGATTATTCCTAGCCCATTGATGGTATATCCGGAGGCGTACGACATGTCACAAAGAATACTAAAACAGGAACCGATCGCTCACGCCGATGATGCAACGTCCGCGCTCAGCGGCCGCTGCGCAAACATCTGACTCACCGCTTGAGGGAATCCGGAATTATACCAGAAGTAAAGACCTGTCCGTCTAACTACAGATGAGGCATTGGCGTTTATCATGCGACCAGAGGAGCAAGGAGCCTGCGTTACGCCCACAAAAGGATATAATATAATTGTACACCAAACTTGCACAGAAAACTTACCGCAACTTGTGGCTACTAGTTACTACTACCGACATTATCAAGCATAGCCTTTGTAAGGGTAAATTGGAAGCTAATGCATTAAATATTCTCTTCAATATATTTATTCTAAATTGCAGACAGGAAGCGTACAATTTTCCAGCCATCTTTACTCCTAAGTCTACTTTACAATTTACATAACTGACAACTGTATAACATCAGAGAATGAAAGTGAATTAAACAAGTGCTGATAACACGGTAAGTGCCTATTTGTTTACGCCATTCATTGTTCGTGGATTCCTATAGCGATTTTCCTCAATGAACTAGTACTATTACAAGCCAGGGAAACCTCGTAAAGTCTTTCCTTTGGTGTTGCTGCAGACAGAAGAAAATAATAAAATCTAAGCAAGGTTGGAAAAATCCCAACTTATGCAGAGCAGAAGATGTAGCAGTATGATGCAGTAATATGATAAAAATTAAAATACAACGTCAACAGAACCGGCTGTCAGCGAGCCGAAATCGTCGAAACGTGGCCAAAAGTCAAGAACACGCCACACGCGTAATCACTGTATCTGGTGCGCGGCGCGGTAACGACACCGATAACGAAGTTTCCCGTACCAACAGCTAAGGAACCGTTAGAACCTGTCCACACGGCGCGTTGCGTCAGCGTTGCGTCGACGCAGCGCTGCCGTTTGACGCATAGCCGGCCACACGGGGGCTGCGTCATCGCAGCGTTATTAGCAGTCTTGACGTAAACACCCCCTCCCGCTTCATCTCGGGGGCTGCTGTCCGTCATGTGTGCGTTGCGCGCTACTGTCACGACGCAGCGCGCCGTGTGAACACCTTGGTTATTTGTATGTAAAACAACGCAACGGCAGCGCTGCGTCGACGCAACGCTGACGCAACGCGCCGTGTAGACAGGCTCTTAGGCTGAATTTGCGTTTTCGTGTTCCATTTTGATGTGGAATGACGAAGTTTGTGACAAATTAAAACATTGCAAAGATAAGATCAATATTTGTATAGGTCTACCAGAATCTGATGGCAATTTTTGACAGCAGATTTTCATAAAATATCCTTGATCATTGGATAAATTTTTATATTTGCATGTTTAACACACAGAATCAGCCGCTATAAGAAAAAAAAAGCATCAAAATGTTTTATTCCAATTACCCCGGTATTGCTAGAGTCAATTTATTTTCTCAGTTTTTGCCATCAGATTCTGGTAGACCTATAAAAGAAGATTACTATCCTTAGATCGTTAAAATCAGTAATCAGATCTAAGGACCTACTTAAGTAAATTCAAGAAATGGAGATTTAAAATACAGAATATTAATGCTTAATTTCTTCAAACGCTTGTATCGGCTGAGAATGTTTAGGTGCACTCAGGCACTCAGGCTAATCAACACTCGAGTCTAGAGTTTTCCGCTCAAAGGCGTTTAAAACTAAACTCCCGGAGAGCGTTCCAAACAAACACAACAATCATCAACAACATCGAATAATCGCAAATTACGAAACCCTGATTATATAAAACGAATAATTCCTTGGTGATAAGATAAAATGACAACGATACACTCAGCACTACTGACTGACTTCCACGGGAGATTACGACAGGATAATTATAATAACAAGATATTCAATATTTTTAGCCGAACAAGACTGTAATTAAGCATTTTTGATGTATTAAAATAACAATACCAACTTAGAACATTAAATAAAATATAAACCTAATGTTCCTATGAAATAACGATTCAAGCAGTAATTAAAATGAGATTTGCAGTAAATCGATGTGTGTGGGCTATTTTCAAAGGGTCTGTGTTTTTCCACGTTTATTTACTTTATGATTGGTGGTTACTATTATTCCCAGTTTATAGAGTAGACCTGTTAATGGAGTCTTGTTGATATTGCACCCTGTTTATATCGTGCTTCATCACACATCACACCGAACTCCGAACACGGTCGCTGGCGGCCGGCCAATAGAACCTCATGTAAATACCGAACAGGGTAATCTATGTAATGAGGCTTTCGATTAGAAAAGCAAACGAATAACAATAACGCCAAGTAGGCAAGCCAAATACTAAATTATAAAAGAAAACTGTGGAAACCGATACATTGATGTCAGCCAGCTTAAGGATACTTTTAGACCTTGTGTTATATGAAATGATTTTCGCTACTCCTACGTAGCGCTACAGAACTCTACATTGCGAAAGCTTATGGCAAGTTTAAGAGCCGGTAGCAATGTCTGTCACTACACTGTAAAAAGCCCACAATCGACTGATTGTTTCTTGAATAGAATATGGAGAAATACGGTTATTTTTAAGCACAAAGTGTAGCAGACGACTTACTTAACACGACAAAAAAATTCTTAATCAGCTTTGTAATTAATTTTCTACAAGAAGCTCACAGCTGGTTTATCTATCGCCTAATCTATAAATTAAGAAATTTAAAAAAACCCCCGCCAAACAACTTTAAAAAGTAATGAAATAATATTTACTGACTTTAAGATTAAATAATTCCTAAGTGTATAATTGTTGTCACGGTGTGTCGGGGGACCGCCAAGTTAACTACGACAACAGCGACTTTTGCATTTTGTATCGCTGATTGTCTCGATTCAGTACGCTGTGAACTGACCTTTAAACTATAATGTTATGTGAAATCAAACATCTACATTAGCGGTCCCCCGACACACCTTGACAACAATTATGGACTAAAATATTACTTTACACTTAGGAATTATTTAAACTTAAAGTCAGTAAATATTATTTCATTACTTTTTAAAGTTGTTTGGTGAGGAGTTGGGTATCCTATTGATTACCAGGTGATGCTGCAGCACCAGGGTGAACTTTCCATTAATATTTATATATTCTTAAGTGTCACGAACCAGAACGCAAAATATAAAACCCATCAAACGACTGCAAGTTGCTAATCGGCCTATCACGAACCAGATAAACCGTGATATTTCAGCAATGAGCTGGCTGATGATGATGAACTATAGCTAAGAACACTCCCGATCATGTCAGCTTTCAAACAAAAAAAACTAGATCAAAATCGGTCCACCCGTTTGGATACATACAGACAGACAGACGGACGGACGGACGGACGGACGGACGGACGGACGGACGGACGGACGGACGGACGGACGGACGGACGGACGGACGGACGGACGGACGGACGGACGGACGGACGGACGGACGGACGGACGGACGGACGGACGGACGGACGGACGGACAGACAGACAGACAGACAGACAGACAGACAGACAGACAGACAGACAGACAGACAGACAGACAGACAGACATTTGGTCGGGGGTTAAAAAGACAGCTAACTACGTGATGCAGAAAGACTACTGTAAAGCTTAACCAGATTCCTACTATTCTAAAAGCTCATAGTTGGTAGCTGGTGATACTTACCAAATAGTGTGTTCTGCTATACAGAAGCATAATAATATGCTATCTTATAGCATTGTTGCACCTGACAAATCCCACATGTGCGAAGATGTAACTTGATAAAAATTGGTACCATATTATACTTTTCTTGCTGTTCTACAAAACCTATCCCTATTTGAACACAAATGTGGAGTTTGGCAGGCGTAAGGACGATAGCCGATTTCATTAGTAGTTAGGTAGTTCTAATCTACAAGAAGCACATAGCTGGTGGTACTCACCGATGACGACGAGGTCGATATCGCTGGTGGGGAGGTAGAGGCCGGTGCGGAAGGAGCCGAACACCTCGACGCGCGCCTGCGGCCACAGCGACAGGATGGCGGCGCGGATGCGGTTCACCACCGTCGAGCGCACCAGGTGCTCCGTCTCCGTCGGCGACATGTACAGGTAGAAGTGCTCGATCTCCTCGTGCAGCCTGCCGAAGTATGTCACGTTAGAGATGCTGTGAAGATGATTTTTTCACCAAACGAGGCCTAACGCTATCTTTCGTTACATCTTAATAAATATTCTAGAAGTACTTCTAGCAGCCTAACCCCTTAGGCAGCTAGGAGACACTTAACTTTAGGGAGCGGTTAGTGAAAACGGGCATAAAAGCTACGAATGTCAAAGACAATTAAGGGTGGAGTGCCAGTGGCAGTACAATGTAAGTAGGCAATAGTTCAATACACGTCTAGTAATTAATATCCATTGTTACAATGTATTATATGCTATTTTATTTCTTCGTGATCGGCAAAGTTTTGGTGCTCATTTCATTATTATCGATTTACAATCAATTTTACTCATTGGCTTATAAATCCGTAGCTTTGAATCCGGCAGCGTCAGACAAGATTTTACGATCTCTACTCAGCGCCCGAGGCAATGTTTAGAAACATATTTTTCGAGACCTGTGATGTAGGTTACAGCGTCTAATCCTATTTTCGGCCATTGACACAGCGGCGCTAAACTCCGCTGATGGCGTAGATACGTTATTTACGGCGTATCTACGTAGCACGCTAGGTGCGTTGGTTACTAGGCGGACTTATCTAGAAAGATGCACGGTTTCGTCACTAAATAAATTATAAACATTTTACATATTTTGAATACAGAACAGAACTTAAGGTCTTTCAGAACAGATCTTTAGATGGCACGTAAAGATAGGCATATAAACAAAGACCTTTCCTAGACATTCCAGCTCAAGGGCGAGGAGGCATAGCAACAACATATTACACCATTAATCACGATTTACATAAATGTCGAACGTGGACCGGACAGGAAAGGGCTCGGTATCGATCAATTACACCAAAATATACCAGACGACCTCACCGCCGCACAACCTTTCACCAAATCTTAAATTTGGCATTTAGCACCCAACAGATAAAACCTTCACAAGATTTGGACCCACAAATACGAATTGAAGTTTCTTTCAGCGCTGAAAGGCTTTTGTTCATTACGAAAATCTTAAAACAAAAGATTATTATTGAACAATTGTCTAGATTAGATAGGTTATTTGGGCGAATCAATAACTTTTTCTGCGACCTACATTCTCCTGAGTTATATGACATTTTTATTATACCTGCACGTTGCCGCCAGGTCTACTCAAATTCTTTTATTTCATTTACTAACCCTTTAAATATAATGAAAGGAAGCTGCGGAAATTCTTTGATATTTTAATTAAGTACCAACAAAGGGTTCATCCTCATTCTCTTTTTAAAATTATAGGCCCCCTGGTACCAGCTGCGATGAGACGAATACGACATTATAAGAATTGGACTGTTTGCGAATTACTAATGTTTCGCTACGTAGATGTTTGAATAGTTGGACGTTTCGACACCAAAACGATTCTCTACGTAGACGAAATGATCATAAAACTACCAACCGACTGATAAGGAAGACTTTCTTTAGTGCGGTAGCAACAACTAAAAAGGTACGCAGAACTTTTATGTATTGTACGTAGGAGAAAGGGAAACTAGGTCACTAATTTAGGACTTGAAAGGTCACAATCCGAGTCATTCGGCGCAAACCTGCGCTGGATCTAGACCAGGCGTTCGACCGGGCGGCCTCGATACAGTGCGCGTACGCACACATCTGTAGTTTTACTAACCATCTATGTTGCACTACATTGTAGCATCTCAGTCATTGTCGATTTCTTTTAAGCTCTTTTGCTATCTACATTTGAGTTGTTTCTGTGAGTATTCCCATGTTTTAAAAGAGGTCGCCTTTAATCTCACGTCTATTCAAATAAGTGAATCAAATTAATTTCGAAGCTCAAACCATTCAACAGATTTTGGTACCGTTTCGAAGGAGATTTCGAATGTACGTTTAAAAATGTAGCGTATTTCATTCTGCATTTTACCTTTTCTATTACCCTCATTATATCACCACCAACCCAACCACCATTTCCAGATATATACGAACCCAACTGTGGTTTAAGTACAACATGGTTTGACCACAAGTAAAGCAGTATCCAATATAATATAGCATATAATATATATCAACATACACCTAATATCTTGATCCTACTTAAGTCTACAGATTAGAGGGGAAATAATCGCGTCGACACAGAATACGGGCTTAAATATCTAGTTTAGTCCCACTGAATCGAACGATCTTCATTCAAAACTCAAAGATATGTAAAAATATGAGCGCGAAACCGGTCGTTAGCTGTATCCTGGCGAAATCGTACGTTTGACATTTAAATTTATTAACGCGGTAACAAGCGCGAACTGTGGGGTGCTGAGATCGCGTTAGGTTTACTAAGTACTCTTAATGTGGTGTAAATGTCTGTCCTCGTATGACCCAAAACTACAAATAATATGTAACATTTTTTTATTTTAACGAAACTAAAATTTTATTGTTATTTTCAAAAAAAAGTCAGAAGCTCCATAAAGGTGCCAGTTGGCAGCGGGCGAAATGAAGCGGCAGCAGACGACGTGTCGTCGCGACACTACTGTTGTGTATTTCTATGAAAATGTCGCTAGCTTCGTGTCGCTATTTCATAGAAATATGTAGAAACCAGTAGTGTCGCGACGACACGTCGTCTGCTGCCGCTTCATGTAGCCGGCTTCCAACTTGTACCTTAAGTCATGGAGTGTGGGTACTTGTACTATCGTCCGATTTTAAAGTTTGTCTTACGAAATAAATCCACAATTTCAAGGCTTCCAGGATCAGATGATTAACCACCGTACTCAGAGACATTTAATTATGATTAATCTTCAATTGAATGAAGAGTTTGACACATAATGTATGGGGCTTATGTCAAAATTTTGAATTAATTACATTTAAGTAATTAATGTTCCACTCTGAGTGCGGCAGTATATTTTTAAGATAAATAAAACACATGTAAAAGATAGACGTATAATAAACATTATTTCGTATTGTCGGCTTCGTGACTTAAATTCCGAATCAAACTAGCTTTGGTTTTGTATTGTAATTTACGATACTATGTTTTGATTAAACACACAATGACATTTCGAAAAAGCAATATTTTACAATGAATACAGCTACTTGGTAGTATTCTTTCTGGGGCTTGCCGCTTGTGACGTCTTTACAATACAATGTGGCGGCCGCCGGGGTCCGCATTGTTTATTGTTCAATTATGTTGAGCGGCACTGCATACTGCACAGTGGTCATCTTATATTGTGTCTCATTGTTTTGCTACTCCGGAGTCATCCGATTGCATTAGAACTTAACTACTTTAGTTAATTCCTTTCCGAAGAACTCTTGCAAAAGAAAATAATATATCACGCAAAGTTTGATCGCTCGCGCTCTTGCGTAGTGCAAGACTCTAGAAACGTCGCTTTTATTCTAGTCGCTACCCGTCTAGCTATTAAAGCAAGTTGAGTCACACTTAACTACTACTTAGCTTACTCCTTGACACGTCAGTCGTCACACATTCCAACAATTTCGCCATTTTCCAAGAGCGCGGGGGCAGTCTCCGAGTGCAACGGCCGCTCTTTGGTGACTAAATTTTGATGATACTTTCACTGGAATCGGAAGTGAAAGAGTGTTTACGTTTTGCATAACGTTACGCGATAGCCGGGGGCACTGACTGGCAAGGACGCCGCTGCACGGAGCTCGCCGCCGCCCGCCGCCCGCCGCGCCGACGACAAAGGGCGACGCCTACGCTCTACTAAGCATTCGGCATGCATTGGTCGAAGAATATGTAAACAAACCCCATGCGTATTTTCGAAGAAATTATTTGGCAACGTAGCCCCAATTACACCCTAGTTAATTAGCATTTATATAAAGACCCTCACCAAAAATAGAGGTGTTATTTAATTTATATTAAAACTTTGGTACCATTCAGTAACCACTTTTATGATGTTAAAGGATATCATAGAGAAAAATAATATAATGATCTGCAGGATTTAAAAATTGTTGTGAATTTATTTTATAATTAATATGAGCCTAGCTTTGTCACAAGCCACTTTAAAAGTCTAATCGTGGTCTAAACACTGTTTTACTTTCAATACTAAAAGAGGGAGATTTTTTTCTTCTAAAGGAAAGACAAGGAAGAAAAAGTGCTCTACTTAATTTATTAGTGATATTTATTTATTTAAATTTTATAATTTGCCAAATCTTTATGTAAATAAAAATAATATAATTTATAAGTCTCCTTTAGATTTTGCTAATTTTAGTATTGAAATATTCGTGGACGTTCAGAGAAGGTTATATGAAGTTCACCGGTTCATCTAGTAATCAAATATAATTTTGATGCAGTACACATATTTTGTAACCTCAAAATACTCGTTAGTACGTCGAGAGCCAATAAACTTGTGGATTTTCAGCAGTTTTTGCAGTTTTATTGGATAATACCTAAAATTAGAATATGACATCATGAACAAAATATTTTTATCAAGTCATACAATTGCACAGTAAGTAACACTTGGCTCTTACGATTAATGATTGTATTGCATTACAATGTCAGTAGAATAATATCTATGGATGCTTCATGGGTCCGGCTGGCCCTGTGCTAAGCCCCCAAAGGACTTTAATTGTGGGAGCCAGACAACACAGAGTAAATTGGACAACTTTTATACCATAAAAACTAGACATTTGTATATATGAATTTATTACAATATATTTATTATACATCATGATCCAGGAATGAGGAAAAACTTTTAGTTCCACTGGTGATTATGGGATTTAAGCCCATGACCCTAGTTTTATGCACTACATTACAACATATTATGTTTTATAGCAATTAATAAGATTTATCAGTAATAAATTATTAATATGTTTCAGCCAAATATGCTAACATTTCTGTTATGGTTACATCCTCAATGAGAGGACAGAGGAAAGAAAATGTTCATGTTATAATATTATTATTATTTTAAATCTATTATTCAGAACAGATTATTTTTACATTAAATACATAAACCGCCACACGATCTGTTCGTTGTCTGCGTTTGTAACATGGAAGAACCCAAAAAAATGAATAGATTTGATATTATAATCAGGGATGTTGCAAATATCCGCATCCGCATATATATTTGGAGATCTGCATAGCTGCATCCGCATTCGCAATAAATCAATGCAGATTTTTATGCGGATGCGAATGTCATACGAGTTGCGACAAGATAAAAAAAAGCGGCGGGGCCTGTGAATGGCGCGTGCCGTTTGCACGTGACAGTGACCAATGGGAGCGAAAAAGCCGGCCAAGTGCGTATCGGCCACGCACAATAGAGGGTTCCCTACTACAGCCAGTTTTTGATAAGTTTTGTATGGTCAATGAATGTATAATTCATAATTTCAATTTGATGGTCCTAGAATATGGATTCTTCTATTCTTTTTGAAATTTCATTTTGAAACGCATTTTCAAAATGAAGCTACTCACGAAAAATTAGCTTGATAGTAATCAAAAAATTCGTTCTAGGGAACCTGTACTATTATATACTTTGTAACACATTAATAAAAATGAAAATAATACTTTTTCATTGTTTTAATTCTTCATTTATATACCTTCTATATTTATATAGGATCCGAAACATCCGTATCTGCATCCATGGATGTGAACCTCTAAAAATCCGCATCCGCGGATGTGAAAAAATCGGGATCTGCAAAATCCGATTATAATAAAATATAAAAACTATAGTGCTTCTTTTATGTTTAAAACTCAAAATGAGAGTATTCTAAGAAAATAATTTATGACAATTATCTGATGTTGGATGTTAGTTAAAGCTTTTAATTTTTGTTATTATTTCACATAAACATTGCACTGCAGTGCTTTGTTATTGTATATAGTGCCAACTATAAATAATACTTTACCAATAAATGAGATATCAGTATAGATTTAACAGTTACTAAATGGATAATTAAATTATTATAACAGAACATTATTGTTCTAAAAACTAAATAATGTTAAAGTCCTTAAGTGTTTACATTGTGGTTGGTTCGGAGACACAATAGAATATCTATTGTGTCTCGTTTTCCCACAGTCGACGGGTCAAAGTTGTAATAAATAATTATTATGAGTAACCATGACTAATTGGACTCATTATATGAATGTCTATAAATTTTATTTTATTATACAACAAAAATAATTCGTTGGGTTTATGAGATATACTCATGATGATGATTACTGGCCAGCAAAGACCAATGGGCAATGACATAATATAGGTTATCTTTTCGGAACAAAATCATTATCACATACAAAATAATAATGATCGTGTATAAAGCGCGGCGCTCGTGTGACAGGCAGTGTCAACAGCACGAGACAACCTCACCACACCTCGGCCTGCGGGAGCACCCGACCAGCCCTGCCGTAGATTCTCTTATCTCGCTATCACTTACCCCAAAATACCGGGCTTGTAATTGTAATTGGGTATCCGCCAAGGACACCCGCCGTATTCGCCTATGAGGGCATCGTGGTTTTGATTCAGGTTAAACGTAGATGCGCGGTTATCGTTGACTTTCCTCCGCGTTGGATTGAAATAATTATTGTTCCTATTTTCACCGTTCACATCGTTTATTGGTATAAAGTCTTGAGCTTTACTCAAATTAGGGTTAGCGTTCTCTAAATTTTTAAGGTTCATTTTGTCTGTTTCACTTTGAGTTTCCCAAATACGAAGCCACAAGCGCTTCGCGGGTCCTTCTTGCTCGGGCTGATACCACCCGACGTAGGGATCCATTCAGCCGGAACTGGGTTCCACTATATGGGATAACACATTGTGTCTCATTTCACATTTATTATCACTATATGGAAAATTAGTACAAAACAAAAATAAGTCACACCACATTCGGATCATGGACGACAGTCGACACGCGGTTAGTTGACACTCCATCAACTAGAGGGCGCCATCTTAGCAAAATAAGTTGCACAAAAAATCAATAGCGATCCTTTTTTCTAGTGTATTTAATATAACTATTAAATATTACAATTATTTACAATTAGAGAACAGTGTATTCGAAATATAGGATCATTAATGATATTTTCACTAAATATTATGTTCTACATTATATTTCAGGTTAAATTACCAGCTCAACTGACATTAATTTTTTTATAGGTTTCTAACAAGCAATGATTTTAAATGTAAAGTCTCCGAAGTACCTACCTAGAGGCTAGCTAGACAGTAGACTAGACCTTGAATAAATGAATAGTTGAATCTTTATTAAAAAAAATTTGCTTATAAATAAATAGCTGATTCTTTTCGTGTCTAATAATATGATAATTCAAATCAAGTACTGGTTGTTTATTGTTATTTGACAAAAATTAATAAATACATATCACATAATGCTGGCACTTCACATGGCTATTTGTATTTGCTATTGGCTATTTGTTGTATTTGGCAACATTATTGACGAATACGCAAACAAGCAAATAAAGGCAAATACGAATTACGACCTTCCAGGCTTCCACACATGGCCGTCAAATTGCAAACTTACAAACATTCGATTCATAATTTTTAAATCAGGTTTGTGTTCACCAATACAATGTTGGATGTGACTTGTCAGTTATTTATAGACTTTGAATATTTATTACAAAAAATTGGACCACTTCTCCAAAAAGGATACAAAATGTTATTTTCCGCTCACGATACAACTAAAACGTAGTGATTATATTCTCTTTGGGTACAACACTGAAAATGACTGAAAATTTGCTGAAAATCACCTGAAATTTGAAAATATACCGTCTGTTGTCAAGTTGACAGCACCGGTTTATTTGCGTACTTGCCAAAGACCTCTAAACCTATTTCTTAAGTCAATGCCTATTTGACCCATTGATATTAAGAAACTATTTGATGTGCGTCAAAAACCGACAAAGGTACGGATAGGTACGTGTATTTGGTATTGGTCACAGACAAAGATCAAGATAAATACCGCATATCACATGTGTATGTGGCCATTTCTCCGGATTTGGATTATTTAGTTGATTCCCTGGTACATTTTTATTTCTGAATATTTTTTAAAATCAATAATCACATATTATTCTTAAGTGAATTATAAAAATAATTATCTATTTGGGCCCTTTTTCACTTCACAATTTTAGAAGATATTTTGATTTAAATTTTTCTAACCTAGGGAATCAACAAAGCTTATAGAAAAAAGCTTTTTCAGCTAAATAAACATGTTCAATTTAAATATAAACATGTATAAAATTGACTACAAACTAAACTTCTTCGTTAAAACCAAATACAATGAATTGAAAATGATTTTATTTGAAATATTTTGACTTTAAGAATTACTTTTTTTATATATATTTTACTTATTGGTGTCATTTATTTGTATCAGAATATGAAGAGAATGTAATTTATTTTTATAAAAATAAACAGATATGTACCAATTAGATAAATAAATGTAAAAGATTTTGATTCCCTACTTAAAATACCCAGGAAATCATCAAAATGTATGTAGAGGGAATCAATAAAAAGTTAGTTTTTCCTGAGGTGTACAAAAACTGTGCATGTAGGTTAAACAATAAATAGACTAACTAAAAACCATACTCATTATCGTCGTTTACATCGTGTCTAAGCAAACTTAACTTTGAAAATGACATTGTAATTAGCGAATAGGGAATCAATTGTGTAAGGAACCAAGGGTGAGGGAATCAGATATTTTCCTTTGTAACTCGGAAACGGAGCAACGAATTGTGTGACCGCCTTCCATGATATTTAGAGGGCTACCGAACCTCCCGCCCCTGCGCACCCGCAACCACGTGCTACTTATAACTAGGGAGGTACGAGCCTCCAAGTGAAGCGTATAGGGAATCACTATGTGAGCCAGGACAAATCTTAAAATGACTTTTTCTATTTATATAACGATATGTATAGCTTGGCAAAGAAGAGTGTGGATTAAATGAGGGCGCTTTTCTTTAAATATAGGCAACATTACGCTTCGCTTTTGACACAATATATACTAGAGTTGACAAGTAATGTAGTGTTGTCATAAATAAAAACTCTTAGTTCCAGCTGTCACCGCGTCAGACTCTTCTTTGCCAAGCTGTATGTTAATTTACAACTTTTTTATAAATATTTTGTTCATGCTCTAACGATTTAATTACTTTTAAATTAGAATTTCATCGCATTTGTGGTATTTTTTTGGGAATTTATGGTGAATTCTGGGGACAGGACATGTCCAGGAAATCAATTTTTCGACCTTTTTTATTTTAATTATATTTACAATTAAGTTTTTCTAAAAAACCTAAGTGGCCCAGTTAGATCACACCTTATATTACTATAAAAAAAATTCAAAGGTCAAAATATGTAACTCTGCGGGTAGTTTATACGTCCGGACAGCAAAATTTTGCGGTTTGGAGAAATAGCCATGTACTTCGCGTGCCACATCGCGTTCCTAAACGACGGGCAACGCTCGTTTTTCGAAAGTCTTTTCTTTAGTCTGCTATCGGAATCAGACGTCAATCGGAATTTTAAAAATGCCTAAATGCCTAAAAGTGCCGTATTGAGCTGTAGAAATTCAAAAACAAACGTTGGCCTTGATAATGTACACGTTTCTTATCATCGGTACGTCACAGTAGGTAGTAAAAAAGTGGCACGCTCGTTTTCATACTAATGGAGCGATATGCGGTATCTATCTTGATCTATGTCTGTGGTATTGGTCATATTTGTCAAATAGGCAAATAAGGCCAATACTTTGTCAAACATACCGTCTACACATGGTGATTGCTTGGCGAATACATCAAATACGCAAATAAAAATAGCCATGAGAAGTGCCAGCATAAGACAATAACCAACAAAATTAAAGTTATAACAAGTGCTTTGTTATTGTCAGACGCACACGCATCATGCACATCTTTTTATTAATTTAAAATAAAAAGCAAAAATTTTAATGACACAAAATCCAGATTTTTCTTGATATGGACTAAAAACAGCCTGTAATTAGAAAGGTATTGTGTTAAAAAAAATCAATGTCACTTATATTTCGCGCCAAAACACAAATTTGACAGTTTCATTTGTTAAAAAGTGTCAAAATTTGTCAACAATATTCTGCAAAATTGGAGTCAACGATAAATAAATAATTTTATTTATGAATTTATGGCGAAATATAATTGTATTGTCTAGAAATGCTACTTTTGTGAAACATAATGTGTGCAATACTTTAAGATATCAAACGCTAAACTGTAATAAAAATCAAACAAATAACTTGTTAGCCAAAAAAAGCATGTCTCAAAAAAGTATAAAATCTTTCTTTAAAATAACACCGAAAAAGGGAACTTCTGAAGAGGAGGCTGATAAAAATAGTGATGTACGTGTTTGTAACTTTAACTGCTGAAAAATGAACTTATGGGCTATAAAAATACTATAAAGTGAGTTTGTGTTTCAGGAATCACTAAACAAATTAAATGACGGGCTTGGCAATGGTAACGTTAAGGTAAATTTTTATATGAAAGAGTTAACTTTTTAAGCATTTACGCATTACAGTTAAGGATCTAGAGAGGCTCTCTGAAAAAATATAACCTACCGTAGAAGTGAGGGCTCATTTAATATTCTACTTAAATGAATTTAAATCCACTATTTTCAATCATATATTTATTTATTTGTGAAGTAATTTATTCCAGATAAAAGAAAATAATATTGTTATTAACAAATAATCGTTTTTAGGGAATAAAAAGATCAAGATCAAATAGCAGTGAAAAAGATTCACCAAAACAAAATGAAAAAGTGACACCAGTTTCATCAGAAAAGGTAAGAACGCTTACAAATGTGATAAAGTTAACTCCTTAACTGCCAAGCCAATGGACTAATCCGATAGTAGATGTTTGTTATTGACCAACAAATACCAATACACACTACAGTGGCTGAGGGCATGACAAATGATATTAAGTCTGTTGCTTTAGTTTCAAATTTTTCTTTGTAAATATTCCAGAAGAAAAAGTCTAAACGGCAAAGAATTGAAAGTTCTGAAAGTGAATCTGAAGAACTCACACCAAACAATAAAGATGTGAAAATAAAGGTAGAAGAAGATACTCCTCCTAAATCACCAAAATCTCCAAAGACACCAGTAACTGAAACTACAGAGAGTAAGAAATCTTTGAACAAAGAAATCAAAGTAGAGAAGCTGTCTCCAAAAACACCAAAGACTCAGAAGAAGGAACCAAAGAAAAAGACACCAAGTAGTAAACTGAATGTCAAAAAGAAGAATACTAAAAGCGATGTTAAAAAAGAAAATGGTGACAATAAAGAAAATAGTAAGCAAGAGGGTCCAATAGAAAAAGTCAAAGGTAAATATTCTACTTTGTTGTAGAAAGTTACTTAGGCCACTTAGGGTCCATTTTAAATATCTTGTAATAAGTTATTGTGTCTAATAAACTATTTTCTATATTCATGTAATAACAACAGAGGCAATGTTAATAAATTTAGAGAAAAATTCAATATCTTGCTATCTGTTGAATTAATACTATCTGTCTGTATATCTGAGGATTGAAAAATCTGCCCTTATTAGGATAATTGTGTAACAGGTCAGATAGTAAAATGTGCTTCCAATTTTTAAGATAATGACAACATTTATTTCAGAAGAGGATTACAATCCGGCGAAAGCAAAGTACCATCCAATAAATGATGCATCATGGTCCAAGGGCCAGGAGATACCATACTTGGCTCTGGCCAAGACCCTGGAGCATATTGAGGCCACATCGGCCAGGCTGAAGATGGTGGAGATACTCAGCAACTACTTGAGGTCCGTCATTGCTCTGACTCCGGAGGACTTGCTGCCGAGTATATACCTGTGTCTCAATCAGCTGGCTCCCGCTTACCATAATCTGGAACTGGGTAAATTTGATATGATTATACAGGTTTTATAAGCCTCCTAGTTGTAATAGGCTGTAAGCTTTGAGACTGCTATAATAACTACATAATTGTTTAAGTTTTATGTAGTATATGACTTCTTAACAACCTTAATTGGATGGTTTTGGATATCTTACCACCTTTGAAAATGTAAAAGTATTTCAGAAGCAGTGGTAAAATTGATGGTGCCACATGTAATTGCTCTTCCTGTCTATACAGTCTGCTCTTTTCCACATGTCATGTTATTTGCAGGCATAGCGGAGACATATCTTATGAAAGCAGTGGGTCAGAGTACGGGTCGCACGCTGGCCCAGGTGCGGTCGGCGGCGCAGCGCTGCGGCGACCTGGGCCGCGCGGCGGAGGCGGCGCGCTCCACGCAGCGAGTCATGTTCCCCGCACCACCGCTCACCACGAGGAAGGTGTTTAAAGCGCTCAAGGAGATCGCTGCTTGTACTGGTAGGTATTGGATGTGTTTCTCACATGGTTAGAAAATTACCTGAGTGAGACACAGCAAATAGAGAAAGCTCTAAATAGAATTCAAAGCAGAGAAAGCTCTTGCTGGACTTTAGGAGTGGTAATTATTAATAACGTTTCTTGGGACTATTATTCAGATAAAATTAATTATTATTGTGCTATTGGATCATCTGTAATAATTTTGCAGGGCAGGCATCAGTGAACAAGAAGATTTCAAAAATACAAACTTTGTATGTTGCTTGTCGACACTCCGAGGCGCGGTATCTCATAAGGTATTATTGTTACTGTGATGTAAGATTGTTTTCATTAAATAAAAGTAATTGTATAAAAATAATTTTAAAATAATGACTATATTAAGCTATAGCATACCTAAAATTATCAAATTCTAGATGACGTCCGCAACTCCGTTGCGCCAAAATTTTTTCCGGGATAAAAAGTATTGTATGTCCTTTCCCGGGATTCAAAGTATCTCCATACCAAATTTCAGCAAAATCGTTTCAGCGGTTTAAGCGTGAAGAGGTAACAGACAGACACACTTTCGCATTTATAATATTAGTATGGATAATGATTAACCAAAATAGTTTTCATACAATTTCTTCCATATACTCGATACGCCACACAATTTATGTGTCTCCTACCATAAGGTATAATCGTATATTCTAAGGTCTCTGGAGGGTAAGCTGCGCGTGGGTCTGGCGGAACAGTCGCTGCTGCAGGCGCTGGCGCTGGCGTGCGCGCGCACCCCGCCCGCCGGTGGTGGTGCCGGGGAGATGGATTCCGGCGCTGATATGCATCCTGATGACTTCAAGGTGCGTGTGTGTGAGGCTTGAGGTGCCGGTTGGCAGCGGACGACATGAAGCAACCGCAGACGACGTGTCGCAGCGACACTACTGGTTTACTGACTGGTAGATTCCCTCCGTAGTTAGCGACATGAAGTTCTTTTACACGTCGTCGACGGTTGCGTCTTGTCGGCCGCTGCCAACCGGCACTTCAAGACTACGAGTGTTTATCCAGTTCAAGTATGTAGCGTTTGCAAGTTCGTTCTGTGTACGTGCGATAAACATAATATGCATATGAAAGTTGCGTACGTGTGTAAGCATTACGAGCGTGCATGTGCTCGTCTGAAAGTAAAGGAGCTTAAAATATATTCGAATCGTTGATTTTTAGTTGTGTTTTTTCCGCACCGTTAGTGGAATTATTTCCATATTTTTCGTTTTATGAATTTCTTTTCCCCAGGCGCAAGTAGACGAGCTGGCCCTCATCATCAAGACGACGTACTGCGAGTGCCCTAACTACGATCAGATCGTGGCAGCGCTGCTGGCGCACGGCGTACGCGCGCTGCCGGAACACTGTCGCCTCACGCCGGGCGTACCACTCAAACCCATGCTGGCGCATCCAGCTAGAGGTGTCAATGAGCTGTTTGATAGGTAAACTCTATTTAATAGCTTTAGGTAGTGAATTATGCATTTTTTGATTTCCTTGTTACCTACCTATCTATAATAGCTAGAATATTCTCATATCACCTTAAACATAATATGTTATAGATTTGACATTTTACGTCATTGAATAAATCTTGGAGGCATGCCACAGCTTAATTGTTGCATAATTTACTAGAATTGGTACTCTAACAGTCTTATCACTTTAACACGGTGCAGGTTCGAGGGCCAAGAGTTCACGTGTGAGTGGAAGTATGACGGCGAGCGCGCGCAGCTGCACGTGCCCGGCGCGGAGGGCGGGGCCGACCTCGCCGCCGCCGCCATCTTCTCCCGCAACCAGGAGAATAACACCACGTGAGATATATTATAAATGCAAAGGAAATAGTTTTAGAGAAAAAGTTACCATTTTCGTGCGATAAACGATATAATAGGAGCAAACTGAGTCACGTAGCAGAGCACACATAAATTCTTAATTCGCACGTAGCACTCAATTAGGATTTATTAGTTGAAAGACTCATCACTGCTATTGGTAGCAATTGTACACCTGCGTTTGTTACCCCCATATGCGTGCCATATACAAAGATAATAATTATTGTGATGCTACGCTACTGCAACATCACTGTACACTGTATATTGCAGCAAATACCCGGACGTGCTGTCGCGTCTGCCTCACCTGCTGAAGGCGGGCGTGTGGAGCTGCGTGCTGGACTGCGAGGCCGTCGCCTACGACACCCAGGCCAAGCAGATACTGCCCTTCCAGGTACGGACACCTTACTTACGTTGGTGAAATCGCATTAGTGCGACACGATACGACACCACACTTCACTTCCATGGAACTTCGTCAGTTCTATGGAAGTGTAGCGACTTGTGTAGCATTGGTGCAGTCTTGCCTTAACATAGAAATACATGGGCGCAGGGCGTAAAACGCCCTGCGACTCAATATACAGACAATTTGAAAAAGGTGGCTGGCCGCGAATCAGTGTTGCCAGATGGTCTCGGCGACGTACCCCTGAACTAATTTGATTTCCCCCCAGAAATAATATACTCATATACTCATATCATAGAATACCCTCACCAAGCGGATGGTGGCATGCCGCGATTTTTTGAAGAGCTGCATTTTGTTACTTATGGCTAAATTTATTCCTCATCTTTTCAACATCTGGAGTCTTGATTTGTTGTTGTGGCGCTCAAGTAATTTAAAGATGGTAAAAAACATTATAAAAAACATTAGGAACGTGATATATGGCAAAAAAACTGTATTTGACGTGTTTTTTGAATTTCCCCTAAGAAATCCCCCAAATATTTTTTCCCCCTATTTTGCCCCTATCTTGGTCGAAAACCTCCTAAATCTAGGGAGAAATCCCCTGATCTGGCAACACTGCCGCGAATGTATGAGGGCTACTTAAGGATGGTTGGCGCTTATTGGGAAATGCATAGGCGGAAGATGATGATACAGATACAGCTATGCTACAAATTTAAATGTCTAGTATTAACAATGTAAAGGAATGCAATAATTTAGTTTACTTTTGTTTACATTTAGATCAAAATAAGAAAAACGATAAAAATAAGAAATATAATTATAACTACGAATATTGTAATGTCCTTTTGTGTCAAATAAAAGTTTATTTATTTATGTAATAGCTGATTTGTTTGTAGATCCTGTCGACACGTAAGCGCAAGGATGCGGACTCTTCGACGATCACAGTGCAGGTAAATTACTTATCAGAATATCTTGCGTATATTTAATTATGAACCCCAAAACTCAGGCGTATTATAAGATATGCCTTAGTTTTTGCATCCTCGGAGCTTAAACGCATTATTTCAAATCTGAAGTGATCGCTCGCGCGCTCAGAGCCTGTAGCCAAGACGTTTTCTTTATCGCTTCTTTACAGAATCGCCCATCAAAATTTATGGAATTGACATTAGACAAGTCGATTGTCAACTTTAAATTAACGAAAGCTTATGTCAATTCCATAGATACATTTTGATCGGCGATTCTATAAAGAAGCGAAAAGAAAAGGTCTCGGCTAAAGACCAGATTTCTCACATGTTTAGGGAGCGTTATTTTACAGTGTTCGTTATTTAAACGCATAGTATGAATGTGGTTGTAGGTGTGCGTGTTCGTGTTCGACCTGCTGTACCTGAACGGGCGCGCGCTGGTCCGCGAGCCGCTGCGGGAGCGCCGCCGTCTGCTGAGAGAGAACTTCAACGAGGTCGAAGGTAATTACACCCGTGATGGTGACGGTGAGCGGTTTTGTTGACTGCTATTTTAGTCCAACATTAATTAAATTTAATGTCTTGTTTAGTCTACGCACTGACCTCCATTATACAAGTACGCGTACTTTTATAATGGAGGTCAGTGAGTCTACGTTAACGCCTCCATCGTGGGTATCGCAGACACAATAGATTATATATATATAGATATATAGAGCGAACGAACGAGGGCAACAAAGAATTAATGTTGCATAATTAAGTAGATTTCAGAGACTGGTCTACTAATACTTTGACCTTAATTTAATTTGATTTCAACACTTGTGTGTAGGCGAGTGGCAATTCGCGACTGGCGCGGATTGTTCCGACGCGGAGGAGGTGTCGGCGCTGCTAGCGGCGGCGGTGCGCGGCTCCTGCGAGGGACTCATGGTGAAGGCGCTGGACGGAGCCAAGGCGGGGTACGATATCGCACGGCGATCGAGGAACTGGCTCAAGGTATTGTCAAAACGTCTACAAATATTAATTATTAAATTTTATAAATAGTTTTTTTATTAATATAAATATTTTTTATATTATTAAAGTACTTATATTGTCTAACTTTAGAACCAGTTGTCACTATTAACACACAGAGGGACACCGTTATACACTAGCTCATGTCTATGTTATCCATGCATAATTTTGCATTTGACTAACATGGCACCAACGCTAGCTATATTTTGACCATGTCATGTTTTTTTCTTTACCGATTCAGTTTGTTTCTTATCAAACTGCAAAAAATTGTTCTCAAAATATAGATACGTCAAAGAAATGGCAATTGACAGAATTTTTCAGCAACCTAATCAAGAAACCAAACCTACATTTATGAATATTCATTAAAATAGAAGTACTGATATAGTAGTAACCGCGGTACTGATATTACCTAACGTTTCAGTTGAAGAAAGACTACCTGGACGGAGTGGGCGACACGGTGGACTGCGTGGTGATCGGCGCGTACCACGGGCGCGGGCGGCGCTCCGGCGCGTACGGCGGCTTCCTCCTCGCCTGCTACGACCCCGACACAGAGCAGTACCAGTCCCTGTGCAAAATCGGCACGGGCTTCACCGATGAGGATCTGAAAACGCTGAGCGCGACGCTCGACCAGCATATTATTGATGAGCCTAAGAACTACTACAGGTGTGTACCACAAAAGAATACAATAAAAATAAATAATAAACCTGAATGAGGCGAAAGCAGTACGAGGATCGCACTAAAAGGAAGTGTGCTTAGTGAGATTTTTTCGTGAGGAGGTCGACAAAGATTATGTCATAACATAATCTTTTTCGATCTCCTCACGAAAAAATAAAGTTTGAAAATTTAGTAAGAACAAACACAACAAAAAGATTAATTCGTGTTTAACAAATTTTTAAACTTTGATTGCATCTATACGTGGGAGAGCCATGCTTCGTCACGAATGGGCCGGCTCGACCGGAGAAATACCACGTTCTCACAGAAAACCGGCGTGAAACAGCGCTTGCGCCCTTTCCCCCCCCCCCCCCCCCCCCCCCCAACACCAACGACGCGAAATCATTTTGTTATAAGCAACAATCCCAGGAGGGGGGGGGGGGGGGGGGGGTTTGGAGGGGCGCAGCCCGGGCCGGGGGCAAGGCATATTAATCAAACGACGAATTATCCTAAAAAAGATGGATCAAAACGCAACACTAACAACGCGAAACCATTTTGTTATAAGCAACATTTCCAGGAGAGGGAGGGGGTACGGGTCGGGGGCAAAGTACCCAGTAGGAGCCGGGGGCAAATCAAATCAAATCATCTTCATTTCGGGAATCGGAGGCCCATATAACAAATACCTTAAATCTAACATACATATTGATAATATAATAAATACCTTAAAAACTAACATACATATTTGAATGTCGAAATACTGTCGTTGAGATGTTTATTTTCACATTCGGGGCAAAAACACGTCAAAGTAGCAAAAACGAGATTAACAAACATTAAATAATTAATTAGAAATCATGATTTTACTACTTGTTCCAGGGATGATTTTTTTTTTTATTAATTTTTTTTGTGTGTAATTTTATGGTAGGATCTAACTTTAATTAGACTGTTTACTGGGCAGCACTTGGTCCAAACCCTGTCAATGTCCTTTTAAAGATGATTGGGAAAACGCGATTTTTTTTTTCGAAGCAGCACGGTTTTCCAAGGATAAAACCTAGGCAAAACTTTGTAACCCAAATCCCGTCACATGCTCCTGGAAACACTTGAAGCTGCTACCGAGAAACCGATCCTATTTACTAGCTAAAAGCCGAGCTTTGTGAGGGCTCGCGTCGTCACAAGTTGACTAACTGATGATAACACATCTACTTATGTAAAAAAAACCTTGACTGACTGATGATAACACATCTACATATAAATAAAAATTACTATGTTAAAGCATAAATCAATAGGCGTGATAGTTTTTCCGTAAAGTGTACCACAAAATGTAAAGAATGCAGGTTATACTAGGGCTCGCTTCGCTCGTCCTGATAAATTATAAATATTATTACACAAGATAGTAAATAAAGTTTGACATATTGTGTGTGCAGATACGACAACAGCCACGCGCCGGACGCGTGGTTCTCGGCGGCGGCGGTGTGGGAGGTGCGGTGCGCGGACCTGTCCCTGTCGCCGGCCCATCACGCCGCCATCGGCCTCGTCGATCCCGATAAGGGCATCAGCCTGCGATTCCCCAGGTAAATCTCTAACTTAGGTTTTTTATTGGTAGCACCATAGAAAAATTATGGCAAATTTTGATAGCAGATTTTCAAAAAATATTCTTGATCATTGGATAAATTTTTATATTTGCATGTTTCACACACAGAATCCGCCGCTATAAGGAAAAAAAAGATCAAAATGTTTTATTCCAATTACCCCGGTATTGTTAGAGTCAATTTCTTTTCTCACTTTTTGCCATCAGATTCTGGTAGACCCACAGACTACTAGGGGATACTACGGGTAGACCTATAACATCGAAGAAATTGATTCATAGGCACCTACGTCATTGGGATGGATTATGTCAATTCAATGTACAGTTCGACAAGGCTTTAAATGAACGTCATTTTTGACATGTGTTTGATAGTTCTCCTTTACCAGCAGCGCCCTGTCCACATTCATTTAAAGCCTTTGAGCACTATAATTCGTGATCTGTCAGCTGGGTTTGACATACCACGACCAAATAACGTCGGTCCGTCAACTGCCTATGAATCAACTTACAATAGTACTTACAGTTGGTCCATGGTAGTACATTTTTTCAACGTCAAAGCTTACCGCACAAGTCCGTAGGATTCAGCTGCCACATTCAGGTGGTAACGGGATGGAGGCGTCCTTAGCGACTAACGCCAGACAAGGAAAATTTGGATTATTATTTTTTTCACGAGCCGGCGTGCAAGCGGTAGCAATTTTTTTCGAAAACGAAATGTAAATTCTTGATTTAATTAAATTTCCATTTGGAGACTTGTGTGTATTAACGTTATTGTTGCAATGTCAGGTTCGTGCGCGTGCGCGACGACAAGAGCGCGGAGCAGGCGACGTCGGCGCGGCAAGTGGCCGAGCTGTACCTGGCGCAGGACCAGGTCAAGAACTCCGCCAAGAGCGCCAGAGACGACGACGACTTCTACTAGACCACGCCAGCGGAAAGCAGTTGCTCGTGCTAAACTTATATGTACAGGGTACCGTCCGTTCAATGTTATTCTTACGGAACTTTTTTACGAAGGCGGCAAAGGACATCTTGCAGTCGTATGGTTAAATAATAATTATAACTTGAGGTCTGTTATAAAAAACAGCATTTTGGAGTTTCTGTAACTGACTTTTGTGTGGTCGGTAGCGAGGTTAAATAACTCTGAACGGATTGTAATAATACGTTCCTATTAATATGATCGAAATATAAACCAAAATTCTATCAAATTGATGTATTTGTTGTATCGCGACATTTAAAATCATAGCATAGGCGTCAGCTTACACCAATACAAGACATAACGAGGCGCCTCGCGCAGCAAAAAAGATTTTTAGACATTTCAAATTCAACTTTATTCACGTTCTATTGCAAGAGCGGTGAGTGATGACGTTACTGTAGGTCATCACAGACAATTTTGCGCTATTTAACGTGTATATAAGTTTGTCGTAGATTACATAGAATAATTGGGACGAAGTATACAAGACAGAACCTCACGTAGGTGTAGGTTCGACTGATCACTTGAAGCTTCAATATGAATTTTTATACAATAGAATAATAATGTATAATGATTTTAAAATTTCGCTCATAATATACTATTTTTGTAAATTTTATGAGTAGTTGCATCACTGTCTTCAGTTCCGGATCTTTATAGTCAATAAATAATATGTATTATAAAATAAATTGTAAGATTTCAAACTTGTTATTTCCTTATACCAAACTCTTAAAGGTTGTTTCGAATTCAGAAAATGTATTTTATACATTCATTAAAATTTTAAGTGAACACAAACCGCACCGTATACATACGTGAATTTTGTTCACCTTTAAGGAGTGAGCACACTGAGACGGGCCGTGCCGGGGCTCAGCGTGCCGGGGCGCATCGCAAAAATCCGCCTCCATACAATTTGTATGGAAGCGGATGCGCGTATCGCACATTGTGCCGGGGCGCATCGGCGCGGATTTTTGCTCGGCGGATTTCCGTCAATGCGACACGGCCCGACAAGACCCGCTGCGCCCCGGCAAGACCCGCTGCGCCCCGGCAACAGTGTGCTATAAGCAAGCGGCGCGCGGATGTGATGTGATGCATTGCGCGCCGACCCGCCCCGGCACAGTGAGCGTTAAAATCCGTCAATGCGATGCGACCCGACCCGGCAATAGTGTGCTATAGCGCATTTTGCGCTGCGCTGCGCCCCGACCCGCCCCGGCACGCGCCGACAAAGTGTGCCGAACCTTTAGGGCACTTTTGCAAGTTGCCCGCATCCTATAATTTCACAGATATGTTTATCCTGTCATGCGGGCAACACACGCGCGGCTAGGAGCATGTTGTCACTTGTCACCCGCATGCGGAACGGATCCGCGCGGGCGATAATATTATGTATGACAGGAAAAGGGCCCTTAAGGTAATCGCACATTAATCAGCACGCACGCGCCGAACGCGCCGCATTTTAGAATTCGTTGTATGAAATGGTGTTAAACCTCGCACATTCGTCCGCACCGTACGCGCCGCATTTCGTGTACGATGCGGTGCGTTCGACGCGTACGGCGCGTACGGTGCTGGCAAATGTGCGATCAGCTTTAGAGCTCATTTTTGTACGTAACAACGCCGAGAAATATAAAACAACTCAGTTCTTACTGATAAGTTTATTAGCTGCCAAATTGCACTGGCCGGGGAAATAATACTAATTACAATATACGCGTTACACGGACGTCAACCAAAACGTAATTACTCGATATGGCACGATTATTGTTACAATTTGTTGCACTTGCATATTATACGCTACATTAAAATTAATATTGCAAAATATCAAGTTAAATCAAAACATATGTTAAAAGAATGAGATTTTCTGTACTTATTTTTGGTTTATATTGAGTAATTTATTATATTAACAGTGTACTTGTCAGTATTTTAATCTCATCATACAAATAAAGAAACATTTCTTGACTTGAGGATTTGAATAATAAGATCACATTTTAAGGTTTTATGCGTTTTTGAATAAAATTAAAACCTAATGTGCTTTTATTACAAAACTACAGTCCAGTAATCGAGTCTATTGTCAACTGTGGGGAGAGTGTAGGTTTTTGTCACTTGTCACTGTGAGGATCTTAATAAAAATTTGTTTGGCGTTGTTTTAATGACCTACACATAAAAGTTAACGTTTTCGCTATGAGAAGTGACAATGACTTACACTCAGTCCTCCGAGAATTACAATCTAAAGTGGAAACTAAATCGAGGAGTCATTTCAACTTATCTACGATTGTACGACCGCTCACAAACGCCGTTTACCACATTTCGACCGTATTTTTATAGCAGTAAGAGTCAAAAGTGGTACTCCGCGATTGTCAGCGACCGTACGGCTACACACTTAAGTCTATTAATTCATCACAATCATATACCAAATGTCTACGTGTTAAGAAAATAGTAGGTAAAGATCATATTCAAAATATCGTGATTCGTGAACCAGTCACAGTATATTCAAGTACAGTACAACTACCTAAGTAATAATAATCAGGAATCGCTTCATATGAAACGAAAAGATTTTTCAAAGGCATAGGGGACCTCAAAAATATAATCCACACTTGCGCTGTTTCATGTGGTTGTCTTTATCAGACAAGTGGCTATTCAAATTTTCAAAGGTATATGACTAAGAAAGCAACTTCATTGATAGGTGTATCAGATCGTAGTTGTACTGTACATGATCAATATTAGGTACAATAAATAAATTCGTACTTTGATTTTAAGTTTCGAACCTTGTATACAATGTATGCCATGTGTGGATGTCTATCATCTACTTGTATAATAAAATATCTACAATATTAAAACAATATAAAAATAAAAAATATAAATCAATAATTGAATTTTGAGATTTCCTTGTCTTGTGCCTGAGTCAACATGATGAAATAATATTCGCGTATCATTATTGTGCAAATTGAAAAAAAAAGATATCATTGCAAATAATATTACACATTTTATTTTAAGAATAATATCATTACTTAATTAAAACTTTAAATTGAGTATATTGTACTTATATTTTGGTTCTTAGACGCATTGTTAATGTAGAAATATATTTGTCATGCTAGAGAACAGCCAAAATGGTCAATAGGTAAAACTTCTCCCTCTTCCAATGTCAATAAAACTCCCAAGAGAGAACTTGGAAATTTCCAGTTACTTTTTACTTTAAATACTTGTTAAAATTAACATAAAATATAGTTTTTGCGATGAGATATGTACAGAGATATGCTAGAGTCCATCGATAGGGTTAAAACTGATCAGTCCTAGGCCGTGCATGGGGCTCAAGTTATCACAAACGCGCTAGTCGCTATGGGGTATTGTCGGGGCTTACAGAATAATAGATGCCGTCCCGCTCACTCAACTGAGGAATGAGAGAGATGAAAGATGTCACATATAAATAAAACTAGTTTCTACACAACCTCTTCGATACAACTAAAAATGAATTTATCATTTCGGATTGTATAGGAACGGCGAAACAGATATTGAGATTACAGTAAACTTATATAAACTTACAAACTAAATGAAAATAGATCTGACTATCCCCGCGCGATCGCGGGCGGGACAACTATTGTAGCTGCCTGATCACCACCATCCTTTACCGTACCCTCGCTCTAAACATAATATTATTACAATACCGACTGTTTTTGATACAGTCCGAGTTATATTTCAATTGAACTAACTCTTAAATCACAGCAATGTGATTTTATGACAAAGATAATCCAGTAAGATCGCCATGTCCATGAGAATTGCACTTTCAGTTCACACAATGTTCACACTTGCGTACGTTACACGTAGCTGGCGCGCGTGTACGCACGAGGTGCGTGCGCGTACGCGTGCCGGGGGCGGGTCTCCACGCGCTAGTGCGCCGGAGACTGCTCGCCTCAGAGCAGCGCCGCGCGCTCCGGCGGCGCCTCGCCCGCGTTCTCTTCCAGCAACGTCGCATGCTCCTGGATGGAAAGACATTTTACATATTTGCTTATCTTTAATCAATATAACGAGACACAGAATTTCATACAATTTTGACATTTAGTTTTAAGTTTTGTAAGTATCTCGATCCGCTGTTTCGACTTCAGTTTATCTATATATTAATACGCGAGCGAAAAACTTTGTATCCCTTTTGACGAAAAATGGGGAAACGTAGGTGAATGAAATTTTGCACATTGCACATATGGTGAAGGAGTGCATCGAGCTAATATTATTTTGAAATTATGCTTTTATCATACATTTTTTTAACAAATAAAACATTACACACACTACAACACACACACTACGAAAGATGACAGATTTTTGAGTGACATGCCTATACTTACGAATTATACTCTTATTTATGGTTGAAGTCTGTTGACAACAAGTTGACAAATTGAAAATGGATTATAGATTTTTTTTTATTGAATCTTTAGATACTATTAGACAATGCTTACACGGCCAGTCTGAGATCATCTGAGTCCCAGAGACAAGAGTTGAAAAAAAATATGATAGTCAATATTTTTTTACAAAAAAAGTTTCGACCATTGGGCGATCTCTAGTTTAAATAAAACGATATAATTTTTGAAGAATACTTTTCACTTCGTTTCTTTTTTATCTACCTATGGCATGCCAAATATTTACACTGACCTCAACAGGGTTGGTCTGCTGCGGCGCGTACATGCTCTCGTACACGGGGTTGGCGAAATGGTTGCCGCCGTTCTGAAACAATTATTGCCAATATATCTAACTATTTCATTATTTTTATTTACAACACAACAGAAATATATTTGAACTAGATTCCAACATAGTCATACAAATTAACTATTTCATTGCTCTGTAAAAATAACAGTATGTAGATCATTGTGACACACGTGACAAATGCTTTATACTGAATTAGCTGATCAAACGGTTTTATTTACTTTTTAACCGACTTCCAAAAAATGAAGAGGTACTATGTTCGGCTGTAGATTTTTTTTATTACATTGAAGTTGTTTATACTCACTTGTCTGGTCTCGGGGTCGTCCTCGCCGGCGAGGTACATGGGGTTGTTTATCTCCACGTTGTCCGACAGCCGCGCGTGACCGAACGCGTTCCTGTTAACAAATATTTTTAAAAACCTGAGGGCAGCTCAAATCCGAGGTCTGACTTCAATGCGGCACAAGATTCATACGACTATAACATGTTGACTATACTATACACTTTACAGACAGATAGGATAGTAATAACTAATAAGTGTTAATTTTTGACCAACTTAGAAATAAAACATTTTCATTTCATTTGAAAAGAAACGATATCAATCTATGTATGCCTCTCTGCGCGTGGCTATGCCTTCAGTAGGCTGACTCAATACATTATAAAGAAGGTGAATATTGGCTGTTTCAAAACAATCCCATATGAACACAAAGTATATACATTACACACCGTCTACGTCGGTGCACGATGCACATAAGACCGAGCAGGGCGGCGAGCAGCGCCAGCAGCGCGACCAGCCCCGCGCCCCACGCGCCCGCCCCCACCTCCGCCGCGCCCGCGCTCGCCACCGCGCACGCCCCGCCCACCGGGCACGCGCAGTACGGCGTGCCGGGCTCCAGCGGGTTATCTGTAAAAAAATATATTAGAAAATCTAATAGAAAGGCGATAGAAGAATGTCATAATTTGGAGTAAGAAGAAACTACGTGTTTTGGTTGTAACTACGTCAAGCACAGCCGATCACGATTAGTAGAAAACGTAGTTACGCCATTTGCTAATTAATCAATTTCTTCCATAGTACCATAAAACGGAAGCTCTTAACAAACTTCTTTAAAAAATAGCCGGATATTCCACCTGTAGGTTTCCACACGCATATGGCGGGTGATTCACAGGCGGCGGAGCAGGGGTGCTCGTGGCCGACGTAGTGGTTGCAGGCGGCCCCGCCCCACGGGCCCGCGCACGCACAGGCCCCGCCCCCGCCTGACACCGCGACGCAGTGCGCGCCGTGACCGCACTTCGACTTGCACACCGCATCGTTTCCTGTTGAATAAAACAAAACAAGAATTAAATTTTAATTCAAATAGAGGGCGTTATTAGACTTATTAGTTCTGTTATCTGTATGTTCGGCATCGTAACTAAGGTATAAATCAATTTTGATCTCTCAATGAGGTTTTATTTTTATTTTAAAGTTACTAGAATATCTCAGTATATTCTACCCGATAACTCACAAATCGTAGGGTTTTTTTAAATTTATAATAATAAAGTATAACTTTTACATTAAAATTTTAGAACTTGTAAAAATGTGGCTAAATTTAATGACAGTTGACATATTTGGTAAATTACATCCATTATACAAATATTAACTACGCAGCAAATGACCCTCGTAGCTAACGAATAGATATTTGGGAGGCCGACTACGCCATTACCCGGAATCTGGGAATATGTAATGAGACGTTATGCAACGGCCGGCCTTGGCGGTGACGCGGACGGCGGCGTGCAGCACGGAGCATCACTATCGATCCCCTACTTATAAATACTTCAGCGAACTGCACGCCGCATCGGATATTCCTAAACTTTTCTTGTAGATAACAGTTTGTTCATTTTACATTCATACTATTATTAAAAATGCGAAAGTGTGTCTTGTCTGTCTGCTACCTCTTGACGCCCGAACCGCTTTAAGTCCCGGGAAAGCGCACATAGGATATTTTTCATCCTGGAAAAATGTACGGCTCCAGCGCGATTTACGAATTTTGGCCCAATGCAGTCACTCGAGTCATCTAGTAGTTCTATAACTATGCTTCAGTCATCATATAGGTGTCCTGTATAGGATAAATTGATACATTTTGTTTTGTAGAGCTAAAAGTTTTATGCACTTAAGTCTTAGGTATAGGCGATTAACCAATTATAATTGGTTAATGATATATTATAATTATTATAGTAGGTATACGAGTAAACAGAAGTCTTAACTATTGCAAGCTTAAACCTTATTGTGTAAACTGTAAGTAAATACGAGGGACTGATGCATGATACATCCAAACTATTATACACAGCTAACCTCGTCATAGCTCTATTTATTCAACCACACATTCAACATCTAGATCAGACACATATCAACAGACAACACGACGGATGACAGATATCTGCAGAACGTGGATTACCATATTCATGAGCGGTTCGTTCCCGATTGGCTTCACTGTCCACTGTCCAGTGTCCAGCCACCCTTCGCCTCTACAATCTACATGTCCCTAACCGATTCAACTAATATGGTCATTGTCTATTTGTCTATTGACTTAGTATACATGTGCTATAATGACCAGTTATCAGTGAAGCCAAACGCAGCCTTCATTCACGCAACACAAATAGAAACTGTCTGTCTGTTAACTCCTTATGCATAATCCACTAAACTCGTATGGATAGTCAAAGAATCGGCCAAGTACTCGCGCACGAAGGGTTCCGTACCGATACAGAGCAAAATAGGCTAAAAATTGTGTTTTTTATATGGGAGCCTGCCTTACATTTTTATTTCATTTTAATATTATTATTAAATATTAAAGTATACATTTAACAAAAAAATGTGTGAAAAATTCAAGTGCCTACATTTTGCCATTATTGATATAGAGCGAAAAAAGCCGAAAAAATCACGTTTGATGTATGGGAGCCCCCCCCCCCTAAATATTAATTTTATTTTGTTTTCAGTATTTGTTGTTAAAGCGGCAACAGATATACACAATCTGTGAAAATTTTAGAAGTCTAGCTATAGCGGTTCTTGAGATACAGCCTGGAGACAGACAGACGGACAGACAACGAAGTCTTAGTAATAGGGTCCCGTTTGTACCCTTTGAGTACGGAACCCTAAAAAAGCTATAGGATACTTATTTGCATAGTTCCCGCGTTATAAACGAATTCCGCGCCAAAAAGATGCTATAGCGTAAAACACTAAAAATAACATTTGCATCGTCCCACACATTTGTAGCTCACCTTGCACATCAAAAATTACAATAATCTCGCACAAACCAGTTTTATTTTAAAAATGAATAAATTTACATTTTGTTTACTGTGAAATATAATAATAAAATTTAAACTGCAAACATATTTTATACTGAAGCCTCCTCTATACCAAAACAAAGCCTACAAATAACAATGAAAACTTCGGGCTCTACACTGGCGCTACGCGAGAAACTGCCGCAGTCCGAATATTTTCAACTTTTCCTTTCCTACCGATAGAGCTATTTCCATATTTTTTGGGTCAATTTTTTTGGTTAAACTGTTAAGTCAGCTATGCTATTCTATTTTAGCTTCATGTTCTCGGAGATAAGTCATTTGCGAATGCCCCATTGCGAATCTCATATGACCTTGACATTCGTAGACACTTTCACTGATTAAACCTCCGTCTGTGCTGTATTCGCAGCGCCCCGCGCCGGCTACCGAGGTCGGCCTCTGTTCCCTGCACTTGAATTTTCGTCTTTTCATCGTGTCATCACGAGAACAAAATATTTTCGCGTTTTGACATTTTTTACGTCACAGGAAAAGAGTGGTCGTGGAGTCGTCCCACAGAAATGACGACGACGACGACCTCAGCTGTGGCTCAGTGGTTGGGCGTGTTGTCAGCGCTCAAGCCGGGGGTCGCGGGTTTGAATCCCGCCGACGGAACAAAAAGTTTTCGATGTTCCTGGGTCATGGATGTATATTAAAATATGTGTATTATATAATAAAAATCTTAAATATATGCATAGTATAAAAGTATTAAATATATTTACGTTGTCTGGTACCCGTAACACAAGTCCTTCAGGTACTTACCACGGGGCCAGACTGACGTGGTGTGAAGCGTCCATAGATAAAAAAAGAGCTTTTGTGACGTGACATGTGACGTCACAGGAAAACAAATCTATGCGATGTGACGTCAGGAAAATGAGCTTGTGTTGTGACGTCACAGGAATATGAGTATTCGTATTGTGACGTCACAAAAAAGTCTGATATCGCATTGTTATGTCATATTTTCTTACTACGACACAGAACTCCTCAGGAAAATCAGTTGTTGCATTGTGATTTGTGACGTCAGAGAACAATGAGTTGCTGCTTGTGACGTCACAGGATAATAAGTCGTTGCGGTTGCGTCCATAAAGTAAATATACCTAGCGGAATAGAGAAACAAAGGCCTGAGCAAGCGAGATGCCACTATCAGTAACACTGCGTGGTAAAAAGAGACGTGTGATACATGACAGCAGAACTCTTTTTTTGACGTCCAGTCGGCACTTATCGGCACGTTGACAATTTAATCTCATAGAATTCATGTTCAATCATGCTTGCGTAAGTGTATACGTACACATATTTTTACACACAGATGTAAACCAATTTCGGTTTCGTTTGACAGCTCGAGATTGTTGCTCTATTCCGCTAGGTATATTAACTTTATGGTTGCGTCGCATGAATATTTTTCATCGCATTGCTTCACAGGAATATTATAATATTGACTGTATGACTTTAGGTGATTTTATAATTAGAGTAATAAAGGGCATAGAGTGCTTCTAGCTGTTTAAAAAATGTATCGGCCTCACTCAAAGAATATGGCTTCATTAAACCAAATTTAACTAACCAGTATCTCTACAAGAGCGGCTGTATTTTTATTTTCAACCCCATTTTGTGGATGATACATTATTATTTTACGAAATAATGGTAACTAAAATCTTTAAAATATTGGATGCAAATTGCAAAATATATTGAGGTATAAACTGTAATTTATTTTGTATGTTATTATGAATCTCTATGTTAGAAAATAAAATGTAAACTAACACAAAGATTTAAATAATTTGTTAGGCCTGAACCGCAAAGTAATTCTCAAAAGTTTAAAAAAATAAAAAATAACTTGTAGTGCCCAAAGTCGACACCTCGACACCCAGGAAAATGATTGATGATAAAACATAATAAAAAGGCGGTAACAACTTATTAACGAGTCATTGGATGAAGGCAAAAGAAGTAAAAAAAAACCTTTAAATTCCTTGAGATTTTGAAACAAAAAAACCTTTAAATCAGATATTTTTGAAAAAACTTTGTTTACTAATTATGCAGCTTTTGAAGAAGTTGCGTGTTTTCAAAACATTTTTTATCAATAGTTGCAGCTTTACAAAAAAAAAAAAAATCCTAAATCAAAATCATAATTTTTCGGACTTCATTTTTGTTTTTTTTAAACATACGCACCGACATCTCTCTTCCGTCTTCCCATTATATCGACACTGCTATCACTATGCACATATCCCACAAGGTAACAACGTCGCCCGCGTGCGGCGAGCGCGCGACACCGACTGCCGCGGTGGCCGGCGGCCGCTGCAACATCCGCGGTCGCCATGACGACCGGCCCGACAACCAGATATCATCTATTTTGGTCATTATCGATTCGCGATTACGTAACTTAGAGTTTGCTGTCTACCGAGTGATAGCTTCGCAGGTTCGATAGCAGAAGTAGAGAATTGGTAAAGACGTTGACGGGGTTGGTCGTAGAGAATTAAGACGTCGATGCCTCGTCGGCGATACAACAAGAGTCTCTGCATTGACTGAAAAATGTTGATGGTCGACAGGGTGCAGTCGTCAAACTATTTTATCTTTTGTTATTGGCGCATCACGGTGAAGGAGGCGAGGTGATCACCCTGCACCCAGCCCATCATCAAAACCCCTGCCCTGAATTTTGTCCGTAAATCACCAGTATGATAGAGCCTTACTGTAACCCCAATCACTAATACATTCAGTAGCAGTCGTGGAAACTTCTGTAATTCTGTATCCTTTTCACCGAACACCGCAGTCCATTATCTCTGAAAGTTCTGCAGCGATACTTTCAGTCGCACTTCGTACTCTGGCAAATCGCTCCGAGCTCTACATCGGGACGAGTGACTACCCTATCGTTGGCGGTCATCCAAATATTAGCACTTTAGATTTTTGACTGAAAATTCAAGGATTTGGTGTTGTATCGTGTATGAAGTATGAACTTTTAAAGGATGTTTTACATGTTTAGAGGTAAATACTAGAATATACCTAGTGTGTTTGGGGGATTGTGGCCGAGACTTTGATGCGCTCACTTCTCAGAATAATTAAATTGATATGGTCAACAGGTCAAATGTGCGTTTAACAAGTACAATAAAATGTAGAGTTTACTGTTAACAATTACTATGTAGTATGTTGTAAGTATTATTAACATTAACCATGTCGTTTTAAACATGACATGATTACAGAACATAATTTTTCGACATTAACATGTTATTTATGTGCCGAATAAGTTGTAAGTGTTGTACAGCGGTAATAGCCCACATAATGGTACAGTTAGCGATGACGTCATAACTGGGACTAAATTATATCGGTTCGATGAAAATCGCTCGATTATAATAATTATCTTTTGAGGAAACCAGCCACGGTTAAGTTGTAGCAGAACTGGATTTGTCAAAAAGTCAAAATATTTTAAACTGCAATTTGGAAAGAAACATGTTAATGATTTACCAAAGATATTATACCACAGAAGAGAGACCAGAGGAAGGTTAAGATTCAGCAGCAAAGTCTTAGGAAACTGATAATTCGCCGTTACAATAATAATTATTATCACATATTAGAAAAAAATATATTTGCACAGAATTTATACATTGTATAAAGAAGTCAAAACTCAAAGAGTTAAGCCAAGAGACTGCTTAAACCAGTGATACTCAACCTTTTTTTTATACGGGCCACAAAAACGTTTTGGTGTCGCATGCCGCAACTAACATTTTAGGGTTAACAAACGTTCTTCAAAATTAGCGATTTAGAAGTCGAAAAATTTTCACGACTTTCACGACGACTCCTCATTTTCACGACTTTCACGACGACTCCTCTATTTGCCGGTGGGCGTGAATTTCAAAATGGTTAAAAGTCCTGGCGGGCCACAAGCGCCTCGCGAGCCGTAGGTTGAGTATAGCTGGCTTAAACTATACCCAAAACCGTAACACGTAGGACGGAGCTTCATAAACATGCTGTGTGTTATTTTAAAGTTTTGTGTCTCGTCCCAAGTTTTTGATTACAGTTTCTGTATCCGGTCCGAGATCCTCACAGTTTAAATCACGTCTAAGGTTAAGGACTCACGGAGCGGTTTTCATCCGCACCCGCCGCGGTTGCGGGCCCGCAGCCTTTGTAGAATACAGTTATGTATGTAAAAAATTAAAGCAAATTTCACGACGCGTTTTTCGCCCGCGGTACGCGCGGTTGTTTGCGGCTCCCTCTGCACCGAGGGCAACGAGTAGAATCGTGCGGGCCGCGGTCGCCCGCAGCCTCGGCGGTTTGCGCCCGCGCGCTCTGCGATAGTTTAGCGGGCGATCGCAGTGGCCGGCGACGGGGCGGAGGATAGAAATCTAACGCAATTTTGCACCAGTGACTTGCAACATCGGAGGTGTGTGTGCACGTTGAACAAACATTATAAAATGGATATTGAAGTCGATCTACTAATTACTTTGGTGCAAGAAAGGCCCGTTCTATGGGATAAGAGTTTAGAAGAATATGAGTACAAAAATTTAAAGCTCAAAGCATGGGAAGAAATATGTGGTATTTTTTAAAATAAAAATTTTGAAAATTTGGATGCGGCAAATAAAAAACAATATCGTTAACTCATAACTGCTCGTCTTGCAACCGCCCGACGAGTTTGCGGGCGCTGATCGCGACCGCGGCGGCTGCGTTCCCGCGCAAATCACCGGTCTCGTGAGTTTAGAAATAAAACCGCAGCTCCGCCACCGCAACGGGCGCGGGTGAAAACCGCTCCGTGAGTCCTTAGCCTAAGTGTTTGGATCCTAATCGACAAGTTTTCAACGACATCGCTATACCGACCCGCGAAGGTCAGTGTGTTAACGACTATAAACAAATAACTCCTGTTATGGCCTGAGAGCCTGCTACTTGCCGACGAACTTTGTCCTTTCCTCAAGAGGACACTCGCTTATTTAAGTTTAGGAAGATTGGGGGGAACCAATAAAGTTATTAAATCGAAGGTTTTCTACGAGCAGAGGGGTTAATATGAATTTTTGTAGACGTACCTTTATTAAGTATTAAATATCAAGTGTATGGGAGCTATTAAAAGTACTGTAGTATAGTATACTAGCCATTTACGAATTACGATACTTGCTTTATCACCTGTAGGATTAATAGGATTAGCAGAATGAAGCATCCAGAGATGTGACTTATCTAAGATACAAACTTATCAAAGATACATATTTTCATTTTGTATCTAAAATACTTTTTAAAATTTTATTTTGTATCTTGTATTTAAATATATTTTGTTTAGTATCTTAGTATTTTATAAATACTTTTAGTAATATAGTATTAGTAGAAATTTATAAAAAAATACTAATTAGTCCAACATCACATTGGTAGATGGCCACATGTTTTTAGAGGATTCTGATTGCAAGTGATGAAAATACGGCATCTACTGCCAGCACTGCTGACTTAGAAACTCTGCAATACCTAAATAATAAAGATATTAGCTTAAAGAGCTTAAATACTTACCCTACAATTTTTTTTTTTTAATATAGGTAACACCTGTTTGCCAAGTTCTGCCCCTGTGGAGCGACTCTTTTCTTTTGGGGGTATGATTCTAGCCCTAAGGCCTCATAGAAGAAACATGAGCGATGAAATATTTGAAAAACTAGTTTTAATATAGTCTTTTACTTAAAAATAATATAATATTTTGTTTTGTCATATTTCAGCGATTAACGCGATTTATTCGTAAATATCATTAATATCAATTGTCAAAAATAAACTTGAATTCATTAAAATAAAATCTTGTTTTCTTACAAAAGTATTTTTATCTTAAATAGTATTTAGAAGATACCTATTTTGTATTTAGTATTTCAGAATTCTAGTATTTCAGAAAATTTAGTATTTCAGAAAAAAGAGTATTTCAAATGCTATTCTAAAAAGTATTTTGTATCTGGTATCTGAAATACTTAATTTAAAAGTATCTTGCATGTTGTATTCCAGATACATTGTACAGGGTATTTTGTACATCTCTGGCAGCGTCTTTGTGCAGACATGTATTTTCCATTGTTAGCTACAACTACGATCACCACAAAATAAGTTTTTCCCGAACGAAATCTCCCAAACTTATCAAATAGTATGTATTGCTCTACAATTTTAAGTAACATTGTCATTTTTAACCAACACCTACATTTTTCCTGTACGCAAGTACGCAACCGGTAACGCAAACATTAAATCTCCATTCCGCGAAACGGTACGCGATTTTCCAGCGGTATAGCCCCGGCGTTGATGAAGTGGTTGACATGGCGAGGAAACTAGGAAACTACTGGATCACAAAAACACCAGCGTTTTCCGAGCAAAAACGTTTACGTGTTAATTCTTTATATACTTTATGTAACATTATTGAGACATGAGGACTTTTGTACCATCGAGAAAATTGATTCCTAGGGGCTAGACAGTTGACGGACCTACGTCATGTGGTCGGCTTATGTCAATTCAATGTTAGCTGTGATCGGTCGGATGGGTTTGAACTTTGACGTAACGCGACTAAATTACTAAGGTCCGCCATCTGCACTGACCTCCATTATACAAGTACGCTGGACTAATGATACCCTTTGAAATGACAGCTATTTTTTGTGCCTATTTGAAGCGGAATCAGCTCCCCCGATGGGAGGGATAGGAACTAAATTTGACCATTGACCAAATATATTTGTCTATGATTTGACGTAAAAATGACGTTTGAAAGTCGCCATATTGGCGCTGATAGCAGTAGTGGGAGTATTTGGAACTAATACTAGTGATGACAACCATTAACGATTAAGCGGCCATTTGCAAATTACGTCAAATTTAGTTCTCTTCCCGCTCACTGGGGGCGCTGATTCCGCTTCAAATAGGCACAAAAAAAGTGGGTATCATAGGTCCAGCGTACTTGTATAATGGAGGTCAGTGGCCACCTGCCTAGGAATCAACTTATCATAATTTATTGACTATACAAAAGCGTTAGTTGTTTCAGAACATTTTGAGAACACAAAAGTGAGATCAAGTGGCTTAAATGAAAAGGTTTTTTCGGGTACAGTCTACAGACGAAATCAAAATAAAATATGGCACGTTTTATTCGAAACTAACAAAACTTCGCCACCTTTATCGAAATAAAACATTGACGGAGATTCCATTTTATTCGACCTTCCTCAAAAAAGTTTCGTAATAAAATATTCTGATAACTTCGAATTGAAATAAAATAAAATTGGTGTATTCTCTGTGGGGTAATCCCCGCGGTTAAATCGGAGGTGTATAAATATACAAACTAAACAAAGCCTCGGTAAATCTGGACAAACGTACGCAGGCTTTCCCGCGCGCACGCTGACTCACGGGCCACGGCGCGCACTGCTCGGCCGGACGCTACGACGTCACGTGTGACGTGACCTCACCGACTACTAACCTAATGCTACACGCTATTATTGCTACTGAATTGATTAGATCTACCTCAGAGAATCTACCCCTATATTCTGTGATCTGTCCGACCTAACCTTCTATCTGCGGCGGAACAATCAGCGATACGATCCCTCTATCGAATCCCGCTATCCAAGTTTTATAAGTACGGAAGTATCGAATTTTTATACGACAGCTGAAAAGGTGCAGCAGCAGCACAGCAGTGAGCATAGGTCTCGGTCGAATGGTCCTCCTTTGCGGCTCCAACATTTAAACCTTCCATCTAAAATATACCATATTTACCAATATTCCATTTAAAATTACCTGACATAAGCTCCATAAACGCTAAAACCTGTACCACCTAAATTATAAAAGCGATAAATCTGGTAAAGTATTCTTCTAAAAGTGGACAAAAAATCTCCTTGAACTTACGTCCAGCTCGGCGCGGACAGAGGTCGACCGCTCGTATCTAGTAATCATTTTCCTTTATTTTTAATTTTTTGCTGCTTGAAATCCGTGTTGTATTATTCTAATTGTCCGGTAATATTTACCTACATTATTTTTCCTCGCTGATGTAAATGTGGATTTGAATTTGTAGCTTCGGTAGTTTGATTGAAAAAAAACTTAGGTAAGTAAAGTTAAATAACACAAAAATCGGCCAAGTGCGAGTTGGACTCGCGCACGAGGGGTTCCGTAACATTATAGAGCAAAAATTAGGTAAAAAATGTGTTTTTTGTATGGGAGCCCCCTTAATTATTTCTTTTATTTAAATTTTATTATTAATTATTAAAGTATAAATACAACTGAGTATTTTGTGAACATTTCAAGAGCCTACTTATTGCCATTGTTGATATCGAGCAAAAAATAGCAAAAAAAATACGTTTGTTGTATGGGAGCCCCCCTTAAATATTTCATTTATTTAATTTTTAGTATTTGTTGTTATAGCGGCAACAGATATACACAATCTGTGAAAATTTCAGAAATCTAGCTATAGCGGTTCTTGAGATACAGACAGACGGACAGACAGACATCGAAGTCTTAGTAATAGGGTCCCGTTTTTACCCTTTGGGTACGGAACCCTAAAAAGTAGTAGATACAGAGTTTTTTTTTTATTTAAAAACAAAATATTAACTCTACTAGCGTTAACAAATTTCGCTGGTCTTGAACATTATTTACTTGACGTCAAATTCCACTTATTGACTTAGATGAGGATATCAAATCGAACATAAATTAATACAAGAATAAATGATGTGAGGTGCAATGATGGTGGTGATGATGCAAGAACAATAATTGTGCGCACAGTACAATGTGCAGTGGGTGCACAAATCACAAGGGACACGTTGTAATTATACCTCGTTAAGGACACGGTCATTAAATGATAATAAAATAACGTTTACAACGTTATAATTTTAATTAATAGGTAGGTAAATTATTCTATTTTGCAATTTACTTTTAAGAGCCTGAGAAAAACTGACTATATAGCTCTATATTAGTGCTCAAGTCTCTATAGACTGAGAACTGCATCAAAATCTAAGTGCTGCTTATTCGTTAAGGAAAGTCGCGAACAAACTTTACCTGTGGCTCTATAAAATTAAATGTATGAATAAGGTTTGGTAATTTATTAGCTTATACTATGTTATGAATAACTAGCTTTAAAAACAATATATTGAAGTTTTGCTTGGCATTTAATCAAAACATTCAATTAGTGTAACAATATACCTCTACATCTCAGTGTCGGCCTCGTAAGGTCGAGCCTTCGGCCTACTGTATACTGTAATGAGGCGAAAAATTACAACGGTAGCAGGAAGTACGGGACTTAGTACTTACAAGGTAATGTGATGTGGAAGCTAAACAACTAATCATTGAATGATCTTTACGTGTAAATTATTATTCGAAGTAGCCAATGGCTATATATACATTTCGATGGTAGATAAAACAACTTTAATCAATGATGTGATAATACTATGGGTTAGGTTCTAAAAATTGAATAAGAGCGTTTAGTAATAATTAAGATATTATAGAAGGTAGTGCCCAAGCACTGTACTGCGCACTGTATACAGGATAAAGCCTCCCGCAGACAGGCGCGATATTATCGGTCGATAATAACGCAAGCGATATTGCGATAATGCGTCCCGATTCCTTGCACACAGCTGCGATTTTATTATATTTCTTACGATCGCCGCGCCGCGACCAGTGTTACCAACTCTTCAAAAAATTTCCTCCTAAAGCAACTTTTAAAACCCACTAAATTTCAAAGAAAACTCCCCAAAAATATAAATATTTATCATTTGGGGTACGTTCCACAAAATTATCAATGACGTCATTATTTTTGCTTATGCAACTCTCAAAATGACCCATCTTGAAAGAAGGTCGAAGTGGACTTTTTTACATATTATGCAAAATAATTAGTTCATTTGAATATGAACAATAATAATAATAGTAAAACTTTATTTTCTCTAATTATTATAATAAAATATGATTATATAGCAAAAATGATAATAATAGTACTAAAAACGAAATAAATACGGTACTTATATATTTAAGCTGCAAAAATTTTACTCCCAGAAATATCCCCAAAAAATTTTACCCCCTAAAAAATTCCACATGACAATATTTATTTATTCCCACTAAATTAAAAAAAATAGTACGTTTTCAAAACCTTTGTTTTATTTCCTCACTTTTAAGTCTTATTTATCCCCGTAAAAAGTTTTACTATTCATGTTATTTAATTATCGTACATCTGGCAACACTGCGTTATTGCGATATACTTCCATTGCGGCGCGGCGTTATTATCGCAGCAGTGTGTAACTACATGACCGTCCTAATACAAAATGTACTGAAAACAGATATCGCAATATCGCTTGCGTTATTATCGACCGATAATATCGCGCCTGTCTGGGGGAGGCTTGACACTCCTTTTGTGGCTGTAATGTTAAACTAAACTTTCTAAAGATTAGCAATCAGAATATCCTTATCCTTATTAATATAACAGGTTACAAAACTAAGTGATAATACTTTAGGGTGTGTATACGTCCCTTATACGTATAGAGGTAGAGTTCACTGTGAAAGTAGCAGTGCTGAAAGAGCAAATTTTTTTTTGTCATTTGTATGGGCCAGCGCCCCAGCGTCATGATTTTTTCCATACAAAAGTTAAAAAAAAGTTACTCTTTCAACGCTGCTACTTTCTCAGTGAACTCTATAATATAAGCAACACAACCCTGAAGTATTATATTATCACTTAGTTTTCTTACACCCGTATAAATGCGAAGTGTATCCTATCTGTTACCTCCTTACGCTTAAAGGTCTACACCGATTTAGATGAAGTTTGGTATTTGAGTAACGGAAAAAGAATACTTTTTTTAGATAGGATAGCTATTTTTGCGAAAAACGTACCGTTTCCGCGCGATAAAGGAATTTCGGCGCAACTCCGATGCGGCTGTCATCTAGTTAATAGATGAATCTATAAAACACAAGGTCGCATATCAAAGAGATCTTGCGATGCAGTATCGCCTATGGCTCAATCTAAATCTAATGATGTAATGAGTGCACTTGGGGCGAGGTCAGGGCCGACCGCGGTCGCCGGCCGAGTCGAGAGCCAGGCTCTGAACCACTGGATCACAGAGGCGTTATTACATAGTTAATTATTATATGAGGGTTAGAGGCACTGACCTCCATTATACAAGTACGCTGGACTAATGATACTCTTTGAAATGACAGCTATTTTTTGTGCCTGTTTGAAGCGAAATCAGCTCCCCCAATGTGAGTGATAGGAATTAAATTTGACGTAAAAACACACAATACAAATTACTCACGGACGTAAAAATGACGTTTGAAAGTCGCCATATTGGCGCTGATAGCAGTAGTGGGAGTATTTGGAACTAATACTAGTGATGACAACCAATAACGATTAAGCGGCCATTTGCAAGTTACGTCAAATTTACTTCTCTTCCCTCTCACTGGGGGCGCTGATTCCGCTACAAATAGGCACAAAAAAAGTGGGTATCATAGGTCCAGCGTACTTGTATAATGGAGATCAGTGGTTAGAGGTGTGAGCTCGAAAATTAAGGTCACAGAAAAAAAGACACATTTACGCATTTACATTATAAATATGGATGTCCTTTACAATTAATCACTAATCAGAAATAAGAAAATGATCATTGAGTGAGAAATAAATTATTCTGCGGTCGCATATGATATTTCGGCAACACTAAACCTTGGAAATACATTCTGTTTAAAAACGAACAAATCGATTCCATGCTAATTTTTTAATTGCGAAAGTGTGTCTGTCCCCCTTTACTGATATTGAATTTGATACCACTATCGAGATAGTATCGAGATAGTTCGGGTAAGGAAATACAACATTTTTTAGTCCCGAAAATTTACGGTTCCTGTTATTTAGTAGTATTTTTTTTTTTATATAAAAAAGGGGCAAACGAGCAAACGGGTCATCTGATGGAAAACAACTACTCTTGCCCATGGACTCTTGCAACATCAGAGAGCTGCAGGTGCGTTGTCGGCCTTTTAAGAGGGAATACGTGTTCCATTAGGGTGAAGCCAAACCAGCGTAATTTGTGAGTTGTGAGTCGCAGAATTTCGGCTGGCAGAAATTCTGCTGCATTCAGTTTCATACAAAAGAATCGAACGTCTGTGCGACCGAAATTGCGGGTAGCATGTAGAAACGTATTTAACGTTAGGAAAACCATCGGCTAACGAAATACTCGACCTTGAGTTTTGAAGAACACTAGGTTTTGTATATTGAGGAAGCTGTTAACATAATTGAGCGCATCTATGAACAAGGCTTAACATCGAAGCCTTCAACCATTGGTTGCCCAATATAGTTTATTTAGAGTTGAGAACAAGGCAATAGAGACAATCTAGGAAGACTAATCGTCACTTGCAAGGTGAAAGTCAAGTCTGTAATCCAATAGGCTTAGGAGGTTTAGCAGGAAGATTAACAGCAAAGTATTAGTTACGTTGTCAAATCTTTTTATATGGGTGCACGCGATCATAACTTAACCATTCAAAGCCCTTTTGACTTTCCTTACAGAGGCGGCGTAAGGTGTGGGCGACGTGGGCCACCACCCACAGCCTCGCGGTCCAAGGGGCCTCGCGCCCCTGGACCACGAGGATTTTTTTCAGAATTTACGAGTTTTGATACTCATATTTTTATAAATAAAATATAGAGTATGAAAAAAATTATTTCTCTCAACAAAATCCTTCCTCTTGCGTCATCAATCAGGGGGCCTGGCAAAACATATCTTGCCGACATCAAATTTTGGTCTTGCCCCGCCACTGTTTCCTTACTGTTGATTTTATTACTAATTCCCAAAGTAAAGTTGAAAAAAAAAAAAAACAGACAGCAAATAAACTTATTTTGTACCGAAACATTATAATATGTAATCCTTGTTTTGCAAAACCTCAACTGTCAACATAATATTTCCGACCTACATTCTCACCGCGACACTTGAGTCCGCACTCGAGCTCTTGACACGAGAGCGAGTTATATCAAAAATAAAAACATCACCCTCCTTACGAGAGCAACAGGAAAATATAAAACCTGAGATTATTTCCTTGTGGAGAATTTACTGCTGGTTTAACCGACAATTAAAGTTTAATGTCGAAGGCCCGCTGACACAAACGTGTTTAAAGTTAATCCGTTGTGAAGTGTCTCGTTCTCTCTTATTCCTCGTTTATATGAAAGAGAAGGCAGTAGATTTCAAAACAGCATTATCTACAATTCAGTTTGGCACAAGTGGGCCTCAGTTATAAAACAAAACCTAACCTGTTTAAAAATTGTGTAGGTAGGCAATACGTTATCCGTGGACATATGTAATACTGGACATCACATAAACACTACTCTAAGCGTGGTATATCTTTTAACGCCGTTACGTTATAAGCTCTAATGTGTCTAACTAGTAATTAGCCGTACTTAGCTAACTGGAGTGTCACACTACAAAGCGACCACAAACATGGAGAAGAAATTGTGTTCAAGCATTACCTAAGTACACTTAATTGAAATAACTATAAAAGTTTCGTAATTTTTCAGTCTATTATTTTATGTAGCAGCGAGTAAGTGCTATCTAATAATCTACATGGAAAATCAAGGATTTACTTGATTGGGATTAAAGTAAAATATACTTTTGAACAAAGTGGTATACCCACTTGTTCAAAAGTATATTTGAAATGAATGACGTATTAAATTAGCTATAACCTAGATTGGCGTATGTAAGGCTGCGTTTCCACCAGAGATGTGTTGCGAGGAATGTGTTTTTGAGAACCAGTAGAATCGCTTCATTGACGTGAGCTTGCCGTGAGATCGCTCGTCGCAGCGATTCTGTTGGTTCTCAAAAACACATTCCTCGCAACACATCTCTGGTGGAAACGCAGCCTAACACCCGCTTTCTGGGGTTTTCGGACAGATTCGTTTATGATTGGCTTACGTCAAAATATTAACCACACAACAACACCGTTGAATAGAGAAACTCAAAAATCCTCAGAAACAAAACATTAGTCAAAGTACACAAGCGACTGACCTGCATCCCCGTCCCTGGCGCCGGGCCGCGGTGGGGTCTGCACGGGGTTCGCGGCGTTCGAGGGGGGCGGGGCGCTGGCGTTGCACGGCGCCGCCCCCGCCGGCGTGCACGGACACTCCACGCCCGCCGGACACGGACCCTGTGAAGTCACGCGTTAATTACCACGGATGTTAAATTTTGTCGTAGTAATGAGTAAATAATATTGAATGAAAACATAATTAAAGATTGTCAGTTACTACCAAAATATTGAGAAGTAAGGGAGTTGATGATGATTAATTACAGGTATTTACGACCTTAAAAAAAAACACAATGAAAACGGTTAATTAATACGTTTAGTTAACGTTGGGGTTATGAAACACTCGATATTAAATACTGGTACATAACACTCACGTTGTTGGCGCAGTACGGCTGGCAGAGTCTGCAGGTGGCGCCGGAGTCGTCGTCGGCGCAGCGCTCGCAGTGCTCGCCGGTGTAGCCGGCCGGGCAGGCGCAGTACGCCGCAGCGGCGTGTAGCCGCCGGCACGTGCCGCCGTTGGTGCAGGCGGCGCGCGCGCACGCGTCCTCAGCACGCTCGCACCGCGCGCCCGTCCAGCCCGCGTAGCACGTGCACTGGGGCACAGACATTTATTGTATTTTAAGATACTCACATGGAAAACTTACAGCTACAGATATTTAAAACAGAATAAAAAGTAGATGAGCCAATAAAATTTAATTACGCCGAGATGTAGCTTCACACTGCATCCTCTATCGGTTGTATCAAGGGGAGTGCTCTGAGGAATTGTTCGGAATCATACCTCTTGCAACTTTTCGCCATCGCACCACGCGAAAAATATACCATCCTCATCACCTTGATGAGTGGCAGTCTTCCACCGTGCGTTTTGCGCGTAACTTTCTGCCACGCACTGTAAAACTCTGGAACGAACTGTCACCAGCAGTATTTCCGGACCTATACGACCTTCAAGAAGAGAGCGTATTCCCTCTTAAAAGGCCGGCAGCGCACCTGCAGCTCTTCTAATGTTGCTAGTGTCCATGGGCGACGGTAGTTGCTTTCCATCAGGTGACCCGTTTGCTCGTTTGTCCCCTTATTTCATAAAATAAAAAAATAAAAAAATATTTACAATTTTTCTATTATTTATTACTACACAGACAGACTGACATACTTTAGAATTTATGATATTAGTATGGATTGTCCCTTACCGCGGGTGTAGGTGAAAATTTTGCTATACTCAGGACTCAGGTCATAGGCCATAGCATGTATGATAGGATCGGTTCACGTCTTCGTAACAAAAAGCAGACGATGGATATTGTAAAAATGTTTTATAAGTATATATTAGTGTAAAAACATTTATTCATTTTGGGCTACATTCAACTTAAGCGACAGTCGATAATCGAATCTTACCTCTAGGTCGGGTAGTGGGTCGGGGTGCACGTGCGTGTGCGGCGCGGCGGGCGCGGCTCGGCACGTGCCATGGCCATGGCAGTACGTGCCGCAGCGGTAGAGCTCGCAGCGCGCGCCCGCCCACTCCGCCGGGCACGCGCACGCTGCGGTGTCACCGCGCAATGCGCACGCACCCGCGCCGCACGCCAGCCCGCACGACGGCGCCACGCCTCCGGTTCCACTCGACTCTTTTGGCTCCACGCACTCACGGTGTTCCTGAACGATTATAAAATTGGGATGTTATTAGCAAGAGAGCTGGCTTATTTCTAATACATTTGTTTGCAAAATTATCATTATATATCTTACATCAGCTTTGTCCGTGGAGGGCGTCAGTCCATCGGGACAAAGGCAGGCGCGCGTACTGTAGGTGCGCACGCACAGGGCACTCGTGTGACATGCGTTGGTCGCGCACGGGTCCTCGACTGCAAGTAAATAAAGTAAGTAAATGATAGTCTTAATTATTTTTACACCATAATATCTACACTACACTACACTTTACATAATACAGATTTAATTGGTAATTTTTTACAATGACACTGTAGTAGCCTCTCGCAAACTATTAAATAATTTATCGATTGAAACAAGCCATTTCAATCGCTAGCTGCAAACTTAAAGCAAAAAAAGTCAGATGTCAAAACATTACTACTCACTGTCGTCTATGGCCAGGAAGAACACGGGGTGCATCACGGCGAGCGCGGAGACTGCGGCGCGGTGGCGGGGGGCAGGGCGGGTGCGGGCGGCGGGCGGGGCGCGCGGGGGCCGGCGGGCCACCAGCTGCAGGCCGCGCGGGCCGCCGCACCACACCCACTCCTCCCACACGCCCAGACGTGCACAGCCGCGACCGCCCACCACCTCCCATGTACTATTTTCTGCACGAAAACATCATAAAGTAAAAAGAAATCCATTTACTATCGCACTCAGAGACGAATACTAATTACTTTAATATATTATGTATTTATTTTAACATAAACCCTACCATAAACCCCATGCATTTTCTGTAAAACTCTCCACCTATCCATCATTAATGGTCTATTAGTGCAGAATTAAGATAAAATTCAAAATTACAATGTGGTATCACAAAAAAATGTTAAAGTATATAAATGCCCAATAAATACATTCAAATGAAGATGATAACGTAGTTACCGGTATGCGGGGGTATATGCGGCGGGAGTGCAGCGGCTGGCGGCGCGAAGAGCGCGTGCAGAGCGCGCTGCGTGCCGTCGAGCGAGACGCTCTCGAGCGTGCCGTAGTAGGCGTCGTATACGTAGAGGCGACGCGATGGTGCGTGCAGCGCTAGCGCGCCCGGCCGCCGTAGTCGTCGCCGCAGCAGCGGACGCGCGTCTCCACCTGCGCCGTCCGCACGCCATACGCCCGGCATGGCGCCGCGTTCACTCCAAAATATGTCTCTGCACAAAACGAAATTTAAATTAAAGAGTTACTACTAAACTCTAAAATATTATAATATTAAATATCGTTTCATACCCGGTGTCGACATGCAGCACGATGTCGTCGGGCTCGGCGGCGGCGCGGGTCCACAGCGTGAGCGCGCGGCGGCCGTTGGCCTCCGCAGCCCGCACGGCGCCCTGACCTTCGCCCGAGCCGCCTGCACCCGTCGAGTACACAACCGTCCAGTACACGCGCCCCGACACCGGGTCTACAGCCACGCCGCGGATCGTTCCTTCCTCTTTAATCTGTGATAAATTCCAATTAAGTGTGAGAAAGCCGCGGTTCGGCAAGAACAAGAACGAGCCAGCTCCAATTATTATTGATTTATTACAACCAAATTTATAACAACGTTTAAATGAAAATCTCACTGGCATACAAAAGTCCTTATTACTATATAACAAAGAAGCAAAGACACACGAATGAAGTTTAAATACTGGTTGTTTTACTGCTCTTTTACTGTGTTTTTCTTCTATTTTGTATATTATATCAGTGTTGTTTTACTCACAATAGTTTCTGCCTTGACCATCGGGGGTAACGCGTCCGGAAGGGGCGTTGTAGCGACGCGGTAGACGTCGCGCGCGGGCCGCTTGGGCGCGGGCGTGAGCCGCATGCGGCGGACGCGTCCGCGCTCGTCGCCCCACCACACCCACCACGCTCCGCCCAGCGGCGCCGCCGCCACTGATACTATCTCCGTCCTGTCATTACATTATTTTAAATACTTTATTCAAACTAATCTAGCACTTTGTATGCGTTCCGCTCATACACAAAAATTACATGCAATACAATGTTAACATAAATAGTAACATAAATAATATTAATAATAATGTAATATATATATACCGACGCACTTAGAAAACTTCGATAGCGCGATGCAGGAATGTTAGGCAAATTGTAGGTACCGCCACAGCACTATACGCCATGATAAAGTTGACTACAATTCGTATGACATTAAAGCGCTCCTAGTTGCAAACAGTAGTAACTATTATGTACCATACCATATATACCATATAAATTTTAGTAACTTCCTTACAGTGAATTAGCACAATTGATATTCAATACGCAAAATAAATAATGACTATCGCTCACAATATTACACCTCGAATCCCGAGAGCGACCTGTTGAAAGTGTCAAGTCGATTTTGCACTCTCAGTAGATCGCTCTATTATTACAAAACGATAGAAATACGTACGTGTCGGGGGCGGGAGGCGGGGCATCGTGGTCGTGTTTGTGCAACTCGCGCAGGCGCAGCGCGCCACCGCCCGCAACTAGCGCTCGCGCCTTCTCGCCTGCGTAAACAATTAAAATCATGCAACAATGACAAAGATAGAGCCAAAAATACTACAGTCTTCTTTTTAAAGTCAAAATTGTACTCACCGGTCGCTTCGCAACCGAGTGTTCCATCATGCAACTGATGCAGTCTGTAGCCCGGAACACATCTAAAAAAAAATACAATCTCATTAAAATCTCCTCTACTTAATGACTACAAAAGGTATTTCTTCCAGAATAGATATTTTTGATCTTATACTTTGTGGTTATATTTAAATTAAAAACAATTTTTAGCTTTATAGATACGTCTGTAGGTTAATATCCAGTGCAACACTTTTAGACCAATTTTTTGTCAATATGGCCTAAAGTGGCATATTTTTCAGCCACTAATCATTACACTCACTTGCAGGTGCGGTTGTGTCCGCGCAGCAGGCACAGCTGCGGGCACGCGCTCCATGAACAAAGACGATCTGCCAACACACCACGTCGCACAAATGTATATAAACTGATATCGTTTTGTGACTATAATTCTATCCTATAGTCTATTAGAATTATCATTTCCAAGTCCAAGTTGGAGATATTTCCATTTGTACGGATGATATACACAGTTTTGTTACAGCGCGAATAGACAATAATTATGTTACTTAGTACGTACCGTTGGCCGTGACACTAGTGTCCATAGATTCGTCGAGATCGGGAATGTCCATATCCTCGAGCACTCCCCGACGCATACCTAAGCAGACATTCGTTTACAATTAACATTAGTTAATAAGAAAAAAGTTTTGAAAAACTTATTTCATGTTCTCTTTTAGTCTTATGGATTTCCTTTTGTGTAACCAGTAATTTTATTCGTCTTCCAAGGTGTATACTCACATAGGTGCGGGTTCTCGTCGCTGGCGTCGCTGCAGTCGTTGTAGCCGTCGCACAGCAGGTTAGATGGCACGCACGTGTCGTTGCCGCATCTATTCATATAACAATTTCATTTACTAAAGTTTGCGAAAATATAGCACGTGTCGTTGCCGCATCTATTCATATAACAATTTCATTTACTAAAGTTTGCGAAAATATAAATGTCTATGTAATTTTTTTTTAACTTATCATTCTGCTAGCGATCTGTGTTAGACATTGAACTAGTCGTTTTGCATTTCTTCTTTGAAGGCATGAATGGCACGCATCCATTGATGCGTCCATGTATTTACTATTTATCTTTGTTTACAGAAGATCTTGTGGGGCTTGTCTTTTTAATCTTTTGAATGTTTGGTTTGGTAGAGTTTTCATCAATTTTTTTGCCAATATATTGGGATGTGATTTTATCCTTTTACAATAGTTTTGGAGGGAGTTTTTAATTTCCTCTTTTACATACTTGATTTTCAGATCATTGTGGATTTGGCTATTCGTAACATAATATGGGGCTCCAGTTATTAAACGCAGGGTTTTAGATTGGAATCGTTGTAGAATTTATATGTTTTATGTGGAGGCTGTGCCCCACAACTGTATCCCATAGATGACCTATCAGATGGGTTTGAGTATGCTTTTATACAAAAGAAGTTTATTTTCTAGTGATAGTTGTGACTTGCGGCCTATCAGCCAGTAAAGTGCTTGTCCAAAGCCTTTCTTTTGTTCCATATATTATGTGTTCTCCATGTTAATCGCCTGTCGAGATAAATTCCTAGGTATCTAACATCGTTTGACTGTGGTATTTTTATCCGATTAAGTTCTACTTCTGGACAGGTTTCGTGTCTTAATGTGAAAGTTACATGGACAGATTTATTCTCGTTGGCCTTTATCCTCCAATCTTTTAACCACTTTGATATTTCGTTTAAGGTTCTTTGCAATTTTGCCGATGCTCCATGGGCTGTTTGGTCTACTGCGAGGATTGTTGTGTCATCTGCGTATGTGCCTGTCAGAGCTTCATCAGTACTTGGAAGGTCAGATGTGTTTAGAAGGTAGAGATTAGGGCCCAATATACTGCCTTGCGGCACTCCTGCTTCGATTTCATGGAGACATGTGACACAATCTCCGTACTTAACGTATGTCAAATATGAGGATTTAAACTTTATTGTGGTCAAAGGGTATGTTAACTATGTCAATGGAGCTTGATGGGCCCAGAAAGAATCTCCAGTTAAAATTAAAGCTTCAGTTACCTGAGCATGGGCGGCGGGCAGGCGGTATGCGCGCACAGTGCTGCCGCCTCGTCGGCGCCGTCGGGGCAGTCGCGGCGGCCGTCGCAGCGCCACGCGCGCGGCACGCAGCGTCCTCCGCACCGCAAACGCGCTCCGCATCCGCCTTCCGTACTCACTGCATCATAGCCTGTTCATTAATTCACATGTCCTGCACTGGTATTGTTTGTTAGTTACTTTTCCAACGTATTACTACTTTTCCAACCTAGACAGCATTATTGTATAAGTTATGCGTTGTATTAATAATCCAATTAAAATAAATAGAATACAAAATTATATTGTAACTCACCGGCAGTGTTGTTGGTCGCTACAGGTGTTTCATGTGCGTCAGCGCCGCACTGCGCCTCGTCCGCTCCGTCACCGCAGTCCACCTCGCCGTCGCACCACCACTCCCTACCAAAATATTCATGTTCATTGCTACCCTTTTCTAGGCCCAGATATATTGAACTACATCACGTAAATAAAGTTTCCTTACTCTAGCAGACACTCCCTGGAGTTCGGACACAGACGAGCGTTGGGTCCGCAGGCGGTGGCGCATCCCGCCTCGTCCGCGCCGTCCGCGCATTCGGCCGCGCCGGAGCAGCGCAACGAGCCGCGGATGCACTCGCCGTTGCCGCAGCGGAACTCGGACTCGGAGCAGTTGCGCGGCGTGCAGTCGCGCTCGTCGGAGCCGTCGTAGCAGTCCTCCTCGAAGTCGCAGCGCCAGCGGCCGGGGATGCAGCGCGCGTCGCCGCAGCGGAAGTACGTGGGCTCGCAGGCGCGGCACGCGGTCTGCGCCTGGCCCTCGTCCTCGCGGGTGAGGCAGTCGGGCTCGCCGTCGCACAGCCACTCACGCGGGATGCAGCGGCCCGACGCGCAGCGGAATTCGCCCCGCGCGCACTCTCGTGCCGCACACGCGGTGCCCTCGTCGGATTCGTCCGCACAGTCTGCGTCCTGGTCGCACACCCACACGCTCGGCACGCAAGCGCCATCACCACATTGGAACTGTTAATGTAAATGCAATGAACAAATAAGTAATTTAATAACGTTGACAAGCGGTTTAATACACCTTTTGAACCCTTGTTTAGTAAATAAATAATAAAATATAAATAAAAATAGTTTTATTTCTGAATAAATTTTAAAAAAATGCTTTCAGAATGTTGATACTACATGGTGCCTACCACCGGTTCGGGAACTAACCCGGCGAGAAGAACCGGCGTAAGAAACTCGCACGGGGCCCACTTTATTACCAAAAAAAGTGAGAAAAAAAATAATCTTTTAAATAAAATTTACAATGTTGTAACTTAAAATTATACAATGTCAACATAATTGTAAGTCATACACTAATGTAGAAGTAGCCTTGCAAGAAGCCATCCTACTCCCAAGATGTGCCATCGTTTATGAAATCATTGACCTTATAATAGGCTTTGGAACACAAACGCTCTTTGACTACTTTTTTAAATTTATTAATGGAAAGATTTTGAACGTTTTCTGGGATTTTATTGTAAAGGCGTATACATTGACCTTTAAAGGATTTACTGACTTTACTAAGTCTGATCACCGGCATATCTAGCTTGTGCTTATTTCTAGTATTTCTACAGTGAATGTCACTTTTAACTTTAAATTTACTTATATTTTTTCTAACATATATTACATTATCCAAAATGTATTGAGAAGCAACAGTTAGAATACCAATTTCTTCAAATTTATCTCTCAGAGATTCTAAAGCAGACATTTTATAAATAGAACGTATGGCTCGCTTCTGCAGCACAAATATTGTATTAATGTCGGCAGCGTTTCCCCATAAAAGGATTCCATATGACATCCTACTATGAAAATAACTAAAATATACTAATCGTGCCGTGTCTTCGTCAGAAATTTCTCTAATTTTTCTGACTGCATATGCTGCAGAACTGAGCCTACCTGCAAGGTTAGCAATGTGAGGACCCCACTGTAATTAGTAAAAAAGAAGTAAATAAAAATATTGTGCAGTATTTCTTTTTTTTTTCATAATTTACTAGCGACCCGCCCCGGCTTCGCACGGGTATGAAATATAATAATATAGCCTATGTCACCCACTGAAAAAATGATTAAGGCTGCCTTCACATTAAGTCGCGAGTATGTAACTTAAAGTCAGTAAATATATGAAATAATATTTACTGACTTTAAGTTTAAATAATTCCTAAGTATAAAGTGATATTTTAATCCATAATTGTTGTCAAGGTGTGTCGGGGGACCGCTAATGTAGATGTTTGATTTCACATAACATTATAGTTTAAGGGTCAGTTCACAGCGAAAGGAATCGAGACAATCAGTGACTTGGCGATACAAAATGCCAAAGTCGCTGTTGGCGGTCCCCCGATACACCATGACAACAATTATGGACTAAAATATCACTTTACACTTAGGAATTATTTAAACTTAAAGTCAGTAAATATTATTTCATTACTTTTTAAAGTGGTTTGGCGGAGGTTTTTTTTAAATTTCTTAATTTTATACTAATGATGTGATTCAAAGCATTACAATAATTTTACAAGAAAACAATATGACAGTAGTTTCCCATACAAAAACCTAAAAGGTTTATCTGTTTGGGAAAGACGTTCTGTTTCCATACTATTCTTAAACTACTTTAGTATATTATATCTTACATGATATAATAATATAGCCTATGTCACCCACTGAAAAAATGATTAAGGCTGCCTTCACATTAAGTCGCGAGTACTGCGGCAGCCGCGTGGCTGCCGCAGTACTCGCGACTTAGTGTGAAGGCAGCCTAAAATCGATTCAGTAGTTTTGATTTATATTCATATTCATTACTACCCGTGGCCGTATAGATCTATATTAAATCAACAATGTATTTAAAGTATTTAATTGTAGTATTTAATTAATGCCATATTGGTTAAAATCGCTTCGAAAATTAGCTATTATTTATAGTAAAAAGTAAATGACAAAAAATGTTTTTGTGGGATATCCATAAGAGATAGACTATATGTCTATCTCTTATGGAATGGTATACCATCGCGAAGTTTTCTGTAGACCTTTTCATTATGTATGTACTCGGGTTGTTGAGGAAGTGATTATGAGGTAGACGAGGAGGAAGAGGAATTGGCACGCGCAAATTTAGAGGATGCGGATGAGGAAGCGGATGAGGAATAGGATGATAGGAAATTATAAATACTAGCGGACCCAACCCAAAAGCATTTGTCCTGTCTGTACATAACTAGGTACATACATACATTACACAAAAATAGTTAAAAGGGCATTTTTCTAGTGGACCAAACTATGAATCTAAACCATTCTCAAAACTCACACAATAAAGAATCATCAAAATCGGTCCAGCAGTTAAGGAGGAGTTCAGTAACATACACAACACACGCACAAAAAAAAAAGATGAGTGAAAGATACAATTCTCGCGCTCTGGCGTGTGCGTTGCCATGATTGGATACGCGACGCGCATGCGCAGTGAAATTCCTCATAAATTCCTCTTAAATTTTGAGGAAGCGATAGCGGAAGAGGATTTTTTTATTTTTATTTATGAGGATACGGTAACGGATGAGGAACCCAAAATATTGCGGAACTTCCGCGTTATGAGGAAGCGGAAGAGGAATCCTCAGCAACCCTAGTAGTTACTACAATACTTAGTACATTATTTTGATAAATCTCGTAGGGTTCAGCCTGCGTTTGCAATGTAAGCGGAAAAAAATGTAATTATTTATGACATCAGATTATAAACCTCAAAATTAACAGTGTTTCTCCACTATTTAATGATTGTTATTATACTTATAAACCTTTCTCTTTAATCACTCTATCTATTAAAGAAAACCGCATCAAAATCCGTTGCGTAGTTTTAAAGATTTAAGGGAACAAAGGGACATGAGGACAGAACAAGTGACTTTGTTTTTAACCCCCGACCAAAAAGAGGGGTGTTATAAGTTTGACGTGCCTGTCTGTCGGTCTGTCTGTCTGTCTGTCTGTCTGTCTGTCTGTCTGTCTGTGGCATCGTAGCTTCCAAACGGGTGGACCGATTTTGATCTAGGTTTTTTTTGTTTGAAAGCTGACATGATCGAGAGTGTTCTTAGCTATAGTTCATCATCATCAGCCTGCTCATTGCTGAAATATCACCGTTTATCTGGTACGTGATAGGCCGATTAGCAACTTGCAGTCGTCTGATGGGTTTTATATTTTGCTTTCTGGTTCGTGACACTTATGAATATATGTAACATATTAATGGAAAGTTGACCCTGGTGCTGCAGCATCACCTGGTAATCAATAGGTTACCCAACTCCTCACCAACTTAGAGCAGAGGTTTCGTGTTTGGGCTCGTTTTAATTGTGACAACCAATAAGACGTAGATAAGCAGTAAATATTTGCATGCTGCTGCTGCAGCATCACCTGGATTCTATAGGAGCCTAGCTCCGTATGAACCCAGGGTGGAGGTTTCATGTTCGGACTCATATTGACGGCCTCATCCAAGAGGACATTCATAGATAGTATTTATTGTAATATGATTCTGTTGATAGGAATTATTCTGCACTATAACCAACACAAGTTTAAAAAGCACGAAATAAAATTAAATTAAGAAATTAAAAAAAAACCCCGCCAAACCACTTTAAAAAGTAATGAAATAATATTTACTGACTTTAAGTTTAAATAATTCCTAAGTATAAAGTGATATTTTAGTCCATAATTGTTGTCAAGGTGTGTCGGGGGACCGCTAATGTAGATGTTTGATTTCACATAACATTATAGTTTAAGGGTCAGTTCACAGCGAAAGGAATCGAGACAATCAGTGACTTGGCGATACAAAATGCCAAAGTCGCTGTTGGCGGTCCCCCGATACACCATGACAACAATTATGGACTAAAATATCACTTTACACTTAGGAATTATTTAAACTTAAAGTCAGTAAATATTATTTCATTACTTTTTAAAGTGGTTTGGCGGAGGTTTTTTTTAAATTTCTTAATTTTATACTAAGTAGTGATTCAAAGCATTACAATAATTTTACAAGAAAACAATATGACAGTAGTTTCCCATACAAAAACCTAAAAGGTTTATCTGTTTGGGAAAGACGTTCTGTTTCCATACTATTCTTAAACTACTTTAGTATATTATATCTTACATGATGGGGCGGGCAGGTAGGCGGCGGGCAGTCGCGCTCGTCGTCACCGTCGTGGCAGTCGGGCTCGCCGTCGCAGCGCGCACCGGACGCGATGCAGCGCGCCGCTACTCCCGCCGTCACGTTGCCGCGGCACTTCCATTGCGTCGACAGACACGTAAACTAAACAAAATACATTTTTGTAACAATGCCAATTTCAATACATGATAATAGTATGGGTACAAATAAAATAAAATCTGATATGATTTATTATTTATGCAGTTAATACCTGATCGCAGTCAACTTCATCGCTGCCGTCACCGCAGTGTGATTCGCCGTCACAGATGTGCGAGGGATGCACGCAGTGGCCGTTCTCGCACTGGAACTGGCCCGGCGAGCAGTGGAACGCCGGACACGACTCCGGCTCGTCTGATCCGTCGCCGCAATCGTCCTGGTGAATTTACAGCATGTTTAATGATGAAGGAAGTAAATCTTACATAATATTAATTCTTGAGAAACTTTTTAAAATATTAGACGGAATGTCTTTGTATCCGTACTTCTTCTGCTAAAGGCAAAGTGAAATAATTTGAAGTGAACATCTCACATTATTTTACTATGAATTACATCGTCGAGGAGAATTAGGAAAGTTGTACTGTAGCGTGCAAAACGCTAATTAGCACCATACCTGCGTATCGCAGCGCCACCAGAACGGCACGCACTTGAGGGCAGTGCTGCAGATGAACTGCGCTGACGTGCAGTTGGGCTTGCAGCTGCGGCCGTCATCCTGCAGGACGAAGTGTTCGGGGCAGGCGCACGTGGCCTCGGCGCCGTCGTCGTGCGGCCGCAGTAGACACAGGCCGGCGCAGTCGAGGCGGGCGCACGCTGCGCTCAGTTCGGGTGCTGGCGGTTGACGCGCGGGGTGTAGCACGCGTAAATCCATGGGCTTGTGTAGCGTGTGGACTTCCGTGCGGCAGCGGTACGCGCCACCGCTCTCCGGTGGCGTGTTCTCAGATTCCTACGTAACACAAGTTACCAATTAAACAGGAGGGTTTTATTTATTTATTTTATTTTACTCATTGCATTTGTAGGGTACAAAATACTGAAATGTGATTGGTTTTGATTTTGAAGATTGGTGAATAACTTGTTATTTGTCTATAAAACACAATGTCGCTCGTATTGGGATGAGTGATGTAAAACACGTATACATGTAATGCGATGGTAATTTGGACATGGAGGATATTTAATTGAACGTCACTTACATTATAGTGGCGATCGGGGCGACGGCGGCAGCTCTCGATGGCGCGCGTCTCCCAGTCGCTCCAGTACAGGCGGCCCTGCCACGTCGCCAACGCGAACACGTGGTGAAGACGTAGCCACGGCATTTTATCTAAAATAGATGACGGTTAAAGATAACTGTCTATGAATAACGAGGTAGTAATGGAACATCCTTTGACACGATGTAGTTATATTAATTTTCCAACGTAAGTTAAGCTAAGCTACAAAGCTGTTGAAGAGCACGAGTGGTGGTTGCTTATTATTATAAATGCGTTGTTGCGCAGCCAAACATAATATACAAGTAATATAATAATCTACTAAAATTTTACTTAATGCACGGTAAGCAAAAAACATTTCAATTATGCGGCGCTAATATTTTTAGTTTTCTTTTTAAATTGTGTCTGTACACTGACCTCTCGAGAACAGCACCCGCATATTATTTCCATCTAGATCAGAAACAGCTATGAAGTCCTCTCTGGCATCAGCGAAGTACAGCTCGTTGGAGGCGGGTGCCAGGGTGAGCGCGTTGGGCCAGCCGAGCCCCGAGCCCAGCAGCACGCGCCGCCCCGACCCGTCCATGCCCGCGCGCCCGATGTGCGCCGCAGACCCCCAGTCCGACCAGTATATCCATCTAAAACATATTGATATTGTTGACTTGTGCTTATTATTATAGATTGAAATAGTCATTACAGTTGTAACCATAAACTTGTAAGTTTATAATAAAGTGGTTGTTATTTTACAACAGCTACATTATTTGATCAGAAGCTACGATTCCGCAGAATTATTTATTCTTTCACAAAATCAGAATTTTAAACTTGGATTTCTTGGGATGGATTAAATGCAGACTAGCCTAAAACTGAGTATACAAGCAGTAAAAACGACCACAGTGGATAAAACGCTTTAAATTTGTATATCTACTGTATTACATAAGAGTCCCCATTAATTTCCAGTGGCACATTATTTCGAGGTTCGATCCCGGGTGGAGGCGTGTACCAATGAGACATTTTCTGATCTCAAGTACATAATACGGAAAATATCGTGAGGATACCCGCACATAGTTGGTCCCAGACGTATCGACTAGTTCTTTCCTCTGGACTAGGCCGACTATGTTGCGAGAATGCCGTATGTGCTTGGGCAACCATACGGACATTTAAAAATCTTGTCCCAGGCACTACAGTATTTGAGGAGTGGTTACTTCGCTCTGAAAATACTGTATAAATCATCTACAACGGATGCAAAGGCCTAGTTATTATTATTCGCGAACTCTCTTCATTTCCTCAGACTCACGTAACCTACCCCTTCTGCGGCAGCAGCGCGAGCGCCCGGGGCTCCGACAGTCGGTGGCGCAGCAGCACGCGGCGGTGCGAGCCGTCCAGCCGCGCCACCTCGATGGTGTCGGTGCCCTTGTCGCACCAGTACACGTTCGAGCCCACCCAGTCCACCGCCAGCCCGTCCGGGTTCTGCAGCGACGCGCCCGCCACCAGCGCCGCCTCCTCCTTCCCCCCGCCGCTCAAGCTCTCCTCTGTCGGTTTATCATTAAAAGAAGATAAAATGTGTACATGCGATGTTTCTATTTGAATACAACTGGGCCCGACATAGTCCGTCCCGTATCCCGTCTTCATTACGAAGTTTAATTTGTCATTTCATTTACAAGAACCTTCCTCCGAAATTCAAAAACAACAAAATAAGAAATAGCGATGTCGGTTCAGCTGTTCCCCAGCACTCAGCAACTCATCTAGCTGTTCATTTTTAGGGTTCCGTATCCAAAGGGTGAAAACGGGACCCTATTACCTTAGACTTTGTTGTCTGTCCGTCTGTATGTCTGTCTCCAGGCTGTATCTCAAGAACCGCTATAGCTAGACTGACTGATTTTTTTACATATTGTGTGTTTCTGTTGCCGCTATATAAACAAATACTAAAAATAAAATAAATATTTTTGGGAGGCGACCATACAACAAACGTGATTTTTTTGGCCATTTTTGGTCCATATCAATAATGGCAACAGACAGGCACTTGAAATTTTCACATATTTAATTATTAATAGCAAAATAAAAATAAAATAAATATTCAAGGAGGGGCCCGATACAAAAAACACATTTTTGTACTATTTTTGCTCTTTAACGGTACGGAACCTGTTGTGCGCGAGACCAACTCGCAATTGACTGATTTTTATTACTTTATAGACTAGGCAAATTAAACTATCATTCTATTTTTAATGATACAAACTGCTCTTTATTTCCATGTAAGCCAAAATATCAATATTTTAACATAACTTTCACATTAAAATACGTACCATCGAGCGAAGGCCGACACAGACGGCGGATGGAGGAGCCGAGGCGCGTGACGTCACTCCAGAACAGACAGCCACTCGCCCAGTGCATGTCGAGCGCGACGGCATTGGTCAGATTGTGCACGAGGAGCGACGTCGCGCCGCGCCCGCGCAGCGCCGTCCGCCGGATGTAGTAGCGGTTCGTGAAGATCAGCGACGGTTTCACCGCTGCGGGATATAAAAACGTTTATCTATACGTCGCGTCGTTTGTATAGTGACGCCGCGAAAGGCGAACACGTGACGCAGAAGGAATAGAACGAGATGTAAGACAATTCATTGCCGATAGGTGAGACTATTGATCTGTCAACCACTTTGTTGCGGTTCGAAACGTTAGTATGCAAAAGATTGGATGCTAGACTGGATTAAATGTTATTATGTGGTGTGTTCACATTGAAACTGATCCAGCATACCAATAGGAACCTTTATCCAAGAAACTCTAGTAATTATTTCTACGAGAAAAAATCTCAAAGGCCATGCTAAGCGGGCAGGAATAGAGTAAAACTGGCACCAGCAACTGTATCATTGACAATGACTTGCCAATGTTAATTAGCACCTATAATTTATAAATGCCAAATTAAATTGTTGTTTGTATTAAATATAGTTTAAGTTTGAGTATACTATAAGACTACTGGACTGAATTTCATGACATTCGAAATATAAATGGAATATAGCGAAATATAGTGAAGGATAAAAAACTATTTGGATTGTCAAGTAAATTGCTTGGAACACTGACCTCCATTATACACTTGTATAATGGAGGTCAGTGGCTTGGAAGGATAAGACTTAAAGAGCGAACGGTCCAGCTCATAATATAGTACTATTTAACAAAGTAAGATAATAAAATATTATGTAACTAAAAAAATATTAATTTAGTAATATGTGAAAACGTAGTGGAGTATATTATTGTTTATTTTAAGTGTAGTATGTAATTTTTTCTTTAATTTCTTTGTATACTTGTTTGTTTTCCTAATAAAATAAAATTATGTAACTCACAAGAAATAACTGCGCAGCTAGACCCGTCCTCCATCAAACGATAGCCCTCGGCACAGGAACACACGTAACTTCCTATCGTGTTTCTGAAACAAATGCCATTGTTATCACAGAAGAGGTTTAAATTTTATTGTCTTATAGCCAAAAGCTTTTGTCCAAAAACACGGTAGGTTAAAAGATATGAATGCACGCCAAACTGTCATCTGCAGTTCTTCCATTGGGATTCGCAGTTCATAATTCAGAAACAAGTTTAATTTTTCTTTGTTTTCCCTCAAGTATTCTTCTAGATTCCTACGAGTTAATTACCGGCAGTGGTGGTCGCAGGGATGGTCCTCGGCGCACTCGTCGACGTCGGTGCAGGCGCGGTAGTCGCGCGGGTCGCGGCGCCAGCCCGGCCGGCACCAGCACGCGCGCCCCACCGGCAGGTCCGTGCAATTGTGAGCGCACCCGCCGTTTAGCAGTACGCATTCGTTTACATCTGCGGGCGACACGTGTATTAGTATACTAGTTCATGTCGACAACTTCGTTGCGTAGATTTTTTTTTGGCGGGATAAAACTTCTCGAATTCGATATGATTTATGCGAGAAGAGGTTCATATACCTGACAGATACAATTTCGCATTCATAATTTTACCCAGTAAAGGTACGCCTTTAAGACTCTGATGTTACTTGAGCGAAGCTAAAATTTGATCAACAACGCCGCCATACCGATCGATATAAAGCTTGGTAAATACATGAACACGGTTTAAGTGTCATTGCAATCATGTTTTAACCTCTCTAAAACGAATTATCTGTATTAGTCCGGTTTCCCTAGAACATTTTTTTTTATTACTATCAAGCTAATTTTTCATGAGTAGCTCCATTTTGATAAGACGAACAACAATTTTCTTTGCGAAAATTCTCGAAAGTGGTAGCTAACAGAGATAGAAAGGATTTAATATTTTGATTTGATGGCCCAAAAATATGGATTGTTTTATTTGTCGGACAATGTTACTCTTAAATTATATGACTATTAAACTATCGATATACAAAAAATCTGCTGGTTAGGGTTCCGTAGTCAACCAAGTTTTATTGATTACAGAACCCTAAAACCGAACCCTAACGAGCTGATTTTTTCTCAGAGGTAATTGTTATTCATCTTATCACAATGGAGCTACTCACGAAAAATTAGCTTGATAGTAATCAAAATAAAATTTGTTCTAGGGAACCCGGACTATATGGTACGGGAGGTAGTAATGTTTGAAAAAAAAGTATTTCAGGTCGGCTGATATTGTGATTTGTGATATATCGTCATTCTTGCTCTATACTAAAATGATTTTAAGTGATTTTAAATAAGTGCTTAACACAAACGTAATAATTATGACAACAATAATAATAATTGTTAAATCCTGGCCTTTAACATGACAAGAGCCAGAAACGAGAGATTGCCATTTCTCACACTCCTTATTTTAATAGCATCACCTGGATAAATGAAATGCGCACTAATGAACGCAACCATTACCGGCAGCCAGACCGCCCGGAATCTAACCAGAAGAGCAAGAATGACGACATATCACAAAATCAGTACTTTTTCGAAAACGTTGCTACCTCCTATACTAATATTTATCATTTGCTTCGTAAAAAACTTATTGAGGAACAGCTGAAGTAACAATGATTTACATTGCAAGTAATTACGTATTAAATAAGTATAGGCTACTAACTGCATCGCCACTCATCAGTGTAGTCGCCGCAGTGGTCGTGGCCGTCGCACAGTGCAGACAACGGCACGCACGCGCCGTTACCGCACCGCCACGCGCCCGCACATCCGTTGCCGCTAGCGACCGCCGCCCTCGCCTCCGCCTCCGTCCCGAACGCAGACGCGAATGACGCTGAATTATAAATAATAATGTTAAATTAAGAAATTTAAAAACAACCTCTTTTAACCTTTTTTTTTTGTCGGGGAGTCAAAAATATAAATGGTCAATAACTACTGAGTCGAGACGCGATAACATAATATGGACCCTGTTGTCCCATTAAAAATACGTATTGAGTTATGAATGCAGTCATGTTCTTTGGATCATTTAGAACAAGGCTGCATTCATAACTCAACAAAAATGTGGGTTAATCACGTGCAATTTTACACGCAAGCGTCTTCGTATCAATGCATTTCAGTGTAAAAGACCCTAAGAAAATTAATAAAATCGACAAGCGATTTATCCTACTGTGGCGATATGATTGGGCGCTTTAAAGGCAGATCTTCCGACCGAGCGAGACGTCATCATCATTGACGGCATTTCAGACGTATTACGTCGTCGATCTCAGAAACTACGATAGCGCGATGCAGGATTGTGGCACTAGTTGGAACGCAACAACCCTAATGCAATAAATAATAATGAGTGCTTTATTACGTACAGCACGCCAAAGGATCCTCGTCGGTGCCGGTGCCGTTGGCTTTGCCGTCCTGGCAGTGGTCACGGCCGTCGCACACAAGCGGCTCGTCGACGCAGCGGCCGCCGCAGCGCACGCCGCGCGCGCACTCGGCCCCCTCCGCCGCCGCCGCCGCACGCGCCGAGCACCCCGGCGGCTCGTCCGACCCGTCCTCGCAGTCCTTATCCCCGTCGCAATACAATTTCTGTGGTACAAGTACAAAAATTATTATTATTGTGAAAACATGTTATTTGCGCTTCATTTTCTAGAATTTAAGTTGTTATTAATAAAATAAACAAATACCGTATCGAGGCAGTGCGCTGATGAGGCGCAGCGGAAGGAGCCGGAGGGGCAGGCGCAACGGGCCTCGTCCTCCCCGCGCGGACAGTCCGTCACGCCGTCGCAGAACGCCGTCGCCGGCACGCACGCCCCCGATGCGCCACACCGGAACGTCTCCGGCCCGCACGACGTCGTGTTTTTGTGGCCTAATTACGTAGATCAACATTTGAATGTTACGTGAAAACGTAAGCATAGTTAAGACCAAGCAAAGGCAAGGGTCTAGAACGGACCATAATTTTAAAAGTTTGTATGTACACTTACTACAGTGTAAAGTTTCGTCGGAGCCGTCGGTGCAGTCGAGTCTACCGTCGCAGCGCCAGGCTAGCGGGATGCACTCCACCGCGCCGCCCCCTCCGCCCCCGCCGCCGCACTCGAACTGCTCCTGCGAGCACCCCAGCAGCGGCTGCTCTTCGAACGTGTCTTCCTCGCTGTTCATCGACAAACTCGTTGTAGTGTCTACGCAGAGGACGCAAAAAGCAGTTATTAGTAGCGCACACTGGATATTAATTTATTTAATTTTAAACACCAAACGCAGTTTTGTATCAAAAATGGCATACATTCAATGTAATGTCATACGCTAGAGTAACTGTCGTACCCGCGGGGCAATCCAGTTCGTCGCTCCCGTCTGTGCAGTCGCGCAAGCGGTCGCAGCGCATGTCGGGCGCGTAGCAGGCGTCGCCCGAAGCGCAGCGCAGCGCCCCGTCGCCCAGCGACGCGCAGCTCCAGTGCGGACAGGCCACCTCGTCCGAGCCGTCCGGGCACTGCGCCGCGCCGTCGCATCGCGCCCCCGCTTCCACGCACGTGCCGTCGTCGCACCTGCAATGTTTATACGATATAAGGCAATTGCGGCTTCCACTTAATATCAAAATTATTTAGAGAACAATACGCAAGTAACGTTTACTTGTAGTGTGAGCCTAGACAGTCGCAGCCGAGCTCGTCGGCGCCGTCCTCGCAGTCGGGCCGGCCGTCACATTTGGAGGTCATCGGCAGGCACCGCCCCCCGGTGCCGCACGGGAAGTAGTTAGCCGGACAGTTGCGAGACGCTATAAAATCAAACATTTTAGTTTATATACTTAGATGGCAGATATACGATTAAGAATGTTATAAACATACTGCAATAGTAAAGGTCCTCATCGCTAGCACCGATGTCATCGCTACAGTGCGGGACGCCGTCGCACACGAGGTGCTCGGGCAGGCAGGGACCCTCGGCGCAGGCAAAGCGCTCGGGCGGGCAGTGGTTGGGGAGCGGCGCGCCGCACGCGCGTCCGTCACGCTGCAACTCCCGACCCTCACCGCAGCCGCAGTTGGAGTGCCCGCTTGCATCCAGCGTACACGTCTCCGCGCATCCGCCGTTGTCCATAGCACACGGATCCGATGCGCCTGACGAATTTCAGAGATTTTTTTTAGAATTTGATATGCTCATTTGCAAACCTAATAAATAAATTCATAATACTGATAAACACTTCAACAAGCTCATGTACAACAATATAAAGATTAAGATTACTCACAGTGCTGATGGTTGGGCGCGACGACGACGACGGCACAGGGGCGCATGACGTCACGGCGCAGCGTGGCGACGCGGCCCGCGCGGTCGCCGCGGAACACGGCGCGCGCCACCCAGTCCGTCCAGAACAGCCAGCCGCCGCCCGCCGCCACCGCGAACGGGTGCTCCGTAGCAGAGGACCGCGTCACCACCGCGCGGTGCGAGCCGTCGTAGTGCATCCGCTCGAGCTTGTCGAGCCGCGCGTCGATCCAGTACAGCAGCCTAGCGCGGTGCTCCAGCGCCAGGCCGTTCGGCATCAGGATCTCCGTCGTCACGATCGCCTCGCGCCCCGCGCCGCTGACAAACGCCCGCTCGATCGACGGTCGCGACTCGTTCCAATTTGTCCAGTAGAGTCGCCTAAATTTAACATTGATATTTCGTAAGTTGCAACGATTCTAAATAAACAATAATCTTAGATATTATTTCAAAAAACAGAGCTCATTTTGTTAATAAAAACGTAACAAATTATGATTACGTAATCGGTTTTTGTTTTACTTACATCTGGCAGGGTTCGTAATCGATGCCGCGCAGGCGGTCTCCGGGCGTGAGAGTGAGCACGGTGCGCACGTGCGCGTTCGACGCGGCCGGCGAGCTCGTAGCGTCGGCGCGCATCGCGCGGATGTTGGCCGCCTTAATGGTGGCGGTGTTGGCGCACGTCCAGTACAGCATGCCGCTGTCCGCCGAGAACACCATGCCCTCCACCGAACCCGCCTCTGCGAAGTGGAGTCATTGGAGAAACAAACACCAAAAGAGAGTGAAACATCTGTCTAAAATTGAGACGGCGTCGTGACGCAATATTATTAATTATATTATTATTTCGACCATCTTTTTCATATCCACAACTTGAAATTTCAAGTATATCAAATGAACGGTGTGGTTCGGTTGGAAGAATACTCACGTTCGAGTAGCACGCGATGATCGCTGCCGTTGAAGTGCACCGCGTTGATGGAGCCGCGCTGGATGTCGGAGTAGAAGATCGTCGTCGTGTCGTACTCGTAAGCTAGAGCTATCGCGTTGCGCATCAACGTTCTGTAAATTAATTATATTATGTTCGCGTCGATTCAATAGCTTCGAAAAATTAACACTACCTTGTGAATCTACTCACTTATTTTCAATAGGCGGGTAAGGAGAATTCAAGTTTTTCTCGTCCTCGAAGTGTATGGTGTCGATTTGTGTCAGGCGGGAGTACATCAAGAAAGATTTGTACGCTGCAAACAAATATAATATCACACATTCAATAAAATTAACAAAAGGACGTTTAGACTTTAAATTTATAATTTTATTTACAAAATTGACAGCTTGTCAAAACTTATAGTAAGATTAATTGACAATAAGATATACTTACGTGTGCAATTCTTGCCGTTGGGCGCGAGGTCGGCGTGCGGGCAGGCGCAGCGCGCGCGCTTCCCGTCCCACAGGCACAGCGCCTCGCAACCGCCGTTGTCCACCGCGCACGCGCTCACCGCACGACCGGCTGGCGCCTGCTGCGACTCCGAGGACCATATCTGCGCATAAAAAAAATATCAATTAATTTTTAGGAGGCAATAAATTATTTACACAGTGAATAACTATGCAAGGTCTGCTATTTCTGTCTGGCACATTGAAAACGTCATAAAACAGACTAGACAGGGATTCATGAATAGTTATACGCTGCGTAGATATTTTTATTATGAACAGGTTTACACTTAGTTATCGAGAAGGATAATCTATATTTACTTACGAGCAAATCTTTGAGACTATCGCCGACTTTATCGATGACGATTCTGTAGTCACTCAGGTTTGTCAGTGGAGCCACTGCCACGCTGCCGTTACCGAGCATACTGTAAATGATTTTAAAATGAATTGGAATTCTCGTGTGATGACTGATGCTTATAAAGCAAACGGCATGCAGTGTCTTACGTGTCGAGCCAGTATAGATGAGCGCGGTGGACGGTCAGCGCGAGCGGGTAGCGAAGCGGCGCGCCCGCAAGCACGCGCGCCTGGCCCGAGCCGTCGTAGCGCATACGCCACACGCTCGGCGAGTACGTGTTCGTCCAGTACACCATGCCGCCCTGCAACAACGCCACTTCTCGTATTGGTGTATCTAAGTTTCTTAAAAATATAAAGCATATTCAGCAACATAAGCTACGTGTATGTCGGTAAAAACATTATGCAGGCTCACCTGTACATCTAGCGCTATGTCGGACAGCGCTGTGCCGTTGTATAGCAGCTCCGGCGCGGAGGCGTCGAGCCGCGTACGTTGGATCCAACTGCCTCCCGATAGGAACAACCAGCCCGCTACCGGGTCTATCGCTATGGCTGTAATAGAACATCATAAGGTATGATTACATACGTTTATATTATTGTAAAATTTTATCGGGTTATTCGAGTGTCGACTGACCGGTGACTGGCAAGGGATCGGTGTCAGCCAGCACGTAGCGGTGCGAGCCGTCGAGGCGCGCCAGCAGCAGTAGAGTGCGCGAGGGGTCGGAGCAGTAGAGGTTGCCGGCCAGCCAGTCCACCGCTAGGGCGCCGAGGGCGTCAGCGCCCGCGCCCGCCGCCGCGCCGCGCACTAGCACCGCCTGGCGCGCGGACCCGTCGCGCCGCACGCGCCACGCCGCGCCCGCCTCGCCGTCCGCCCAGTACAGCCACTCGCCCGCCGCGTAGTAGTCGATGGCCGCCGCGTTCGCGATCTGCGGGATGGGCGGCAGGGCGCTCGTGTCACTGCCGTTCGTGGCGTTCAGCAGCAGCCCGCGCAGCTCCCAACTCATCGAGTATATCAGCGCTTCGTCTAGAGCTGCAAGGTAAAAGGAAATATATAAACGTTTTTTTCTGAATCTATCTTTTTGATAAGTACTTAGTACCATGTTTTGTACTCACGCACGCAACGCAGTCCGTCGCGACGGTATCCCTGCGCGCACACGCACATGCTGCGCGACTCGCTGAGCGGCACGCATAAGTGCTCGCACTGCGCCGTACGGAGCGAGCACGCGCCCGCGCCGCGTTGAGCGTCCGCGTCGTACACGCGAATCGATGTTACGCCGTCTGTATTGTGAATTTATTATTATAATTTTTTTGCTGCAACTAATTTTAACATTTAAAAACATTTTTCTAGACACAAACCTGTATTGTTCTTATATATCCTTGGTTCTGCACACTCGTCCTTGTCGCACGCACGCAGTGTGGCGTCGGAGTTGTCCGCCCACAGCACCTCCCCCCCGTGTACGTCGAGCGCCACCGGCCGCGCGCCCATGTGTAGCGGCAACTGTATACGTTATATACTGTTTATATTCTTTGTTTGTTAACAAAAACAAGCGTAGTTTGATTTAAAAAAACTTAAATTAATACCTCATTCTATGAAAAAAGTTACACAAAGATTCATCTTGCTTATCCATTGTTTAAATGTTTTTATTAGTAAGGGGGTTAATGTTGAACATTTATAGCCTACGTCTAGTCTGCGAAATAGGTTATAGGACTTACTGTGTGAACAGTTTCCTTTCGCAGGTCCATGTACACAATCGCAGCGGACGCCAAGTTAACCCAGTACAAACGGTCTTTTTCAATGTCAATCGCAAAGCCTGCAATAAATGGAAACTGTAAAATAAACTAAAAGAAAGTTTTTAATAATAATGGCACATTACAGTCACCGGATAAACTCTTTAACATACACCGACTCATTAAATGTGGACGTAAAAGATATAGAAACATTTACTTGCGCGAACAAATAAGACATAAAGAGGAGGAGGCTAATTTTTCATAAAAAGTAAATTGATACATACTAGTCACACCGGCGACATGCATGCTAAATAAGACATAAAGAGGAGGAGGCTAATTTTTCATAAAAAGTAAATTGATACATACTAGTCACACCGGCGACATGCATGCTGTCTTTGAGGAGGACGTGGCGGCCGCTGCCGTCGCCGTTCGCAGATTCGATGCGCTCCTCGCCGTCATCGTTCGTTGCCCAATATAGTTTGCCCCTATAACACATTCAGAGTTACAATTCACTGTAATAACCGTGGCAACTGTTCAGTTATCAACAAATGTAACGATATTTCCAGGCTATTTGAGCAAGATGTTTTGGGAAATGAAAAGTCCTTTACATCTTTCTGTTTACCTAAGCGGATGCACCTGCAGCGCCGAGACGTGAGTTGGTGCGTCGCGACGCAGCGTGGCGGTGCGATCGCCGCGCAGGCCGCTGACGGCGAGCACGCCACCACCGCACACGTACAGCAGACGCGCCGACCAGTCCAGAGCGAGCGCGCGTGCGCCCGCCAGTGCGCTGTCTGCCACTGACTCCGCACCACCTCCGCGCACGTCCGCCCGCTTTATTTCGTATGTCTGCCACACGACCACAAGAAAAATAAATAAAATCACAATAATGTCCCAACAGTAACCCTCAATCGTCTGGTTCGAATCATTATCAGTATCTAGCTTTAAGTTTTCCATACTTAAAAAAAATACAACATCATATTAGAGGTACACAGATCAACGCGCAATAAGATACTCACATCCATATCAATCCAGAAGATGGCGTACTCAGCCGGCAGGGCGTGGAGCGCGGCGGGGGAGGAGACGAGCGCACCGGACACGGTCGGCATCATCAGCTCGGCCGCCTGCTCTAGCGCCAGCCCGCGCACCTCGCCCGCGCGCGCCACCACCAGCATACGCTCGTGAACTGCAAACACATTTTTGTGCAGTCACGTCTATCCGTCTGTAGGAATTCGTTTTGCAGTTTGTAACTAACGTATTATGAATTTTGCTGTTATAATATAGTTAAAAACAGTCTCAATACAATCTGACAAAAACTAAATATTTTATCAGTTGAGTAGTTACAAAGCAACAGTGAAACGCTATGTCCTGTATTCGACGTGGGTTTACATTCAATACAATTATTGATACTGCTACTGACAACTATTGCTAATATATTGAAAAGGTAAACTGTTAGGGCCAACGCTAAAACACGGGCGGATGCGGGCGCGGGCGCATGCGTCGGAAAACCGCCGCGGGCCACGAATCCGCGAGCGGGCACCCGTCGCGTGCGCCCATCTCATTTAGCGCTGCTAGTATAATTTTTATCTCGAGCGTGTACAGTTGTGTTGAGTAGATTACCATGGATTATTTACTAATTTATTATATGGCAAAAAGACGTCAACGGAAACAACGTCGATTGCGAAAAGCCCGCGCCCGCGCCGTGTGCCCGCGCCGTGTGCCCGCGCCGTGCGCCCGCCGTCCGCCGCGCGTGTGACAGTTCGTCGCCCGCGTCCGCGCTCCGTCGTACGCGCCTGCGCTCCCCATACTATTTTTCATTATACATACGCGAGCGTGCGCCCGCGAAAGTTTTAGCGTTGGCCCTTAAGGACGTATAGCTCCCTAAATAAATAAATATGCAACAGATACCCTCGCACGTGCGGCCGTCAGCAGCGAGCCGCATGAGGTGTGGACACGCGCACACGCGCTCCGTCGCCGAGTCTATGAGGCAGAGATGCGAGCAGCCGCCGTTTTGTTCGCAGGGGTTTGTTGTGCCACGCGGCTGGCGACTGGGGTGTATGACCTGAGATGAATATGACACGATAAAGGAGAATATTGCTCACATTTAGGTAGGTGAATAATAATAATTTTGAGTAAAGTGTATAAAATTTTCTGTTTAATTGTGCTCTTATTAACAAGCGTCTCACCTTCAAATCGAAGGGCTGCGTGAGTGTGCGCTGCACCACCGCGACGGAGCTGCCGTTCCACTTGTTGGCGCGCACGACGCTGTTGCTGCGCCAGTCGGTCCAGTACACGTGCGACTCGAACACGGTGACGGCAAATGGGTGCGACACGGCGTCGTGGCCGCGCAGCAGCTCGCGTCGATCGCCGCCGTCGTAGTCGGCCGTGTGGACCGAGTCGGAGCGCGCGTCCACCCAGTATAAACGGCGTGCGGGATGATCGAGAGCCAGGCCGTTGGGCCACGCCCCCGCGCCGTCCGCATCCGCACGAAGCAGACGCACGCGTCGTCGCCCCGCCAGCGACGCGCGCTCGATGCGCGGCAGCGTCGGTTCCCAGTCCGTCCAGAACACGTAGCCTATAGCATCAAAACGTGGCGTAAGTTACAGTACTCAACAGTCGACCTAATTATATTTATTCACATTCGGTAACTTCGATGATTTCCATCAATGATTAGTAATAATATTACATTGTGATTTAAGTACTTACCGAAAGCTACATGGTAGAATACATACCAAGTCGGGGATCTACGGCGATGGCTCGCGGGCTGTCCAGTTCCCCGGTGATCAGAGTGCGTCGATATTTTCCATCTAGTCGTGCAACCTATAATAAAAAAAGAAAATATTAAAGGGTATCTTTAACCAATCTATTATTATTTAACTTTTAGAGACTTTGCATACTTCTATCTGATGCAGACTGCTCTCGACCCAGTATAGGTTTCCGGCGATCCAGTCCACGGCCAGTCCTTCAGCGGTGGAGAGGCCCTGCTGCACCACGGGCTCGATACCGCTGACCACCTCGCCCAGCAGCGTGCCGCGGTAGATGGCGTCGTCGACCACGTCCGTCCAGTACAGCTGCAGCACGCCGTTGTCGCGTCGCCAGTCAAGCGCGATCGTGTTCTTGAGCGAGGACACGAGTGCGCGCGACCGCAACGACGGCAGCTCCATGCCGCGGATCTCGTGCCGGTTGCTGAATACCAGCAGTGGCGCTGTGCTCTCTGCAAGGTAAAATTTAATAAGTAATTTGTTTATTATTAATTATAAAGTCAAAATACCGACCTACCTCAGTCTTTTGTAATTTGTTGAGATCCCTACAAGACATAAACAATCGCGAAAGAAACACAATATTCGCGGTCATTCGGACCATTTGTTACCTATATAAAACTAGCTAAAAGCCGAGCTTTGTGAGGGCTCAAGCGTCACACCTTGACTGACTGATGATAATACATCTACATATAAATAAAAATTACTATGTCAAAGCACAAAACAATAGGCGTCATAGTTTTTCCGTAAAGTGTACCACAAAATGCACAGGTTGTGGGATATACTGATAAGTAATTTTAATCTTACCTGTGCTCTTACAGGTGAATCCATCATCAGCGAGACGGTAGCCCTCATAGCAGGTGCATTTGTGACGGTTTTTGTACGGCTGACACGTCTGCGAAAAATACACTTAAATTCAGGTCGTTAACGACGTTTCGTTAAATCTCTATATCAAAATGTGTAAATGCAATTAAGAATTCATTCTAAAGCCACTATGTTTGTCACAGGCGAGCCGATGTGCCTGGTGGCTGCGTGCTCGCACGTGTGCGATCGAAACGTTGTTTAACTCATGAAACTAGACAACTGTTTCGAAGTCTTTTCACCAGACTGCGCTAGAAGTTTATTAATTAATGTTTTTTTTTTTTTTAACAAATAGTTGATCATTACCTGTGAGCATATTCCCCATTCGCCGCAGACGTCGGCGGGCGAGCAGCTGAAGCCGTCAGGGCGCAGGCGCATCGTGGGCGGGCACGCGCAAGCCGGCCCGCGCGGCGTCGGCGCGCACACGTGCGAGCACGCAGCCACCAGGCACATCGGCTCGCCTGCGACAAACATAGTGGCTTTAGAATGAATTCTTAATTGCATTTACACATTACGATATTATAGAGATCAAAACTTAAAACTATTAAATATAACTAAATATAAACATTAAAGGCGGCTTGACTGCCATGCAGAAAATTCATCCAAGCAATCGAAACAGGAAATGATTCGATAGCGAGTAGGGAATGTGCAAAAAAAGTCTACAAATACATTTAGAAGGTAAATAAAATATAAAATGCCTTATCAAGTTGTTTCGTCCTTTGGTCTATTGAGTCAAAATCACAATATTGAAAAGCATATTCCGCAAAAAAAATGTGTTATCAATCTGGAATAAGATATATATATATATATATATATATATATATTTATGAAATAAGGGGGCAAGCGAGCAAACGGGTCACCTGATGGAAAGCAACTTCCGTCGCCCATGGACACTCGCAGCATCAGAAGAGCTGCAAGTGCGTTGCCGGCCTTTTAAGAGGGAATAGGGTAATAGGGGAGGGTAGGGATGGGAAGGGAAGGGAATAGGGGAGGTTAGGGAAAGGAATAGGGTAGGGGATTGGGCCTCCGGTAAACTCACTCACTCGGCGAAACACAGCGCAAGCGCTGTTTCACGCCGGTTTTCTGTGAGAACGTGGTATTTCTCCGGTCGAGCCGGCCCATTCGTGCCGAAGCATGGCTCTCCCACGTATATATAGTGTATGTTACTTATTTAAATAAACTTTTTCGTTTTATTTTAGCACAGACGGTGTTAGTGCGCGGACTCACCACACCTGTCGGCCTCGTCGGCGCCGTCCGCGCAGTCGGCGGTGTTGTCGCACAGCTGCGGCAGCGGCACGCAGCGGGTGCCGTTGTCGCAGCGCAGCGCGGGCGGCTCGCATGTATCCACGGGCGGCGCGGTTGTGGTGCTGGTGGTCGTCGTCCGCGCCGCCTCGCAGTTCTCCTCGTCCGAGCGGTCCAGGCAATCCTCGCGGAGATCGCAGCGGAACTCCTAGATGAGAAATATAATGTTGTTACTGGATAAAAAGAGTATAGTCTGTATTTTCATGTTTTGTTATAATGTAAACAAAAAATACGAGTATACAGGGTGCAATTAAACCTTCCTGCCAAATTTTTTCCAGGGCTTAGGTATCATTAGGAGAGTCCATTTAACAAAAAAAAATGGGTGTTATTTTTTTTTTCAATGACATATTTTATCCCATTTAAAATCGTTGCAGAACGGTCACTCGTGGCGCGGGAGAATGAGAGGGGGTGACGCCGGGATGAGGCGCGCGCGCGGGGGCACGTCACGCGCGGCCGACGCATCGTGTCCATTAATTGTAGTGTTTTTTAGGATAACTTTCGGAAGCTATTTCTCAATAATTTAGTACTGAGTGACTATAAAAGAAAAAATACATGTATTTTTATTTTTAACAAGGATCAATATATCAAAATTTGGCAGGAAGGTTTAATTGCAACCTGTATATCGACCAAAGCATTTTCTGCTTTAGAACTTACGTTTTCCAGCATTGTAGTGCGTTAGTGTTGTGTGATTGATATAAATATACAGGATGTAACAAAGCAGTTAACAGCATATAGAGTTCACTGTGAAAGTAGCAGCGCTGAAAGAGCGAAATTTTTACGCGATTTGTATGGGCAAGCGCTCCAGCGTCATGAATTTTTCCATACATAAAAAATAGTTACTCTTTCAGCGCTGCTACTTTTACAGCGAACTTTTTATAAGGGACCAGTACACATCCTAAAGTATTATCTCTTAGTTTTGTTATACCCTGTATGATATTAGGTACAATAGACAAGAAGTAAAAAAATACTATAAACTTACCAAACGTATGCACTCGCCGTCTGTACACTGGAACTCGTGTTCTTCACACAGGCCGTGTTTCAGCGTTTCGTTGTGATGGACCCTGTATGGGAAAACATTGAATTGGTTACTTTCAAAATACGTGTAGTTTGTAATAATTTCTACTTATTTATAGATCAGTACCGTCACAAGAAGTTGATCTTTCACGATCAGTTGCTTGAATTTATCTACCAGGCACCATAGAGTATCTTTCTTCAGAAGAATAGACAAATTCCCAAAGGAATTTTTTTCCCTAAAATATGTCAGTATTTTTATTATTTCGTATTTCTGCTGTAGTGATGCTAGTGTTATAGTACTAACGTGGGTCTGCGTCTCGGCGCAGGCGCGGTGGGCGTGGAGGGGGCGGGGCGGCAGGCGGCCTCGTCGCTGGCGTCCGCGCAGTCGGCGTGCCCGTCGCAGTAGTACTCGTACGGCACGCACCCGCCGCTCGCGCACTTAAACATCGTGTTGCTGCACTCCAACGTCTCTGCATGCAATTATTGAATTAAAAAAATCCTTATTTTATTCAAGTGGAGGTTGCCTTTTGGTTGGTTTTTACTTCATTATTCAAAAACCAAATATCCTACCATTTAGTAGTCGAAAGTTAGACCGAGTAGTGCATCATGAATTTTACTTTCGACAACATTTTATATAGCAAAAAACAAAAGTATTTAAAATAATTTTCTCGTCAAGGCAAATGTAGATACTCACTACACCCCTCCTCGTCGGAGTGGTCTTCGGGTCCGCAGTCGTGTCCGCCGTCGCAGCGCCACGCGGCGGGCAGGCAGCGGCGCGACGTCGCGCACGCCCACTGGGCCGCCCCGCATGCGGTACGCGCGCACACAGCGCCCGACTCGTCCGCACCGTCCGAGCAGTCTAAAGGTGGGTTTACACCAAAAGAACATAGAGTAAGAACTACACAAGAACATTCTTTCGTATTCGTTTAGTGTGAACTATTATTCGTTACGACATACTTTAGATTATTTACACCAATCAAACCAGCAAGAACAACAAGAACAAGAATTTTTGCTCTATATATGAGAATCATTTAAGGTGGGTTTACACCAAAAGAACATAGAGCAAGAACTGCACAAGAACATTCTTTCATATTCGTTTAGTGTAAACTATAATTCGTTACGACATACTTTAGATCATTTACACCAATCAAACCAACAAGAACAACAAGAACAAGAATTTTTGCTCTATAGATTAGAAATAATCATTTAGACCAAATGAGCGAATGCTCATTGCTAATTCGTCAACAACAAGTAGTAGGGTTCACACTACACTATGTCTGACTGTGATAGCGATATTTTGATTTCAAGTGCTGCATTTATTATTTATTGTTATAACGCAATTAATGCTTCAAGCCCCAAGCGACACCCGGGTGCCGCGATAATAATAGAAATCTATTGTGTCTCGTTTTTTCCATGATCGAGGGATTCATGAAAAAGAAAAGAAGGAAGAGACGTTGGTGGGTGACGAATTTAATACAAAGAAGAGGACTCGATAATTTAAAAAACCCGCCAAAAAGTAAAAAAGTAAAAAATTTCAAGAACACTAGAATCCCTTTGAAGAGAACGCCTCGAAGAGCGAGCACGTCCGAACACGAAAGAACGCTCTAGGCCAGCGGTCGGAACCTTTTTTCAGGGAAGGGCCACAAGGTGGCAAAATAAACCAAAGGCGGGCCGCAGACCTCATACTCGTATTAACCCTAAAATACCTACACATAATGAGGGGAAATAAGTGTTTGTTATAAAATGACACAAACAGTTAGGTTCTTAAGTGGCGACTGGCGATAACTACTGGCAATATTAGAAAACATTGTTTTTGATACATATAACTTAATTCACAAAACATTCACGGGCCGCAAGTAAGATGTTCGCGGGCCGCACGCGGCCCGCGGGCCGCGTGTTGCCGACCGCTGCTCTAGGCTTCAACTGCTCGAGCGCTCTTGCCTCGGTTACACCAAACGAGCGAGCATTCTTAGGGCATTCTACCTAATTACCGCCGAACACGTGGCGAACACACTAGTGACTAGAACAACGAAAGAATGCTCGTTGTTTGTTTACATTAAAAGAGCATTACTAGAATGAGCATTCGTTCGCTTGGTCTAAACCCACCTTAACAATGTCATGTTTAGATCGCCTCCGTGGTCCAGTGGTTTAGAGCGTGGCTCTTGACTCTGAGGTCGTGGGTTCGATTCTCGCGTTGGAAACATGTTATTTCCAAGTTTGGTTAGGACAATATAGGCTGATCACCTGATTATCTGACAAGTAAGATGATCCATGCGTCGGATTAAAAAGTCGGTCCTGCGCCTGATCTCTCGCCAGTCGTGTCGGTCGTCCGTCACTGGCTTATGAGAGTAAAAGGAATAGAGAGTGCTCTTGTGTACTGCGCATACACTTGCGCACTATAAAATCACTCCTGCATAACTCGCCTGGTTTCAATGAAGCCGGCCACCGTCACCGAAACCGGTGTGGAAGTTATTATTAATGTTTATTTATAGTTTAAACAAAAAAAAACTACTCTAACGTGACACAATATCAAAGAGATAAAACCCCTGTAGGTCACTTACACGAGCCGATAAGTGAATTTGCGGTCTTACCTTTGAGTCCATCACATATCCAGCTCTTGGGTATACAGCGATGGACGTCACACTGCATGAAATCCTCGCTGCAAGTTACATTGGCTGTGGATAATAAATCATTAATAAGCATCTTATTTCATTGAAAATTAGATAAGGCTTACTTACAAGTTTCATTAAGCTTATGCACTGTACACTCACCACAATGTCCGTTTGCATCCTCGTCGGAGCCGTCCGGGCAGTCAATATCTCCGTCACATACGTACGTCGTGTCTATGCACAGTCTGTAATGATTGTATTATTACAATATTAGTATTCATAACATTCAAATAAAAATACTCAGTATAGTTCAGTTTTTTTTATCGCAATAATAAAATAACATGATCTTATATTTTAATATAATTTGAAGTCCTCTAATTCAAACGTCGATTATCACCTATACATAATGCTGGCACTTCACATGGCTATTTGTATTTGCGTATTTGATGTATTCGCCAAACAATCACCATGTGTAGACGGTATGTTTGACAAAGTATTGGCCTTATTTGCCTATTTGACAAGTATAACCAATACCAATTACACGTATCCGTACCTTTGTCGGTTTTTGACGCACATCAAAAGAGTCAAATAGGCAAGTACACAAATAAACCGGTTCTGTCAACTTGACAATAGACGGTATATTTTCAAATTTCAGGTGATTTTCAGCAATTTTTCAGTCATTTTCAGTGTTGTATCGTGAGCGGAAAACAACATTTTGTATCCTTTTTGGAGATTAGTGGTCCAAATTTTGTAATAAATATTCGAAGTCTATATCTGACATCCGACATTGTATTGGTGAACACAAACCTGATTTACAAATTCTGAATTGAATGTTTGTAAGTTTGCTATTTAACGGTCATGTGTGGAAGGTCGTATTTGCCTTTATTTGCTTGTTTGCGTATTCGTCAATAATGTTGCCAAATACAACAAATAGCCAATAGCAAATACAAATAGCCATGTGAAGTGCCAGCATTACAGAAAAAACCGAGGGATATTGAGATGGAAGGCGTTCGTTATGAGTATAGAACATACCCGCGTCCGCAATGAAAGCGATCCGGCGGGCACTGGTGGGCGGGCACGGCGGCGGACGGGACGCACGTGCGGCCGTCCGCCCGCAGCCCCGCGACGCACTCGCAGCTGTGCACGCCCGCGCCCGTCGCCAGGCAAAGCTGCGCGCACCCGCCGTTGTTGTTCGAGCACGAGTTTTTGCCTGCACACACATATACACGTTTCACACATAATTTAATTTAATCCTGATTTCTGTTTTAAATATTGAAAAAATTAAAATATATTCTTTAGATGTGATTTGATTCTTACGTAAACGGTAGACCTAGACAATTTGATCGGAATGTAGATCCAACATTTGACTATGAATTTCTCTGAAGTAGATTTATTACTACAGCTTAAGTTTCAATTTTTTTTTTTTGCAGAATTATGATTAACATCAAGGATCAAACAATAATTTATTTTATCACCTGTCTGCTACTTATCATAATCAAATTACAAAAGAAAAGCGACAAAGTGATGGACGTACCGGCACGAGCGGAGGCAACGACGAGTGTGAGCGAGTAAAGCGGCGGCGGGAATGAGCGCAGCGTGCTCACCGAGCCGTTGGCCGCGAGTCTCCGAACCAGACCAGATCCGTGTTCGCTCCAAATAACTTCACCTGCGTCACATATTTTTGGGTGAAAGAAAACTAAAATCAAGCTCATGAATTTGAAATTCATACCTTACACATCTATTTTACCCTTAGTAATAAAATATTTATACAATAGATAATACAACACTTTCTCTTCGTCAAATATTTATCTGTAAGAAAAGTCACTAATAATAATTAAAGTCGAGTTTTATAACTTTTTATTATTAACAAGGCTTATGTTTAAGACACTAGCATCTCCCAACAAACATTTAAACCTCCCGTTAAACATTTGTCAAAGACTGACCTTCGTATATAGCGAGTCCGTAGGGCTTGGATATAGGCGTGTCCGGGCCGTCCTTGATGATGAGTTCGCGCGTGGCGCCGGGCACGATGCTGCCGTCGCTCGTCACCTGGATACGCTCCACCCGGTTCAGATATGTGTCACACCTATACATTAATAATTCCGTGAGTCTGTTAGATAAAGCTCGTATCAAAGTGAAAGAAAATTGTTTAAAATTTTTTTTTTTTTCAAAATTCAAATTCTTTATTAAGCATACAATAATATACAATAGTATAAAAGCTAGGTAGCGTACATCACGTCGTCTAATCCCATGCTAAGTAAAAACTTGTGTTATGGCAATCAGACAACGGATGCAGGCCGAACAATTTTATATTTTTTTACACATTCACACACACACAATCACACTACACTTTATCACGTAAAGTCTCTTTCGACGACGTGATGCGCGCTTCGTTCGGGAGCCTCCCCCGGAACCTCCGGTAAACTACACCGGCGGGCCAGAACTCCTCCACCTCGAAGATGGATAAAACTTGAGTCGGCACTCTCACCACAAAGGAACTGAAATTCACTTTGTGGCGAGAGTGCAGACGCTCCACCCTCAAGGTGTAGGTGGTCTTCTCGCGGATGTAGTTTACGACGTCTTCGACCGTCATGGACCAGTGCAGGCGCGACACGTAGAGCGGCGTCGCGGGCACCTCGCTGCGCAGGCGCAGCTCGGGCACATAAGGTGCGGTGCCACGGTGGTTGCGGACGGTGGGCTTCCTTTTCTTCCTCCTCTCCACCAGAACGAACCCCTCCTCATCGCACCTCCTGCTCTCGTCCCTGTCGAGTCGAAGATGTTCAGCCTTGCGGCCCTCCTTTGCACCCCTCGCCTTTACCCGCGGGGGCGGTGCGAAGCAAGCAGCGACGCTTGCATAATTTTTCAGTTGAGTCGATGGCCTCAATTTCGTGTCGACGTCACGCGGTGACGGCGAGCTGACGGCGGCGGCTGTTGCTGACCCACTCGGTTTCGCTGACGTGCAAAACGGCGAGTCGCGCTGAGCTCCGCGACGCATATTTATCGAGTCGATCGGATGCTCGGATGACCTACATAATGAATTATTACTTTTTAATTGTAATCATTCACTACGCAACTCACTGATGGTGGATTCCGAGGCATCCAATCTACCTCGCATCTCGTTGGAGACGTTGACGTGGTCCGTCGATACCGCCGGCAGTTTGTGGAGCTGCTTGGCCACAAACACCGGCAATTCCGCAGGATTAGTCTGCTTGAGCAGGGAGATGATGTCCTGCAAGCTTCGTTCGCTTCCGTCTCTCCTCCGGGACGTCATCTGCGTCGTCTTGCCGAGCGCTTCGTACAGCATCAGCCTGCCCTTGCAGATCTCCTCGTTGGTGTAGGTTGACCTGCAGAGCTGCACGATGCTATCTTCTTCCACTGTGTTGACGACGTGTTGTACGAACGCCAGCAGCTCGTTGGATACGAGCGCCATGGTGTCGGTGCAGCGGCTGTGAGCCGCGCGACTCGCGAAATATTAATTAATTTTATTAATATTTGCTGCGTGTGTTGTTGAGCGGTGGGCGACCGTTCGCTACCGCGATCAAAACAACACATTCAATGTGTCTATATGAGGTGTGTTGGAAAGCGAACCATTTCTGGGAATTACCATCAGTATGCTTAGTTACAAACTATGCGACAAGAAATATAGCAACTGTTTTATCCTTGTTTTTTTCATTGGTCACACGAAAGACTAAGGCATAACATTGTATAATGTATATTGTTTAACCTTTAGGTGGTGTGTGTAGTCGGAATGTGATGGTTGGAATGTTAATTTTGGCTTAAAATTAATACGCACTAGCGAAAACTTATTTGCTATTTAATATGTATTATTGTTGCTTTTATATGCTGAAACTTTTCCCAATAAAATAATTGGAAATAGCTTATTTTTTACGTGGCTACTAATAATTTATTATTCTCTACTATTATTTTTATAAGTATTTACCAATACAAATGGTGTCTAGTCATATCGAGCGCCAGGCCGTTGGGCCAGTGCAGGTCCGTGTCGAGCAGAGTGCGGCGCCGCGACGCGTCCATGCGCGCCGACTCGATGCGCCCGCGCGCCGCCGTCGCCGACGCCCACACCGACCAGTACATCACGCTGGAAATTAAACGAGAGGACTCAGTCTTTGGTATATTTTTATTTATTTATTTTACCATTTATTTCAGACGTCTAGGCCCATAATACAAATACCTTATACAGACTAAATGTCAATTCAGACAGCAACGCGACGCGCAGATGCATTTATACATTTGTACTGAATTGACAGATTTCGTGAGCGTGAGACGTCTTGCAAATCTGTCAAATCCATACAAATTTAGAAATGCATCTACGCGTCTCGTTGCGGTCTGAATTGTCATAAGAAAAGGTATAATATAAATCTATAGTATTTATACTGTCTTCTATATTACTGTTAAAAAAAAGATTAGTGGCGTGTATTGGTTAATTAGGCCTGATTTCGAAAACTGGCTAAACTTAACCCTTCTAGGGTAAAGATTGCGTTATTATGAAAGAAAAAGCATACTTTAACACAGTTTTAACTGCAACTCGGATCGGCGCAAGTCGGCCTGACACGGTAAGTTCCATAAAAAAATAATTGATTCACTGGAGGGTTATTTGTTCGGGTTACTTAAAATCAATAATAAAAATAATTCTGAGGCACATAACGGACTCACTTCTGTCGGGTTATATCAAAAGGTAAGTCGTGATGTGTCAGCTGGATTTTACATAACCCGACCGAATTACGCAGGTCTGCTATCTGCCTATTATCTGATCATTTACCCGTTGTCGGGGTCGAGGGTGATGGCTCGCGGATTGAAGTCGGGTTCGCGCACGAGCACGCGTCGGTCGCGCGTGTCCAGCCGCGCCACGTTGATCTGACCCAGCGCGTCGTCCGTCCAGAACAGGTTGCCGCCTGACAACAAACTTAGTTACAGCATAATAGAACGAACCAGTAGGGTAACTTCAAACAAGCTGACGATTCGGCGCGTCGTACCAAACTAAGCATTCTATGAAGGGCTCAGCATCGCATTAACTGGGCGCGGGTTCATCCACCATATTCTATTACTCTTAAACAAATAATCCCGATTCTTATACGTTTTTAACTTCACACATGGGTCGGAACGGGGCGCAAGTTATTTTTATTCAATTGTGTCGAAATAGCCAAAGAAAACAGTGTGTTACCCATCCAATCGATCGCCAGTCCCTCGCAGTTGTCGACGTCATCACCGATGAACACCTCCCGCCCCGACCCGTCCAGCTTCTGACGGACTATTTCGTATCTGTGTAACACATTTAATGTATAAAAATATGTTAATGTCAAACGAGTTACATGATGTATAATTCGACATTGTCGTTATTACAGTATATAATATATTCGCTTTAAAGACTTAACGGAACGCATTTAAACTTGTGATGTCACATTATATTCGTCTTACTCGCGATAGTAACAATGGCTAAATCAAAGCAGTCAGGTTCTTAGTTTTACTAAACTATAAGAATTCCCTATGCGTAGTCGGGTTCTTCCATCAATAATTAGCTAGATTGTCTACCTATGCACATCGCAGTAGTAGAGCATCTGGCCGCGCACGTCGACATCAGCGGCGGCGGGGCGAGCGGCGTGCGCGGCGGGCGCGAACGGCTCGTGCGTGCGCTGCAGCGACACGCCCGCCACCAGCGGCGGCGTACCGCGCGCCAACGCCAGGTACACGTCCTCCGACACCACTAGATAAGTACGGTTTATTAGTATTGTTAATTTTTAAGTAAAACTTTTTAATTAAAAATTTAAGTAAAACGTAAAAATTTCAGATATGTATAACATCTCTCCCAACTATGTAGAATTTTTGAAACATATTTTACTGTTTAAAATAATTGTCACGCGAAATCCATCCATACTAATTAGTATGAGGACGACTGCGATGGCATTTCGGTCTCCTCGTCTACGGCGGCCTGTACGGCGTCCTTCAAACAATCGAAGTTTAAATGCGGAAGTGTGTGTCTGTCTGTCTGTCACCTCTTCACGCCCCAACCGCTGAACTGATTTAGCTGAAATTTGGTACGGAGATACTTTGAGTCCCGAGAAAGGACATAGGATACTTTTTATCTCGGAAAAATGTACGGTTCCCGCGCGATAAACTAATTTTGGCGCAACTGAGTTGCGGGATTCATCTAGTTGATATTTTTCTCCGATAACTATCTTAACGCTTTAAGTCTATAGTCTATAAAATATACTCTATTCTTATATATTGACAATCATGTATTCGAAAGATTTGTAATTACTTTTCATGGGTGTCATTTATGAATTTACAAATTATAAAGAATATTATCAATTGAATTTGAAAATATATAGATAAAAACTCACGCTCGCAATCGCCATGTCCGACGAGGCGGTACCCGTGGCGGCAGGCGCAGTACGCGTGCGGCGCGCCGTCGCGGTAGTCCGTCAGGCACAGGTGCGCGCACCCGCCCTTGTGCACGCTGCACGGGTGAGACACTGCAACAATGTGTTTACATCAAACGCTTACAAAGCAAGAACATTTTGCTAGTGTGCAGACTATACAGGGTGTAACAAAACTAAGTGATAATACTTAAGGCTATGCATGTGTCCCTTACATAGAGTTCACTGTGATAGTAGCAGCGCTGAAAGATCAATTTTTTGCGATTTGTATGGGCAAGCGCCCCAGTGTCAGGAATTTGCCCATACAAAGGTAAAAAATTTAGTCTTTCAGCGCTGCTACTTTGAAAGTGAACTCAGTACAGGGGACTCATACACACCCTAAAGTATTATCACTTAGTTTTATTACACCCTGTATAGTCTGAAATTTTCATTTAAAAAGAGCATTTGTACAGCATCATTAACAAAGCGGTTTATGGACGATAAAATGATTTAGCGGTAACGAAATATACACGCAGAAGTGGTTCACAATTTAAACTTTAAAGATTCCCACTCCCAGGTAAAATCGTTTCGCTGACAGATTTCTTGTTCTGAACTGAGTATACAACAAAGTTATACCTATAGGCTGCCGCTGGCGATGGTAAACGAGCACTGCGGTCGGTCGGGCGTCGAGGTGCAGCGTGCGGCGCGACCGCTGGCGGCTGAAGCGCGACACGGCCGACACGCTGCGGTTCGCCCACACCGGCAGGTACAGCGTGTCCTCCAGCAGAGATATGTGCTGCAGCTTCTGTGTCTGAGATGGAAAAAGTTGGTTAGATATAACACTATACAGTATACACTCATATTTAACGACGGTATTTTTCCAACTATTGTTAAGGAGAGTATAGAGTAACTAGTATAAACTAGTATAAATGTAAACTAATAGATCTATCACCCGTTATTTCACAGCTAACGGCGTCGGTGTGCAAACATCGTAAAAAAATAAAACTTATATCACTATGTATGGCTTGTAATTACCGAGTAAGCGCGTCGCACTGTGCGTCGATTCGTGCCGTCGTAGTTGACTCGCTCTATACACTCGAGGTAGGCGTCGGCCCAGTAGAGCACCCGCGCCGCCGGGTCCGTCGCCAGCGCGCCGGGGTACACGAGCCGCGCGCCCACCAGCGACACCGCGCCGCCGCCGCGCAGACGCCCCGCCCACACGCCCGCCGCGGCCCCGCCCCACGCCGACCAGAACATCAATCTGATCATACAAGGAACATTTATTAAGACACAAAATTCGGTAACAGCTAATCATTGAAGCCAAGTTTTTCTTTGAATAAGATATTATTTTTTTCTGTGTAATCCCTCTGCCCCAACTTTAACATAGCTTCAATTAACAAATAACGTGCGAAGCTGGAAACAAACCCTATCGGATGCGGCACATAGTTACATGAGTATGCTCAGTTTTTAAGGACGTGTATTTTAGATTCTCATCGGACGTCCGATTGCTCAAATTCACCCCAATATTCCGTCCACAAATTCATATGATAGATTGCACAGCTCACATAACATTAATAAGTCGCAGCTATCAGCCGCGTCAGGCAGTTTATTTGCAGTTTAATGTGTAAAGCCCTTAACATTAGTCGAATCCTCGAGATTACATCCACTCGACTCTACTTCAATCATCAAAAGTTATGACGTTATGTTAAACAAATAACACGATGATACGGGCGTTAGAGCTACTTACCCGGCAATAGGGTCGATGGCGAACCCGCGCAGCTTGCTGAGCCCCTCGTCGACGAGCATGCGGCAGTTGTGCAGCGTCACGTCGCATGCGTATACCACCTCGCGCGCCTCGTCGCCGAAGTACCAGTTGTTCGCGATCCAGTCCACGGCCAGGTGGGATACCGCTACACACAAACATTTAAATTAGAGCTTGTTTGTAAAAACAGGCGACAAACAAAGAAAGATCAGCTGATGTAAATGATTATTTTGGTCACACTCATCATCAAAGTTGTTGCAAGTGCGTTGACGACCTTTTAGGGGTACGCTCTTTTCTTTAAGGTTTGCAAGTCTTGAAAGCCTGAGAACCGTTCTAATATAGCCCTGCCTCATTCTTTCTCATTCTCATCATTGGCTCAATGCCAATTATATCTTTCATTCATGTAGAAAAAACTAGCTCTCAGACCTTTAAAAATATGACAACAGCCAGACGTTATTTCGATCACTTTATAATTATTGACGCTCGGCGTTCGTTTATCATTTTCATAGATAAACAAAGATGGCCGAGAGTCATCAGCAAAATAACTCGTTACTTACAATCGAGGTCCGGGAAGAGGTTAGGCATCGGCAGCAGTGTGCGGCGCGAGAAGTCGTCCGCCTGCACGCACACCAGACCCGCGCGGCTCATGTTGTGGTGGACGTAGCACACCGTCCTGTCGCAACATAGCGTTGATTAGTCGTTATATGGAGCTATGTAGCTTTAAGACCTTGCGCTGAATGTGAATTTGTATTTATCGTGAGAAAAGTTATAAGTGTGCCACCAGAAACTAAAACGCCATACAAATCGTAGTAAAACTCACGCATTAGTTTGTACTCTTAAAACGTAGACGACATTGAGAAAGTAGCCAAAATCGTTAAGTAAAGTGGTACAAGATTGGGCGACACAATTTCGCGTACGTCACAGTAGAACAACGTTATGGGTGTCATAACCAACTTCGGCAACAACTATTCAGTTGGAAATAGCAAAAGATATGACATAGCATTTATACTAAAAACACTGTACCTGTTAGTATAATGGAAGTCGATGGCGCGCACGTTGAGCGCGGGCAGGGAGTGGTTGCCGGGCGGGGGGCGGGAGTCCGGCCACAGGCGCTGCACGCTCGCCTGCGTCACCACCAGCAGCGACGCGGGCGCGCCCACGGGGTCATTGACCGCGGCGCACGCGTGCCCGTCCGCCGCCAGCGTGTAGCCCGCCGCGCACCCGCACCGGTACGAACCGGGTGAGTTCTCGCAGCGCTGCGAGCACGCCCCCTCCCACGTACACTCGTCGCTGTCTGAAGAGATTCAACTAATTATTCCGTACTCCAAATTAGTGAGTCACACCACAAGTGCATTTGCCCTTCCACGTGCTTTGCTTAAGAAAATTGGCATAGCGCTGCGGAGCTAATCACACACTGATTCGCGTACGCGGTCCTAGAGGTCCGGAGGACATGAGACCCAAAAAAGGTATATATAGGTAAGATATAGGTATCATGTGCCTATTACTATTCGTGATTCCTTCCCTTCAACAATGTTTTAACACCCCATCAGCACAAGCATTTTGCGTCATAATATGATTGATATTAAGAGGGCTACTGACCCAAAAAATCAAACATCATCCTTCTCTCTTCACACGCCCGTCTTTCATATGCCAGGTGAAAAAGGACGACGCGGAATCATCGCCAAGTTAGTTTTACAATGAATAAAAGACGAACTATAATGATTATGAAAAAAGTATTTTGAGCAAATTTAGGTTTTATCAATGCCTTTTTAGATATTAAAAAATATTAAAGAAAAGACAGCAAACTTCGAAGATCCAAGCAAAAATGTGTCTAAAACAACGTTTTTTGTAAAAAAGAAACTATCGAGCATTTTTTCAGTAATCGTGTTTTCGTCTTGAGCATTTAATCTTCATGAACTGAAGTTACTTGTGTAAAAAAACAGTTTTCTAGACCTTACAGATTTTGAGATCTAGGTTTAAGTATGTAGTCAAGTTAGGGTCAGGTACATTCTTAATTCTCACCAACACAAGTCCCGTTCTTGTACTCGTATCCCTGTTGGCAGTAGCAGGCGATGCCCTCGTGCGTCGGCCGGCACGCGTCGCACCCGTGCGCCCCGCACTGCTTCTCTGTAACTATTATAACAATATTTAAAATTATCAAATTACACTTAGGAGTAAATGTAGTCGATTAGAAGTAACGTCAAGGGTCTCCATTCTCCTTAGATAAATACAAAACTATTCTCAAATCGCGAAATTCTGTCTGTAGCGGTCAATGACTCCCTGTCAAAAAACTTGTCATTTTCTATACAAACCGCGATTGACAATTAAGTGACAGATGTTTCTAGTCTAAGGGTGATATCGTATTTTGCATACACGATGTGAACACAGTGTTAATTATATCACTTCAAACTCATAAATAGTAGGAGATTATCATACGAAGAGTTACCAAGACGTTTTCCGATGAAACTATAATAGTCTGTTTCTTTACAAGAATTAAATTTTATTTTTAAGTTAACAGAATGCAGTGCGAGTATTTTTCACATAACTCCTAGACTAGAAAGGTCAATGACCGCTGGTGCCACCTTAAATTGTCCTGACTATAGTAAAATATGTCACATGTTCAGTAAATGTCAATGTAGGTCTTTATTAACTCGTCAGTAGTAACATACCTATAATATTATGTGTTTATAATATTTTGAAAACACCTAGTAGACCTCCCCCAAAGTTGAACTTTGGGGGACGCCTTTGCCCAGCAGTAAAATAGGCATAGGATGCTCACAGTTGTCGCAGATGTCCCACTCGTCGCTGCCGTCGAGACAGTGTCGCACGCCGTCGCAGAAGCGCGCGACGGGCACGCACGCGAACTGCCCGTCCTCCGGCGTCGCGCACCGCGCCATGCCGCCCCAGCACTTGAAGTACTTCTCGCCTGGTAGCATATTACAAATTGCTTTTAATTATTTTATTTATTTATAGTAGGAGTCCTTAACTTAAAATACGGTCCCATCCTGAAGAAAGCATGAAACTTGGCATGAATGTAGCCGTCATGTATGCGCTTCAATGTAGATATGGAAGCACGTCCAGAAATAATATTTCCCCCCCCCCCCCTTTTTATCTCCCTCATTCCGGTTTTTCGAATTTTCTACGAAAACGATAAGACTGAGGAGTTTACTCTTCAGAGAACAAATCATCGTCGATAAATTACCTGCAAAACGATACAACATTATATAGTGGTAAGATTAATATATCTCTGTTTACAGACACCAATGTATTATGAAATTGTAAAAACAAGCTAACTTTTTTTTTTCTTGCTCCATTTATAGAAAAACGACAAGAGAGGTGATAAAATATGCTACAAAAGTTAGATACCTTATACATTGAGCTACAAAATGACACCTATTTCATAGTCGTAGAGGCATTACCTCCAGAGTTACAGCTTACCGCGTCTGACTCAAGTACTCGTTTTTTTACCTTTTTACAATTTCTTAGATTTAGAGCTAAGGGTTTCAAGAAATTTATTAAATATACAGTAAAATACAGTGAAAATTATGTAGTTGTCATATATGTGCTTTAATGTGGATATAGAAGCATGTCGACAAATTATTTTTTCCCCCCATTCCCCCCCTTCGTATGTATCGTATGCTATATCGTGGTTTTTCTTATTTTTTATGAAAACGGGTACAGCTATCAGAAAACTGTCAAAGAACTATATGTTGTTCATTAATTTCTCTACAATATTGTCTTTAGACGTATGTTGATAGAACTTATAGTTTAAAAAATATGTACATGTAACTTTGAAGTTTTATTAAAAAATTCAAACATTTTACTAAAGATAGTACCTATATGTGTACTAAATACCTAAAATAGCTTCACGCGACCGCGTGATAGGTATCAGCAGAGCTATGGCGACATTAGGGGCGCGGGGTAGTGGAATGGGGTGTAGCCTTGCCTGCCTGACCCGACGGGCAACGACAACCGACCGATCAGTCCGCCCGCTTCGTCTGGTTTTTCGAATTTTCTACGAAAACGATAAGACTGAGGAGTTTACTCTTCAGAGAACAAATCATCGTCGATAAATTACCTGCAAAACGATACTACATTATATAGTGGTAAGATTAATATATTTCTGTGTACAGCCACCAACGTATTATGAAATTGTAAAAACAGGCTTACTTTTTTTTCTTGCTCCATTTATAGGAAAACGACAAGAGTGGTGATAAAATAGGCTAATTAAATTAGATACCTTATTCATTGAGCTACAAAATGACACCTATTTCGTAGTCGTAGAGGCATTACTTCCGAGTTACAGCTTACCGCGTCTGACTCAAGTACTCTTTTTTTACCTTTTTACATGTACATATTTTATAAACTATAAGTTCTATCAACATACGTCCAAAAACAATGTTGTAGAGAATTTAATAAAAACATATTATTCTTTGATAGTTTTTTGATAACTGTACCCGTTTTCATAAAAAATAAAAATTAACACGATTTAACATACGATACATACGAAGGGGGGGAATGGGGGGAAAAAATAATTTGTCGACATGCTTCTATATCCACATCAAAGCACATATATGACAACTACATAATTTTCACTGTATTTTACTGTATTTTTAATGAATTTCTTGAAAACCTTAGCTCTAAATCTAAGAAATTGTAAAAAGGTAAAAAAAACGAGTACTTGAGTCAGACGCGGTAAGCTGTAACTCTGGAGGTAATGCCTCTACGACTATGAAATAGGTGTCATTTTGTAGCTCAATGTATAAGGTATCTAACTTTTGTAGCCTATTTTATCACCACTCTTGTCGTTTTCCTATAAATGGAGCAAGAAAAAAAAAGTTTGCCTGTTTTTACAATTGCATAATACGTTGGTGTCTGTAAACAGAAATATATTAATCTTACCACTATATAATGTAGTATCGTTTTGTAGGTAATTTATCGACGATAATTTGTTCTCTGAAGAGTAAACTCCTCAGTCTTATCGTTTTCGTAGAAAATTCGAAAAACCGGAATGAGGGAGATAAAAAGGGGGGAGGGGGGGAAACATTATTTCTGGACGTGCTTCCATATCTACATTGAAACACATACATGACAGCTACATTCATGCCAAGTTTCATGCTTTCTTCAGGATGGTACCATAAAATTGATTTTTGTTAGGACAAGGAGCCGTACTATTAAAAGAATCTATATTATTTCGCCAAACCAAAGTTTATCGGCGAGACGCTATAACATATTTTTAATACAATAATACAATGCTATAACAAACAGCACAATACGAGACTACTCTAGACTCTAGAGCGTAAGAATGACCTCCGTCTCTTTCTACAGTGCGGCGAAAATGTATTCTGTCAACACTCGTGAGTGCAGCTGTTTTTTACCTCAGGGTACGGAACCCTAAAAAACTGTTACCCCCAGGGGTGAAAGCCCTAGATTTCTAAAACTACGCTGTCTGTCCGTCTGTCTGTCACCAGGCTGTAACTCAAGAACCGTGATAACTAGACAGTTATATTCATCAGCTCGGACGCTTTACAGGAGTTTCCTAGAATCTTTAAAAAACTATTATGTATCAATGAATATAAACGAAAGGAATGCGTAACAGGATCGGCGGTGCGCGGAAACCGCACACAGGTTTACTGTAACAGTTTACACGCGGCTCCCGTTACCGCGCGTGTGGTCCGCAGACTTGCGTAATTCGCGCACTTCCTCTCAGCTTGTGGAAACTGATGTTACTTAGAACAAGCGCATTGCAAAACATAGGAGGATTGGTATTATAAAGTATCCCATGAGTTATTAGCTATAGTCTGGGGACACAAAACCACTTCAGTGTATGATATGACTTTATTATTGGAGTGGGATACATAGTGGGAGTCTGTCTTGAACTAACTGTAGCCTTGTAACTAATAACAAGACAGACTCCCACTATTTTGTCAAACTTTTCTTTATTTATAGATTGTATAAGGGCCGACGTACACATGTAGGGGTCCTCGTCGGAGGCGTCGTGCGGTCCGCAGTCGGCGTCGCCGTCGCAGCGCCACGCGGCCGCAATGCACACGCCGCTGCGCGCGCATTTGAATTGCCCCGCGCCGCACGTCGTGTTCCATACTGCAACACAAACATTTCTTAGTAATATTTTCATTTGTCTATGGTTACCCTCAATTTTGAAAATTATGGAAAAAGACCAATTGCCAACGTCAGTTTACTTAAGTATTTCATTGATGGCCTTCAACGATGGTAGCTTTATAAACACCAAGTTATTGATAAAGTTTACAACGAAATAGATCTCGCCTATACGCTCTAGAAGACTTTTAGTTCCCGTTCCCTTCGGACTCTACTACCATAATAAAGGTACTACTGGTACTGACCGCAGTTGAGCTCGTCCGAGGCGTCGGGGCAGTGCGGGCGCGCGTCGCAGCGCCAGGCGACGGGCACGCATCGCGAGCCGTCAGCGCAGCGCCATTGCCCGTCCTCGCAGTGCGACACGCTCCCGCCAGACCACTCCTCGCCCGGCACCCCGCCTGTAACACAAATCCGTTCAGAACCAACTACAAATAAATAGTAACTAGCCACAAAAATAGCAACAAAAAATTTACAAAATTATGTAAATTACAATCGTTGGAGGCTTTAATTATTTAGGCTTTATTGTCGTTAAGCGATTATTGACAGATAAGAATATAATTAGCCAAAAAACTAGGTTAGGGCACGGCCTATGTTCTTCGTACCTTGCGAGTTGCGACGAAGAACATAGACCGTTGCCTCGCACCCTCTTTTTGTGAGGCAAATGTTTATTAATTATTTTCCAATTCCATAAACCGTCCACATAAATTAATAATTGAATACATGTAAGAGTGATCCCATAATATGTAAGGGTGATTATGACTTAACAGTATAGCATCTAAGGCAGCGGTCGTCACACTTTACTGGCCAAGGGCCACACAATATGACAATGTGAGTGCCAGCACCGGGCCACAGAGTATGTGAAGGGCGCTCCAAGAGCGGTTCCACACTAATGCCTTTTTACACCTACCGAGTAGAGTAGCGAGACAGTACTCTCGGCAAATTTTATTGGTCGAGAGCACTATCTCGCCACTCTACTTGGTAGGTGTAATCAGGCCCTATGAGTGACTTGCACTACACCATAAAACAACCGGATTAGGTTATTATTGTGACATTTGTTAAGTAAACATTAACGATAACCGGCTAAAATTGGCCGGTTACGTTTATCGTAAATATGGTGTAATTTTAACCTGTGTGTAGTATAGTTGACCATTCAAATAATTTACTTTGGCGCGGGCCGCATAAATAACGGCCACAGGCCGCATGCGGCCCGCGGGCCGCAATTTGACGATCACGGATCTAAGGTTTCCACTACAAGTCTACAACATACAAGATGTATTTTCCAACATACAAGACAAAGTAACACGTTGTCTTAATTTTTCTTTATTAAAAAGGAGGAGAGAATCAGGAGGCATAGAATGTGAAGCGCTTAAAGAACCCCAGTAGCAAATAGCAATACCATAACACCCATGTCGGAGGACTCCTGCTATAAATAGTAAGTAATTACATGCACAGCCGCCCTCTACGCCGCGCCGCGCACCGCGCCGCGCGCCGCGCACCGCGCACGTCATACATATAAACAAACCCAATTGAATTCATCTAACTACGACTTTGTTCTGTTGTAATGTATTAGATTGGGATTGATGAGAAAATCACCAGTCAGTTAAATGAGAGCAGCGGAGGGACAGGGAGAATGCTGAATGCTGAATGCATAGACAAGATCTGCTCTGGTTGCAATTGCTACCTTAAAAATTAAATGCATAAAGACATAACTGTATTTTAAAAAGATAAAACCGACTTCAAAATTGTACGTAATTGATAATTAAAACTCCCTATCTCCAAAACTACTGAACCGATTTTGATGAAACTTGCACTATTCCCTAAGTTGAACAATACCTAGTACAACAAAATAAGAATTACTGAAATCGGAATGATAGTTCCAGAGATATGCGTACACAAACATAAAAACATACATACATAGATACACTTGAAATTTGGCACATTTGTTCAGACGCTGATATAGGGCGAAGCCAAACGAGCGTAATTTGTGAGTTGTGAGTCGCAGAATTTCAGTCCGGCAGAATTCTGCTGCATTCAGTTTCATACAAAAGTCCTGTTTGATTCACACGAGCGTAATTTTGTGAGTCGCGATTTGTATGAAAAGATATTTACGCGGCAGAAATTCTGCGACTCACAACTCACAAATTACGCTCGTTTGGCTTCACCCATAGACTAACATAATATACGAAAATTGGGCAGTTCTGGAAATATTACATACATACGCGTCGAATTGATAACCTCCTTTTTTGAAGTCGGTTAAAAAGGATTTATAAAGCAAACAGCTTTAATAGAAATGTTTGTGTCTCTTTTAGACCCAGAGTGGATCTATTCTTCGCTAACGTGGCAAACGCGGACTCTATAAACATCTTGTGCTCAGTGACGGATTAACCCTTAAGGGCACCTTCTCCCTAAATTAGCAGGTCGATGTCTGTTCAGTGCGAATATCGACGAAAATGACATTAAAATAACATTCATATCAGCGCGCCTTGTTCGGTGGCGGTTACGACGCTCGCCGCGTCCATGATAGGGCGAAATAGGAGAAAAAACCTTTTTACTTAGATAAAAAATATTATAACTATTATAAACATGTATCCAATAATTTCCCTGTCAAATTTTAATAGTAATCGAACTGTCCATATTATTTTTTGATTGAGTCCCTGTAAGTCCTATAAAACTCAAAATGTTTTTAAAATCGAGGTTGTTTCGGATTTTTTTTTATCGAGTAAAATTATCTGTATTGTGTTTCTAACCAAAAAAGTCACTAGTTAAAATATGTATCTATACATGTATATATTTTTCAGTTTTTTTGAATGGCGCTTTCTTTAAAAATTACTCATTCTAGAAACGTGAATTTGGAAGAAGGGGCCCTTAATCAAATTAAGGCGCTACCTGGCAATTTCGACTAAGTTCAACCTCTATAAAGTCTGGTAGAACTTAAAGCACAATACCGAAAAAAAATTGTAGACTGGTCTTTAATCTTCAATTGCTCACGAGGATTTTTTTCCAAACTCCATAGGTTTTCAGAAAAAAAATGTACCGTGGTCATCGATTTTTCTGCAAATATTCTATTAACTTCGTAACCTGTTGGCTTAGAGCATTGAAAATTTTATATTTGATACATTATCAGTTACACAGTACACTACAGTTCCTCACGAGGAATTTTAATCGTCCATGTGAAAAGTATAATTTTCTCCTATTTCGCCCTATCAAGGACGCGGCGAGCGTCGTAACTGCCACTGTACAAGGCGCGCTGATATTAATGTTATTTTAATGTCCTTTACGTCGATATTCGTACTGACAGACATCGACCTGCTAATTTTAAGAAGGGAGCAGCCTTAAGCAATTGCCTAGGGGACGTCTGAGGGGGCACCAGAAGAGTAAAGGTTCGAAGATCGATTCTATTTTTTTTTTATGAAATAAGGGGGCAAACGAGGAAACGGGTCACCTGATGGAAAGCAACTTCCGTCGCCCATGGACACTCGCAGCATTAGAAGAGCTGCAGGTGCGTTGCCGGCCTTTTAAGAGGGAATAGGGGAGGGTAGGGATGGGAAGAGAAGGGAATAGGGGAGGGAAAGGAAGGGAATAGGGTAGGGGATTGGGCCTCCGGTAAACTCACTCACTCGGCGAAACACAGCGCAAGCGCTGTTTCACGCCGGTTTTCTGTGAGAACGTGGTATTTTTCCGGTCGAGCCGGCCCATTCATGCCGAAGCATGGCTCTCCCACGTTCTAGTTGAAATACTGAAAGGGGGGCCCACAGGCATAATCATTGCTTAGGCCTTAGGGCATCAAGTAGTCTTAATCCGTCACTGCTTGTGCTGTTCTATTCCTGCCAGTTCCATCTCGATTTTTTTATTAGGCCAATAATAATTATACTTAACCACCTAATTGAAAACAATATTGAGGTAAGCAATAGGCATATCTTAACGTGAACAGACCACCCATCGTTATCGCGGGCATCACGAGGGCAGCCGCTCGTCCCGGAGACGTATCTTATCGGGGGGCAAAGGTGGCCTTTACTGGCAGCTCTTTGTTTTGATCATCGACCACTTTCTTCCAAGAAAACAACCAAGGTTGTCGGTAAAAGAACGTCTTGGTTGTACAAAACATAAAACTATAAATCATGTACGGCATATAAGTAGCTTTTTGTACTGTAAAAAAGTTTACAATCAGTTTTTCTAAATGAAACTAGCTGCCAACATCAGCACCTGCCACCTCGGTACTCAAACTGTTCTCCCAAAGTCTGCATAATATTAGGATTTTAACAAAAACTCTAATGTTTTGCTACGTTTTGCAACGTCATTTAGAGGTACATACTCAAGTTGGCGAGCACAGATGCGTTATGTAAGGCGTGTTAGCCGTGACCCCGGCGCCGGCGCAATGTCGAGGCTGCGAGGGGAGCCGCCTTGAGCCGAGATCGCCGAGATTGGATAATAGGCGCTAACTCCACACCAAATTAGCCGTTTCTTTGAAGCGATAGCGGTTAGGTTCGCGAAAATGCAATTATTGCTAAGTGGCAACAGTCTCTACAATTTGAGGATCCTTTAATCTTGGTATGTTCTACAAAATTTTCCTTGACATCATTCTAGGTATATGGAGATCATCTGTAGACTGTACGGCTAGTGTTATGACACACAGATGCTATAGCTGACGACACGAGCTTCTGCATATTAACTACCGACAACTAGAGCTAGTGAATGGTGTCTGTTTACGCCAATTAGTAGGCACGTCGGCGCCTGGCGGTCGCAAGCGCTGCGCGTGCGCACGCCACTTGAGTTCGTTTGTGCATCCTGCGGGCCCGCATTGAGCCAATCGCATCCAATCACATTAATATCACGCACCGTGATCTCCGAGTCAACAGATCCATCGTTCGATCGCTCTATACTCTATAGTCTATTACAACGAGCTGGAACGTCCCCACTGCTTTCAGGAGCTGATCAGTCGAGCCCCAGAGTACCTTATTCATGACTCATGGGATACTTTTCATCCCGGAAAAATATACGGCTCTCGCGCTATAAATATAAATATCTGTGCAACGGGGTTGCGGGTAAAAAGTATATCTATTCAATGGATATGCTTGTTGCCATTTCCCAGTGTTTTTGCACTTGTCTGATACATTGGAGAAGGCGCTCGAAAGAGCAAGACAAAACAAAACATTGTATAGGTTATTCGTTGTGCAACTTTTTTTCGTTTTCGACGTTTTTTTTTTCTACACACTCACGTAATCCGTGCACGCTAGAGTCTGGACTGATAGGCTATTATCTTGTCTAGAGATAATTCGTTCACTGGATCATCGACCTTTTTTCGTTCAGCTCGAACGTAGAGAGAGAGACGACAATAGAACGCAGAATACTACGACTTTCATTGTAGCCCATCTTCTGTTCGAATTCGTTTACATTGAAATCCATACTAATATAATAAATGCGAAAGTCTGTCTGCCTGTCTGTTTGCCGAAAGGTATGGAGATACTCCGAGTAAAGGGAAAGGACATACGATACTTCTATCCCGAAAATGTGTAGAGTTACCGCGCGATAAACGAATTTGGTCGCAAGTAACGGAGTTGCGGGCGTCATTTAGTTATTTATATCTTCAGGACGCAAATGTCACAAATATCTTTAGGTACAATTCATTAAAAGTTGAACAAAGAATGAGAATATGTAAATGAAGCAGCATTTAGTTTTTGCCGCACCAGGGTAATTACAATCCATTAGTGTCGGGGCAGGAAGGTTTAATGTTACAAACATGTTTTCAGAGAATTCCACCTCGCTGCAAGTGACATCTGGTCATTATTTTTAAGCCCTTCACCTACACCTCTACTAATGTAGAGAAAAGATCTTATTGCTTGTTAACATCGATGAGGCTTCAAAACTACTGGACCGATTTCGTTAAAATTTATCACAGCTGTATGTAGAGTAGACCATGAAAAGGACGGATGGATGGATATCACGGAAAAATGTACGATACTCGCAAGATTCTACTTGGCGCGATGTTGCGCTTGCGATAAACACCCTTCTTAACACATAGTTCCTTAATATTCTCTTGTCATTTGTTGTATCATTCTTTTGTTTTATGATACTATTGTATTATGATATTTTAGTCGGATCTAGGAGTGTTTTGCCAACGACTCAAAATGGAAACTAAAAGGATAGGAAATGATTGATGAAACATCAGAGATATCGCTCTGATTCCACAGCCAATGACATGACAACATGGGTGCGCAACTGCAGCGCGTACAGCCGCTGTAGGACACCCTCTGCAAGAGTTTTAAAGGCGTTGACGACCTTTCAAAAGGGTCTATGTAACAACATAGTAGGGCCAAAATGACCGGTGTTAGGAGTCGCCGCACGGACGCGACCGGTTTGGCGAGAAAAAACACCCAGGGCCGCCAACACACTTAAAACTTTCGACAGGATTATTTAGAATCACTCAAACTGCTAGCGGTAGCCGGTACTTTCTAATGTCCCCCGTGCAATTATATTTCAAATGCAGAAGACACATTTATACCTCCGATGTAACAATTATCCTGCTTCGTTCACTTCGTTGCGCTAAAATTCGTTTGTCGGTCGGAAACCGTACATTTTTCCGGGATAAAAAGTATCCTATGTCCTTTCCCGGGACTCAAAATATATCCATACCGAATTGCAGCAAATTGGTTTCAGCGGTTTAGGCGTGGAAGAGGTACAACAGACAGACAGACACACTTTCGCATTTATAATATGAAGTAGGTATCGAGTATCGATGCTACAAACTGCTTGCAGTACATTTTAACGCCCCCGAGGAATGATATTTTAGAGCCCCCGCAGACTGCGGACATTTACTGGGCCGATTGGGGTCTAAGTACATTATATCAACCGATAATAATGTACTTAAACCCCGATTTGGTCAAACTATAGGCTGACTGAGGGCCTGTCCACATCTCCACGTCACGACGTCAACGTGGCACGGTACGTTGACATGACGTGCAAATTTACGTTAACGTAACGTAAAATGCACATCACGATATAGCAACATTGTACGTCGCCATGCCTTGTAAAACTGTTACATTCTTCACTACTGATCTAGATGTGGACCGCACAATACGTATTCTGCTTTTGCTATTGTTAAAAACGCAGAAAGAGAAGAAAAACGACGTGCATTTAACGTTACGTTGACGTAAAATTACACGTCACGTCAACGTACCGTGCCACGTTACCGCACCGTTCCACGTTGACGACGTCGTGACGTGGACAGGAGATGTGGACAGGCCCTAAAGGTATGTAGTCTGCGGGGGCTCTTAGGCCGACGGCACATTTATACCTCAAACGAATCTCAGACGTAACGAATATAATATTATGCTGCTTGAGAGTCTTGAGACTGATAAAGTGATATAACCATTTTAAAATTAAGATAATAAATAAGAACACAACTGTGTAGTAAAGTTATATCTCTTTAGATAACATTATAATAGCGTACCTTCGGTTATCACTTATCGGTAAAACAAGGGCACAGATGACTAAGACAAAAATGTTAACCACTTGTGCCTTTGTCTTGCCGAAGGTGCCATATATATGACCAATAACCATCACCATAATATTATAGCAAATTAACTCTACATTCCTACATATTATATACTAGCTGTGCCCCGCGGTGTTACCAGCGGTTTAAGTGATATATAATAAAAGACTTTGAAAAGTACCAATAATAGGGTCAAAACGGGACGATACAATATGGTTCTCATCTTCTAGTAACTTACCTGTTCTCCATGGATATAAAAGCATCGCTTCCACCAATAACTTGACCCAGAATGAAGGTGTGGTAGTGTACTATAGAAGTAACCTTTTAATGACAGTAGAGGAACCTTTAACCCTTCGATCGCGGATTCTTGGAAATGCTATTGTATTCTATTGTTGTCGCGACCACCGGTGCCCGTATGGGGCTTGATGAGTTAATAGAGAATGCGAACTGCCTAATGATCACAATCAACAAGGATACAGTCGCATTGGCTATTTATAGACCACCGGGATATAAAAATATTGATAAATTCCTACTATCTCTTAATAAAATCTTACTGGAATGTTCCAAAAAACGAAATATCATAATCATGGGTGATATTAATATTGATATAGCCAATGACAGCAGAGACTCTAATCACTCTGCGTATTTAGATCTACTAGCTTTTCACGGTTTATTACCGGCCTATACATGGCCCACGCATAATAAAACTTGCCTAGACCATACTTTTTTAAAGACCAAACAAGATGCTCTTTGTATTATACTCCCAACAACATTAACGGATCATTTTAGTGTGGCCTTATATCTAGCTAGCCTTCCAAAAACTAAACCTATTAAAAAAGTAAAACAATTAGATTACGATAGCATAAATAGAGACCTTAAGAAATTTGACTTTACTCCACTGTATTCAATCGATGATGCAAATGAAGCTGCAAATTTTGTCAATAACACACTTTATACGGCTATCCAAAATAATTCTAGAGAAGTAATAATATCAAATAGGAACACAATACTCAAACCCTGGATTACTCCTGGGATTCTGAGATGTATAAGAAATCGTGATAGACTGTACCTAAAAGTAAAAAAGTATCCGGACAATGACGTAGCTAAATCAACATATAACAGATATCGATCTTTCTGTTCCAAGCTATTAAAAAAACTTAAAAAAGACTACGAGAAAACACAAATTACAAATGCCGGAAAAAATACTAAAAAAATTTGGAACGTTGTTAAAGAAATTACCTACTCTAAGAAACCTGAAGACTATCCTCTGGAGCTAATAGATACTGATCAGCCCCAAAAAGCAGTAGATGACATAAATAGTTATTTTGCTAATGTCGGGAAGAATTTAGCCGAAAAAATTGTTAATAAGAACCCTCTAGCAGAATCAGTTACTCAGAATCCGACTTGTGACTCTCTCTTTCTTCTTCCAACCGATGAAGACGAAGTTGAGAGGTTTATATCTAATCTAAGGAACGACTGCTCGGTTGGATTAGATATGATTTCTAGCAGAATAGTGAAAATGAATAGCGACGTACTAAAGACACCAATAACTTATGTGTGTAATCTGTCTCTTTCAACCGGGGTATTTCCGAAAATATATAAGAAGTCGAGAGTACAACCGATCTACAAGAACGGTGACAAAGGCAATATAACCAATTATAGGCCGATTTCTATTCTTCCCACTCTTTCAAAAATTCTGGAACGCATTATAAACAAGGGACTAGTTACATATTTGGAAAATAAAAATCTATTATCCCCATAACAGTTTGGCTTTAGATCAAAACGATCAACATCTGACGCTGTCTTAGAACTAACTAATTATATTTCTACTAAGTTAGATTCCAAAATGAAAGTTATAGGCGTGTTCTTGGATTTAGCAAAAGCGTTTGACACTGTCTCTATCCCTATTTTAGTGAACAAACTTGAACGTATCGGTATCAGGGACATTCAGCTCAAACTAATGAAAGACTACCTCACGGACAGAACTCAATGCGTAAAGCTCGGAAACGTTATAAGTAAAGAAGTTCCGGTAACCTTTGGGGTGCCTCAGGGAAGCATTTTAGGTCCAACCTTGTTTTTGATCTATATAAACGATCTATGCCAAATTAAGCTCCCTGATGCAGAAATCGTTACTTTTGCCGATGATACGGCACTTCTCTTTAGTGGTTCCTCTTGGCATGAAGCATTTGCAAATGCCCAAAATGGGATAGACATTGTGACCAAATGGCTAAATAATAATATACTTACCTTGAATGTCGAAAAATCAAACTACATAACCTTTTCCATCAGACCTAATGATAAGCTAGATTCACGTCTGCGTTTAGTTTCGCACTCATGCTCAAACCCGTACGATAAAGGTTGTCAATGTCCTTTTCTTAAACATATAGAGTCCACAAAATACCTGGGTGTGATCATAGACAAAAATCTGAAATTTAATGACCATATCAACCTATTGGTGACAAGGATACGTCGTTTAATAGCTGTTTTTAAAGGCCTAAGACAAGTTGCTCCAAAATCTGTAATCAAAACAGTATACTATGCGCTAGGTCAGTCTCAATTGGAATACTGCATTACTTCATGGGGTGGCGTGTGCAAAACTACCCTTCTGAAACTCGAGCGAGCCCAGAGGTCACTTCTGAAAGTAGCCCTGTTCCTTCCATATTACCATCCAACTAACGACCTCTATTTGAAATGGAAGGTATTAACGGTCCGTCAACTCTTTGTATCAAAAGTTATTTTAAAACAACACCCACTTGTAACTTTTAATCCAAATCTACAAATCCGTCGAAGAGATAGAGTTTGTCATGTGCCTCTGTATAAAACCACCTTTGCCCAAAAATTTTTCTGTTTCCTTGGACCCAAGCTTTATAACAATTTAAATCGGATCTTAACCATATATCCTTTACACAAAACTAAATGTAAATTTACAGTCATGGATTGGTTGCAAAAGTTAAATTACAAAAGTACCGAAAATTTAATTCACACTAATAACTAGTTGTTAATTTAGTTTTAATTGTTTGTCTATCTTTTATCATTTTGTATGTCTCTTTCTTTTTTCTTTTTTTTTCCTATGTCTCTAATAATTCCGTAACTATTGAATTGTCTCACTGTATTGTCCGAGGTTGGGGACCTGGTGATTTGTACCACAGGCTTTTAGCCTAACACAAACACCAGCTCCTCACAGACCTATGTATGTACTATGCCAATTAAAAATGTTATCTAGCCCTTAAGACTGTTTGTGAGGAAAAAAATAAATAAAATAAAAAATAAATATTGGTTTATGGTAGTGATGATGATGATGATGAATTTCCGTTCTTAAAACAACGTCGAAACTCCCAAACTTGTATCTATAAAGAGTCAGGAGTTCTCTTAGCACCTTCCGAACCATGGTATATATCTTGGTGCAAAATCTTGCTTGTTGGTAGCATATGCTTAGAATACTGCTCACAAAACCGAAGTTACCACATGTTTCCATATAAATTTTGAGGAGTTCCCTCGATTTCTTATGGATCCCTTCATCAGGTCACCACTTTTATGAATATGGTACCAAATTGGGATGATAACCTATACACGAAAAGAAAAATCTCCTCCATTTTGAAAGTCGGTTAAAATTGTAGCCTATGTGTTATTCTGATGTATAAGCTATATTATTTTAAAGTTTCATTAAAATCCGTTCAGTAGTTTTTGCGTGAAAGAGTAACAAACATCCATACATCCATACATACATACATCCAAACTTTCGCCTTTATAATATTAGTAGGAAGTAGGACAATACAAATTAACTGTATAAAAGCTGCTGAGAACACTTTCTGTGACAAATACGAGACAGGCGACAGCTGTGTGTCAGAGCCCTGCGTGGCCCTGCCGCGGCCGGGCGATAGCACCGCATACGCATACAAGTTTCGCCCGCTGCTCGTTTTTTATTTCTCCAGCGAACCTCTCTAGTTCAACATGTATCGGTACTGTTACATTACTTCTAGTAGACAACATCTAGTTCGCTCATCATGGGCAGTGTGCATATTCTTTCCCGGGACTGACAGTATCTCCAAACAAAATTTCAGCAAAATCGGTTCAGCGGTTTGGGCGTGAAGAGGTAACAGACAGACAGACAGACAGACAGACAGACACACTTTCGCATTTATTATAGTATGGATGGATATGGATAACAAGGCTAAGGACGTGATTGGAGAATGATGTGCCATGAGAAATGGAATCATAGGCAGATGGCGGACCTGCCGCCTGCATAATTTGGTCAGGTCAAGTCAACGAGATGTAGTTGGCTGGGCAGTGGGCTTGCCGGCGACCAAGTTACTTAAATGTCCATCTATCTATGAATCTATTTCTCTGATAGTACATATTATATTTTTTCTCCCCAGCCGCGCCGTCTGGCGTGTAAAATTATCGCGTCGAAAAATCTTACGTTTCTCAACTTCATATTACTCCTGTCTTCATTCTTTTCCTTCCGTATTCCAAACAATATTGCAGCCTAACAGCCACCCTCGTCGATTTCTTTTGTAGGCTTCTAGTAATCAACCCCTTCTCCCCTGCGAATTCGTGCCCCTTTGATTACCGATCGCGAGCCCTGCGCCTAAAAACGTTGAAGTACCATACGTTGAAATACCGGAACTTTTTCGTGCAAAAAAACACAGGAAAATTGGCTCGGCGGTAAAGTTTGTTGTGCGTTCCGAACCGTAAACCAGTGGAGGTTCAATAAAGCTCGTTAGTATAAACTCTCTGTTTGCCTGCAGTTCGGCCCCCAGCCCCCTCCCACCAACCCCCTGTGCACACCTCAAACGAACGACTAGTTTACAGCTCGATATTCGGTTTACAGACAAAAAGTCCGATAGTGCAATTAACCACTTGTTCCCTTTGCATAGAATTAGGCATTATTTTTAACTTGATGCCGCCCACAACTCAGTTCCGCCAAAATTCGTTTATCGCGCGGGAACCGTACATTTTCCGGAATAAAAAGTATCCTTTCTCCAGAGTCCTTTCCCGGCAGGGGCGTAGCTACCGCCGTATATGCCGTATCAATTATACGGGGCCCCCGGGCCACAAGGGCCCCAAAGTGAATAGAAACTTTTCTTTTATTAAATTCACAAAATATGAGAAATGTAAAAAAGGCAACCTTTCCTAAGGTTGCCTTTTTTACATTTTGCCCCCAAACAAATTTAATATGGGGCCCCGCTAAGGCACGCTACGCTTCTGTTTCCCGGGCCTAAGTATTCGCATACCAAATTTCAGCAAAATCGGTTCAGCGGTTTGGACGTGAAGAGGTAATACAGACAGACACACTTTCGCATTTATAATATTAGTATGGACATTGGATTAAGTTAAAAGTTTCGAGTTTATAATTAATAGGTAAATTAATTACTTTGGCAAGCCAACATTTCTACTTTTTTTGCGTTTTTTTGTTGTGGAACGTTTACAAATAGTGAACTCATTAAGCTGGTTCCGCCGGTTTTCCCGCGGGCCGCAATTCTAGCTCTGTGCCATTCCATAGGTGAAATAATATTATAGAGATAGAACATCAAAAATTACATTTTTGACTTTTGTATTCCCATACCATACCCCCCTAATAAATATATTTATTTTTAAATTTCGTTTTTAGGGTTCCGTACCCAAAGGGTAAAAACGGGACCCTATTACTGAGGTCTGAGACTTTGATGTCTGTCCGTCTGTCTGTCTGTCTCCCGGCTGTAACTCAAAAACTGCTATAACTAGACTTCTGAAATTTTCACAGATTGTGTATTTCTATTGCCGCTATAACAACAAATACTAAAAACAAAATAAAATAAGTATTTACCGGGGGCTCCCATACAACAAACGTAATTTTTTTGGTCTTTTTTGCTCTTAATCAATAATGGTAGCAGGTAGGCACTTGAAATACTCACAAAATTCTTAATTATATTTGTTCTTTATTAATAAATAAAAAAATTAAAATAAAATTAATATTTAAGGGGGGGCTCCCGTACAAAATCACATTTTTTTGCCAACTTTCACTCAATAACGGAACTGAACCCTTCGTGCGCGAGTCCGACTCGCACTTGGCCGATTTTTAGTATTTCTTGATCAAATTTTTAGTATTTCTTGATAAAGCATCAAAAGAAGAAGACAAATTGTGAAATTTGTAGCTATTGCGGTTTTTGTGATGCAGCCGTGTAATATACAGACAGATGGACGGAAGGACAGCAAAGTCTTAGTAATAGGGTCCCATCTTTCTATACCTTGATTGCTGAACATTAATTTTAAACAACTGTGTTGAGATGTATTTGTATGACTGTCAACAAAATTGTTCTTAGCATGGAGAGAGGGCTTAGTCTGGAACCCTTCGACCCCAGGGACATGAGTCTAACTTTGAAGGAGCATAACAAAAAAAATACAAATGTTATCAAGCTGAAAATTTGGAAACACTTATTTTTTTACCGTTATTTCTTTATTCTATTAACAAAATTTGCAAATCTTTGACCTTGTCATCATCCCTATTGCAGGCGATGATGAATCTAGAAGTAATTTATAACATTAATTCGCATATTTATTTTTGAGTGTTTCTGCAGGTCAGTAGGAGCTTCTTGGCCTCCTATTATTTAAAACAAAAAATGTATTAAATTTAAGTTTTGAATGTTGTCACAATAAGTTGTTGGTGTATCTTTTGAATAAAATAAGAACTTCTGAAATCTAAATAGTGGAACTCTTGATTTTTGTTGTCATATAAAAGTCAACATTACTATGCATTACTGCCTATTACTATGATCTTGTTAAGATAAGGTTACTGTAATTATACTGGGAACATTAGGCCTGATTACACAAACCCAGTAGAGAGACGAGACAGTACCTTCAGAGCACATCCATAATAAACATACCAAGTGCTCAGCCGAGAGCACTGCCTCTCCACTCTACTCTTAGCTTAGCTAGCAGGCCCTTAGGTATCCCATAGTCAAAATTTGCAGTATATTGAATACCATAGATGAATAATTGATCAATACATTGACTGTACTGCTAATTTAAAAAATGTCTCTGTCTTGGGGATTCAGATTTAAAGGGCACAAAGTTAGTCTACTGTATGATATTTATATTGTACTATAATGCTACCAGTCAGTCTTGTACATTGCTCTTTAGAAAGCAATGTACAAGAAAAAGGTACACATCCAGTTATCAAGCCAAGTATGATAATATTGTATTTGTATGTGGAAAAAAATAAGACCTGAAACATATTATAACAGAATTTATCTATCATGATTGACAAAAAAAACGAGTATATCAGACTTTTGTGTTCATAATGGCAAAACAGCTGATATCCCATGTTGAACAATGGTCTTGTCAAAGTTTTTGCCCTGTCAGCTTGTAAATGTAATTCAAAACCTCCAAGCCAGGTATCCGGTTGTGTTTAAATATTTCCTCGGTAATAATATTATTCTTATTTGTTAACACTAAACAATGCAATCCTTTTCAAAATTATATCTCGAAGAGTGAGGACGGTTTTTGAATGAAGAACCTGAAATTATCGACTCGAGGGCCGGAACTTACCCAACTTGATGTTGAAATTGTCCCCGAGGGCTGCGGCGGCCAGCAGCAGCCCCAGGGCCGCGGAGACCGCGGGAGACCGCATGCTGCCCTCTATTCAGACCACATCCACATCTTCGCCGGCTCACTCCACAATTAAACTCGCCAGTTTAAATTGCGCCGAGTATATTTGTAACAAAGCGCTTCTGTAAGCCGGCGCGCAGTCGGGAGCTTTCCGAAATAATTAATGTTTTTATTTTCAATTAAAGGCTTTTACACTATTAGTCCAGAGTGAAATAAGTGAAGCCGTAGCGCATATTAGTGGTTATTTTAAAGTGTATATATACACAGTAAATATAAACCCGAAAAGCTTAATTTTAATTTGCACCGAAAATATTATTCTTGGGCAGTCGCGTCTCGCGTCGCCCACGCCGAGCAAAAAACTAACCGGTGTTGCCAGTTGCCACTTGCCAACCAGAATTTTCCTCGTACACACTACACAGGCCACAGCTTGGCAAAAAAGTGTCTGATACTGCATTAATTACACATTCGCGTTCGCCATTCGCCTCGTCATCGACGAAGCATTCGACGAAACATTCGTATACGAATGCTGTCGCGAACTACTGTTCACACATTCGTGGGCTGATTCATTTTGACATTCGCACACGAATATGGAGGACGTGTTCATAAGATAGCGATGTTGAATGAAAAATATGAAATTTATGAAAGCGATATTTTGGGTACCAAATGAGCTCTTCCTTTTTATAAAATTCTAGAAATTCTGAAATTCGCCCTTCACTCCACTCCATTTTTAATACATAATAATAATAAATACTAATAATAATAATAAATAATAATATTAATAAATCGTTAATAAAAACCAAAATATATTTCCTTATTCTATTAGCCTGCCAAACTGCATATTATTAGTTTGTCGGCGGGCTACGCACTCATAAATACTAAGAACTAATAAATAAAATATTAAATATGTACTTTAACAACAAATTAATATAATCTTTTTGTATGTATATTGTATAAATGTTATAAATTATCTTAAATTATGACAAAAGTTTACACACAATGGTACACGTATGTGGTATTAGTAAGAAAAGAAACGACTGTTATAACTAATAACATTGTACTAACATTATTATAATAATAACATGATATAACATTATAATTTATAATATACACTGTACTAAAAATAGACTTATATTCAGTACAGTGTACTTATAAAATAATATGTATGTTCAGCTTTGTACACGTCGTGTACGGTCGGACGCAGTCGGACGCTAGCTGTCAACTGAATGCAGGCGAATGTGTAAACAGTAAGTTCGTGTTCGCTATTCGTGCCCTTTGATTCGCGTCCGAAAAACCGCTCCCAACGCGAATGCCACGAATCGCGAGGCGAAGTGCGAGGCGAATAGCGAGCGCCTGTTTACACATTCGAGTTCGTTATTCGCCTCGTGATTCGCCTCGCTATGGGTTGTTTTCTTTTTTAAATCTCCACCAGGCAGCGCCACTTCTTACTTTCTTCTTCTTAGACACTTCTAGATTTTCTATTGGTTCCCCACTGATCTGAAATTATCTGCAGGTTGGCATCACTGACTACATATTGGTTGTGTTTCTAAAAATTTCAGTGTACTGTCAAGTGTGACATATAAATAAAAATATCTTAAACCTAAGCGATCATTGGCCTAAGCGATTAGGCCAGTATACTGGTAACAGTTTAGGAACACGCTGACATAATATAATACTTGTCAAACTGAAAACTGACAACTGAAAGAGTTTTTTTTTTTTTTTTTATGGCATGCACCTAGTACATTGCCAATGACGAACGGGAACTGAAAGAGTTTTGGCGGGCATGTTACTTTAACACTTCTTCTACTTTTTATTGTTGGTGTGGTTTTTATTATTTTTTTCCCAAATTGTGTTATTTGGGTTTTTGATGTTCATTATTGGTAAAATATTAGCCATTAAATATCCGTTATCGTGCACAAGTGCAGGTAAGATGTTGTCAAAACCAAAATTTATAATTTCTGTGACATTTGGTGTGAATAACGATAAATAGGGCTATTTCTTCCGTGAGTTTCAACTAAAACATCATTATAATAACTTTATTATTCTATTCCTTGGAATATCATTGTGTCTTTTTCAAATTGAAATGTATCAAGTTTTACATTATTTTGCCCAGTTTTATAGCAATTATTGATGATATTACCTGGTATTTTTCCGATAGTTGTCTACCCATACGCCATCTAGTTACTAAAATGGAAACTGTTTGACAATCAAATTAAAAAAATAAGAAAATGCCCCATTGATTGTATTTGGTTTTAACGAACAAGTTTGGCCTGTACTCAATTTTATACATGTTTATATTTAAATTGAACATGTTTATTAAGCTGAAAAAGCTTGTTTCTATAAGTTATGTTGATTCCCTAGGTTAGAAAAATTTAAATCAAAATATCTTCTAAAATTGTGAAGTGAAAAAGGGCCCAAATTGATAATTATTTTTATAATTCACTAAAGAATAATATGTGATTACTGATTTAAAAAAATATGCAGAAATAAAAATGTGCTAGGGAATCAACTAAATAATCCAAATCCGGAGAAATGCCCATAATAATATTACTAATTCTGCTTATTTTTGTACAAAAATAGACAATAATTATCACTAGGCAACACTAACTGTAAAATGTCATTGCGAAATTAGGGATGTCTATGTGTCACGTAAAACAATCAATAAAAATATTTTTATATATTCTATAGTGTATACAATATTAATAGTTGGAGCAGAGGGCGCTACTAGCACATACAGTAAATAATCCAACCAAAATCTGGCATATTGCACACGTCATTAAATGCGAATTTTGATAGAAATGTTGTGTCGAACAAAACTTTTCGTTTGACGTTTACAGTCTATGCTGGTGCCACACCGTCTAGCGTTAAAACATTGCAGTAATATATGAATATCCTATTGTAATATTCTCCTATTTCAATGTGTCGAGCGTTTGAGACTCTAGAGTTTAGACGGAAGAGTCTAGACCAGCTATACTCAACCTGCGGCCCACTGAGACTTTATCAGTGGCTCGCGTGAAGTAAAATAATTTTGAAATTCACGCAAAGTGGTCGTAGAAGTCGTAAAAAATTTTCCACTTCTAAATCGCTTATTTTGAATAGTTAATAGATATATATTAATAGAATATAATCAGACGTTACTTTGCGGAAATCTATAGCTTAAAGTTTAATATTATTATTATTATTTTTAGCAAAACCCCAACCTGTAAGTGAATAAGTGAGTGTACCGTGTACGCATAGGCATGCGTTACAGTACCTCCTTCCTTTCCCACACTGCCTATGCATACACTCGCATGCAAGAAAGTGCAAACACCACCACCATACAAGCAATAATGTTAGTAAATTCATGCTGTTACCACAATGCAAGTTGAAAACCTCGTTTCCATCGACGCGCGTTTCCATGTGAGTAATATAGTATTCGTTGCGCGTTTCGCTCCAACACCGGAGCATCCTCAGGATCTGGACTCTACGAACAACGTCCATCAAGCTCGTTTTTTTTTAAACATCGACCATCGTAAACGTTAATTTATCGATTAGCAACAGTCGATACCAAGTCGATACTCGATAAATTAATACACAACGCTAGTAAGTAAACAAGAGTGTGTTCTTAAACTCTAACGGCCGTTCCCAATATTTGATCTATCTCTGGTTTTGCCCTACTAGAGATAGGAATAGCTCTCATTAGACATTAGAGACATATTTTATGTCTGCGATCGGTCGTATCACGTATGTCAAACCAGAGATAGATTGAATATTGGGAACGGCCGTAAGTAACATACTTATCTCTGCTATCTGACCCGCGGCTGCCAATCAAATATCGTCCAATCGCTCTTGAGTCTTGCCCACTGACCTCCATTATACAAGTACGCGTACTTGTATAATGGAGGTGGTCTTGCCATACTTTGACCGAGTAATCTGGCTGGTTTCCACCCAATATCTTCTGTCAATGTCACTGGGAAAATACCAATTTACGTAGTAACTAATATCTGATCTGTGATACCAATTTGTTGAAAATTTTTGTAAATAAATTGATTGCAGCCTATTCTTTTTGGATAAATTTAAAATAAACGGTTTGTAAATTACTAAAATATGAAATTATAATTTAACTAGTAAGAGTCCCTTACTACAAAAACCATTTTGCTAAATATTCGCGGACAAAACCATTTTGTGGTTATGTAACCTTAATGCTGTTAAAATTGCCTGTAAATTATTTGTTATAGATGGGCGGGCACGGCCACGGGCACGGGCCTCCGTATGTTGTTACCAAAGCCAGCGATTACTCAATTAAAGGAATATGGGAGCTGGAAGAGCTAGAAAAAGCCCTCGCTCGCAAAGGCTTAAAAGACCCATGGATCAGGTAAACACTGCCGTATTTTGCATAAAACAGGCTTTGATGCATCCAGTGGCATATTCGTACTTCTTACTTGTATTATATATTATTATAATTAATAAATAAATCTTTGTTTCCGACTTTTCAAATCCGTAGAAACAAACCACAATTAAAGTTTACCATATTTAAAAAAGCGTTTTAGTTTATCATGTTATTGATCAGTCGACAGTAATAATATAAATATTACAGAAATGAAGCCTGGCGTTATAGCCCAGCATTTGGTACAAAATGGATGAGAGCTCGTAAGCTGTTCTTCCGCGGCTTCCCCCTGGGACTGGGGCTGGCCATAGCTACCGTAGCCCTCGGCAAGTTGTCCGGAGACGATCATCATGGACATGGACATGAGAGCCACTAAATCATTTTAGTAATAAATATAGTATGTTAATATTATAGAACTTGTTTTTAATAATTTTACTGTGATTTGAGCTTTTCTATTTGAGAAACTTGAGCTAGTTTAGCACAGCCAAAACTGCTTGATTTTATGTAAACAGTTATTTGTGTGTGGTAAACATTTAGATCAAAGTAAACTTAAATACTCCACAGTTTTTAGACCTAAAAAGAAAAAGTGTAGGTAGAACAAAGTCAACATTTCATTTAAAAAAATATATTTATTAAACTTAATTAAAAAAGGGTGTTGTAATGCTATGTAGTTCTGGGCTTGCAGTCGTCATAGCATGGCCTCAGGTAGATGAAGTTCTTTTTGGCAGGATTGCAGTGCTCGTGACCCTGTAAACAAGACTGTTAAAACAACTGTTAAAAAATTCACCCTATCAATAAATTATTGATAGGGTCAATTTTTTAAACTTTGGATTTGAGGTACCATGCTGTTTCAAAACTATAATATAGTACTTATTTAAAAGAACCTCGCAATTGGATTTTGTTTGTACATTAGGACAATATTCAATATGGCGCTTCAGTGATTGTTGAATCATGCAAAAGATTGGTAATACATAAATTATGTGCATATTATGAAGATATTTCAGCAGATATCTACTTTTGAAGTCTGATTATTATTACTAGCTGTTTGTGACTCACTGCTGGGCAAAAGCTTTCGCAATTTTTAGGGTTCCGTAGCCAAATAGAAAAAAACGGAACCCTTATAGATTCGTCATGTCTGTCTGTCTGTCTGTCTGTCCGTCCGTATGTCACAGCCACTTTTCTCCGAAACTATAAGAGCTATTTTATTATAAGTATGATTATCAAATTAAAATTTAATACTGTGTCTCTCAAGCTACAAACTGTTGCTCGGCACAAATCAAAACAATAATAGGTTAAATCTAGGGATTGCAAAAAACGGATTTTGAAAAAAATCCGGTTTTTCGGATTTTTTCATGCTCAAATCTGTATAATCCGGATTTTTTTTTTAATTTTTGTTTTTTTTTTTTGATAAATTGCTTTAAATGCGAGTTATTTTCTTATAATTTCTTTATTAAACATTCATTTTAAAAAAGCAAAATCAGACATCTTAAAAAATTATCATTTTACTTAAAGTTAGTGATTTTCACATGGGTGTAATAAAGTAAGAAATTAAGATATCAGTATCTGGTAATTAAAATATTCATAACAAACTATTTACATACGTGGAATTTAAGTTAACTAGAAAAGCTCAAAACAATCTTCACTTTATCGATGACACATCCTACAGTCGCACATCATCAAGTTATGCTCCAAGATCTTAGCACTACATGTCTAGAGAGAGGTGGGACTTACAATAAACAGGTCTAAGACACAAACAATGATTAACAGCAAGAGATGTAGGGTCGAGCTCGAGGTAGACGAGCAAGAAATCCACTATGGTAACTACTTGGGCCAGTTAGTTTCTTTGGACAAACAAACAAGGAAAGGCAGAGAAACTGTAATCCATATTGCGCTCACAAACAAGAATCAAAGTCGTAAGAGTCAAGACGGCCAAGCTAAAGTGGCATTGGGCTGGCCACGGTATTCACATGCATCTAGGCCGGATATCTACAGAGTGGGTACCTAGGCCTAGGAAAAGATAGCGCGATGCTCTGGAGGCATTTCATTTTCTCTCCGAAGGCAGATCTTTTTAACCCTTAAGTCACGACGACCCTTAAGGATCCATTGTGACTCCTTCGTATTAGAGTACCGTCCCCCAGGGCCCGATCGAACCCTGCCATCCCCAACCCAGTGCTGCTCGTAATTGAACGATGTGGTTTGGATTGGTGCCACAATTTCCTCTTTAGTATAGTAGGAAAGTTTCTGCTCAGTAGTAGAGTGGAAGATTCAAAGAGAAGGTGAATAGGTGTCTCGTCCTTCTACTGAATTTGCAAGTCGTAATGCCAATAACACCTATTCTGTAAAGGTGCTTGTTGAGCTTACAGTATCCAGTTAGGCTTCTAGTAAGGATTTTTATTTCGTTCCTACTTATGGTGAGTATCAATTCGGAGAGTTTTTCTTAAAAGCCAGGAAATCTAATGCCTTAGAATGTTCAACCCCATTGCTTTTCACTTACGGCCGTTCCCAATATTCAATCTATCTCTGGTTTGACATACGACCGATCGCAGCTAACATTGAATTGACATAAAATATATGACTCTAATGTCTAATGAGAGCTATTCCTATCTCTAGTAGGGCAAAACCAGAGATAGATCAAATATTGGGAATGGCCGTTAGTCTGCGACCCCATTCCTTGAGTACTTGCTTTGTAGTACAGGGAGATATTCTAAAGACCGTTTCTGGGCCGTATATGAGACTCCCAGCCCCAAGCTCCAGCTCGTCAGCGGTTTCGTTGCCTGGGACGTTACTGTAACCCGGGACCCATACTAGTCGGACCTTCCAGCATGTTTTACGTCTCAACACAATCCAGAACGAATTAGAAGAAATTTCTGCTGCAGTCAGTACTTTAAGTGGAGCTTGACTGTCAGAGAAGATGACAATATTTTTATTAACTAGGATCTAGGCTCTCTAATGATGAACCGACGATTGCGAAGTCTTCAGGCAAAAACACGGTTGCAAACTCCCCCCTGGAGGCATAATATCAGCTGGGCTGGAAAACGGTGATGCTGGACTCTGGAGCGATATGATAAGAGAAGATCCTGGGGTAGCTTTGCCCAGCATTTTGATAGTATAGGGCATAGGCTATTGTACATAATAAATAAGTAATTGATCATTTAAACTTTAAATCAACATTTTTTTATAATATTATACACTAATACGAAGTACTGACTTAGGTATTTATTGACCACAAAAATTTGTCATAGCGACTTTAAAGAATCGTGGATTTCTGTGTCAGATATCACATGATAAACCTAAATTAATATTAGCGTACGTAAAAGCTTATTTCTTATAATTTTAGCTAATATTTGAAAAAACCGAACCGTTTTGTAGACCCAAAAATCCGGATTATCCGGATTTTTCGGATTTCGAAGTATCCGGATTGCAATCCCTAGTTAAATCATACTTCATAAAGAATAAGGTAAAGGAGGTAGAAAACTAACCTTGGACCAGTCATATCCGGCAGCATATGCGAAGATCTGTCCATTGTGGTTGAAAGCGCACTTGGTGAGCGGCTGGTCCAGTAGCTCCGAGGATTTGAGCTTGGTGCGCGCGTCCTTGTCCCAGAACGAGAACGAGCCGTCCGAGCCGACCGTCGCCAGCGTGCCATGCACCGGGTGGAACGCTATGTCGTTGACTGCGTAAATATCCTGAAAATTAAAAGTATATACCTTCACAGCGTAAAGCAAGTTTCACGTCTAAATATAATTTTCAGAGCAAAGTTGTGCTAAAAAACCAAATAACTATGCGAAGGCAACGCCGAAACGCTCGTGTTAGAGGCCAAGACTCAATTTGGGTTGCTGCGCCGCAGTAAGTAAGCATTTCAGCTGTAAATGTTCAGTTTTTCAATCCATACCAATATACTAATAATACTATAAATGCGAAAGTGTGTCTGTCTGTCTGTTACCGCTTAACACCCAAACTGCTGAACCGATTTTGCTGAAATTTCGTATGTAGATACTTTGAGTTCCCAAAAAGGACATAGGATACTTTTTATGCCGGGAAAATGTACGATTCCCGCGCGATAAACGAATTTTGGCGCCTGGGAATTGCGGGCGTCATCTAGTTACATGGTGTACCTGATATCCACCAGGCGTGCCGGCAGACCTGTGGCACTTGAACGTGAAGTTGTCCTTGGGGTTGGTGGGGTTGACGTACTGTATCGCCACCCTGCCCTCCACGCTGCCCAGCGCGTACCCCGTCGGCTGCTTAGTCTTCTTGTCCTTGAAGATGGTGATGCAGCGGTGCTGGTACTTGAGCGGGGACTCCACCCGCTTGTACTCCGTGGGCTTGCCCTCCAGCGTGTAGAGGCAGATGCCACGGTCCGCTGTGCCCACTACTGCCATAGGGTAGTCCTAGGATACATTAGTAACGTAAACTCGCGCGAATTCGCGCGCCATTTTAATTTCTCAGAAGTAATGTGTGCGTTAACGCTATGGAGTTAAGGTTGAATTTGTTATGTTCAGTTTTAATTTCGAGGTAATTCGCTTCGACTCTGCGCTAGTATAAATTGACCATTTGAGTCTTTGAGACATTAGTCTCAAACTCTCAACTTAAAATATTGTATGTAATAAATACTTTAAGACGCTACTAGGACCATGGTAATGAGTTAACTGGTCAACACACAGGACATTCTAAAAGTATTTGTTGCAAATTTATATACAAATACTTACAACAAAAAAAAAAAAAAAATGAAGTGCACAATATGCAAAATCATTTTTATTGTTGACTTTACAGCAATAACAAAATTTACAAAACCTAAAATAATACTTACAACATCTGCACAGTAACACCTCTCAGACAGATTCATTGTCATTATTGGTACAGCACTCCGAGTATCCCAGAACTGCAACAACATTATTATAGTTAAAATTACAAGTAGGCAGTTCAATTCATACAAAATGGCTAAGAGACATAAGGAATGTCACCCCAACTTAATGAAACAACTTGGATCTTAGGCTCAATTTACACCGCTGCAGAATGGAACGGAATGGAAGCGTCAATCTCGCTTAATGTGAGGAAATTGACACCGGAGAATTCGCGTTCAATTTTCTGGCTCGTATTTAATTTGTGTGTTATACTGTTGACATAAAGTTCATTGTGGTGTGTACAGTTCCGTTGCAGAAAGTCGGTTCCATTCCATTCCGCGCCGATATAAATTGAGTCTATAATGTGTAGCTTTTCAGACGTTACAGATACAAGGATTAGCATAATATTATGTCTGGAGCTAACATTTTTCTAAAGTTTAATGCTTAAATTAAAATCCGTAAGCGATAAAATATCTCCTACAGAGAGAGATCTATGATTTACCTTGAGTGTTTTATCCCAGGATGCTGTCATGAGGCAGGTGTAGTTCGGTGCTTTGATCCAATGGCATGTTTTTACAGGAGCATCGTGTGCAGCCACCTGCAAAATTACAAAAACAAATTCAAACAAATTCACTTTCCATTACATCACCATGGTACTTTGTTTAAAAGAAACCACTTATATGAGCTTTAAGTGGTGTGAGGCGTCATAAATAGAAACAACATTTCGGATAGATTTCACATCATTTCAGTTCTTAAAGTAGGACGTGGTATTCTCGTTCGATTGTTTAAGTCTCAAAAGCACTATTCAAATTGAATTCAAAAACTTAACAATCAATAAATGCTTACTATAGGTCTACCAGAATCTGATGGCAAAAAGTGAGAAAGTAAATTGACTCTAGCAATACTGGGGTGGTTGGAATAAAACATTTTAATCCTTTTTTTTCCTTATAGCGGCTGATCCTGTGTGTGAAACATGCAAATATATAAATTTATCCAATGAGCAAGGATATTTTTTGAAAATCTGCTGTCAAAATTTGCCATCAGATTCTGGTAGACCTATACTTAGCATTCACCAATAACAGGAACAGCTGAACCTCAACAATGGGTTAGTGGTGATCATGAGTTCCTCTCACCTGCAAAGTCTGATTAGCAGCCAGGTCCCAGCACTTGACGCTCTTGTCTGTCGAGGCCATGAATACCTTGGACCCATCCTAGACAAACATCACATATTACTTTTAACATTTCTTATATTTTTTTAGTTATTTATAAAATTTTTGAAGGAGGTCGCTCATCAAAGCAGCAGCCTAAAATATGTAATGATATATTTTTATAAATATAGACTCTTACATCATGCCATGCGACATCTAGAATTGGTCCATCCATGCCCTGAGCTGCCTTTGGCACCGTCTTCCCGGAAGCTTCTACCTCCCAACATCTTACCTGAAAAAATCACTCTTATGTTGAGATGTAGGAAAATAAAAGCGGTAACAATAAACTGCATACTCATAAAAATAATATCTATATCGGAATATAATATTACCTTCTTTTTTGGAAGTTGAATTTAGCAATTTACTAGTAAAACTGTACACTTCACTGTACAGTCCAGGGGACATGAGAGAATGTGAACTAAAACACCTTGGTGTTACATTTGTCACTGCACAGTTAAATTACATAATATATAGTGAACTCAAAACTGCACAGTTTACCTGAGACTGCACAGTAGTAATATTAGCCACACAGTTAACATAAAACAATCTACAAAGCACGAATGATCCTAGAGGACATTCCACCAAAACTAGGTACTTCCTATGTATATATTGATATTTGCTCTAAGTAAAGTGGCTATTACTATATCATATGATCCCTATCCCAAAATTTGAGGCTGGATCCACGCCTGCAGGCTACTGTAGTAGTGGTATTTTCTCAGATGACTGACGACAAGGAATAAGTTGTTGAATTACCCGGCAGTCCCAGCTCCCGGCTATGAGGAAGGTCTGTGGCACAGAAGGCGGCGAGAACTCCAGAGCCGAAACTGTGTCTTCAGGTGGTGAGGCCACTTCCAGGTCCTTGTTCGGGTTGCCGCCCGCGGCGCCGATTTGATTGAACATTTCCTCTGATCTTTACTTTCCCTGACTGTTATAGATAGAAGTTGCAAAGATTAAAAACATAAACCAAACACGGTTAGCGGCTTGCAATTGTTTTGAAATTAAAAAAATATATATACGTTCTTTGGCGCGAGCAATTCTACAGCGAAGCTTTTTATATTCAAGTTTTAGATACTAAAAGACGATTTTAATCGTTAATTAAGAAATATGTAACAACAAAAATATTCAAATGCCGCACTGCACGCACAGGTGACAGGACCAAGTGACCAACAAACAGGGTTGCCAATGCTAATTATCAGATTTCCCCAAAAATCATGGTCAAATTCCCCAAATTGGGGATAAAAATTTTGCTGATTCCCCACAAATTCCCCACACATGTTTTTTTTTTAAATGAATCAATATTATACTACCTGAGTGTAATTCGCATTACTATAATTATAATTAATAATAATAAAAACTCAAACAGTTATCATGATTCATGATTCATGATCAATAAGTTTTATTTTATTTGTTATACGCTACTTTCTTTATTTTTTCGTACAAGGACCTTCAGCTGAAAAAAACACTAAAAAAAAATAAGAAAAGTAGGTAGCAAAATTTATCAAACCGTTCACACGTGTGACGTAATGCCGTGACCAATGGAAATAGCGATACATTTTTTTTAAATAGATTGTTGAAATAATACCCCTATAATAATATTTAAAATATTATTTTCCATATTTTGTGGAAGGCATTTTCTTTGAAGGGTTTAACTTGACACCGTCCCCTAGTTTTTAATTCCTTCTCTTTCAGCCAGAAATTGTAAAAAGCCAGCGCATTATATGTGAGCATCAGACATCAAACGTAATCCCTTTGATTATAAGCAATATTGTCAATCTACTACAATAAATCGATTTTAAAAATGTTCGATGTGTCAATGTAGAATGATGAAATATTTGCTAATTATTGAAAAAGATGTCAAAATATTAAAATCCCCGCATTTTCCCTACATAATGCCAATCCCCAACGAATCCCCAATCAACTTGAAATTCCCCGCAGTTTGGGGAATTCCCCACAAATCGGCAACGCTGCCAACAAAATACTGTCTTTGACACTGACATTGACAGTTGACAACAACCTTTCTTTTTTTTTTTCATTTTAAAACAAAATTTGCCAACACTGATACTGGCTATTCCTCAAGGGAGGCCATTTTTAAAAGAAGAAGAAGAAAACAAAATTCTCGTACTTCAGAGTTCAGGCTGTCTTCAGAGTTCAGCATCGTTTTACAAAATCGCCGAGTCAAAAATATAAATCGTCAGTGCAGCTAAGTCATGACTTTGACATTGGCAACTCACCAAGGAGCCATTTTCAAAAAGAAGAAGAAGAAGTCATGACTCATGAGACTTTCACTTTACAAAAAAAGGACGCTTTTGCAAGTCGCAGGCCGCAGCGCCATTAATAAAAAAAACAAGATTTACTGCTAGATCAGCTGATTGTCAACTTTGAAGTGTCAAGTTGCCTCATAAATCAAAATTCTAAATACCTACTGGCTTTTGCTAGTTGTTATTTTACAAAAGCTTTTATATTAATTTATGTTCCTGTTAAATAGTAACCAAACCTAAATCAGTTTTGATTTTGGAAAAACTGAACTGTTAGGCGTGTAAAATGAATACTACGGAATATGTTCAAATAAAGGACCTGAAGCCCGGACTGAAGAACATCAACGCCGTTTTTATAGTCCTGGACGTGGGGCCGCCGACGCTGACGAAGGAGGCGCGCGAGGTGCGCACGCTGCGGGTGGCGGACGCATCGGCGTGCGTGAACCTGTCGGTGTGGGACGAGCCGGGCGCGCTGCTGCAGCCGGGCGACATCGTGCGCCTCACGCGCGGCTACGCGTCCCTCTGGCGCTCCGCCCTCACGCTGTACTCCGGCAAGTCCGGGGACATACAGAAAGTTGGAGAATTTTGCATGCTGTTCAACGAGCAGGTCAACATGAGTGAGCCGCAGCCCACGCCGCCGCCGCCCGCCAACCCGCCGCAGGACAGGAGCAACGGGACACACCAGCCGCCCCGGAATCTTTCCCAGTCGCAGACTCCCTCCACCGGACCTTCCTTAGCCCCGAAGAACGAGAGATTCACCCCAAACAATCAGGAGCACGGAAACAAGCATCAGCACAAAACATATGTGCGGGGTCGGGGCCACCAGCGGGGGAACAACAGGAGATAGCTGACTGAACACTTCTAGGATATTATATTAATATTATTCTCTATGATATTAGGTATTGAAGTTGAGAGAGATTTCCATTAGGATATATATATTAACAACAATTATTTTTTCATCAGTGTTTCACCTTTGTTATGTCAATGAATATTGAATACAGAAGCACCTTAGGGTGAAGCCAAACGAGCGTAATTTGGTGAGTCGTGAGTTGCAGAATTTTGGTTGGCAGAAATTCTGCTGCATTTTATACGTGGGAGAGCCATGCTTCGGCACGAATAGGCCAGCTCGACCGGAGAAATACCACGTTCTCACAGAAAACCGGCGTGAAACAGCGCTTGCGCTGTGTTTCGCTGAGTGAGTGAGTTTACCGGAGGCCCAATCCCCTACCCTATTCCCTTCCTTTCCCTCCCCTGTTCCCTTCTCTTCCCATCCCTACTCTCCCCTATTACCCTATTCCCTCTTAAAAGGCTGGCAACGCACCTGCAGCTCTTCTGATGCTGCGAGTGTCCATGGGCGACGGAAGTTGCTTTCCATCAGGTGACCCGTTTGCTCGTTTGCCCCCTTATTTCATTAAAAAAAAAAAACTTACATAGAAAATTCCTACTTCATTCACACGAGCGTAATTTTGTGAGTCATGTACAACAGTATGAAAAATAATTTATGCGACTGAAATTCTGCGACTCAAAGCTTAATTTTATAACTCAAAAAATCTTATGAGTTATAAAATTACGCTTGTTTGGCTTCACCCTTAAGCAATGTGCTCCAAGTTCTATATACATTTTCAATTTTGGATAGATTTTACAGTAATCCCTAGAACTTTTTAATGATTCTGATGGTAATTATGATTATTCTGTTAAATATCCTTTAATCCTTCAATCGCGGATTCTTAGAAATCTATTGTTATTCTATTGTTGTCGTGGTCGCCGGTGTTCTTATGGGGGTTGATAGGTTAAATTATTAAATAACAATATTATGAAGTCCAATAAGTAGGTATCATTGTATAGTACATAATATTATTATTAGATATTGTATGTATACTTTAAATTGAGTTGAATGGAGAAACTGTAAACTCTCTCATAATAATTATTAATAAGTACCTATTTAAACTTTAACATAGTAATAATATTTTTATTCATAAAAAAATAATGCAATCTTACATTTTATGCATTGTATGAAGCAAATTTCTGTGTGTGTACTTTGAGTTTTTGCAGTGTTACCGAATCTCAAAAAGATTTATACCCAAACCTAAAGAAAGCATTTATCTCTCTCATATGAATTATAATATTATCATACTTCAAAGTTCAAACTAATTTGTTTATGTCTGGAGCTATTTTGACAAAATTAAGCATGGAGTTAGCTGACATCCTAGGACCTAGATCGACACAATATTCTATCTACATTTTACTCTGGAAAAATGTATCATTCCTATAGGAAAATCAATGTCATATCCTGCCATATCACAATACTTCATACATCATCTTTACACTACTATATAATAAAGCTCTAACAAGTATACCTGTATTAGATTTAATTTTTGAAGTCTTGTTATAACTTATAACACTAAGTATCAATTTAAATAAATATTTAAATAATTAAATAAAGGCGAAAGTTTGTAAGTATGTGAGTGTGTATGTTTGTTACTTATTCATGCTTAACCGCATGGAGCGTTTTTATAAAATATCTTATTACCATGAGAAAATCGATGAACGTCAAGTATTCACAAAATACGGAATTGTATTTCTACTTTAATAATTAATTATTAATAATAAAATAAATATTTAATTCCCGTACCAAAAGACGCCATTATTTGCCAGAACCCTTCTATTTAAAGTTAAGTTGAAAGTTAAATCGCGCCCAATTTCCAAGACTGGGCAGATAATTATAAAGGAGAAGGGGCATATATTTTTGTAGGGAACCCGTACCCAAGTTGCAACATATCTACACATAATTTCATACACATCCATGACCCGGGAACACTGAATATTTTTTGTTCCGTCGCCGGGACCCCGGCTCGAGCTACGTGCTCAACCACTGAGCCACAGAGGTCGTCAAATTTACAACCCATATTAATATGTTGTTAGCATACAAAGGACTTAAAATAACTTTTTAGGTCGATAGCGCGATGCAGGAATGTCAGGATAATTGTGGGTACCGCCACATAATATTAGTTGAGTACCTATACAAGGTGTGACAAAAAGTGATAATACTTTAGTTAGGTGTATTGTGTCCCTTTTATAGAGATAATTAGAGTCCACTGTGAAAATAGCAGCGCTGGAAGATTAACTTCTTTTTAACTTTTATAGGGGCAAATTCACGACGCTGGGGCGCTTGCCCATACAAAATACAAATCACAAAAAATGCTCTGTCAGCGCTGCAACTTTCACAGTGAACCCTATACATATAAGGGACACAATATACACACCCTAAAGTATTATCACTTTGTTTTGTAACACCCTGTAGATATATTATGAATTTATACCGGGCCGTAAGCTAGGAACTTCGAATTGAAGAAATTGATTCATGTCCGCAGTCCGCTATCAGCCCATGAATCAACATCTCTGATAGTACAAATGTGGTAATGAAATTCGATGTTGACCTGCGACCTCCGTAGTACATTACAAGCATGTTTTGATTGTTTTGCAACAGAGATGCGATCATCAATAAGACTTTCATAAAATGACCTGACCTCTACGTATGCGGTCAAAATGACTACCTCTTGTCGATCTTATTCCCATGGCAGTAGGGTTCAAAAGTACATCAGATTTGTTGATGCTCGTACGTCTGACTCGTTAGAAAGCCCAAAACAATGAGTAGGTACCTTTAGCTCGGATTATAGTTACCTCATATCTTGTTAGATGTTTTTAGGGTTCCGTAACCAAAGGGTAAAAACGGGACCCTATTACTAAGACTTCGTTGTCTGTCTGTCTCCAGGCTGCATCTCAAGAACCGCTATAGCTAGACTTCTGTCTCAGATTATGTATTTCTGTTGCCGCTATAAAAAATACTAAAAACAAAATCAAATTAATGTTAAATCCCATACAACAAACGTTTTTTTTGGCTTTTTTTGCTTTTATTATATGCAATCTATACTAATATTATAAAGCGGAAGAGTTTGTTAGTTTGTTTGTTTGTTTGAACGCGCTAATCTCAGGAACTACTGGTCCGATTTAAAAAAATCTTTCAGTGTTAGATAGCACATTTATCGAGAAAGGCTATAGGCTATATTTTATCGCGCTAAGACTAATAGGAGCGAAGAAATAGAGGAAAATGTGGAAAAAACGGGGGAAATTATTTGAAAGGGCTTATCTCACGAACTACTAGAGCATTTTTTCTGTTATTTGGATCGTAGACCACGTGAAAGATCATAGGCTTATTTTTGTGGACAATTTTTTCTGTGAAATATCTAATTTACGCGGGCGAAGCCGCGTGGAATGTCTAGTATTCAATAATGGTCACAGGTAGGCAATTGCAATTTTCACAAATAAATAAATAAATAAATAAATAAAACTTTATTTCAGACTAATTTTGTCCATAGATTTGTTAGTGACAGTTAGTAACAATTAGCTTAGCAGTTAGTAACAAAATGCTCAATTATATATTTAATTGAAGAATTAAAAATAAAATAAAATTAAAATTAATATTTAAAGGCTCCCATACAAAAAACACAATTTTTATCCCATTTTTGCTCTATAACGGTACGGAACCCTTCGTGCGCGAGTCTGACTCGTACTTGGCCGATTTTTTAATCAAATTGATTTACATATTTGGCAAGAGTATATTGTTTAAGCAGGTGTTAACACTATAATGAGCTCTCAGCTCAGACGTATTGTGCATTGTACAGAAATTGACCATAAATTGACATTGAAATTTATAAATTTGAATCTAGAATCTAGATCATCAAACAATAATGTGTCCCGACACCGGTGTCCGATCCTTAAAGTTTAATGTCATGATGTATGGCATATTATTTTATCGACAAATTGACTCTCTTTTTTCCGCCGCGCCTGGGCTGATTTAGATAAAATTTGGAATGCGATACTTTAAGACCCGGGAAAGAATATAGGATTGTTCTATAGCTAAAAGCGCCAAATGCGACGATAAAACATGTTACATTTTCCCGGGATGAAAAGTATCCTATGTCCTTTCTCGGGGCTCAAACTATCTGCATACCGAATTTCATCTGCATGAAGAGGTTAAGACCGACACACTTATATAATATTAGTTCTGAGAGCGGATATCTGAGGATTTAATTAAATAGTAATAATAATTATAAATATTGGTGTCGAGTATTTCTTTTTGGCAAACTATTGGGTTTCAAAGTATTTTTGGTGATCGTTATTTTTATTCCCATATTTAATTAAGTAGTAATAATTATTATAAACATGCAAAGAGTCTTTCGTAATAAATAACTCAATAAACACAAATATGAGTAAAATTATTTTCATTTGCTATCTACTCTTTCTACTTACAAAATGATTAAAAATTATTCTTGTCAATACCACGTGAACAATTGAAGAGGGGGGGGGGGGGGGGGGGAGTCATGGCATATACTACGGGTGGTCACCAGGGGGAGGGAGGGGGTCAAAAAATCTTAAAAAGTAGGTCACGTAGTATGGGTATGCTCCCTAAGATAGTTTTTGCCGCGCAATAAAGGAATTCCTGCGCAACAGCTTGTATCCACAAATTACGTGAGGTCTTTAACGGGGGAGGGGGTCTCGGCAAATCTCACGTATTTTTTTTTCTTATTGTTACAAAAAAAAAAATTATACTATTTTGGTCCATTTCATCCAGATTGTACGTATGCTTAAGATCGTGAGCGTAATCATAATACGATTAAGATCATTCACTAATTCGTTCGATAGAAAATAATTTCATTCATACTTTGACGTTATGCATCTACTGACTGTAAAACAATCCAATTGCATTTACGTAGGAAACCCACATTTTGAAAAATCTCAAGTGAGATTTGGGGGTTGGGGAGGGGGTTGAATAAAATCTCACGGAATCTCACCAGGGGGGGAGGGAGTTAGGGAGGGATTATCGTATACTATAATTGTGGCGGTACCCACAATTATTAGCGCAATATTCTTCCATCGTGCTATCAAAGTTTTCTAAGTGCGTCGGTATACCTACTTATATACGAAATCTGAAATCAATCACGTGGGCTTCGGCCTGAGTCCTGACCGAGCATACCACCTCGCTCGGTCGGAAGATCTTGTTTTGCGGCCTCCACACATAGCCCCACACTATGTAATATGTATCATAATTATTATTATGATTAAGTTGGTGAAACACAAAACTTCGATTAGAATAGCAGATGCAAGCCTCATATTGGTCGTGAGCGGTATCCGCGAGCCCGTGAGGCCTCCGCAGGCCTCCGCAAGCGTTTTCCTCATTCGGGCCAGCGCAGACAGAACGGAGCGCAGCGGAGAGGATTTTATTAAGGCCCTTCCCTTACGGAGATTCCGTAATTTACCGTATTTAGAGCCTTATAAACTCATAATTTGAAAGCTACAAAGTTATGATAAAAATATAATAATATAATAATATCTATGGACGCTTCACACCACGTCAGTCTGGCCCCGTGCCAAGTACCTGAAGGACTTGTGTTACGGGTACCAGACAACGGAAATATATTTAATACTTTTATACTATACATATACTTAAGATTTTTATTATATGATACACATATTTAATACACATCCATGACCCAGGAACTTTGAAAACGTCGGCGGGATTCGAACCGGCGACCCCCGGCTTGAGCTACCAACAGCCCACCAACTGAGCCACAGAGGTCGTCAAAAAAATACAGCAATAATCTTCAGTATATCAACATTCCTTTCCCCGTTTTAAATTTTCTATTTTTGTTTATTATACTCATGATATTAGCTTCCAAAGTAATACCAATTTATTAAAATTGAAGCATACTTTTAGCATCTCCCTAGTATTTACAAATGACGTTTATTTGAAACACACGACAATAGATAGATAATTTCAATAACTACATAATATTATTCCCCGTTTTAATTTTTTTAGATCAATTTTGAACTAAGATAAGTAAAAAAAAATAGGATTTTTGTGGGATCTCGGCAACGCGTCAAATGTATGGTCAAGGTCGTTTGCTCGGGGGATGGCTTTAACGCACTTGAAAATAAACTTTAAAATTATGACACTAAAGTGCGATTCCCGCGTATCCTCGAGGACGCACGAGTATTTCTTGTAAGATTCAAGCATTTATGCACTTTAGTATAATAATTTTAAAGTTTATTTTCAAGTGCGTTAATAAAATCCTCTCCGCTGCGCTCCTTTCTGTCTGCGCCAACCCTTCGGCGGCGGCGCGGTGGTGCCATCATTGCTATTTGCTAGTCGACGAACAAACGGGCAATTAAGTAAACTGATGTTTTGTGGTTGTACAATGTACTATCATTTCGGTTCAAATGTCAAGTGTGTTTTGCTCACTAGGGGCTCCTCACTTTAGTACTTTTAATGCTTTATAGTATAATCTTGAAGGTGATCTAAGCAGTAAAGAATTTTAAAAGTCTTTTTGTCCTCAATTTAAGCCAAACGAGCATTTTCCTAATGGCGAGTCCAATAGAAAGCTGATATTGATCTAGCTCTGAAATTCAGTGACGCTGCTGTTACTATATAAAATCTCAGACCAAATAAAAAAGTTTTTATTTGGTCTGAGATTCACACTACATAATCAACACTAAGTAATTAGTCTTACTGCCGCACTCAAAGACAAATACTCCAACCTCCCCCAGCATTGAAATACTTGGCGTTTAAACATATCGAGCGGAATCCATTTCCGATGTCATCTAGAGAGTAAGGAGCCTCGAAGAAGCTTGGTGTTCTTAACAGAGCGAGACAGTATTCACCTGTACGTTTCTTTTGTTCTTCAAGGTGTTGTTTAGATATCCACAGCAGTTTTACTGCATACAGCAGCAGAAAACTAACGAATTCTTGAAAAATTCGAGGAGCGAATGAAGCACAGTGTTTACTTTTAGGCTCACACACACATGGGCGTACCCAGGTTCTGGGCCAGGGGGGGGCAAATCAGATTTTTTATAAGCTAGGCTTATAAAGAGTAAAAAATTAATAATTTTTAGTTGTAAAAATATTGTATTGCAAACAAATAGCAAAAATTAGTTTTCTTAATTTTTATTTTTTTTAGATAAAAGAACTAGATAAGATACTTAGTAGGGACGTCAACATGATCCAGGGGGGGGCAGCTGCCCCCCCCCCCCCCCCCCCTGCCCCCCTGGGTACGCCCATGCACACACACACACACACACCTGGACCACTCATCTCTGGGCAGGGGCGCCAAAATACCAACTACTCCCTCTGGATCGTATTCAATTGAGAGGCGAATATTTTTTAAATAAGTAATATTATTATTGCGTGTTTCTGATTTTTTAATAAGCTAATAAATATATAAAAAATTGTACAACCAACAAAAACTTACATTCTTGTTTAATTTTTTTTTTTATTTAAGCAAGAATATTTTACAAGTGAGAGAGGCACTAGAGTCTAGAACACACCAGTCCTTGATTTTTAGGCTGCCTTCACATTAAGTCGCCAGTAGTGCGGCAGCCGCGCGGCTCGTTTTAGTATAGAAGGGTCTAGGGGTGGCAGCGTCCTAGCAGGGCGGAGGACGGAGGTTAAGGGTGCGTTTCCACTGACGCTGAGCGGGGCGGAGAAGAGCTTAGCGGTGCCGAATTGACCAATCACCATGCTCGAAATCTTCGCTCCGCTTCAATGGACCAGCACGATTGGTCAATTCGGGCACCGCTATGCTCCTCTTCGCCCGGCTCCGCGTCAGTGAAAACGCACCCTAACTAGGAGAGCGGCAGATTTTGTAAATTGGGCACGGCGCGGCGCGACGGCGGAATAAAAAGTGACCTACACTCGTAAAAAATTAAATCCAACACTGGAACACACTTTTAAATCTTTGAATCCGGTGATAAACTAGATTAGTAATGCTTAGCTTGTTTTAGCTTATTAAATTTAGCGAAAACGCTAGATCCTGGAAGTAACGTACAATTTTAAAAAGGCCTGTCGCGCGCGCGCCGTTGTCCTTCACTACCAACTTAAGATTCTCAAAAGTTTCCATGAATAATTATGTAAACAGAGTGATCTGTGATCTGATACTGATTTCCCATCGTACCGACCGCAATTTGACCTCGTCAGTTTCAATAACATTGAGAAGTCAGAACTCAGAAGCCGTAATAGGCTGCCGATATTAACCCGGCGTCAGCCTGGTAGAAAATAGGAACGACAACTGCATGGTGGGTCATAATTACCCGGATTTTAAACCGTTGATAATTTTTACCATTTCAACGACATTTAAAGCGAATTTATCTTTAACTTAAAGAATAATTTTCAGTTTATAATATTTCGAAGAGACACAATAAAAATATGTAATATATTGATAGTTTTTTCCTATTTAAAAAGACAGTGTAAAATTTATTAATAATTAAACAAAAAGTGACATATCCACACTTTGTATTTTGCTTTTTAGAATAACAAACGTTACGTGTAAAAATGATAAAGAATCTTAGGTTTAGTCACTATGAACTCTGTCATCCACGCAACCGCCACAGAAAGAAATACCATGTTCAGGGCAGATGAAATTTTTGCATCTTGAGAGGTATGGGTAGTAATCCTGTCTTTTATAGCGGGAAATATTATTTGGTATCGTTTACGAAAAGCAGAAACTTTGGCAGGGAGCTCTTCTGATGTTTCTCCTGTAAACTACCTTATTCCTTTGCACATATCTCTTATTAGATGAACTACATCCATGTAAGAGCCCTCAAGTAGTTATTTATAAGATCAAACCCAAAAATAACGTAATATATAGAGTAATATACGTTTTGTCACCTGTCAGTACAAATAAATAAACTAAATAATCAAATCATTTACTCAACGTCACTGGCACGAAATGGCATCATGGAATGCATAATTGGGTCATATTTACCCTTTTGTATGTTTGAACACGTTTATCATCCAGTCCAGACGCACACCGTCTAAGCTGACATAAGAAACAAGGGGGGCAGGACTTTATATTGCAGCTACTGAGAAGCGTGGCAACGTACACTATTATTTTCTTAAATACACGCGTTTAAAAACATTACGGGTCATTATGATCCAACCTGGCAGTCGCCGGGTTAAATCGTTACTATTATAATATTATGTATAACAACTATTTTACAAATGAAGAGAAGGAAGTTTTTGTCGTTTATTTGCCGCAGGAATCATTTGCTCGTTTCGGTGCAATTGGCGCAGGACCATAGAGACGACGCGACGGGGTAAAGCGAGGATTATTATTCGTTCATTTTACTGTCAAAGTTCGGAGTCAGTGATCAGCCCAGCTGTAAGCACCATGCCATCAGGAATAAGGACATATTTTGTGCACACCTGAGTGCTGCTACACTCTACAGTACTATACTGTGTAATGCAAATTTTTTACTTTCATTCTTTTTATGGCGAAAATTAATTTTCAATTTTGGTAGTCTCGCCAAAACTTGAAAAAAATGTTGGTCTAAAAAATATTCGTGGAAGTCCATGGATGTCTTGTACGGTGAAAAATGTGGAAAAACTGCGAGTATAATATTGAAAACTAAAATTTTATCTGCCCATTTAAAAAAACTGTTCTTATAAGTTATATGACAAACATTAATTACTTAATGTGAACCGAAAAATTCACCGGGTCATCTAGTGAAACCATAAAAATTAGTAATTTACATACTACTAATAGATCTTGTAATTTATTAGCTTGTATTATTATCTAACACAAGATCAACTAGGTTAAACTTGATCTTTTGGCGATCTTGAAAAGCAAAGGTCACGACTCACGGAATTCGTCAAATTTGGTCAAACCTCGATCAGGTCTCGGGGCGCAAATATCAGCTCGTGGGAGCCACAAAGGAAGACATTCCAAACGATTTGAGACTCATTGAGAACTGTGAACTGTGAAGGATGTTTATAATAAAGGGAATAGGAATGCCGATGACAATGGAAGGAATATGTATAAGGAATAGGTAAAGGAAATAGGGAACATGGCAAGAATATAACAGAGCGAAGTGGTATGTTTGGTCAGGAGTCAGGACTCAGGCCGACAGCGGTCAGACAGTGGGCTATATATATATATAACAGATAGGACTTCCGTACGCCGACGCGATGGTCCGCTACAAGGTCTAAATAATTATATAATATAGTAACAATAGATATCAATGAACTGAGTCATGAGTGTGAGCTTTTGTGTTCCTCATATAGAGCGCGGGTGCTGGGTGGAGATGAGTTGGATACAGAACGCGGTCCTCACATTTTGCATACTCAACTTATAACCTTAAACTTAGTATTGTGGACTTTCCTGAGCTCAATCCCATTCACAGAATGCGGTACACATATTTTGCATACTTAACTTCACCCAGAGCCAGTGACTGATCAAGAGTTCTGACCGCCCTAGGTTAATTATTATGAGGACGCGCCCCCGCTAGGTGTGTTACGGACGGCCTAAAAAGTAGTAACTGAGTAGAGTAGTAGTGTGAAAATTTTAAAATGGTTTATACTACCTATAAAAGTTTAATACTTATTAGAAAACACAGCAAAATTTGACAGCCCGCTCTTATTTCGCCTCACAGGGACGCGCGTATACGTGAAGATTATTTTGTACTAGACGTTCCGCGCGGCTTCTCCCGCGTAAATTAGATATTTCAGAGAAAAATTAGTCCACAAAAAAAGCCTATGATCCTTCACGTGGTCTACTTCTTATCTGATCCAAATAACAGAAAAAAGCTCTAGTAGTTCGTGAGATAAGCCCTTTAAAATAATTTCCCCCGTTTTTTCCACATCTTCCTCTATTTCTTCGCTCCTATTAGTCTTAGCGTGATAAAATATAGCCTATAGCCTTCCTCGATAACAGGGCTATCTAACACTGAAAGAATTTTTTAAATCAGACCAGTAGTTCCTGAGATTATCGCGTTCAAACAAACAAACAAACAAACAAACTCTTCCGCTTTATAATATTAGTATAGATGGGAATTTAAACAATGCAACCTAGACGATAAAGAATAGAATACGATACAATCGATACAGAGTTATCTAGCGGCAAACGCGAGAACTAAGTTGCACTGTTTAAATTCCGAATTTTCCATACAAAATGAAGTTAAAATTTACGCCCGTTATTGCGAGGCGGATTAAACAAAACTCGTACTAGGCACTCTGTTGCCAGCTCACCCACTCGCTCAACCACCGACCGAATCGAGTAACAAGTCAGTGTTTGTTGTACGCGCGCTTTTTAAAATTTCAAAATTTATTGATAGAATCAGGGACTTTCGAGCGCATTTAATTTTAATGTTTTGTCTCGGTCTAGTTGAAATATGTAGGGTAGATGCAATGATGCTAGATAAGTGCACGCGAAGACACGATTTCAGCGCCCCCCCGATCCTCGCGCCCTAGGCTGCAGCCTAATTAGCCTAAGGGTTAATCAGGCCCTGCCCAGAGCTTGCTCTAAACGTAAGGACATTAATTTGAATTTATATACATTCGTAAGTAAGTTAACTTTCAATTCATTATGCTGAAATAGATTATATTGATTTTCTGAAATGATATTACATATTTTTAAATTTCGATTAAACAACACAACATAGGGAATATTACGCAAAGGTCGGGGCAGAGGGCGCTACTAGTACATACATGATACAGTACATAATCCGACCACAATCCGACATGTTGCATACGTCAACGTCGAACGAAACTTTTGTTGTTTACTGCCTGTGCCGCGGCCGGTGCTGTCTCTAGCGTGTAAACATTATTAATATAATAATAATAATAATATCTATGGACGCTTCACACCACGTCAGTCTGGCCCCGTGGTAAGTACCTGAAGGACTTGTGTTACGGGTACCAGACAACGGAAATATGTTTAATACTTTTATACTATACATATATTTAAGATTTTTATTATATGATACACATATTTAATACACATCCATGACCCAGGAACTTTTGAAAACTTTTTGTTCCGTCGGCGGGATTCGAACCCGCGACCCCCGGCTTGAGCTACCAACGGCCCACCAACTGAGCCACAGAGGTCGTCAAATTGCAGTAATAATCCTATTGATGTTCTCAAACCAATGCCTCACGCGTTTAAATTAGTGCAAACTTTAAAGTTTAAAACGTCCATAAATATTAAATTGAAAGCTTATGGAGAATACGAGATTTGGGTTCAGATCTATTTTATGTAAAGTAAAAATAAATTAAAAGAATTTGCAGACCGGATCTGATCGTGTTTTAGCTATTGATGATTAAACTGGATTACTGGTTCACAGAATCGGGCGTTGGCTATTTTTAGGGTTCCGTAGTCAACAAGGAACCCTTATAGTTTCGGTCTGTCCGTCCGTCTGTCCGTCTTTCTGTCTGTCCGTCTGTCTTTCCGCCTGTCTGTCTGCCCGTTTATTTCTTCCTCGTCCACTCCACCGTGTGGGGTGTCGTTGGATAAGTTTTTTTTAAATATTATGAGTATTCAAAGACCATTTTCCGATTTAAGGATCCATTTGTGAAATATGAAGTTTTAAAGTGGAAAAAATCGTTAGAGTCCAGTGTCCCCCCCTTCTACCAGCTAAACGGTTGCTTCTAGAAATGTGAAAAAATTCACAGGGGTAGGAAATACGCTGAATTTAAAAGAAAAACTATCACGGCTAAGAAGACTTCATAAGTTATTGAATATTGAGTAATAGTCGATCAACTAAAAAGTTGTATTCCGATTTCGGAGAAGTATAAAGGAAATTTTCGTTCAAATTCCTTTGAACGTAACTGAGATGATGTTGTTAGTAGTGTAAAATATGTTATAAATGTACATTCATTAATATAACTATACAAAAATATAACTATATAACTATACAAAAATTATCAAAAACTAGCGGTACTACCGGAACCCTATGTTGCGCGTGGCCCGACACGCACCTGGCCGGTTTTTTGTTTTTTTTTTATACAAAATAACTTCTAGGTTATTTCTATATTTAAAGTTACAGTTTACCGAATCAAACATTACTTACCACCACTTAACCACAACACACACATATACTCATATATATTTCGACACAATATTAAAGCTGAGTAAGCATGTAAACTAATCTACATCTTCCAATGACCTCTCTCTCGGCGCCTGACATTTACTAACAGGTACCAAACCGCCGGTCAAGACGATGGGTTTCGATGAGGATGAGTCCGCGCCAGTTCCTCGCGAGATTCCGTGCCGGCCAGTCCACCACCTGGCGCCTGTGACCGTGATGAGGGCTTTCGTGGTGTTATGCTGCTTAGGTGAGTGAAGAGGGCGCAATGATGATGATAAACGACAGGGTAATATGAGAGTGTTCAACAGGAAAATTGTTACTATATGTACCAGATAATTTGCGGAACGCTTTATGTTTAACTAGAGGACCCGGTGAACTTTCTATCACTTTCCTCCTAATATAAACCTTCTCTGGACTAACATGAACATTTCGAGATTAAAATTAGCCAAATCGGTTCAGCCTACCTCCAGTTTTAGCGAGACTAACGAAATTTAAAATTCATTTTTATTTATATAGATTTAACGCCAGTATTCAATGATGCTAATTAATTATTGACGTAAAATAGAAAAAGTGGTAAAAAAGATCTGAAAACATGACTGCAGCATTAGATCGCTGCCTGAAACTGGCAACTATAATAATAATAATATAATATCTATGGACGCTTCACACCACGTCAGTCTGGCCCCGTGGTAAGTACCTGAAGGACTTGTGTTACAGGTACCAGACAACGGAAATATATTTAAGATTTTTATTATATTATACACATATTTAATATACATCCATGACCCAGGAACCTTGAAAACTTTTTGTTCCGTCGCGTCGGCGGGATTCGAACCCGCGACCACCGGCTTGAGCTACCAACACTTGCCCACCAACTAAGCAACATAGGTCGTCTGCTAAAACGCTCTAGCAAAAGCTCTACGTACGGAGGCCGGACGAATAGAATTTTTTAATACATTTTTGATTTTTTATTGGGTTAATACTAGATGACGCCAGCAACTCAGTTACGCTAAAATTCGTTTATCGCGCGGGAACCGTACATTCTTTCGGGATAAAAAGTATCTTAAATTTTTGTCCCGGAACTCAAAGTACCTACATACCCAGCAAAATCGAAAAGTGAAGAGGTAACATACAGACAGACACACTTTCGCATTTATAATATTAGTATGGATTGAAATTATGTAATGCGAGTTGTATAATTATACAGATGATAAATGGTACTACTAATATATATTCTGTGCTACAGCTTGAATCGTTGTCATTAGCAACATATTATAATTATACAGTGGGTTCCACTGTTCGACATGTTATAATATTTCACCTTGATAAATGTCATCACTCGGCACTCACCAACGGTCGTCATTAGAGTGGTCGTTTTTTTATAATATATATATATATATATATATATATATACATATATATATATATATATATATATATATATATATATATATATATATATATATATATATATATATATATATATATATATATATATATATATATTATAAAAAAACGACCACTCTATCTCTATCTATATATATATATATATATATATATATATATATATATATATATATATATATATATATATATATATATATATATATATATATATATATATATATATATATATATATATATATATATATATATATATATATATATATATATATATATATATATATATATATATATATATATATATATATATAAACGTTGAGGTCAATGTGTGATGCTCGTCAAAGTTGTGGGCTACGTCTCGTATGGATAGAAAAATATTCATACTAGATGTTGCTCACAACTTTGTCGCGGCGATTTCGTTTAATTTTTCGGATCAAAAACTATCCTATGTCCTTTTCTGCGACACAAAGTATCACCGTTCGAAATTGAATTTAAATAATGCACTTTCAAAGTTGTGTTATTAGTCTCATCCACCTAATACCTGGACTAACGTCTCACAGTAGTAGGATTGCATCCATCGAATTAGAAGAACCGGCGTAGGGAACTCGGCAGGCGCCTCCTTTTGCTAATAGGGATGGAAATATTGTATTACGAGTATGTTTAAAATGTACCATAAGAGTTTCATCAATAGTCTAATATTATACCTAAAGCTGAAGAGTTTGTTTGATCGCGCTCATCTCAGAAACTACTGGTTCGGGTTGAGCAATTCTTTTTGAGTTGAATAACCCAATTATTATCGAAGAAGGCTTTATAATATTATGTAATATCACGATGTGATCAATAATAGCTAAGAGTCAGTGGAAAATGTGGAAAAAAAACGGAAAAAATTTACATCTTTGGGCTCCCACACAAAACTGAGAATTTGTATCGCATCGACTTATTAGTTTTGTCGCAGACATATTTGCGATGCGAATTCGAAGTTTAATCCTGCGTGCGTTTCCACTGAAGCGGAGCGGAGCTTAGCGGTGACCGAATTGACCAATCGTGCTATTCCAGCGGAATGAAAGCGAAGCGGAGCGAAGATTTCGAGCATGGTGATTGGTCAATTCGGCACCGCTGAGCTCCGCTCCGAGTCAGTGGAAACGCGGCCTAATGCGTGGGACTTGGGAGCCCTTAGTGTTGACGCGGACAACGGTTAGTTTAAAATATAAAATGACTTAATACAATTTGATGGCTAGATTTAATTGGTTGATGTCTGACATAATTTAAATTCAAAGATTTTAATTAAAATGTAGTAACAAGATAATGCTAAAGGTCGCGCTGTATTTCGTGATCTGGGATCTAAATTCGATTGCGAGTTGTTATACTGTAGACTTTTTAAATCTTTTTCCTTAAATATTAATTAATAGCGCCTTGGGAACAATAATAATTAACGATCGAAGCCTAGGTACTTAGTAGTCAAATTGTAGATAGTTTTGTCAGAGAAGTTTGGAATTTGACACAGCTAGATTAATTAGATTAAATAATTAAAAAAAAAACAGAATATTCTTCGAAAGATCTTGTGTTTTAAATGAAGTGTTCTTATATAAATAAACTTGACATTGAATTTAGGTTAGATTTATGAGTACCTGACCTCATCTTGACTAAGTTTAGATACTCTACCATATATATTTTTATGCAATAACAAATTAAGCTGATGACGAACTCAAATTGCCGGGGTTTGGCAATAGTTTAGATTAATTCGAAATGTTCTGGTGAAGGCCCGGGCGGCAGGTGACCACGCAACACTAGGGCCAGCAGTTGAAGGCCACACCTACACGATATTGACAGCTTGACACCATAATTGTGGTAAAAAATGTTTACCATTAAGTTGGTATTTTAGCACAATAATAAGTTGTCCCATCAGTATTGATTCGCAGGTAGATGGCGGCGTGTTTTTTGGTTGGGATTGTCAATGCTAGTCCGTAGTCGTGAATCGTAGCTTAAAGTTTGACATAACCAGACCGAATTACCGCCGCGTCACGTCATGTCAATTTTTCTGCTAGTACAAATAAATAGAGTTTTCAAATTGTTTTGTTAGACATAAGGCTGAGCAACTAACCTTAAATTATATTAGCTAAGTACAAAACCAACGCTTAGGATCGCGTGTTGTATATGACAAAAAAGTAAAAACCTGAACAGCGATATTCGCTTCCCATATTATTTTCCCATTTCCATATATTTTTTTCCCTTTCCCTTTCCCATTTCCATTTCCAATATATTAAGCATTTTATAGTTTTTTTGTAAGGCCTCGTCTATTTCTATGATCTGCTATTGCCTATTAGTCCTATCTTCCCATGATGGTGACACACCTAAAAACCTATTCGTGAAGAATTTTATTAATTTCCAAAAATAATGAATGATCAATTAAGTATAACGATCATTTAATCGCCTCTATCCTCAAAGTCAACCATTCTCAAAACATGCTCCGCGGAGCCCTGGGGCTCCGCAAATACCTTGTATCCGTGAGCGATTTGTATATTTTTTTACAAATGTCTTCAGACCAGCATGGAGGTCATTCAAAGACAAAACATTTATTTTTTGGGAGTCCCGTCGAAAATATCACTTCTTAAAAGAGCTCCGCGACCAAAAAAAATCAGAAGCGCTGCTCTAGGGTGTGTTTCCATCATTTTATCGAAGGATGGCGCGAACACATCGTACCTCCGTTGCGGGGGCGGGCGGCGCTCGGCGCTCGGCGCTCGGCGCTCGGCGCTCGGCGCTCGGCGCTCGGCGACATGATATAATATATCGCTAGAACAGCACGACGCGCGACGATCCGGATTCGTGCGGAGGATCCGAGTGAATGTCACGATTGTCAAGGTCGCGCCAATAAATTACCACCAAATTTTTTGTAAACATATAAAGGTGACAGCGGCTAATGGTATTTTAACATTGACATTTAAGGCTCGTTTGGCTTTCGAATGCTGACGCGCGTGTACGATCAGCAAATACCTTAGAATAGCCACTGGATAATTAAGATGTTGGGCCTACCTTATCGAGCATATCGCATTCGGGAGAGTCGGCCTAAAATATACGAAAATTACCTATATTAAACAGATGCTGTTCGAAGACAGCTTCACGAGTGGAGATACTCAGATCTGATACTATGACGTCCCTGGACCTAGACGCCGAGGCGCATAACAGCTTCCCTCTAGGAGCTAGGTGACTATCTGCCGGGAAGTCAAAGGAAGGATGGATAGTGGCTACTGTCGCTCGCACTAAGAATTTTTGGTGAAGGCCTATGTACTGCAGTGTTACAATAGATAATATTATGTAGTGCCTGTGAATCAGCATAGGTATAGAGTTAGACAAAAAACGTACGTAAGAATATTAGGAAATTCCATCACGGAAGGCTGATCTAATGAAACCGCAAGGCCCAATCTGAGTAATAATAGCTTAAAATAAACCATATTGATAGCGGTGACGAGTGGAGGAGGCACTATGATTGGTTTTTTGTCGATAGTATCCAAGCGTTGTTAAGTAAACAAAAATTTGAAAATTGTCATGCTTATATACAGAAATCCATACTAATATTTACTAGCTAAAAGCCGAGCTTTGTGAGGGCTCGCGTCGTTTTTCTGCGTGGTAATAATCTTTAAGGCAGTTTTTTATATATTTTAATAGTAATCAAACCTTGACTGACCGATGACAACACATCTACATATAAATAAGAATTACTATGTTAAAGCACAAATCAATAGGCGTGATAGTTTATTCGTAAAGTGTATCATAAGAAATGCTCAGGTTTTGGGATATAGTAGGGCTTCGCTCGCCCTGATAAATGCGAAAGTGTGTCTGTCTGTCTGTTACCGTTTCACGCCCAAACCGCTGAACCGAATTTGTTGATGAAGATACTTTGAGTGCCGGGATTTATTAAGATTACCATAGATTAAACATTTCATCCCGGAATAATACAATAATATTGTTTGGACATAAATAGAACTTGCTCCAGATGTAACTAATTTAAATTTTAACGAATTAGAAAACTATTGAAACAAGTTATTCTGATTAATTAGTTGATCACTGTATTCATTAATATATACTACCTGATTTATTCAAAACGCTTCTGAAACGAAGAAATATTCAAATATACTATTTCATTATTATTATAATAAGCACTCGGGAACCGCGCTTTACTCGGTTTTGAAAGACATTAAAAATAAAAACATGACAAGGCCTTTGCATCAATTGTGGATAATTTATCGGGGCCGGATTCCAGTCCGTCCAGAGGACTGAGGAATGAACATGTCAATACGTCTAGGACCAACCACGTGCAAGTTTCCTCACGATATTTTCTTTTACCGTACGTTGAGATCTGAAAAATGTCTCATTAGTACCCGGGATCGAATCTGTACCCTCTCGAGGCAAACCACAAGGCCCCGGACGCTCTGCAAATGCGAAAACAATGCGAACTTCCCCTTCAAAGATTTCATTACATCGCTATCGTTCCACGCGAAAAATATACCATTCTTATCACCTTGATGAGTGGCAGTCTTCCACGTAACTTTTTGCCGTGCACTGTAAAACTCTGGAACGAACTGTCGCCAGCAGTATTTCCGGACCAATACGACCTGCAAACCTTCAAGAAGAGAGCGTATTCCCTCTTAAAAGGCCGGCAACGCAACTCTTCTGATGTTGCGAGTGTCCATGGGCGACGGTAGTTCCTTTCCAACAGGTGACCCGTTTGTTCGTTTGCCCCCTTATTTTATGAAAAAAAATGTTCTCCTCTATATTATACAGGGTACTTAAAGAATATTTACTAAGGTATGTTGGACGTCAGTTTGAAGTATAAGCTGTGTTTTGTTTCAGTAGCAGCTGCTTCAGCGAGCAGCTTGCCGAGGGACGAGGGCTCCGCGACCCGGGGTGCGCGCTCGCCCCAGTTCAAGGTGCAGTACAAGCTAGGTGAGTGCACGTAGTCAAAACCTTTTCTTTATCGCTTCTTTGTAGAATCGCCGATCAAAATGTATGGAATTGACATAAGCGTTCGTTAATATGAACTTGACGTTCGAATTGTCTAATGTCAATTCAATACATTTTGATCGGCGATTCTATAAAGAAGCGATAAAGAAAACATCTTGGCTACAGGCCCCGCTCTGCCACAGATTAAGGAAAAATCATAGAGCAATACCACAAATGCACTAAATAGTTTACTACGTATTACTAAACGTTATACCGTGAGCGGCTGCTTGTTTCACCAAATATTAAGACAAAAACCTTGAGGAGTGAGGGAGAAAGACATTGAAAGCCAACGACTTTGCTTTATAATAATATAATAATAATAATATCTATGGACGCTTCACACCACGTCAGTCTGGCCCCGTGCTAAGTACCTGAAGGACTTGTGTTACAGGTACCAGACAACGGAAATATATTTAATACTTTTATACTATACATATATTTTAGATTTTTATTATATTATATACATATTTAATACACATCCATGACCCAGGAACTTTGAAAACTTTTTGTTCCGTCGGCGGGATTCGAACCCGCGACCACCGGCTTGCCGCTTGAGCTACCAACAGCCCACCAACTCAGCCACAGAGGTCGTCGAACACACTTTGGACAGAAGCGATTTATTCCGTTGCGTGAGATGGTCATTCACGTAAAATTTTTCTGCTGAGTTGTAGCCAAGATTAGATAAAATCAGTTTATCTGATTTTCTAGACAATGCGACTAGTTAGTTCCTCCGTGGAATCTGTTGTGGAACGCTATTATTATCGACTTATCTCTGTTAGGTAGTCGAGTTGGTATTCGAGCTATGTAGTTAATCTCTTCTTTCTTTATAGGGTAGTTGTAAAAAAGAGGTTACCTATGTTTTTAGTAATATCCAGAAGGTTTTCGTTGGCTTTTTGGGGTATATCTGGTCTCCAACTTGTCGACTTTATCTAACAGCGTAGTGATAAGATGATGAGCCATTTCTTACGAGTCTTTTAGGTTACTCAGCTCATCTCGGATATATTTTACGTCTTCTATCAGGTGCGCTAGCAGTTTCAGCTGAAGCAGGATACTGTTCAATTGGTCTTGCATTTTATCCAGTTGACTAGCCTGGGGCGAGGATAGCGCTGGCGTAGCCGAGAGACACGATTTACAGCGAGGACAGCGCCAATCGCTTTTTCTATCATCAAGCTTACGGTATCCAATCTCAGTAATTATTCCAGAGCTTGTAAAGTCAAATTGTTTTTTTACAGTCACTGCACAGTGCACACCGGACCGTCGGTATGTTGTTCACGGCAACTAGCACAATGAAACATATTTTTTACTGAAGTTCGAGAAAAAAATATTAATTTATTAAACCGAATTAAGCTCTGACGCGTGTAATCGCTACGAGTGTTGCAAGCGTACGTACTTTATGCTATATATCGTGACTATAGGTACTGTACCCACTAACGTTCTCCATGTCATGTAGACGCCAATGAGTACACGCCGGAGCCGACGGCGGCTGCGCACGCGCAGTTCACCGCCAGCGCGCCCGTCGCCGGTTACACCCCCAACTGGTCATGGAACTCGTTTGCAGCCTACGGTAAGGAACTACTGACCAAGCTTCTCATTTTTTATTGCATTGTTTATAATAAATCGTTTTGCATAATGCTCTGCTGCTCTAGAGCGCACGCGTCATACAGTCTATCTCATAGTCAGACTACAAAACACACGGCTTTTCGACCGCACGGCGAAACTCGACCGCATAAGAACTGCTCGATCGGTCTGTGTATTGCGGATATGAATTTAGTATGGAAACTGCAGATCGCCGTGCGGCAACCGTCCGCGTCGCGTCGTGCGGTCCGTCTATGGCCGACCTATGTTTTAATCCTCAAAATAATGTATTATTGACAGGCAACATTTTCACCGGATTGGGAAACGTCCCGCCCCCAGTGCTGCTGGTGCCGGTGCCGGTGCCCGTGTCGGCGTCAGCGCACCCGCTGGAGCAACCGCGTCCGCCTCTGCCAGGTCAGCACTTCACTAGCCTGGTGCCGGTTCTTCTCGCCGGGTCATTTTATTCCATTCCGATCCATTTTATTCCATTCCGATCCATTTTATTCCATTACGATCCATTTTATTCTATTAAATTCCATTTTATTTATTTTAATATAATTTCCTGGTAACTATTCTGGAGGAACTCAATTGCAATCGTAATTTTCAGGTCCAGAGTACGGCGGGGAGAAGGTGAAAGAAGTGGTTATCGAAGTTCCCGTAAAGAAGCCATCGAAGCTGATTCGACCCATCGTGGTGGAGGAGGCCAAGCCGACGCAGGAGGAGGGTCTGAAGTTCCCCTCGTACGTGCGCCCCGACCAGCTCGACAGACAACCCGTGCCCCCGCCTGTGGAGAAGACCGGTATATTACATTATATAAGCATCAGCCGATTAATCCACCAGAACATCCTGTTGACTCATTACCAGATATACAGGGTGTAACAAAACAAAGTGATAATACTTTAGGACAGGGGTCACCGATTAGTTTCGCCCGGGGTCCATTTTAAGGAATGAAACGACCTTCGCGGTCCAAACATTAAAAAAAAATGAAACAAAGGTAATTACGGAAATTACAAAGGCATTTATTTACATATTATATCAATGAGAAAGGTGACAATTTTTGTAGCTAATATGTTTGGAGTGAAATTGGTGCAAGCTATTGATATTAAATCGAGATGTTTATCAGTAAGTCGAGACTCGAGACTGAAATATATTTTTAACGAAGTTCATCTTCGAAAATGCTTGGTCCGCACACAATGAGTCGGCGGTCCGGATGCGGACCGCGGTCCGCCATTTGGTCACCCCTGCTTTAGGATGTGTATGTGTCTCCTGTATAACTCTTTACTGTAACTTTTTTTTAACTTTTGTACGGGAAAATTCATAACGTTGCGCGCTAAGGCGCTTGTCCATACAAATCACAAAAAAATATTCTTTCAGTGCTGCTACTTTCACAGTGAACTCTATAAAACCAAAATCACAATAAGTTTCTATATATATTTTGAGAAGTTACCTATATACTTCATGGATCCTATGATCAAATTGACTTCTTGGTAACCGTAGCACCAAATATGGGACATGTATACACACTCTAAAGTATTATTGATTGACAGAGCATTTGCAATTGAAAATGAAGTAAGTTGAATGATATTAAACTTTAATATAATTATTCAAATCGCCACAGGAAATCCCAGAGCTTGTGATGGAGCATCCCAAAAGATACATTATTAATATTTCCAGAGTCATCTGCGCAACTCTTGCAAGATTTCCTGGCCCAACAGGCGAGTAGCCCGGAGCTGCCACCCATCCTGCTCTCCGACCACGACGCCAGCGAGCGTATTCCTCTTCCCGACGAGGACATCCTCGGCACCCGAACTCCCGTACTCCAGAACTACCGCGACCTGCTGACGCCGGCCGCCAGCTCGGCGACGAAGGGCTTCTACCAGGGACAGTTCGGCTACGGGAGCTTCCGGCAGCAGCAGCAGCCCCCGCGTCCGCGGTTCAACCCGAACTTCGTGGTCAACGGCGAGCTGACCGTGCCCCGCGCCGGCTACACCGAGACTTACGTCGCAAGGTGAGGACTGACCACGGCTATAATTATTGCTACCTGTAACATCGACGCTATTCACTATTAACTCAGTGTCGTATACGCTATTTTTACTTAGGTCGAGCTTGCTCTGATTTACTTATTTTTATGTACCATCGAAGAAATTGATTCATAGGCAGTTGACGGACCTACGTCATTTGGTTCAACTATGTCAATTCAATGAAGTCGTGATCTGTCGGCTGGGATTGGCATTACTCGACCAAACTACGTAGGTCCGTCATCTTCTCTGATAGTACACAAAATCGCTCGGATACTTTTAAAATTGGAGTTACCATACTTTGTAGATTGGACGCCGCTACCGGATCATCCCGTGTAGACTACTACGGCGGAGCCACCGTTGCGTTCAAGAACCCGGTGGCCGACGGTAGCTTACAGCGCTTGGCGGTAAATACTTATTAAAACAAGAGTTATTTATATGTTCCTTAGAGTGTAGAAATAACCTAGTAGATACCCCAAAAGCTGGCAGCAGTTGTGCATTAATGTAAAGCTACGACTACTTTCTCGTTCAGGTGCGCGTGGACAAGACCGGCGAGAACACGAGGCGCATCTGCAGCATGGCCAGCTCCCCCGCCCCCGCCCCCGAGGACCTGCGGAACCCCGCGCTGCCCGACCTCGAGCTGTTCGCCTTCATTGGTAAGGCACGCAGCACATGCACAATGTCATCTGATCACTGACATACTTTGCAGTCAAAGGACGTTTTAAATCTCGATTCATAATTATTATCTAAAGGTTATCTATCACTTATGAAGTTATGACTTAATACTCTAGACTCTGAAGTGTACGAAACGAGTCAGATTTGTCAATAAATTCTCCCGCTTACATTTTTACGGACTTAGACCATCGAGGGTAGCTAGAAGTAGGAGGACGCCAGCCCTGATACTGCACAAATGCATTCCCAAAAGTAAATAACATAAATACGTCGAGTTGATCAGGCTAATTCAACTATGTTCATTGTTCACCCCAGGATACAACCAGACCGAGGGAGGTCGTGTGGAGCACTGGGGATACGTAAACTCCGGTCGGCCGGGTGAGCTCGGCGGCGCTGCGGGCGAGGCTCTCACCTTCCACCACGACCTGTACCTGGTGCGCGCACAGAACGATATCGCCATCCCACTCTCGTGAGTATCGTTTTTTGATTTCCCCTTTATGGTGATACTGTGATATTCGACTCCTAAAACAAGAGATGTCGCAATCCTTTTAAACCACTCTAAACAGCGACAACTTTTAAAGGCCTGATAGACGTACGAACTTAAGACGCTGACAACTGCCAATGACCTTGATCTTGCATCACTCTCGCACCACTGTCGATTTTCATGCCAGAGAGACAGAAATGTGAAGTGTTCACTCGGTAGCGTGGATACATTTTTCGTTTGTTAGAGGAAAAAATAAATATTATGGGAAATCTAGATGTCAGAACCGAAAATTAAATCTGGCAATCTTTGGATTTTTGTAAAAGGTATCAAATAAACAAATTTTTAAAGCATAGATTGTATTATTACTTTAGTTAGAACTGTTTAAAGTTCCTGAAAGATGTGACTTTTGTTTTTTTTTTTCATCCAGTAGGAGTACATTATTTTATTATTTAAATTAGACAAGCTTTTCCAAATATAATCAAAAATCACATTTTTTTTGTGCCAATCAATGAAATACATACGTCTAGAAAACTGCACAAAGATGTCGAATTGGCAGATGTCTTCGCCTTAAAGCAAGCGGGTTTTAAGTTCGCGAACTTACTCGGCTCGCGTCGGTGACACACGAGAATCGCTCACACTGGATTACCATGACCCCAGGCTCGCGGCTCGCGGCTCTTTGCTGACACACAGGCGATTAAGATCGTCGATAAATAAGTCCGCGTACTTACTCGCACGTCTGTCACCCCCTTTAAAAAATAAATTTTCACTGGTTATTTTAAAAGACCGCTATATTGTTAAGATTCTCGATCGCGATTCGCGATTAAGCCTCGCGAGTAAGTTGACATGGTTGCTGTAACCGGTTGGTAATATTACGAGAACATCTCGATATTGGCCTTGAACTAATATGTAGGCCATGACGCCGATAAAGCGGCAGGTGATATCAATACATTTTCATAAATTAACAATTTCCAACTTTGTTTTGCAATTTATAATTTAAAGTTCCTTCCTTTGTTACAAAAAGAGGCTCAAGGCAGAGGGCAGCAGGAATAATAGTATGGTGATACGTAATAACGAGGAAATGGAAAAACTTAATAAATTGCAGTTTTAGATTTCTAAATTAATTGCCAATATTAAATCAAGACAGTGAGTAGATAACAGTAGTGTCACCGTTACTAGGCCAGGAATACGCATAACAAATAACATCGGTATCCAAAGTTCAACGAGTGCATGATGCTAAATTAAATACATATATTAATCTGCGAATAATGAAGATTTTAATTGAAGCCAATAAACCAATCTTCGAAAGAAACGTTTTGTTAAATGCAGTTTGTAAAGATTGATAAGCTGGACGAGTAATAAGATCCTATCGAAATAGCGATCCTTGCCTTATAGGGTGTTTTGTCACCAGGGCCAGATTTATATTTTTAGGGTTCCGTACCCAAAGGGTAAAAACGGGACCCTATTACTGAGACTTCGATGTCTGTCCGTCTGTCTGTCCGTCTGTCTGTCTCCAGGCTGTATCTCAAGAACCGCTATAGCTAGACTTCGAAATTTTCACAGATTGTGTATTTCTGGTGCCGCTATAATAACAAATACTAAAAACAAAATAAAGTTAATATTTAAGGGGGGCTCCCATACAACAAACGTGATTTTTTTGGCCTTTTTGGCTCGTAATCCATAATGGCAACATGTGGACACTTGAAATTTTCACAAAATTCTCAATTATATGTGTACTTTAATATTTAATAATTAAATTAAAATAAAATAAATAATTAAGGGGGGCTCCCATACAAAAAACACAATTTTTTCCATAATTCGCTCTATAACGGTACGGAACCCTTCGTGCGCGAGTCTGACTCGCACTTGGCCGATTTTTTATGAGTATAGGCCACTTTAATTTTGCCGCCCCTATGTACGAACTCTGCCGATATCCTAGGACGCTGCCGCCCGCCGATACATAAATCCAGAGCTGCTTGTGACGTAACCGTCTTCGACTGCCCCCCAGATACAAGGTGACAGTGGACAGCTCGGTGCTGGGCGTGGCCACTGACGGCTACGAACACCGCTACTACGTCACGGAGGAGAGCCAGCGCGAGACCAAGTTCTACAGCCCCAACCTCAGTGAGAATTCACGTCATATACCTAATACTTTGCGGTTTTTTTTTTAATGAAATAAGGGGGCAAACGAGCAAACGGGTCACCTGATGGAAAGCAACTTCCGTCGCCCATGGACACTCGCAGCATCAGAAGAGCTGCAGGTGCGTTGCCGGCATTTTAAGAGGGAATAAGGGAGGGTAGGGATGGGAAGAGAAGGGAAGGGAATAGAGGAGGGAAAGGAAGGGAATATGGTAGGGGATTGGGCCTCCGGTAAACTCACTCACTCGGCGAAACACAGCGCAAGCGCTGTTTCACGCCGGTTTTCTGTGAGAACGTGGTATTTCTCCGGTCGAGCCGGCCCATTCGTGCCGAAGCATGGCTCTCCCACGTTAAAACACTCGAATAAATAGTCAGTACAGGCTGTTGCTGTCAATGATGTATCGTACATTATTGACAGCAGCTTCCTGGAATGTATGCCCTTAATATGTTAAATGATACCCAGATACATTGTAATTTGTAACAAATAAAAATCTAGTCATTGAAAATGAAAAAAAAAAACAAGCAGTTGGAAATAGTGACCTCAAGCACAAAAAGTCTTATCCACGACGACGATGATGAGGATTTTTACACTCTCGTGTCACAGAAATGATATGCGACAGTGAAGAGACCCTCAACGCGACGAACGCCGACGACGCCGCGCGACTCAACCCCCTGCGCGAGTACACAATGCCGGCCAGGGACCTGCGATACGACAACACCTTCTCGAAGTAGGTAGAAACTATCAATAGAGGCAGAAACTGATTTCATCTTAGCGGATAATATAAAGTCATATAATTTAATAGATCACTTTTAATTTAAGCGAGATGAATTCAGAGAGAGGGAATCACTTTTGAGGTCTTAGCATCGGTGACAAACGAGACTTGTAACGCTTATTTGATCTCGATGGATTGATAAATAATGCATACATAAACTATTTACAGGTTCCAGACCGAGTACGGCCGCCAGTACATCGACAACGTGGAGGAGGCCGTTCGTAAGAACCTCCTGATCCAGCACGACCGTTTCATCGCGTCCGGTAATCGCGAGGGAGCTCCCTCCCTGCTGGCCAAGAACTTCCTCACCGACCGCCTGAACAAGGAGATCGGGAAGCTGGCTGGAGTGCAACCCGAACCCGAGAACTTCAAGTCTGAACCTTTCCCCCACGAGAGATCTACCCTCCGCGCGGCGGAGTCTAAACTGCCGAAGAAGTTCGACTGGCGTCCACGCGGGGCCGTATCTCCTGTCAAATGTAGGTTCTCCTTTGCTTTTGTGTACCGATTAATAATTACTCGACTTCAATAAATTAGTTGTCTAATATAAGCTGGAATTCATAAATTCGTCTGAAGCGATGGTCTGAGTGTCTAAAAGTTCATAAGCCTTAGCGACTATATACCTGGAATCTAGCACCTCAGGCCCTCATCTTAGAGGATTTGCTAACTGTGAACGTGTTCAGTCCAGGGCGCGTCGTGCAGCTCGTGCTGGGCGTTCAGCGTGGCGGGCGCGGTGGAGGGCGCGCTGTTCATCCGCCGCCGCGAGCTCGTGCCGCTCTCCGTGCAGTGCCTCGTCGACTGCTCCAACAAGTGCGTATCTTTGTCTCGCTCTTGGCATTTTCGAAGACATACATTAGTCTGTATAACATTAAAGTGACTTAATGTTAATAGGTTCGGAACTAAGGGCTGCGGCAGGAGCTGGCCGAGCCACGCCTACGACTACGTGCAGAACATCGGTCTCCCGGCCGAGGCGGAGTACTCTGCATACAAGGAGAAGGTGGGACCATTATTGATGCAATGAAAGATAAGAGTTAGATTGGAATTGTACCGGAGTGTGACTGCACAAGAACCGTCCTTTAGTGTGATTCAAATTAACTTATTTTAAAGCACCTGCACCGGTTGCTATAATGTGTATGCTACTAGGACGACTTCATTATATCCTTCGAGGGCAATTTTATATCAGTAGGTAGGTACTATTATTGAAGTTTTTATGTTGGTTCCAGGCTGAGAAGTGTCAGGACAACAGCATCCCCCCCGTGACGCGCATCAGCGCGCACGTCAACGTCACCGCCAACAGCGTGCCCGCGCTCAAGGTAAGCGCTGTAATATGTCCTTAAATCAATAATATTGTTTCTAAAGGAAACGCTCTCTCTTTTTTTTATTTTTATTTTGGCGCAACAGAGTTGCGGACGTCATCTAGAAAACATCATGATATATTATTATAAAATAATATTGTTTCCGCCAGATCGCGATCAAGAAACACGCACCCACTCTAGTCATCGTGGACTCCTCCTGCAAGAGCTTCCAGTTTTACAAGTCTGGATACCTGTACGACGACAAATGGTACGGGCTCTTTACTATCTCGAGTGTAACTAATGTAAAAAATAAGTGTTATTTTTGGATTTCACTTAACTTTTCACCTGACGCTTTCAGCTCGAAGGGCCCGAAGAAGCTGGACCACGCCGTGCTGGCCGTGGGCTGGGGCGAGAAGAAGGGTGAGCAGTACTTCATCCTGAAGAACTCGTGGTCGGAGGCGTGGGGGAACAAGGGGTACATCAACGTGCACGGGCCCTCCAACGCCGCGGGCGTGCTGGCCAAGCCCTCCTACCCGCGCCTCGAGGACTCCGACGTCATCAGGGATGTAGGCAAGAAGGCCGACGCCAAGGTCAAGACGAGAGACCTGGACCTCGAAGACGAGTACGACGACAGGGATTAAGTCAATAACGCTAGATAGTCAATAAATGGTCTCGATTATGTTAGTTTATGCCGTGGTTTTCTTTGCTCTCACTTTAGAAACCCTTCAGCAATTTGACATTAAAACGTATAAACCTTACAATTCACGACCTCACCTTCATATTATACCACCTATATCACTTATATGTTGTAGGTTTGTTGCTGATAAATAATAAGCATTAGACAATGTATTTCGGGTCCGCTACTTATAATAATAAGCATTAGACAATGTATTTCGGGTCCGCTACTTATAATAATAAGCATTAGACAATGTATTTCGGGTCCGCTACTTATAATAATAAGCATTAGACAATGTATTTCGGGTCCGCTACTTATAATAATAAGCATTAGACAATGTATTTCGGGTCGGCTACTTATAATAATAAGCATTAGACAATGTATTTCGGGTCCGCTACTTATAATAATAAGCATTAGACAATGTATTTCGGGTCCGCTACTTATAATAATAAGCATTAGACAATGTATTTCGGGTCCGCTACTTATAATAATAAGCATTAGACAATGTATTTCGGGTCCGCTACTTATAATAATAAGCATTAGACAATGTATTTCGGGTCCGCTACTTACAATAATAAGCATTAGACAATGTATTTCGGGTCCGCTACTTATAATAATAAGCATTAGACAATGTATTTCGGGTCCGCTACTTATAATAATAAGCATTAGACAATGTATTTCGGGTCCGCTACTTATAATAATAAGCATTAGACAATGTATTTCGGGTCCGCTACTTATAATAATAAGCATTAGACAATGTATTTCGGGTCCGCTACTTATAATAATAATTACTATAGAGTTACGATACGATACGATGTTCATGGAGAGCCGAGCTCTACACCGCTCGATGATATTAGAGACTTCGAAACTCGGTACAGAATTAAAGATTAAGGACTCAAATTCTTGACTTAAAAGAAGACCGAATAATCCTTCGAGCGATAAGTTTTATGACAGTTTATTGAACTGATAAAAAGTAATTTAGTTTGATAATGACAATATATACAAGCTTGATAAAAAAAGCAAAGGGTAAAGGGCACCGCATCATAACAAGTTGTATATATTAAAAAAATAAAAACGCACTTAACATAGGGAATGTTTGTTTTAAAAAACTATTGAACCGATTTTGATTAAACTTGCAGTATTCCCTTAGTTGAACAATACCTAGTACAACAAAAAGTAATAATCGGCCAAGAGCGAGTTGGACTCGCTCACTGTACTCATAGAGCAAAAATTGGCCAAAAATTGTGTTTTATGCATGGGAGCCCTTAATTTTTTATTTTATTTTAATATTTTTATTATTTAATAAAGTACACATATAATCAAGGACTTTGTGAAAATTTCAAGGGCCTACAGCTGTTACCATTATTGATATCGAGCAAAAAAATATAATACGTTTGTTGTATGGGAGCCCCCCTTAAATATTAATTAAGTATATTTTGTTTTCAGTATTTATTGTTATAGCGGCAACAGAAATACATAATCTGTGAAAATTTCATAAGTCTAGCTATAGCAGTTCTTGAGATACAGCCTGGAGACAGACAGACAGACAGACGGACAGACATCGAAGACTTAGTAATAGGGTCCCGTTTTTACCCTTTGGGTACGGAACCCTAAAAAATACTTAAATCGGACTTTTAGTTTCTAACACAAAGATAAAAACATTCATACATACATACACTTTTGAAATTCGGTACATTTGTTCAGACGCTAATATAGACTAACATAATATACGAAAACTGGCCAGTTCTGGAAATATTACATACATACGGGTCGAATTGATAACCTCCTTTTTATGAAGTCATTTAAAAACATTGAATAACACTGGTTCAGACTTAAGAGTGTGGTAGTTGCCGCGGAGGTCGCGGGGCGGGTTTCGATTACAAATTTGGAAATATGTGTTTTCTACGTTTGGTCCGGACAATGCAGGGTGATCATCTGCATGATTACTACAAGAAAAACATTATGACATCCATGAATATTCCTGGAACGGGTCTTGGGCCTGATCTCATGGTGGTTCCGGTCATCCGTCCCATCATGAAGGAAGAGGAAGTCTTCATGGGTTATAAAAATATTCCTGCATAGCATGCTGCATGCATAGGAGGCGGTTTCAATGAAACCGGCTACCGTTGCTGAAAACCGGGGTGGGAAGCATTAATATAGGGGTGGGTATGCGAATCAGCTCTTTAGATAGCGTTAGTTTTTAATTCATTCGTTTGGAAAATGATACTTGAATCACTTTAAGTGTGAAACGACTGTTTCTCAAGCCGCAAGCGACACTATTTGAATTAGTAGCGTTATTTTAAATTTTGGCCACGCACCAAAGCATCATTAGGTATAACGAGTAAATAAATTAAAAACGTGACCTGCATAGAGTACCTACATGTGGCAGAAGTGAAATTATTCGTCATAATCTATAAGTGCTACAAAATATTCTAATCTACAGAAATCTTGCATTATTAATATAATATTAGATCTTACAACAAATATCAAAGTGTAATTTTAAAAGTAATTTATTAATTTAAAAGGTAATTTATTAATTGAAACTTTCTGCCGCGCACTCTAAAGTTTTACAGTGCGCGAAAAAAAGTTACGCGAAAAACGCACGGTGGAAGACTGCCACTCATCGAGGTGATTTATTTTTGAGAGGGATTTATTTTTCTCGTACAACAATGGTGGAAAGTTGCAAGAGATGATAGCTTCTTCCAGGTTATATGTAGACTTAAAAAATCGTAGCTTACTAGCAATACAATATTTTATGTGGTTAAATATTGATATAGTATTACGGGCAGATCCATACTAATATTATAAATGCGTCTGTCTGTCTGTCTATCTGTCTGTCTGTCTGTTACTTCTTCACGCGCAAACCGCTGAACCGATTTTGCTGTTTGGCATGGAGAAACTTTGAGTCCCGGGAAAGGACATAGGATACTTTTTATCCCGTAAAAATGTACGGTTCGCGATAAACTAATATTGGCGCAACGGAGTTGCGGGCGTCATCTAGTTCACAATAAATACCAATAAATGGGTGCAGCAGGGCGGGCCGCATTTATCATGCAAAAAAATTAAGCGCCACAAGTGATACCGGGCCCCGGGGGTCTCATGAGGGAGTTTTCCCGGTGAATTGGGGACCTCGGTCGAATATAGTATGCGGGATTCCCGGGCGTAGGATATACTTTTTAAAACTCTATAATAATTATGGTGCTTCTCTGAGAATGAGAAACAAAAATTAAATGAAATCTTTATAAGAATATTGTAAATAATAGCTTAGTTTTATTTCTTTTTAGTAGATTGTAATTTTATTTTTTGCTATTATAATAAGTTACGCTGTTGCCTCATTTTTTGTCTTATTTTAATTCATGTTAGCTCTTTCTTATTAGAAATGTTTTGTCTCATACAAATATTATTGCTGTCCCTTTCTGGCAGAAACGTAGTGTGTCTCACTCAAATACTATTGATGTCCCTTCCCCGCAAAATTGTAGTGCGTCTCAGGGATTTTTATTGTTATCTCATTCTAACAAAGAATTTATGTTGATTTTAAATATTGTTTATCTTATAAGAATTTTAATTGTATATTGTTATTTTGTCGTTTTAAGTTATTTTCAATAAACGGACTGCGCATGCGCGATAACATCCGATAGACCCCCATAGGCCCTATCGGTACAAATTTCACATATAACACGCACCAATCCGGTGTCAACACACATTCGCTAACACAACTGAGCAGATGCAAGACGTCACTCTGCGGTCTGCCCCACCAACACTCCGCAACTTGCAGTTTCCAAGATTCTCCTGGTGTTTTATTCTTCGTCAACCCGCTCCTACTCTCAGGGAGAAAATAACCACAAGATAGAGTCCACCGCTCCCCCTCCGACGACCACGACCCCGCTGAGCTGTCGTGTCGTCAACAAATATACGTATTTGCTATTGCTTAAGTATTTTCTATTGTTAACATTTTTAAGAAACTTGCTCGCGTTATCGGTCCATATTTATGGGACCTAAAATACAACCGATAACACTAATTTGAATACACTTAAAGAATACTATCAAAATAGTTTAGACTATGCCATGAATGATGATCACACCTACCGAAAAGAGTGGTGAGACACTAGACAGTGCTCTCGGCCGAACACTCGGCATGTTTTATGGATGTACTATCAGAGAAGTTGATTCCTAGGCAGATGGGGGACCTACGTAGTTTGGTCGCGTTACGTCGAACCCAGCCGATTGAATTGACATGGTCCGACCAAATGACGTTAGTCTGTCAATTGCCTAGGAATCAATTTCCTCGATGGTACCCCCCGAGGGCACTGTCTCGCCACTATTACTCGGTAGGTGTAATCTGGCCCTATGTGTACACGTGTGGGAAATGGGCACTGCGCATATTAACATAAACAACCTTGTCTTAAGACCTAATACTTAAATATTAGATCTAGGATCCAAAGGTCTCCTACCCAGGGCTGCCAGGCGTCTATAACACCTAATTGTGTCCGATTTTTGAACGCGTGTCCGGCACAAATTAATCGGAGTCTGTCTTCGGCCGAGTGTTGCGTCTATAATTTGATACGAAGATCCATAATGTCAGAAGATTCTACATCTTACAAGAGACTATAAGGCTCTATATTTATATACTTTCGCCAGAGAGGTTTTTCCGATCTTGTGGTGTAGCGGCCAAATCACTCAGTCGCGCGGAAGCATAATTATTATAAATCAAGCCCAAAGTACGCTCTATAACGAATTCTATTGTTATACTGTTGGAAGTTGGGATGCAAATAACGGGATGTCCGGTCTTCTTGTACATGTCCGGCTTTGCTGGCTGGTCGGGCCACAAGGCTCGGCGATCGGCCAGCCCTGGTTCCGCCGACCAACTGCGGATCACCATAAAAGTATTATGATATTGCAATTGTGATAACGATGTTATTGTGAGTCGCTATCTCCGGCAGTCGCAGAGATGTGGGGGTACGGAGTAGTCGCGTTGTGGTGAGTCCTTATTTATGAGATACCTAGTCCAGGTATTTTAAATGAATGAATAAATGAATGAAATGTATTTGGTCTTGGTTCTAAAATTCTGAATATAGTTTGTATGGACTATGGAGGTATTATTTGCGTACTTAATATTATAATTTTTGGGCAGATTAAACAGAAGGACGTAAGTTCCAATAATGAATAGTAGACGAACATTATAATTTTCTTGTTTGATTTTTGTAGAGTATAAATAATTAGTTTTTTATTTAGACCTTTGTCGACCTTTATTGATCTTGATCGCATGAATTATTATTAGATGCCTCTAATCTAAATCGTATCTATTACTAATAAAATAGTATAATTAGTATCGTTTCAAACAAACCACTAATTTCGAGCAAACATCGAATGAGAATTGTCTGCTATCTATCAGGGAATCGAAATACCTGTAAGGTAGGTAATCATGGTGACAGCGAATCCTAAAAATTTTGGAAATTCCAAAAATACTAACAATTTTTTCCTGTTCAGTTTGTTGGGGGTGGGGGGAGCGTGGGGGGGCTACGAGTTCCCTGCGGAGTTCCAGTTCGGCGCCGCCTCCTCCGCCTTCCAGGTCGAGGGTGCGTGGAATGTCAGCGGTGAGTACCATCCTCATCATTTTGACGCTCTTCAACACTTTCTTGTTTCTTCACCAGGTTAGGGTATTGAACCGGTGCAGGTGGTGATTACGTTTCTTTTGTTTCTAAAAATTATGAAGATTGTATACAGAAATAGTTGAGGTCAAGGCATATATACCTGTAGTCTACGTCATAAACTGGCATTTTAATTATTTAAGTATAAAAGATCGGAAAGTCACTTCGAGTTTGAATCATTTATTTTGAAACAACATGAAAACAACATTATATTTTCAAAATCGCTATGAAAAGTACCAATAATAGGGATATAACGTGATGAATGATAATGCATGATGTTGTGGGGACATATTGTATCCATATTCCATATATGTACCACTACCATGTGACATTGGTGACCCTGACGTGGGAGTGATGATGATGATGATGAATGTAATTTGCATAGTAGCATATGCTTTCAGTTCTTAAAACAGCGCTAAACCCCCAAACTTGTATCTATAAGGAATCCGGAGTTCTCTTAGTATCTTCGGAACCATAGCATACCTTGGTGCAAAATCTTACTTTTTGGTAACATATGCCTGGAATACTTCATATAAAATCAAAATCACCATATGTTTCCATTTGAATTTTGAGGACTTTCTTCGATTACTCATGGATCCCATCATCAGGTCACCACTTTTGTGAACATGGTACCAAATTGAAGTAAAACCTAATACAACAAAATAAAATTTTTTGAAATTGGTTCACAAACGGCGGAGTAATCGTTGAACATACAAAAATAAAAAAAATATCCATAGCCAAATATATGTATAACCTCCTCCTTTTTGAAAGTCGGTTAAAAAGAAAATCCTATAAAAGGGAGAAGAAATAAAAAATGTGCCACACGGGCACTCGGGGACTGCCGCGGTAAAGCTATTGTATAGCTATAGCTAGTCTACACGTGTATACGTCTAGTCGCACGCACACGGTGTTTACCGTGCCGACTGCCGACTGCCGACTGCCGAGGTCTGCCGAACTGAAACGACGTTTAGGGCTCCCGCACACGGGCCGCCGGAGCTGCGAAAAAAAAATTAGACATCTGATAAGCGATGGAGCTGGTTTGGCCTCACGCGATCTTGCCGCGCCGACATCTTCCCAGATAAGATCAACACTATGTTGTAATCATTATTACGGTAATGACCTCCTAAAGGTTCGCGCACACTTTGTCGGTGCGTGCCGGGGCGTGCCGGGGCGGGTCGGGGCGCAGCGCAGCGCAAAATGCGCTACAGCACACTATTGCCGGGTCGGGTCGCATCGCATTGACGGATTTTAACGCTCACTGTGCCGGGGCGTGCCGGGGCGGGTCGGCGCGCAATGCATCACATCACATCCGCGCGCCACTTGCTATAGCACACTGTTGCCGGGGCGCAGCGGGTCTTGTCGGGCCGTGTCGCATTGACGGAAATCCGCCGAGCAAAAATCCGCGCCGATGCGCCCCGGCACAGTGTGCGATACGCGCATCCGCTTCCATACAAATTGTATGAAGGCGGATTTTTGCGATGCGCCCCGGCACGCTGAGCCCCGGCACGGCCCGTCTCAGTGTGCTCACTCCTTAAACCTGCACTATTTACCCAACAGTAGTACCCTACCCTTCTGCACCAGAAGTCCAGAAGAAGTGTTGTTTTGTTATTGGTATAATTGGTAAATAATAAACTTATTTTATTGTTGCTATAAGCCGAGAGAATTTCGCTATGTGGTATTTCTGTTATTACCAGAACGCGTCGTGGCCGTTTCACTATAACCACAACGCGTTGTGAGCCATTTTTTCGCTCACTGAGCGTTTTCGGTCTTTGAGCGTAACATATATTATAATAAGCGGAATGGTATTTAATTTTTGTTAAACGTTTTGTTGCGCGGTATACAGTTGTGCAAATATCGTCTGTGGTCGTATGTACACACGTGTTTCACTTCTTCGTCGTTTTACTTATGAATTTTTATTCACTTTCAATTGTTACCATTACTAATTGCATAATGTCTCAAGGTCTTATCGTCGCATATAATATTATGTTATATTTATTATTATGCGACGCTATTCATACTCAAGTAAAACTATCAATATTAGCTTATAAGATAAGGAAGTAAGTACAAACCACAGACATAGATCAAGATAGATACCGCATGTCGCTCTATTTGTATGAAAATGAGCGTGTCACTTTTTTCCTACCTACTGTGACGTACCGATGATGAGAAACGTGTCCATTATCAAGGCCAACGTTTCTATTTGAATTTCTACAGCTCAATACGGCACTTTTAGGCATTTAGGCATTTTTAAAATTCCGATTGACGTCCGATTCCGATAGCAGACTAAAGAACAGACTTTCGAAAGACGAGCATTGCTCGTCGTTTGGGAACGCGATATGGCACGCGAAGTACATACATATGCGGTATCTATCTTGATCTATGTCTGTGGTACAAACTCTACAATTTTAATTTGACTTCAATATGTGTACAATTGGGGCTACTTTCGCCCTGATCTCTCGCCAGTCGTGTCGGTCCCCCGCCCTACTGGCTTATGAGAGTAAAGGAAGAGAGAGCTCTTATGTACCGTGCATAACCTTTTGCCCTATGACTCCTGCGTAACTCCTGCGTAACTGACCTGGTTTCAACTTTCAATGAGAACGGCCACCGTCACCGAATCTGGAGCGGGAGTTAATTTCATACGACGGCGGTGTTCTTTGTCGTTATCCTAATCTCTTTACAACTGTACTATCACACCGATAATACCGAACGTGATGGCTTAGGATTTAGGAACTTATTTATGTGATGATTATAACATAAACAACGCCAGTAGCCCTAGCACGGCGACCAGTAGAAATGCGAAAGTATAGACAAACTGTGGACATAAACTTAAGGTGCCGTTCCGATCTTTACCGCGGCTAATCGCGACCGACAAAAATTCAATTAAAATGCCACTTTATAACAGACTATAGTATATGTCATAAAGTAGGATATTATTTGAATTTTTAGGACTATAGTCTGTCATAAAGTGGCATTTTAATTGAATTTTTCGAAACGAAAAAAGATCGGAATGGCACCTCAAGGTTATCTCCACAGTTTGTCTATACTTTCCACATACTTTCGCATTTCTACTGGTGGCCATGCTAGGGCTACTGAACAAGGAAAACAACAACATGTGACCGAGCCGATTGACACATGTGGTCAATCTTAACTATTTTATGACCGAGATTTGATATCAAATGGACAGTGTTATTTAGAGCAATAAAGCTAATTTTATCACCATGATGTAATTTTATTGTGAACCAATAGGGGGTTGTTAATTATTATTATTTACTACATGACCATGACGCCCTCATCTCCGATGCGGCAAAATTTATTTATTACGCGGGAACCGTAAACATTTTCCGAGATAAAAAGTACCCTGTGTCCTTTCCCGGGACTCAAACTATCTCCATACCAAATTTTAGCAATATTGGTTCAGTGGTTTGGGCGTGAAGAGGTAACAGACAGACAGACACACTTTCGCATTTATAATGACAACACTAATACTAACCTAACTAGGTTAAATTGTTAAATTAGACGTAGCCGCCTTTCGGGTCCTAGCACCGTAATATTATAATAATACTAAATACATATAACTTTAAGCCGCCATTCCACCGCGGCGCGGGCGCACGCTGTGCTCGGCCACGCGGCGCACGCTGTGCACGGCCACGCGGCGCAGGGATTTATTAGTTTGACTACGTGTGTCGACGTTTCCACTGCAGCACACGCTATGCACACGGTCACGACTATGTACAACTGTAGCGCACCACAGTTTTGAATACTATGTACACGCTTCCGTGTATCCCGTCACCCGTGCACAGCGTGCGTAGCGTGGCCAGCGTTGAGCTACGTGTGCACCGTATTCGAGCAAGCTACGTGAGTCAATTCGTGCGTAGCGTGTCCGTGGGTTGCAGTAGACACGGTCACATATATTTTCTTACAAAGCGAAGCTTGACGCACGTGCGTAGTCTCTCCGTGCGCTGCGGTGGATTGGCGGCTTTAATGCAACTTTTTTTTAACTTTTGTATGGGAAAACTTATCGCGCTGGGGCGCTTGCCCATATAAATCTCAAAAAAAAATTTTGTCTTTCAGCGCTGCTATTTTCACAGTGAACTTTATACAGGGAACCCATACACACCCTAAAGTATTATACTTTATATAACATATTATAAACATAATATACAACATATAATAAAATATACATAACATAAACCTAATGTTCAGACAAGACAGCGAGCGTGTGGGACAACTGGCTGCACCGCGCCGGCTCGCAGTTCAACGGCGACGTCACCTGCAACTCCTACAACCAGTGGCGGGAAGACGTCGAAGCGGCTGCTGCGCTCGGCCTCGACTTCTATAGGTGGGGACTTGGAAACTCACGTTTGATGATGGTTTCGACGTGAATGAGCTGTCTGGATTCAGTCTCGAAATCAGCGGGAGCGGTGGCGGCGACGCGGGAACCCGTCTAGTACGCCACGCGCCGCTGATTGTGAGGCTAGTTCCATATAAACATTATTAATGTTTATATGGAACTGCAAGCAACAGCATCATTCGAATGTCAAATAAATATGTTTGATAGCCCCCATTTAACATATTTTGATATTTAACAACGCGACGTTAATAGTTTCTTAAGCTATCTACAGAAATAAACTCATGCTCATCCCTCTCATTCACATCGTTACGACAACAAACTGTCAATAAGTACTGGATTCTGGACTGAAACATGTTTACACGGAGAATTTACTTGATTCAACTGAAGATCCAATCAAGTGATTCAAGCGGCTGTTGTATTACTTTTTACAGATGAAGACTTTTAAATGCGAATAGCATCCTTTATCTGTCATTATAGCCGTCTTTAAAAGTATTTAAGTTTCACATCATGATCTTCCCACGTTTCAGGTTCTCCCTGTCCTGGTCGCGGCTGCTGCCCAGCGGTCTGCCGAACGAGGTGAGCGAGGACGGCGTGCGCTACTACAACCAGCTGATCGACGGTCTGCTGGCGCGCGGCGTCGAGCCCGTCGTCACCATCTACCACTGGGACCTGCCGCAGAACCTGCAGGATCTCGGTACGGCATACAAAATACCGGATACTGTGATAAAAAGTTTTACTTTGAAATTACTTCGCTTACTATAAAAACAAATATACAGCATAAAATTGATAAATATCCAAGGTCTCCTAAAACTGGGGATACATGCATGGATTGTCATTATTAGAAAGTCGGTGCCATTTAAAAATCGTGACAATCTCGTCGATATCACGACAGGCGCAGTCGTGGTCAGATATTTTGGGAAACACGAGATTTTTGATCGAGAATAGTTACAGACACAACGCCGATCGAAACGAAAGTCGCACATAGTAATGACCAGGTCGCATCTTCCAGGTGGCTGGGCGAACCCGCTCATGGGCGTGTGGTTCGCGGACTACGCGCGCGTGGCGTACTCCAAGTTCGGGGACCGCGTGCGGCGCTGGCTGACCATCAACGAGCCGTTCTCGTTCTGCGTGGCCGGCTACGACTACGCCACGCACCCGCCCGGCATGAGCTGGGCGGGCGTCGCCGACTACATCTGCATCAAGAACGTGCTGGTGGCGCACGCGCGCGCCTGGAGAGTCTACGATGAGGAGTTCCGGAAAAAGTATAATGGTAAGTCTCACTGGCCTAGGAAAAAGAGAGCGAGCGACGTGCCAACGCGGCATTTTTTTTTTATGAAATAAGGGGGCAAACGAGCAATCGGGTCACCTGATGGGAAGCAACTTCCGTCGCCCATGGACACTCGCAGCATCAGAAGAGCTGCAGGTGCGTTGCCGGCCTTTTAAGAGGGAATAGGGTAATTGGGGAGGGTAGGGATGGGAAGAGAAGGGAATAGGGGAGGGAAAGGAAGGGAATAGGGTAGGAGATTGGGCCTCCGGTAAACTCACTCACTCGGCGAAACACAGCGCAAACGCTGTTTCACGCCGGTTTTCTGTGAGAACGTGGTATTTCTCCGGTCGAGCCGGCCCATTCGTGCCGAAGCATGGCTCTCCCACGTTTAAATCATAATAATTAATTGCATAATATTGTAATGATATAATTCTTTTTGTAAAATAGTTTTGGTATTTTTTAAACTCCTACAAAACAAATTCGAAATAATGAAATTATAAATGCGAAAGCACCCGGGGAGAAAGCGTGTCTGTAGCTGTACTCTGTATATATTATGTCTGGCTACTATCTTTTGACGTTTCAACCGCTGAATTTTGGGTCGAAGGAAAATAATAAATTGTTTTTGAATAATAAGTAAATAAAAAATCGTCCAAGTGCGAGTTGAACTCGCGCACGAAGGGTTCCGTACCATTATAGAGCAAAAATAGTAAAAAATTGTGTTTTTTGTATGGGAAGCCCCCCTTAATTATTTATTTTATTTAAATTTTATTATTAACTATTAAAGTATAAATACAGCTGAGTATTTTGTGTACATTTCAAGTGCCTACCTGTTGTCATCATTGATACCGAGCAAAAAATGTTTGAAAAATCACGTTTGTTGTATGGGAGCCCCCCTTAAATATTTAATTTATTTTGTTTTTAGTATTTTTTGTTATAGCGGCAACAGAAATATGTAATCTGTGAAAATTTCAGCTCTCTAGCTGCTACCGTTCTTGAGTTACAGCCTGGAGACAGACGGACAGACATCGAAGTCTCAGTAATAGGGTCCCGTTTTTACCATTTTCGTACGGAACCCTAAAAACGCATATCGGCGCAAAGTTGCGGGAAATATTTAGCTTTTCGAAATTACTTAGTGTCAATCTACGTGAAACCTACCTTAAATTATTCCAGGTAAAGTGGCACTGTGCAACCACATGGTGTGGATAGAGGCGGACGAGGACGACGACGGCACGGCCGAGCTGCTGCGACAGATCTATGTGAGACCACCTGTTGTCCTAGCACGGCGACCAGTGGAAATGCGAAAGTATAGACAAACTGTGGAGATAAACTTAAGGTGTCGTTGCGATAATTTTTCGTTTCGAAAAAATCAATTAAAATGCCACTTTATGACAGACTATAGTCACAAACTGTGGAGATAAACTTAAGGTGTCGTTCCGATCTTTTTTCGTTCCGAAAAATTCAATTAAAATGCCACTTTATGACAGACTATAGTCCTAAAAATTCAAATAATATCCTACTTTATGACATATACTAATAGTCTTTTGTCGGCCGCGATTAGCCGCGGTAAAGATCGGAACCTTAAGTTTATGTCTACAGTTTGTCTATACTTTCGCATTTCTACTGGTCGCCGTGCTAGGGCTACAGGAGTTTATGTGTCACCAACACCTGCTACTCCGTCGCACAAGACCTACGATTACAAAATTTTGCACATCTGGGCTTAAAGTAAAATGCTCCTCTACCTGTTGAGATCACAGTACCGTAATATAAAATTATTTCTCTTGCATTGCGAGATTTTAGACAACTTAAAGTAGCAAAACAATGTGGTATCAACAGGGCCCCCGGTATTAGTGTGCAATGTACACGGGCCGGGCGCCATCCTTAAGGGGCGCCAAAACCAACGGTCCAAAAAAAAAAAAAATTTAAAATAAAAGTTGAGAAATTAAATAGGAAATTAAATAGGAGTAGTATAAGAAATCCAATAGGATTAATTTAAGATAAGCACACTCGAAATTTTATTAGTATATCATTCTGTTACTGTCGATTCCTAATTATTGTTAACTATATACGGTCGAATTGAGAAACCTCCTCCTTTTTGAAAGACGGTTAAAATGACTTTTAAAGTACCTACAATTAATAAATATGACTTTTAAAGTTCAGTTCTTTGCTTTATTTCAATCACCTACCTATCATAAAAAAATGAATTTTTCGCCAAAATCCTTTTTTGCACACAGGCGCCATAGCCCTTTAGGAGGCCATGGGGTATCAAATTACACGTGGGTAATACTAGTCTTGGTGTTGAGCGACATTGATATCAAGGACACTGTTGAGCTACTCTATAAAATTTGTACAGTGTAAGAAACCAAATTCATGAAACCTCAATGACTTTGTAACAAATTTCAGGTGGGTCTGTTCAATCACCCTATCTACTCGAAGAAGGGTGGCTGGCCGCCAGCCATCGAGCAGATCATAGAGAAGAACAGCATAGAGCAGGGGTACCCGCGCTCCCGCCTGCCCAGCTTCACCAAAGAGGAAATTAAACTTGTCAGAGGTACACAAACCACTAAAACAATCCCAATAGGCCGTACTTATTGGGATTGTATCCCAATGGGATGTTTTCCTATAATCCGCTTTAAAGTTACAAATAAACACATATTACCTCACTGGATAACTAAGGGTTTAAGAATTAGTTGTAAAACAAAACGAAAATTACAATATAATTATTATAGGAAAAAAGATATTTCTACAAAAAATAAATACAAGCAATATAGTAAATTACTTAGGAAGTGCTTCAGACTTGCAGAAATAAATTCACATAGTAAATATGTCGCAAGTGGAAAAAATAAATGTAAAGCGTCATGAGATATTGTTAAACAATGCTCAAGCAAAACTTACAACAACAAATTTATTACAGACATTAAAATCAACAATAAAAAACTTACCACACCCACAGATATAGCAAACACATTTAATGAATATTTTATAAAAACTACAAACATAAATATAGCTTCAAATTCTAATTTTACAAGTAATATTCATGACAATCCTATGAGCATCTTTTTAAAACCTTGCACCTGTGACGAAACAATAAACATTATTAATTCCTTAAAAAACACGAATACAGTTGGTTATGATGAAATATCCACAAAGGTAATCAAAGAATGTAAATATATAATTGCCTCCATCTTAACTGAGCTAATAAACAAGTCTTTCGTAGAAGGTTGTTTTCCAGACAAGTTAAAAGTCTCAATAATAAAACCAATATTCAAAAAAGGTGACAGAAAGCAATTAAGTAATTATAGGCCAATTGCGCTAGTTCCAATACTATCAAAAATATTTGAAAAGGCAATGCATAAAAGACTAACTTCATTCATCAATAAATTTAATATCATGAAACATGAACAATTTGGCTTCCAAAAGAACAAATCAGCTCAACAAGCATGTTTCAACGTTACTAACCAAATTATAAACTGCATTGATGAAAAGAACCACTGTATAACTGTTTTCATTGACATGACTAAAGCTTTTGATTTTGTTTCACATAAATTACTACTAAAGAAATTAAGCAAAATGGGAATAAGGGGACCAGCGTTAAATTGGATTAAGACCTTCCTTGAAAATAGAACGCAATACACAATAATAGAAAACATTAACAGAGATAATGAAATAGTCAATACTAAATCTGCAGTCTTACTTAATGAATATGGAATTCCACAAGGCTCTGTATTAGGTCCTCAGCTTTTCTTGTTTTACATAAATGACATTCCCATTGAAATTAATAATCCAATAATCATGAATAATTATAAATTTACATTATTTGCAGATGACATATCTATAATATTTACATATTATAATAAATTGGACGTGAATAAAATCGAAAATGACATAAACTTGACACTTAGATACTTAATTGAATGGCTGACATCTAATAACCTTAAAATTAATGTTAATAAAACTAGATATATACAATTTACAACTTATAATAAAAAACTCATTGACTTAAAATTAATACATAATAATGAAAAAATAGAGAAAGTTGAGGAAAACTTGTTTTTAGGTGTACAAATTGACAAACACTGTAACTGGCATGCACACATAGATAAAGTTTGTTCAAAACTGAACAAATTTGTTTTTGTCTTGCGCAGGTTAGCGTGGACAGTTAGTATCCAAACCTCAATTACAGCCTATCACGGCTACGTATCCTCAGTCCTACGATATGGTCTAGTTGTCTGGGGAAACTCAACGCATATAGACAAAGCATTCATTGTGCAAAAGAAATGTATTCGTGCTATAGCTAAGATTCCACCGTATGAGTCATGTAAGCCTTTCTTTAAAAAAATTAACATCCTAATATTTAAATTCGTTATACACAACAAGGACATTTTTACACAATTGATTGACACGAACCCAACCAAATATTTTAGAAATTCAAATAGATTAATTATAAATAAGAAACCAAAAACAACCCTTTTTTTAAATAATGCATACACAATGTGTGTAAAGATTTACAATAAAATACCAGATCACATAAAACACTTGTCTAAAAAACACTCTATTAGAGAACTAAAAAAAATACTAATAAATAAATATTATTATGATGTAAAGGAATTCCTGAACAGTAATTGACTTTGGTTGACATTAAATTATTTTATTTTATGTTAATAGTTTTAAATTAATTGACATTTTCTACTTTATTTAATTTCTTGACATAAAAATATATATTTCTCATTATCTTCATAATATAAAACACTAGCTGTCCCGGCAAACTTTGTTTTGCCATAATAAGTATGGCACCATGGCAACGTCCATCGCTATCCCATCGTCGCACAAAAAATGCATTCTGTCAATTCTATGTCAAATGTTACATTAAAAAAGTTTATACATATTGACCAAAGCGTTAAAGTTAGAGTAGAAATAAGAATTTTTAAATTTTCAAATTTTCTGCGCAATTTTTTTTTTCTATCATATATTCTTCTTCTCCGGACAAAAACAAACACATCAAAAAAGAAATAGTGAAATCGGTCCAGCCGTTCAGGCGTGATGTCGTGACCACGCGAAATATGGATTAATTTTTATAGATATAAATTATAATATATAGATAGATATGAGCCACACATAAAACCAGCTAATAATAACGTTGTTTACTCTGTGTGTTGCTAAGGCATTCAGTGAAGCACTCCTTTTATACAGAGTGAATCCTTATTTCTAATGGATGTTCGTCCTTAGAAACCCATAAGTTTGCTTCGATGAAAACTCGTTTTAGTGGGGCGGCAGGATTCGATATCTGAGTAATCGTAACGTCTTTGAAAGTATTGAGTAAGTATTATGACGACCACTGTGGCTCAGTGGGTGAGCGCGTTGGAAGCTCAAGCCGGGGGTCGCAGGTTCGAATCCCGCCGACAGAATAAAAAGTTTTCATAGTTCCTGGGTCATGGATGTGTATTAAATATGTGTATCTTATAATAAAAATCTTAAATATACGTATAGTATAAAAGTATTAAATATATTTCCGTTGTCTGGTACCTGTAACACAAGTCCTTCAGGTATTTACCACGGGGCCAGACTGACGTGGTGTAAAGCGTCCAGGTAGGTATTATTATTATTATTAAAATTGTGTCAGCCCTATTTGGCCCTAATACATTTGCCATATTATATAACGTTAAGGCTGCCAATATTCTGTCTTACCCCACTGAAGAATTTCTTACCTTTCAGGTACCTTCGACTTCCTGGCGATGAACCACTACACGTCCCGCGTGGGTCGGCGCGCGCGGGAGGGGGAGTCAGCCGTGACGTACGCGCTGGGCGTCGCTGAGGTGGACGGCGTCTTCTACACCAGGCCCGAGTGGGGCAAAGCGGGCACCTCGTGGTTCTATGTTAGTCACGTTCTTCTATAGCCGACAGTAACATTCAAAGTATCCATGGCCTACTGGTAAGACCTTTCGCTAGAGACGGTGCAGGCTTAATCCCAGGTGATGGCGTTTACCAATGAGATATATTTACATCTCAATTCTCAAGTAAATTATACGACGCGACGGCGAAGGAAACCCACAAAAATACTATTGACCAGTCCTCAGGACTAAGCTGACATTTTTGTCAAAAACGCGGTCGTGACCAAAATGATATATTGGGTAACCGTACGTACATAAAAAACTGTTCTAGTCTCTACAACAGGGGTCACCAAATGGCGGACCGCGGTCCGCATCCGGACCGCCGACCCATTGTGTGCGGACCAAGCATTTTCGGAGATGAACTTCGTTAAAGATTAATTTCGGTCTCGACATACTGATGAACATGTAGCAACGAAAATTGACACTTTTCTCATTGATACAAACAAACACCTTTGTAATTTCCGTAATTACATATTTTGTTTAATTTTTTTTTTTTTGAAATGTGTGGACCGCGAAGGTCATTTTATTTCTTAAAACGGACCCCGAACGAAACTAATTGGTGACCCCTGCTCTACAATATGTATTTAAAGAGCCAGTCAGAATTTGTTAGCTATTCTAACCGTTATATATATACGTTCACTGACAGATATACTACGAGGGCATGCGCAAGCAGCTGAAGTGGCTGAAGGACAACTACGGGGACGTGGAGATCCTCATCACGGAGAACGGCTACGGCGACGCCGACGGCCTCAAGATACAGGACGACGAGAGGATCACCTACATCAGCGAGATGCTCGAGCAGGTGGGTTATATTAGTACTTTAGTTATCAGGTCTTCCAGAATCTAAATACTGGAAATAGGCTGTTTAATCACGCAAGGCTTTAAAAGGGTACAATTGAGCAAATTCTCTAAGCATGGTGGGATTCCTCTCTGGCTTGAGCGCCACGCACCTAATCCATTCTCAATGACGCATAAATATTGATTCATCAATCTTTGTAATCGAGATTTAATTAAGTGACTTTGAGTCCCAGGAAAGGGACATAGAAAGTTTTATCCCGGAAAAATGTTTGGTTCTCGTGCGATAAATTAATTTTTAGCACAAAGAATTACTGACAACGTCTAGTTTTGTAGTTTGTAAACTCTATTGGTGGCTATTGAAGTTTTTTTTGGGTGTTGTTGTTTGTTATCCGTATTGTGACGCGTCAGGTGCTGCTGGCGATGCACGAGGACGGCGTGCGCGTGGTGGGCTACACCGCCTGGTCGCTGCTCGACAACCTGGAGTGGGACGCTGGCTTCGCGTGAGTACCGATACCACTAAAAGTACTCTATTTTTTATAAAATAAGGGGACAAACGAGCAAACGTGTCACCTGATGGATAGCAACTACCGTCGCCCATTGACTCGCAACATTAGAAGAGCTGCAGGTGCGTTGCCGGCCTTTTAAGAGGGAATACGCTCTCTTCTTGAAGGTTTGCAGGTCGTATCGGCTGGCGACAGTTCGTTCCAGAGTTTTACAGTGCGCGGCAGAAAGTTACGCGAAAAACGCACGGTGGAAGACTGCCACTCATCAAGGTGATGAGCATATACTATACATTATTATATATTACAGCTGCATTATATTAGAGGATCCTGGCTGCTGTGTAATTTTTAAGTATGTTGTGACAGCAATGTAACAGGCGTTTGTATATTATTATATTGCACAGAATACAAATATCTGCTGTGTATCAGAAATTACCTGTACAACATTTTTGACAGACAACATATAATCATGATTCATGTTTGTTTATAGTCCATTGAAATGTTACATGAGTTTGCATTTTTTTAGAGGACGCAATTTTATATTTGGGACATATGGGGTCAATAGAAGCTTAACCTCAAGTTTGTGGGGTCGCCACCCTTGTCCCCCGGCCGCCATCTTGAAAAAAGGGGTGACAAAACTATTTTCGCGATATCTCGAAAACTATGCGTCTTACAAAAAATTTATAAAATCATAATTTGTTGCAAATTATTTTGCCTACAAACATGTTTATATAACTTTTTACCCTAAATTAAAAATTAAAAAAGTTATAAGCAAACAAGTGAGACAAATTTTTAACAACATCAGCAGCCTATAATATGGGGAAATTAAAATTTATAAAAATTATGGAGAAACATCCTGAATTAGTAGTACTGCGCTATTCCTGAGTGAGGAAGTCGATCCATCTTGCACACTCTTGTTGGTGAACGTTGTGTCATAGGCCATAGCTTTATACGGCGGTAATAAAGACGACTCACTAGACGGCTTGCGATACAAAATATTTGCAGACAAGAGTGTGATAAGTGTGACAAGACAGTGACTATGAAAGCGCGGTACCACTAGCTAATTCAGGATGTTTCTCCATAATTTTTATAAATTTTAATTTCCCCATATTATAGGCTGCTGATGTTATTAAAAATTTGTCTCACTTGTTTGCTTATAACTTTTTTAATTTTTAATTTAGGGTAAAAAGTTATATAAACATATTTGTAGGCGAAATAATTTGCAACAAATTATGATTTTATCATAATTTTATAAATTTTTTGTAAGACGCATATTTTCCGTTGTAACATTTCAATGGACTATTAGCTGTTTATTCAAAATCTGCTGTCAAACGCCTGTTGCATTTCTGTCTCGAGATACATAATATCCCTGCCGGGTTGCGAGGTTGCCCAGAAAATTTTCATTCAGGCTTGCAGGCTCCTAGGGTGTTGATACGAATGGAGCTTTGTCTTTGAGATATTATAATCCCACCAAAAACATTTCTTGTAAAATGTTGCCGAGACTACCACATAAGGTTTACCCTGTGAAAAAGATACGAGATCTCATGTAGAGCCAAGCTTTTGAATCTACACGGCCTAACTCTACCGACCCTAACTTCAAAAAATTCTACATACCAGTAAATATGTATGGCTTCGCCGTTTCGCTACCGTTGCGAACGTGATGCGAATATTTTGTTTCTGATCTGAAGCTAGTTACGAGTCTTCAACGACGAAAGACTTCGAGAAAAGGTAGGTAGTGCCCTTGCGCTTCGCTTGGCTCGTCTTGGCGGGGGCACTACTGTGCCCCCAGATATTATGTTTTAATATTACCAAAAATAATTACTTACGTTAACTGCACGGCGAATGACTTCTAAATTGATACCTATAAAATGCTATTGTTCCTTTGTTTGAGTTATAATACCTATACTATGTAATTATTCGGACATTTGAAATAAAGTGCATTAACCTTTATTTTGTTTATAATGAAATGGCTTTATTCAATTCCTATACTCAAATGGCAAAAAACAGAACCATTTATTAACTAATGTAACATGTCTGTCTGTCATGGGGCTTGAAACCATAAGTGCTCTATGCAAGTAGCGTGTGGGCACCTGTAGCCCTAGCACGGCGACCAGTAGAAATGCGAAAGTATAGACAAACTGTGGACATAAACTTAAGGTGCCGTTCCGATCTTTACCGCGGCTAATCGCGACCGACAAAAATTCAATTAAAATGCCACTTTATGACAGACTATAGTATATGTCATAAAGTAGGATATTATTTGAATTTTTAGGACTATAGTCTGACATAAAGTGGCATTTTAATTGAATTTTTCGGAACGAAAAAAGATCGGAACGGCACCTTAAGTTTATCTCCACAGTTTGTCTATACTTTCGCATTTCCACTGGTCGCCGTTCTAGGGCTACAGGCTACAGCAGTGTCAAAGAAATATGCAATATCACAACTAAACACACTAACTCGGATGTTCGCTATAAAGATCTGTAGAGCTCATAGAACTACCTCTTTGACAGCTTCCTTTGTTTTAGCGAGAATAATACCACTAGATTTGCGGGTTAAAGAGCACTCGCAACTATATGAGATCAAAAGCGGTAAAAGTCTAGAATTACTAAAAGACCTAAAACTAGAAGAAAGAGTAAGCCCTTTAATGCTTCTACATCCAGCTGAAAGAGTAAACATTCGGTTAAACTTGATTACTGCTCAAGAAGAAATAAGAGAGGATAGTGAAAGCTCCAACTACTACACAGACGGAAGTGAGCTAAACGGTGGGGTTGGCTGCGGAATTTCCTGCCGGAAAAATGGTGTTGGAACCTGCAGTTATAGCTTTAAGCTGGCGCATTACTTCTCTGTATACCAGGCTGAACTGGTGGCTATTCTAAACGCAACTGAAATAATTCTACATGGAAAAGACCCAAACAGCTCAATATATAGTGACTCCGGATCATTCCTTCAAGAAATATCAAACTCAAAAACGGAACATCTCATAGTAAATGAAATACACAAAAATGTCAAAGAGATTGAGCATTGCAAACGGCAAATAAAACTCTACTAGTTTAAGGCACACAACAATATACACGGAAAAGGTACAATTCCATGCATCGCGATCGATCGCGGCCGCGCACGACCTACGACTGTCGTCGGCCGCTCGCGACCATAGTCAGTGTATGAAAATGTATGGCACCGATTCCGAGGCCCATGACAGACGCGCGCGGCTGACGACAGTAGTAGGCCGCGCGCGACCGTGTCTTGAATTTATGACAGACGCGCGCGGCCGACGACAGTCGTAGGCCACGCGCGACCGTCAAGACACGTATTGAACTTCAAGACACAGCCGCGCGCGGCTTACGACAGTCGTCGGCCGCGGGCGTCTGTCGCGGGCCTCGGAAGCAGTGCCATACATTTTCATACAATGACTATTGTCGCGAGCGGCCGACGACAGTCGTAGGCCGCGCGCGGCTTACGACGGTCGCGATGCACGGAATTGTATCTTAATGAACGTGCAGAGTGCAGACACACTTGCAAAAGACGGAGCCCTAAGGGCCAACGCTAAAACACGGGCGGATGCGGGCGCGGGCGCACGCGTCAGAACTCGGAAGACCGCCGCGCCGCGGGCGACGAATCCGCGAGCGAGCACCCGTCGCGTGCGCCCATCTCATTTAGCGCTGCTAGTATAATTTTTATCTCGATCGTGTACAGTTGTATCGAGTAGATTACCATGGATTATTTACTAATTTATTATTTGGCAAAAAGACGTCAACAGAAACAACGTCGATTGCGAAAAGCGTGCGCCCGCGCCGTGTGCCCGCCATCCGCCGCGCGTGTGACAGTCCGTCGCCCGCGTCCGCGCTAAATAGCGAACTAATACCTATATATGACCGATTCCCAATATCATATGCAAGAAATACTATCAGGGCCGCCACAATCGAGACCTGGCAGGCAAGATACACAGAATCTGACACAGGGAGGTACACCATTTCTATATTCCGACTCTCACTAGAGCATATAAGATCTTACGGTCAGAAGCTACTTCCAACATAAGAACACAAATATATACAGGCCATGGCGGTGTAAAGAGGTATCTTCATCGATTCAAAATAACAAATATATACATAACCCTTTTTGCTCTTGCGATGAAGAAACGCCACAAACAATAATCCACATATTCACAGCTAATGTCAACGATTTGCCAAGAAACGATTTGACTGTGAACAAAGACTTGGCCTATAGAGAAGTAAGTCAAGAAAACATTAGACCGATCCTAGACATTGATAAAACGAGAAGATTATTCATGGAGTACGCTGAGGGGGTATATAGAGCAATAGGGAAGGAAAATGGCAGGTTGTAAGAAAAAAAAAAAACAAAACTGTATAAAAATAAATATTATATATAAGAGAAAAAATAGAACAATATAAAGTTAAAATGGTGCTTATACAAAAAAAAACATGTCTGTCTGTCTTTCTGTAGGTATGTCACAGCCACTCTTCTTCGAAACTGTAGACTGTAGAGCATACTAAGATTAACTCAGTCTCTCGCTGATGTTATGTACCCAAAACTGAACCTTCACGTTCTGTCCCCAGGCCCCGTTTCGGCCTGTACCAGGTGGACTTCGAGGACGCGGCGCTGGCCCGCGTCCCCCGCGCCTCCGCCCGCTACTACGCTGGCGTCATCACCTCGCGCTCCGCAGAATACACCAATACCACAGCTAGTTAACGACCGAACCTAAACTACCTGTTATAGTATTTTTTTGTTACAATGTACCATCGAGGAAATTGATTCCTAGGCAGTTTACAGACCAACGTCATTTGATCGGATCATGTCAATTCAATTTTAATTGTGATCTGTCGGCTGGGTTTGACATAATGCGACCAAATTACGTAGGTCCCCCATCTGCCTATAACTTCCCTGATAGTATATAAATATAATTACTGTTTTGTTATGTTTTCTTTTATTGACTATCTGTTATTTCCTACTATAGTTCCTTAGACCTTATTATTCTAAACACAACCGCAACCTAATAGAGCCTTAAGAGTGCGTTTCCTCTGAAGCAGCGTTGCGCGGATTTGTTGCTGAAAATCGCTAGAATCGCCGCCATTTAATCTTAAATCCTCGCAACTCTGGTGGAAACATAGCCTTAACAGCTTATCTTATTTAAGCTTTGTAAGGATTTGTCCTAGCTGTGACAGAGAGTGTGGGTACTGGAAACATTAAAGCCATCGATCGGGGTTTAAGATAACTGTGCTTAGTATATATCTTCATTCTTCAATAATTTTGGTAGCTCCAAGATTTGAGGTCATCGCATCGACCATAATTGATGGTTTAATAGCTCACTACACATTACAGTTCATCCGTTTTGGAGTTATGAATATGTGCCATAGACATACAGAAGGGAAAACGTACGTTTGTAAATACAGTGAGTAGGGCCTTAAATGTCTACAGATCGTCTGGCTAAGAGCCACGGCACACCTGAGACACGACTGTCTTAAGACAGACTATCGCATAATAAAAAGCACTAGATGCGCACATTTGAGACAAAACGTCTCATAGACAAAGTTGTCTAATGCGTACAAGAACTGCCCCGCGACAAGTCTGACTAACGACTGTCGGCTTCCCTTTGAAGTGTATGCGAGCGCGCACATCTACGACAAAACTGTCTAGCCATAATAGACATAACTACCAGTAGTTCGACTGCAAAGAGACGGACAGGTTTCAATATATTATATTATGTCAAATTCGTCGGGTTTCACTAAGATTATGAATGGAATGTGCCTCGCGCTGGCTGATATAATTTATTTTTAAATACTAATTATACATTTCAAAATTAGAATTAGATTATATTTCGTCAATATGTACCGGATTGATGGATCAGATTGATGAAAATTTGACCGTGTAACCGGCGACTAAGTATATTTAATCAGCAACTGAACAATTGCTGCGGAGCTACAAGTCCGATTTAAGTAAATCTTTTTTTGTTTTGTTGACTTTGTTGTGATAGGTATTGTTCAATTTAGGTAAGTTTCATCAAAATTGGTTCAGTAGTTTTGAATTCGGTTTTAATTTTATTAATATACAACTTGTTATTTGTAATACCTAAGTTGTAAACATAAATTATTTCAAATTGACGTGTTTCACATCCCGTTTTTAACGTGTTTAACATGTTTAACATCCCAGAGAAATACAGTAATAGGAAACCCTAATGCCTGTAATATATTTATTATAGTTTTAAGTTCGTAGTGACAAGTTAACAACCCTAGCGATTTTCGTCATAATACGTCAAATTTAAAAATTTCAACATCAGTTCTAACTTCTAAGTCGACATACTCTATAATTCTGTCTACTCTGTCCGGGCGTTCCCTACTGTTTAATATACAATTATATGCGTTGCGTCATCGTAGTCAAGACAGTTTCGACTCGGTGTGCGCCACGTGATAGACACAACTGTTTCTCTTTAATCGTAAGACTGACTTGTCTATGTGAAACAAGATTGTCTAGCTACAGTCGTGTCTCCAATGTGCGGTCGCACTAAAGGCGAGACTGCACTACGCGACACTAAACGACCCGACACTTCATGCCCCATAGAATTAAAGTTTGAAAAACGTCAGTTCTATGGAACTGGAAGTGTCGTGTCGTGTCGTGTCGTGCAGTGCGGTCTTATTATGGTGGCAGTGGCGTGTTGCGAGTGTGCGCCGACCCTCAGCCTCCTCCTTATTCAGAGCCCTCAGCTAATAAATGAGTGTTACAATAAGTAATAAGATTCGTATCGATCAATCTGCTCACCTTGTAAGGCAGGTGTATGCAGGAATTCATTGAACAATTAACGAGGTAATGTAAATAGTTTGATAGAATATTTTACCGCATTGACGGCTGTCCTACGTGGCTTCTTATCAATTTATATTTTTTACTAATAGAGTCTGTCTGTCTGTTACCTCTTCACGCCAAAACCGCTGAATCGATTTTGCTGAAATTTGGCATGGACATACTTTTAGTCCCGGGAAAGGATTTGAGATACTTTTTATCCCGAAAAAATGCACGGTTCCTGCGCGATAAACTAATTTTGGCGCAACGGAGTTACGGGCATTATCTAGTTTATCATAATTCATTACAATAATAATAATTATTATTATATTAAGTACTGTATAACAATTATACGATAATAAATAGTCGCATAAAATTCTATCAATAAATCCAAAGAAAATAACCGGAATATGACTGAGGTAAACTACCTCAATGAATATTATAACTCTTCCATGTATACCTCGGTACAAAATCTTACTTCTTGTTGGTAGCATATGCTCAGAATACTTCTCACGAAACCGAAGTCACCACATGTTTCCATATAAATTTTGAGGAGTTCCCTCGATTACTCATGGATCCCTTCATCAGATCACCACTTTTATGAATATGGTACCAAATTGGGATGATAACCTATACACCAAAAGAAAAATTTTGAAAATCGGTTCACAATCGGCGGAGTAATCGTTGAACATAAAAAAACGAACATAACACCTCTTCCATTTTGAAAGTCGGTTAAAATTGTAGTCTATGTGTTATTCTGATGTATAAGCTATATTATTATAAAGTTTTATTAAAATCCGTTCAGTAGTTTTTGCGTAAAAGAGTAACAAACATCCATACATCCAAACTTTCGCCTTTCTAATATTAGTAGGATTATACAATTTGCATGATAATAAAAGCTTGTCGCGCGATTTGTAAATGAACTTTACCAATTTAACTGAGTAAATTAATCTAATATTTTTTATTTTATTAAAGTAATTAAATACTGACAGATTGTTAAGTCTCGCGACAAGCTTTTATTATCATGCAAATTGTATAATATGAGATTTATAACCTTATAGGTAAAATGTTTAAGGAGAAATTAATTTTCTTCTTTTTAGACCGTTTAAATAAAAGTTTTTTTTTTCTGAAAGTTTTTTGATTATAATTTCTGTTTCTTTTTCTGTCAAATTTCTGTGAGGCCGTGATATTGGGTCGAGCCGAAGCATGGCTTTCCCACGAGGTAACGGCCTTATTTGCCACGTTCGGAGCCACGGGCCGAGTTTATCACGTGTGTATCGACTATCAAGGATGGTGTCGCAACCGACATAATTGAGATACCGCGAGATATACGTCAATAAAACTGCCCATCGGCCATCGCGGCTTCGTTAAACGCAACATTATGAATATTTATTCGTTCAAACAACTATCGCATACCCCTGCTTATCGAGTCAGCGAGGAATGTCTAGGCTTTGATATTAACATCAATACAAATATTATAAATGCCAAGGTGTGTTTGTCTGTCTATTACCTATTCACACCCAAACTGAATATTTGCTGAAATGGAGATACTTTGAGTACTTGGAAAGGACATAAGATACATCCCGGAAGAATTTGCGGTTCCTCGCGATATACGAATCGAGACGCAACGGAGTTGCAGGCGTCATCTAGTACTAATAAATAAATGGCAAACCAAAGTTATCTCTTTGCTCTAAGGGCGATTTAATGACGTACTGAATTGCATGGATCATCATTCATCACAGATAGTGTGGATCGTCACAGAAGTATGATGTTTTGTACGAAGCGATCTTTTATATTACTTATGGCCTGAGAGCAAAAGTAGCAAGCATCCCCGAAATTTAGTATTTAGGGGGTGTTGGGCAAAAATTCTTAACATTTTACATAATATTAAGTTACCAGAATGAAACCAGCTATTGTAGAGAACCCAGCGCGAGAATCAGGGTCGCGCTTGGCGGATTTGTTTAAGATTAATGAATATAAAGATATGCATATTGGAATTCAGCTCACAGTAGTGGTTGGCGGTGAGCATGATGCTGCTAGTGGTGGCTGTTGTTATGGGGTAAGTGATTTGTTTATAAAGCTAAGACGGAAGAAGATACTAGCCACTCCTTGGTATAAAAAAAGAAATAAGGGCTCCCACACATAACTGCGAATTCGCATCACATCGCATCGCATCGTAATGTCATTTTTTTATTATAAATTTTGTCGCAGATATTTGCGATGCGATGCGAATTCGCAGTTATGTACGGGAGCCCTAAGTGAAAAGTTATGATATTGTGGTGAAACTTGAAATTTAAACTACTTACACCATATTTGCACAATGTTGTGTAAACATAAAAAAAATGTTTCGAAAACTACATTGAGTTCTTGAATGACATTGCAATTTTATTTTACTGTTTTTTTAGATATTTTTTTTTTCTTCTTTTCATGATAATTATAAATATTATTTAAATTTAAAAACTATAACAACGCAAATCTTACTATGTATGCAAATTATATAGCCTATGTAATCTGATCTGGGCCATTATAACACTTCATTCATCAAAATCGGATCTTTATGTGCTTAGGTGAACTTGTTTCCTATCGCTTATGCCACTGACCTATAAACAAGTGCATATAAACTGCCAAAATTACTCCTCCTTTTTAACCGACTTCCAAAAAGGAGGAAGTTTCTCAATTCGATATGTTCTTTTTTGTTTGTTCGCGAATAACTCCTCCGTTTGTAGACCGATTTTCAAAATTCTTTTTAGTGTACCATGGCTGCAGTCTAAATATTACTGCCAATATTGTCTGAAAGTCCTAAATAATATGAGATAAAACTTGAAAATGCCTTGTGTGTATTTAAGACGATGTCGCTTAAGGAAAACCTTCCGATATCCGAATTGCGGTACGTGGGCAGACCCTGACGAGGCAGATAATGGCCAGCGGGGTGTGCACAGACCCTGACGAGGAAGATGATGGTCAGCGGGGTGTGGCCAGACCAAATTCCAAACTGTTCCAGGTTATTTATCTAGTATTTGTTGAAATGTAGTCTATTAATAATAAACAACTCCAACGGTTGTTTATTTTCAAATAAAATGTGTCTTGGAAAATAAATTTTTACCGACTTCAAAAAAGTTGATAACCTTTTTTGAAGTTCGACCTGTATGTATGTATGTAATACTTCCAGAATTGCCCAGCTTTCATGTATGTATCATGGTCTGGACAAATGTGCCAAATTTCAAAAGTGTATCATGTATTGTATGTTTTTATGTTTGTGTTCGCATATCTCCGGAACTACAATTCTGATTTAAGTAATTATTTTTTGTTGTATTACGTATTGTTCAGTTTATGGAATACTGCTAGTTTCATCAAAATCGGTTCAGTAGTTTTTGAGATAGGGAATTTTGATTCTCAATTAGGTGTACGTAGAATTTTGAAGTCGGTTTTATCTGTTATATAAAATACTATTATTTTAATATACAACTTGCTTATAGTTGACCTCTTCACATAAAAATAGGTCAAGATCTAATTAATGATATCTAATAATAATTAATTACATTAGGTACATACATATATTAAAATTAAATAAGGATAAAAAAATAAATAAATGTATTTAAATAGGAAACGATTATTGATTCTATCGTTTATTATTAGTTAATAATTATACTTCTTTTTGTATTCAAGCTATTTTAAGCCATATAAAATATTTACCCAAGTGTAGAGTTTGTGAAACCTTGAATATTTATAGGTCGCTTAGATTTGTAGGTCGCTTTGATCCAGATCAGAATTATCTTTTCACAACAAGCCTTGTCCACATCTCCACGTCACGACGTCGTCAACGTGGAACGGTGCGGTAACGTGGCAGGGTACGTTGACGTGACGTGTAAATTTACGTCAACGTAACTCGTCTTTTTTCTTATTGTGCGGTCCACATCTAGATCAGTAGTGAAGAATGTAGCAGTTTTACAAGGCATGGCGACATACAATGTTGCTATATAATCGTGATGTGCATTTTACGTTACGTTAACGTAAATTTTCACGTCACGTCAACGTACCGTGCCACGTTACCGCATCGTTCCACGTTGACGACGTCGTGACATGAAGATGTGGACAGGCCCTTTGGCTTGGTCTCGTGCATACATTTGCGTTACCAAAAAGTGGCTAAAAAACGCGCTATTTATTTTCTTTTTTGATAAACAATAAAACGTAGGATGTAGGACTTAATAAACACTAAGAAATAATGCATAAATAAAGGTTACAAAACAACTATAATTAAAAGTGAAGGCACGTGTAGTTGTTTTATAAACAAAGCACAATAACATTATCTAAATTCTTAACATAGGATTACGCTCAGCAGTTACGGATTATTCTCAGCTTATCTTGTTTGTTCACTCTTCGTATATATTTTTATCAGATAATGAAACTGTAGAAAGTGCATTTCCGTCTTTCACTTCCTGGCAGCTAACTAAACATTCTAAATTTAAAAACTGTAATGGCCGGTTTAAGTTATTCCAATCCAGAGATCCAATCCAGCGCTGGATTACTATTGGCATTATGGTGCTCCCTCACCGGGAGTATTCGCGTGTAATGTAACATTATAGATTCGACTTTGAGCATTACATTACAATACTACCTCCCTGACTGATGATCATTCGCTTGTAATGTAACATTCGACTTTGAGCATTTCATAGCTAGTTGTTTTCACTGTCACGTAGCATTGATGTTACAAGTTGTATCAAGATATTACACATTGTATCGACATTACAAGATGCGCATTGTAAGGCTGCGTTTCCACCAGAGATGTGTTGCGAGGAATGTGTTTTTAAGATCCAATAGAATCGCTGCGCTGAGCGATGTCATGGCAAGCTCACGTCAATGAAGCGATTCTATTAATTCTCAAAAACACATTCCTCGCAATTACACATCTCTGGTGGAAACGCAGCCTTATGCTCGGTTCTCCTACCTCACTGATCTAATGCTCGACTCTGCAGTAACGTTATATTACAAGAAGCACCATTTATGTAAACTACAGGCACTGTTCATAACCTAAAGTTTTGACATTTACATAGTTGATAGGTACACTTTGATAATATTAAGGTTAGCATTTTGTTAGCACACATTTTGACTACATATTGTACCATCGAGGAAATTGATTCCTAGGCAGTTGACGGACCTACGTCATTTGGTCGACTTATGTCAAATCATTGTTAGCTGTGATCGGTCGGATGGGTTTGACGTAACGCGACCAAATTACTTAGGTCCTCCATCTGCCTAGGGATCAACTTCTCTGATAGTACATTGTACGCTATTCTATAAAGCAAATATCGAATAGGGAATATTACGCAAAGGTCGGAGCAGAGGGCGCTACTAGCACATACAGTGAACGATCCGACCACAATCCGACCACAATCCGACCACAATCCGACCACAATCCGACCACAATCCGACCACAATCCGACTGTGCTGCACACATGATCACACATCATATTGTGTGCAACATGTCCGATTTTGATTTTATTGATTATCAGAATATATTGACAGGAACGTTGTCAAACGTCGAACAAAATTTTTGTTTCCTGTCCGTGCTGGTGCTGCCGTCTAGCGTGAAAATATTGCAGTGATATTATATCCTATTGCAATATAAAATTTCTAATCTATACATATAATAAAACTGTAGAAATGAAAATTCTGTACATTAAAGATATTCAAAAAATAATAAGCGGGGGGTGTTACTACATCGCTATAGAAGCCAAAAATGTGGTCAGTTTTTTTGTCTGTCTGTCTGTCTGTCTGTATGTTTGTTCCACTATCACACGAAAACTACTGATCCGATTTGAATGCGGTTTTCGCAGATATATTTGTCTTCTTCCAACTTAACATCTGGTGTATAAAAAAAATTTCCCCCACCCCTCTAAAGGGACGAAAGAGGGGGTCAGATTTTGTATAAGACTTTTGCTTTAACACGAAAACTACTGATCCGATTGGCATACGGTTTTCGCAGATATATTTGTCTTCTTCCAACTCAAAATCTGGTGTATAAAAATCACCCCCCCCCCACCCCTCTAAGGGGAGCAAAGAGGGAGTCAGATTTTGTAATAAAATTTTTCTTTAATGGACTTACTTCATATTATTAACTGTTTTTTCCAACTTAACATCTGGTGTATAAAATTTTGCTCGCGTGAATGAAGTAAGAATTTCCCATAAAATCGAATGCAGCACAATTTCTGCCAATCGAAATTATGCGACTCGTGACTCAAAAAATTAAGCTCGTTTGGCTTCACTCTAAAGGAGAATATTAAGTATGAAGTGATGTATATTTTGTGTATGAAGTAATGTATATTTTAGTGTATCGGTGTTGGGCGCAGGGGGTGAGGGCAGCTTCCCTCCATGGTTCAGGTTCGGCGCCGCCACCTCCGCGTACCAGATCGAGGGCGGCTGGAATATTAGCGGTGAGTCTTTGACCGACTTCCAAAAAGTAGTTATTAGTAGCAACGTACAGTCTAGCAGAAATATCTATTTTTATAAGTAGATCAAATAAACATGATAATCGCCGTCCGAGGATATAACTTACACAAGGTTTAATATTTAAGTTTCCAAACAATTTATGGCACAACAAGTAACGGTAGCTATTTAGCCAGAGATCGAGCTTTAAATTAAAATTTCAGTGCATCAGGATACAAAGTGAATCGGGTATTATCGTCGTGCATAACTTAGAAGTAATTTTATTTTGAAATAGAAACGTATGCGGTTAAAAAAATTTGTATAATATTGTGACTCTATATTTGGTCTTCCCCAGGAAAGACGCCCAGCATGTGGGACACGTTCGTGCACGCCAGCCGCACCATCAATGGTGACGGCGACGTGGCCTGCGACAGCTACCACCTGTGGCGCCAGGACGTGCAGGTGGCCCGGGACCTGGGCCTGGACTACTACAGGTGAGGAGGAGGTGTCTAACTCAACTCTTAACAAACAAAGGACTGACCTTAAAAGAAATTGAAAACATGAGTGGATGAACCGGGTAATTAACATTCGACAACATAAAAGCAATTACTCATTTTTTCCCTTATAATTTGAACAAACCTTGTACCTTACCTACTTGATCATCTAGCTAATATATGTATTGAGCTATACATAAAATCCACATTTTATTAAATCATTTTCCCGGTCTTAAAGCCTCCATTTATGTACACATAATATGCAAATTTTCAAATTCTTACTTACCCGCTTCATCCACTCATGACTTCAATTATGTGTAGGTATGTGACTACATAACGCTCGTTTAAAAACCTACTTCTTTGATAAATAAAGTTCCATTTGGCTTCATACCTGTTTACCGCTGTACATAGTACCTAGTCATATTTTGTAGATACTGACATACATAGTATACAGTATTAGTAACTTTAGGTGGTATAATATATTATTATGTATAATTTATTATTTATTAGAGCGGTATGAGGATGTTAGAAACGAACCATACTCATCGTTAGGATCGCTTCCTGATATAGCTTCCTTGTTTTACATATGTTTAACGTAATTTCAAACCATGGTGCGGTTAAATTATTCTTCTAATGGTATTCGGCCTTCGTAGTCAAGATAATTAAATACAACGTATGAAAAAGGATCAATGTAACCATTTATTGGAGAACAACATAATAATAAATGGTATGAATAATAGGATAAAAATAGGATCAATTCAAATAAAATTGCTTGTTTGCTTTAAAAAGTCTCGACTTTCATAGATTTAATTAATCACGTGTACAGCTGTTGGTTTTTGGTGGAAATATAATATCATGTTTAAAGTTCATCTTAATAATAGTTACAGTAACTTCATATTATGTAAAATACTTTTTCACTCAATTTCCATTGTTTTGTAGGAATAATTTGTGGTTGACCAATGACAATCTGCCGACTGAGCGAGGTGGTATACCTACTCGGTCAGTTAAGCCACTTGTATTGATTTCAGCTGTGGTATATAACGCCGTATTTATAAAATTTCGATTGCGCGATGCAGAATTTGGCACGCGTTGGTTCACCACGACTTCATACTTGTGACGTTATTGAAGATAACTTATCGTCCCAGGCAGTGCCGGTTTTAGCACTACCAACGCCCTGGGTGAAATTTCTTCAGCACCTAGGGTGCTGGTAGGGCGCCCCTTTTTGTTTACCTTCGGCGCCCCCTTTTTATTCGGCGCCCTGGGCGGTCGCCTAGCGTCGCCTTCCCCTAACACCGCTACTGGTCCCAGGTTCTCTCTCTCCTGGACCCGGCTGCTGCCGTCCGGTTTCCCGGACGCGGTGAATCCGGCCGGCGTGCGCTACTACAGCGAGCTGATCGACGCGCTGCTCGAGCACGGCATCGAGCCCGCCGTCACGCTCTACCACTGGGATCTGCCGCAGTCGCTCATGGATTTAGGTAAACGAAAATTTCTCTATTTACTTAGATTAGAAGCTAAAAACGAACGTTTTTGAACGTTAAACCTTATTAAGTTTTTTTATTACGTACCTTTGTAGCAATTGTAAAAAATTATGAAACACCTGTGTAATAAATATACTCATTAAGAAACATCAATGATACTAAAACTCGAGCCACTAAAATATTTTAATTTTACGTATAGATGCACACGCGTTGATGTCTTTTTCAGTAGCATAAAAGGAAACAGATTTATAAACTTTGCGATGCTATAATATTTTTAAATAAATTACATTTAGGTAATTAAATAAATGTTCCACTCTGAGTACGGCAGTATGTCTCTGATGCATTAATCATACATAACAATATCTAATTTATGTATGCATTCTGCAGGCGGGTGGACGAACCCGTTGATCGTGGAGTGGTTCGCGGGGTACGCGCGCGTGGCGTTCGCGCTGTTCGGTTCGCGCGTGCGCACGTGGCTGACGCTGAACGAGCCGCTGATATTCTGCGAGCTGTCGTACGCGGCGGGCGTGCACGCGCCGGCTGTGCGCTCCCCGGGCCGCGGCGATTACCTGTGCGCGCGCCACGCCATGCTGGCGCACGCGCGTGCTTGGCGGATATACGATGAGGAGTTCAGACATCTCTACAATGGTAATTGATACCTATTTTGCGAGAGAACTGATTGTCTGGTGGTAAACGATTGCCGCCGTCTTTCATCATCATTCAGATCATCATTCATAAAAAAAAACTCCGTTTACTATTCCAGGTAGAGTGTCGTTAACGAACCAGATAATCTGGATCCAGGCAGAGGACCCGGCTGACGAGGAGCTGGCGGAGCTGGCGCGACAGGCCGACGTTAGTACAATACTGTTTAGATCATTTTTAGGGAATTTCCTTCCCTTTAGCATACCAACAACAATTTACCTTCTCTATACAGCTGGATGCAAAGGAATGGTTGATTTAGGTAGTTAGTAAAATAGATCTATTAGGTCCTTTTTGGCGGCGATTCTCGGTATGAGTGCGAACTATTTAACTGCAATCTATGCGGGTCGTGCTAGATTCCCGCCCGAAGTAAATTAGGAAAGTTACCACGCATTTATTGATCAACGCTCCGTGCGAGAAGGCATAAAGGTAAGGCAGTCATAAAATGGAATATTCTTCTGATTAATTTCGTTGCGGGTCCCAAAAAAGCTTTAGCATGTCCCTCGAGCTCCCTGAGATCATATCGAAGGGTTTTGATTACACAGGAGATACAGCGGTGGGAATGTGTGGTGGGCCAAAGCTCTTTTAGAGAAAGGCATAAATCGGAAATCGTATAAATGGTTGTATTCCCAGGCAGGCATCTACTCGCACCCCATCTTCTCTGCGGCAGGAGGCTGGCCGCCCGCCCTGGAGAAGCACCTGGAGGCCGCCCGCAACAGGACTGGCTACCCGCCCACCGTGCTGCCCAAGTTCACTAAGCAGGAAATTAAGTTGATAAGAGGTAGGATACTTATATAATATGCCATTTCTAAACATCTAACTTTATATAAATAGTCATCTTTTTGTAATTACACACACTTCGCTTTAAGCTCGCAATATTGTAACTCATCAAAAATAAACGGTACGGTAAATCAGTCTTTAAATAATTCATGTACCTCCACACTGGTAGGTAAAACATAAATAATGAGATATTTGAGTTCATTCTCTGGGGATGTCTCATAGCTCGAAGCACGAATTGATTGTAAGACGCACGCAAGTGGAACAAGAAGCCTTATAATCAATCCAAGTCGAGAAAGCTTTGAAATTAAATGCAAGGAATAGTTAAATGTGCTGCGCTGCTGACATGCTGTGTCCAGCAATGCGACGGATTTATGCAAAGCTTTTGTCTCCAAGTTTTTGTGATGGTTATAAACTGCAAAACGTTACACTGTAATGTTATAACCACGCACCATAAAACACTGGAAACTATTGCGCTAATGTTATGCAAAAACACTGCGTAGGTATTACTATCTTAAAGGTGAAATTGTTGTTCTCGTGTTGCTTCTTGTTTTGTAGACACCCGTCGAAGGGACATCCAACTTCTACGTAAGTTAAATTCTTACTCTATGTATACTATTTCAGGCACGTTCGACTTCTACGGTTTAAACTACTACACGTCGCGGTACGTGGAGCGCGCGGGCGCGGGCGAGGCGGTCGGCGCGCGCCCCATCGACGGCGTGCCCGAGCTGCGCGCGCATCTCCGACATCGGCCGGACTGGTTCGCCGACCATCCCTGGTTCTATGTACGTCCTAATGTTATCACAGGGCTAACTTAAACTTGACACGAGAGGTCTACGGTCACGAGACGGACGCTACTAGAATGACATAATGCTACTAATGGAGACCGGAATACGCATTGGACAATCCATACTAATGTTCTAAATGCAAAAGTGTGTCTGTTTGTCCGTCTGTCTGTCTATTTGTCTGTCTGTTACCTCTTTACGCCCAAACCGCTGAACCGATTTTGCTGAAATTTGGTATGGAGTATGTTGAGTTCCTAGAAAGGATATATAAGATACTTCTTCCCGAGAAAATCAAAAATGTACGGGTCCTTCGCGATAAATCACCCTTATCGACTTTGTTCCCATGTTCAGAATGAATTTCAGATCTACCCGCCGGGGCTGCGGAAGCTGCTGAACTGGATCAAGGCGCAGTACGGCGACCTGGAGATCCAGATCTTCGAGAACGGCCTGATGCAGCGCGACAAGGGTCTCCACGACCCGCTGCGAGTACACGCCTACAAGGATCACCTCGAGCAGGTCACTATCTACTGTTCTTATGACATATTCATATTATAAACAAGTAGATTTAGTCTATCAGATGCCAAAGACAGGCTAGGGACTTAGCGGATGTCAATCCAAATTTTGTTTTATACTTCGTAACAGTGTACTTATTATCATCGTAACAGCGATAACATCTTAACAGCCTACGTTCGTCCCACGGGCCTGGGTCGAATTGCATTTATTATTTAAGACATGGGTTACACGGTCAGTCTGGCATCAGTTTAGTCCATCAGTCTGATCCCGACTGATGGGAGAATGATCGTGTAACCGTGTGATTGACGGACTGATCAACTTTCCGGCCATCATTCTGGCGTCATTCTGAGACTGATGGACTGAAATGATGCCAGACTGATCGTGTAACCCTAGTCTTGATCACAAATTCACAACGTCTATGTTAAATTCGCGGAAACTTACCTAAGTGGCTGGTGAAAACTTAGTCACGAGTAAACATTGATCAATCACCAGTAAGTTTTGGAATCCCAATCTAACAAGAGTTGCCTATATCCAGCTGCTGCTGGCGATGGAGGACGGGGTGAACGTCACCGCGTACACCGCCTGGACCATGCTCGACAACTTCGAGTGGACGGACGGATACGAGTGAGTGCACGAGATAGTTACAGCCCCGGATTTAAAAATAGGCCGTTATAGGCCACGGCCTAGGGGCGGCAGCGTCCATAGAGGCCCTACGTAGCCCCAGATTACGTACATGGGGCAGTGGAAATAAACTGGCCTAGTCACATAGACAATATAAATTCGGCACTGGATAGTTATAACTTATAACGCCTATTCACATATTATAGCAATGCTAGAAAAGTCTATATAAGGTAGACCTGCAGACTTTTTGCAGACTAATTTAGTTATAAAAAGACCCACACTATGTTTATTGACGTTATTATTAGTGTTTCGTCCTTGTCTGATGCGTTACATCAGCGGCTTGATAATGAGGTCTAGGTAAAAAGTCCACTCTTTTTATTAGTAGGTAAGAGAAGACTTCAGTAGTTACAATATTGTTCTGTACAGTTACAGTTTCGGTCTATACCACGTGGACTTCAGCGACCCTGCGCGGCGCCGTATCCCGCGCGCCTCCGCCCGCTACTTCGCGCACGTCATCCGGAACAGAACCCTCGACATACCTGAGGACTACCGCCACTACGCCACCGCCGCCGCCGGCCGCGCCGCTGCGCTGTCCTCGCTAGTGATGATTGTGATGATGATACTGTGATATGGACTCGTTATAATGTACCTGGTTCAGATTAAATTTAGTCTAAAGTCAAAACAACAAAGCGCTTATTGGCTTACTGTCGATACCGATTTTAAAGTCGCTTATTGACAGTGCAATATACCGACATGCAGATGTAAGTCTAATAAAAATATATTTTATAAAGTTTAGAATTTATTACTAAAGGCCGCACTCGGAGACGAGTATTAATTAGTTACCTGTGATTAAATGAAGATTTTGACAGAAGCTTCATACATTATCTGTCAAACTCTTTATAAAATTGAAGTTTTTATCATTATTAAAGTGCGGCCGTAAGAGAGCCTACCATAGCTGTTATAGTTAATACGCCTAGAATAATTACTGTTAAAATAAACTATTTTATTAAAATATCTTTTTTCTAAGTAACATTGAGTATGAACGAAATCATATTTACACTTTGCATTATCGAGACAAGCGTAAAATTAATACGTAGCAACTAGCAAGTGTGGCCAACTCGTAGTAACTGTGAGACGAAGCGGTTAGTGCGGCATGAGTTTACCAAGTTTTGTGACCACCAGCTGTGACTGTTCCACTCCCTGTGAAGTGACATTCTGACGGCAGACCGGGGAAATGACCAGAATACTGTTGATATCGCTCGCGGTGGTCGTCCTAGGGGGTGTGCCAAAATATTTTCGTTTTCGCTTCGTTATAGAATCGCCGATGAAAATGTATGGAATTGACATAAGCGTTCGTTAGTTTGACGTTGACGTTCGACTCGTCTAATGTCAATTCTATACATTTTGATCGGCGATTCTATAAAGAAGCGAAAACAAAAAAGTTTCGGCTAAATGGCCAGGTGAGTGCGTCGGACCGAGATCTCGCCTCGCGACGAGCTCGACCGATCTGAGCTTACCGGTCTAAAAGTATTGAAGAGGGAAGCCGACAGCGTGGGGAAGTCGAGCTGTAGAATGAAGCGCGACATCCCCTGCGGTAGAGCTACTGTCCTGCCTGAGTAATGGCTGTCCGGTGGGCTTCCTGTGCTGGGGTGACATCTGCGTCGACCCGGATGCGCTGACTCAGGCGACTCCCTACTACGCAAGTTACCGTCGGCGCCGACACCGCTATTCAAAAAGCTTCCTACTGCCGCACTCGGAGACGAATATCAATTACTGGTACGGGAGTCGGGAGGTAGCAACGTTTGAAAAAAAAGTATTTCAGGTCGGCTGATTATGTGATATGTCGTCATTCTTGCTCTTCTGGTTACAGTCTGGGCGGTCTGGCTGCCGGTAGACGTTGCGTTCATTAGTGCGCAACATTTTTGTCCAGGCTATAATCCTGGATTTTAAAATAATTTTAGTATACATACTGTATACTTAAATGATTTTAAGTAATTTTAAATGATTTTAAAATCATTTTAGTGAGCAAGGAGTGCTTAACACAAACTTAATAATTATGCCAATAATAATAAAAATTGTTAAAGCCTGGCCTTAAAAATGACAAGAGCCAGAAGCGAGAGATTGCCATTTCTTTTTATCAGGCGTTTCTTATATTAATAGCATCACCTGGATAAATGAAATGCGCACTAATGAACGCAACCACTACCGGCAGCCAGACCGCCCGGCGCCCGGACTCTAACCAGAAGAGCAAGAATGACGACATATAACAAAATCAGCCGACCTGAAATACTTTCTCGAAAACGTTGCTACCTCCTATACTATACTTAAATGTAATTAAATGAAGATTTTGACAGATAATGTCAAAATCTTCATTTAATTACAGTTAAGTAATTAATATTCGTCTCTGAGTGCGGCAGTTAGAGTTTCATACATCTTGGGCCATAAGCGACGACGCGACGGTCGCGTGAGACTAAAGTCAGCCTCATAGTGTGTTGATGCGCGGTTCACACGAAGACCTGCTTATAATATTTCAATTCCCCCATAGCACATGCTGCGCCTAGTTAGTAGTTAGTAGTTTGCGGGGTGATATTTTTAAAAAACTTAATTATTTATGACAATAAAGATGTTTGTATATAATACAAGAGTACACTATAGTAATACTTGGTTGAAACCCCTTAAAAATTAATTATTACTGTTAAAATAAACTATTTCATTAAAACATATTTTGTTCAATGTAACATTGAGCATGATTTAAAACAGGAATGGAAAATAGTATGTAAAATACATATTTTTTTCAGCTTACAAACAAAATGTTTAACGATTACAATATAACAAAACGAAGTTATATTTACATATTGCATTAAAATTCCGAGACAAGCGTAAAATGACTACATAGTGTGGCTAACTCGTAGTAATTGTGAGACGAAGCGGTTAGCTCGGCATGAGTTTATCAAGTTTTGTGACCACCTGTGACAGTTCCACTCCCCGCGAAGTGACATTCTGACGGCGGCTTTCGGGGAAATGACCAGAATACTGTTGATATCGCTCGCGGTGACCGTCCTGGTGAGTGCTTGTCGGGCCGAGATCTCGCCTCGCGATGAGCTCGACCAGCCTGAGCTGCTCTCTGGTCAAAAAGTATTGAAGAGGGAAGCCGGCAGCGTGGCGAAGTCGAGCGGTAGAATGAAGCGCACTGAATACACCCCCTGCGGTAAAACGACTGTCGCGTACGACAGCTGGTTCGGGAAGGGCTGTCCGCCGGGTTTTGTGTGCCATAAGGGCATATGCCTCTGGGCGGAACTGTTGAAGCGACTTCACAATCGAAGCTAACTTCACACAGCTGACCAGCTGACGACGCCCCCCTGCGCCGTGCTGTCTTCGGCCGATTTTAGTATCACGCTGACACCGATTAAATCAGCGCAGCTCGCGTTAGGGCCTTTCCACACGACGTATTTTTTGCGCACTTGCGTTTTTGATGCGCTCGTCTTCTGCGCGTTTTCATCGCGTTTTGGCAGATATAATTAAGTTACGTGTCGGCTTCCTTCCGTTGGCTGAGCATTCAACTTTTTTTGTATCGATACAAACGAGCGTAAAAAAACGTCGTGTAGAAGGGCCCTTATTCAAAAAGAGTTTCATACGTCTTGGGCCATCAGCGCCGACGGTCCGCGTGAGACTAAAATCAGTTTTTTACTCTTGTGATGCGCAGTTCATATGAAGACCTGCCTTCCCCCTCCCCGCTGTTACAACAATAAAGTGTTGAAGGACATGCATTTTTAATGTTTACATTATGTTTAATTATGCACTGTAAAGTAGAGGCATCCATACTAATATTACACATGCGAAAATGTGTTTGTTACCTCTTCGAGCCTAAATCCCTGAACCGATTCTGCTAGAATTTGATATAGAAATACTTCGAGTCCCAGAAAACGATATAGGATATTTTTAATCCTGGAAAAATGTACGGTTCTCTGGCGATAAATGGATTTTGGTGCAATTTTGCGGGCGTATCTAGTATCTAAGATTATATTGTAGTGTAACCTTTAGCGAATCAATTGATATTACATTTAGTTTGTAAAATATTAAAATTGGAATTCAGAAAATTTTAAATTAAAACCCCAGACTGAATACTAATAAAAAGTGAAGACTCCTCAAAAATAGCATTAGCAATAGCAGCACACGCAATACATAAAATTCATAAATACACGAAAAACCTACGCCGCGACAGCTCACCCAGGCGTGGTTCGTCACATGTGTGTACTGCGGCAGCCGCGCGACTTTGTTTAGTATGGAAGTCGCGCGGCTGCCGCAGTACTCGCGACTTAATGTGAAGGCAGCCTTACTCATCTAAGTAATGTACACTAGAAACATGAAACCTAGTTTCTGCTACTTTTTGGCAATAATCGTTTTTATGAAGAATTTATAATATAATATATTGATGCAGGAAAAACGGAGCTACAAAAAGTTGTCATTTATTAGTAACATGGTGAGTATTTGTAATAAATCGTGTTTTTGTATGTTAACCTGCTCAAATAAAAAGGAAATAATGAAAAATATTGTTTTAAAATTAATCGTTTTAATTAATTCTGAGCAATTTATTTAGCAAAATAACAATTTAAACAATAAATAGCATTTCGAAGTAAGGCAAACGGGTGAGTAGCCCTTGTGTTTACAAGTTTCGCTAGTTTTGTTACATATTAGCAGGCGCAATCTGTAATAGTTAAGGTACCGATCCGATCTTTGCCTCGAGTAAGCGCGACCGACAACAACTTCAATAAAATGCCACGCCATGACATAGGCTGGTTTCGTTTTGCTCTACACCAGTCACCACTACAAAGCAGCGGCGGCGTGGGTCGCTATAAAATGAAACCAGCCTATGTCATGGCGTGGCATTTTATTGGAGTTGTTGTCGGTCGCGGTTACTCGCGAGTCGCTGCAAAGATCGAAAAGCCACTCTTAGTATTGCATTCAAACGCTATAAAATACAACATTTTACAATAAATAAGTGAAACATGATGTTAATAACGACCAACACCTTTTGGTGGTTTACAACATATTTAACAGAAGTTACTAAATCAAACCCAGCATACTGGACATTTATTTATTCATGTGTGCAGTGCTCGAGACTTCACGAGCACCGATCATTACGCTGGGCTATATTTGGGAACACACTTCGAATGTATACCATAATTAATAATTATTATTATTTGAATGCTACATATTTGCAGCTACTTTCACTGTTTGATCAAATCTGTTTCCTATCAAAGTTGTATGACATGTGTGAGAATACTATTTTGATACTTGATAGAAAATAGACTGAACAAAAAATAATAATCTTTGGGTTAAAGTGTCACATACTTATTTACCACTATTACAGCCAACTGTATCTTTGGCAATTACCTAGAACTTATATATTATATCCTATAATAACTATTTTACAGACAAGAATGACTCCCACAAAACGATGATATAATATAGACCGTGCACTTTTTCATGATCGCTCGGCAAACTGGAGGGGGTATTCGGCGCATATATTCAAGGTAGATACTGCCAATAACATACATATTTTATAGCCGCTAATAGCGTGTTACCGTCTAATCGCAATCAGCCAATAACAACCCATCTGGTTACTGATCAGCTATGTCCACACTATGCACTTTCATCTTTAATTTTCGTCATCTTCTTTCATTCAACTTTCGTTTTGGCGCATTCGATAATTGAATGCGTCAACGAACGCAACGCCAACATTGTCATTTTTGTTCAGTTGCAGTGTCTGTCAGCTTTGTAACATGTGCGACGAGAACATTTTACTGGGTGGAATATGTGCGGCTTATTTGGTCATAAGAAATTCCAGAAAAAAAAGAACAAAGCGAAAGTTTTGGATACGGTCAGAGCGCATGCGTCGCTGGTATGCCTCACGTGCGCTGTTGACTGCGCTATAACGCATGCCCTTGATGAACAAAAAAAGGCACAGTGTAGACATAGCTATTTACCATTATAGCGTGCGCGCACCCGCCTCTCTCATTCCACCTCCGATTGATCTACCAATAGCGTGCCTTGTACCCGTCCCGTGCTCTCCTCGTCCCATCAAAGAGACCTAACACACTGCACCCCATCCATTATTTCCTAACAAAACACGGTTAGATCCATATTGAGCACAACCGACACTCACAAGTATATCTATATAATTTTCACGATACCACTAGCACAGTGACCACTAGAACCACTAACGTGAGGTATCCGCTGACCAGCTCCCTGGCGGCATCAGGTACCTGCTGGTGTAGGCAGTCGTCGTGGAGCGCGTGCGCGTCGATGACGCAGCGGTAGTAGTGGGCGGAGGCGCGCGCCGTGCGCGTTCTGTTGGGGCTGCTGAAGTCCACCTCCACTAGGCCGAACTTTATACTGAAATATTGAAAGTTATATTGGAACTTTTTGTAAATAATGAGAAGTTTTAAAATTCATTGGGTTTGGCACGGGACTCAAGATCGAAGAAGGTCGATTAACGGCCATATTTTTATTGTTTGTTTGAACTCATACTATTTTAGCTGAGCAAAGGAACTTTCCAACCTTGTTACTGTTATTTTAATCGCAGCTGAGCGTCCACAAGTACGGAAATTAGTAGACGAATAAATAGTGAAATAACCGAACATGTTTCAATTCTCGGCGCTTTTGAAGATTAAAGATTTTGAAGAGACGAAGAAGATATCTTGTCTGCTAATATTTCTACTTCTGTTGGGGCAGGTTGCAGCAATAAAGCTAAGCCCACCCCTCACCTGTACCCGTCGAGCCACTCGAAGTTGTCGATCATGGACCACACGGTGTACCCCACCACGCGCACCCCCTCCGACATCGCCAGCTGCACCTGGGGGGTTAAGTGGATCGTTCAGAAAAAAAGTCTCCTAAAATTAATGTGGAACCTAAGTTATCAACCCTAGAATGGTAAAAACAAGAGGAGGCTTAGTTTTAGCTCTAAAGTCTCCCACAGATTGCTTAACATGTAGTTTTTAGGAAAAATAAACATAATATAGTTTTATTGCTGTAAAGTGTAAACCAAAGTACCGTTAGTTGTAAAATAGACAGAGATCTACAGCATGTTGTCATGATGAGATGTAGCAGTCTAGCTGCGTACCTGCTCGAGATGGTCGTTGATGAACTGTATCCGGTCGTGGTCGTTCCGGCCGGCGTAGGTGCTGTACCCGTTCTCGGTGATCAGCATCTCGACGTCGCCGTACTGCCGGCGCAGCCAGTGCAGCTGGTGGCGCAGGCCGGCGGGGTGCACGGGCAGCAGGGCGGAGGCGCCGGTGCGGGCGGCGGGGGGGCTGGCCAGCATGGCGCCGAGCTCGCGCGACCCCGACACGAACCACTCCCCCTCCTCCCCCTCGCCCGCCGCCCGGATCACCGACGTCGTGTAGTAGTTGATGCCGATGAAGTCCGCCGTGCCTGGGATCATTAAAATTATGGTAGTTATTGATGTAATGTACTATCAGAGAAATTGGTTCCTAGGCAGATATGGACCTACGTTAATTGGTCGCATTTTGTCAAACCCAGTTAACAAATCACGAATTACATTGAATTGACATAACCCGACCAATTGACGTAGGACCGTCGACTGCCTATGAATCGACTTCTCTGACAGTACCTATTAGCGCCACGATTCTGAATCGAGCATTGGGAATCTAGGTGCGGTATCAATAGGACAGTCTACAGTTGAAATCTAACATTAGGGCTATGGCCTGGTCTGCTCGACCAGGCCATAGCCCTAATGTTAGATTTCATAGTGTTTAATAATCACTATATAAATGCTCAGTCGAAACTCTTCCTTTGGAACTTGTTATACATACTATTGGCATTCTACTTAGATCAAAACGACACGGAAAATTAAGAGACACCTCGTAAATATTGTAATATGAAGATAAAACTCGACTAATTTAAAATTTGTCACTGTCGCCACAAAATATCGCATTAGGGTTTGTCCACATTTGTATCATGATCGCGTATCAGATCTCCGTCGCGTAGCATCGAAGCGTATCATGTTCGCTAGTGTGGACGCAAAATGATCGCGATCATGATACACTTCGTATCATGATACACCCCGATTGCTATAAACCGCGTATCTGATACGTGTCGTATCGGATACGCGTATCATGATCGGCAGAATGATCTAGTGTGGACGCATTTTGATACGGTGTCATGATACGGCTATGTCATTTGATACGTGATACACCGCGATCCATCTCGAGGCGGTTTTTTGTATCCTGTGTTTATTTATCACAATAAAACAAGCACTTGTCATAGCTACACTCTGAGCTATAACGGAGATGAGTTCTGGGTCCATGTCTGCACTCTGGGAGTTCTTGACTGAATGAATCACTAGATCGATACGAGGATCGGCGAGACGATACGCGATCAAGATACGTGTGTAGACGTGGTTTTTGGCCGATCTGTGGCTCACGCGATAAAAGATACGCTATGGTCAAAATAGGCGTTCACACTTAGGATACGCATACGCGATACGACGCGACGATCGCGACGGAGATCTGATACGCGATCATGATACAAATGTGGACAAAGCCTTAACTTCAGAGTATAACATGGTTCACACACACACACACACACGATTACTCGAGTGTGAGTAGCTGTGAAAATCATTTAGCAGCGTCGTCAAATAGGTATTGCTAATCAATTTTTACAGCAGGTCAAACTGCAAATTAGTAGGAAACTAATACCTTTTATAAAGTCCTTCTCCTCCTGCGAGAAGGGCGGCAGCTTGGACTCGGCGTACCCGCGGCGGCGGCTGTAGTCCAACATGGCGCGCTCCGTGCTCGCGGGCCAGCCCCCGCCCCGCCCGAATATCGGGTGCAGGTACCGACCCATCTGGAAAGTGTTAAAATAAATTAAAATTGTTGATTTTTTTATTTGAATAGATTTGTTACAAATCATCTTAAAATATCAATATTGTCCTACCACCGCGCCGGTTCGAGAAATCTCAAAGTGCCAGCGAAGAGAACCGGCGTAAGAAGCCCTCGCACCGCGCACGCCATTTTTCGCAAAAAAATGTGAATGGAAATTATGACGCTTAGTATATTGTTTGGATATACCTACAAAATGCCAGACGGACAAAAAACAATAGTCATCCACAAAAAACCGTGATGTTGTATTGAAACTGAAAATGAGTAGTAACATCAACAATAGGCGACCTCGAGTAAAAAATCTCGAGTTGAGTTTCACAGACACACACACGTGTTGGGACTTGGGGTATACAATTCCAAGACATTACAAAATATCTACCTGAGTTATTATGACATATTATGTCAGGTATATAAATAATATATAGCAGTTATTGCTAACTGGCATTTTATACACTTGCAGAGTATCTGTTTGCTTGTTAACTAGTTTATAATGTACCATCGAGGTGATCGATACCTAGGCAGTTGACAGACCAACATCATTCGGTCGGATCATGTCAATTCAATGTTAATTGTGATCTGTCGGCTGGGTTCGACGTAACGCGACCAAACTACGTAGGTCCTCCATCTGCCTAGGAATCAACTTCCCTGATAGCACATTCCAAAACAACATTACAATATTGTTGTCCTGTGGAGTGTGGAGTGTGGAGTGTGGAGTGTGGAGTGTGGAGTACGCGGGAGCTCGTAGCGGGTCTACGCGGCGTAGCTCGGTCCCGTGTCGAGCTACGCCATGGTGCTACGTCGCCTACGCGTGATTTTTTTTTTTATTAAATAAGGGGGCAAACGAGCAAACGGGTCACCTAATGGTAAGCAACTACCGTCGCCCATGGACACTCGCAACATCAGAAGAGCTGCAGGTGCGTTGCCGGCCTTTGAACCATGATGTGTAGAACCATGATTGTAATGCTGCTCTTTACACGACATGATTTCAAATTCTGATTTGCCCAAATTTACGAAACTTAGGATACATACTCAGGATGTATACTTAGCAGAAAAAAAACATATTTTGTGTTGCACAAAATTTTCCAAAATACTTCCAAACGATGCCGAAGCATTTCATCGACGATTGACTTCTTATAACGACTACAGTATATTTTTGTACCTTTTTATAGATAGTCATATAATAATGTTGCTCACCGAGTGCTGTCGGCCGAGCTCGGCCAGCTCCCGGTCCGCGGGCGAGGCCGGCTCCACCCACAGCAGGTTGTTGGCCAGCGACATCTTGCCTGGAGAGTTTACAACTATGATGTTATATGAACCGTTCAAGTCTAAAAAACTAATATTCATCTTAATATTACGTATTTACCACATCTGCTAATAGTGCAGAACGGCTCATACTGAGAAGTACGATCCGAAAGCGGAGTAACATTACACTAATGTATATAAATAAAGCTTACTTAAAAAAATAATATTGAACCGACCATCCATAGTCGAATGTTCCCCTTTATGTTGTCTAGTTGCTTTATTTAATGAAACTGTAAAAACATGCAATAGCACCGACCGTTGTACTTCGCCTTATAATCCCTCTCGTATATCCGGTAGGCGGCGGCGTGCGCGAGCAGCACGTGGCGGTTGCACAGGTAGGGCGCGAGCTCGGGCTCCCGCACGCCGGGGGCGAAGCTCCCCAGGTTGTAGTTGAAGTCGCACACCACCACCGCCTCGTTGATGGTGATCCAGGTCCGCACGCGGGGCCCGAACTCCGCGTACAGCACCCGCGCGTACTCCGAGAACCACTTCACGATGAGAGGGTTCGTCCAGCCGCCTGCGAGACAAACAATTCAGTTCCAATTTCAGATTTCAAGCTATTGGATAGCTTTTATCGCGGGCTTTGATTGCGGCGACCGAATCAAAAAATCCGTAACGAAAAACACCTAACATTTGTATAACGTCGTTTCAGTTCGGAAGACTTCGGCTCGTTGTGGCGACTTTGCGACTTTGCCAGTCTTCGTTTATGTGCGTGCGACCAGACGTATGAGTATTATAATTGAATAAATTGATATAAAATGCTATACAATAGCTTTACCGCGGCAGTCCCCGAGTGCCACACGTAGTTTTTTTATCAATATTGCAGCTCAACTACTGAGGGAGAATCTACAGGTCCCCTCGTGCCAGCCTCGATCATAGTTCAAAAGGCGTCTCGTCGTCGTCTTTTAACTACCTACGAATAATTAAAAGTACCTTTTTATTGTTCGTAGCGTCATATGATAAAGACATTACATGGAATATAAAATATTACTGAGTAAGCGGAACGTGTTTTAACTGAGGTTTTAACACTATAAAGGTAAAGGTAGACTTATGCCATGGGACACGCTGCTCGCGGTGCGCGGAAGCGTTGTACCGCATACCGGGGCGACGACCATCTTGGAGATTCATAGTGTGTTATATAATTATAGTATCAGAGAGTATGTTAGTTATATAATATAGTATAAGCAGTGGCTGTTACCATCTCCGTTAGCAGTCGCGTGTTGGCTGTTGCGCACCGCAAGGATCAGAAAGCAGATAGTCTCCCCACTCACCCATGTCCTGTATGGCGACGGGCAACTCCCAGTGGTACATGGTGACGACGGGCTCGATGCCGCGCGCCAGCAGCGCGTCGATCAGCTCGCTGTAGTAGCGCACGCCGGCGCGGTTCACCCTGCCGCTGAACCCCGACGGCAGGATCCGGGGCCACGATATTGAGAATCTGCACAAACAAGATTACTAGATGATAGTAATGGGAATTAATGCTATTTTCTATTAATTTGATTAACAAGCTAATTTTGATGTCACAGCATGCTTCGTGTTTTTGCTTTGCTATTTGCTAAAAACGCGGCATCGTGAATTATCGGCTCGCATCGAACCGCTCGCGTCGAGTATTATTTCGCATCGAGTGAAAAATAGCAATTTATTAACAGTTAGCGCCGCGGTGCGTAACAGCGCGGACGTGTATTTTTTATCATGATCACAGACTATTGCTGCGCACGATAATATTAGCAATCGTATTTTTTAGCAAGTACGATTAATTTAATTATTGCTAATGGGCATTTAACAATTAATTATTATTGCTAATGCTATTTTTACCAACACTACTAGATGACGTCCGCAACTCCGTTGCCCCAAAATTCGTTTATCGCGCGTGAATCGGACATTCTTCCGCAACAAAAACTGTCTTATGTACCTTTCCGTTTTAAAGGTGATGAGATATGGATGAGGTAAATTGGTTCAGAGGTTCAAAGGTGAAGAGGTAACAGACAGAAAGATAGACAAATACAATTTCGCATTATAATTATAGCAAGGATTACATTTCTGGCAATGTTTATGTTTATTCACAAATACTTATAAATCCAGTACACATTCTGACAATCGACTCCTTTAAAACTGATTCTCGTGTCTATTACAGTCTCGAAAACCAAGAGTCTGCGACCGGCGACTTAGCTATCTCCAGGTCCTGAGTCAAGTGGGAAGTGTGTAGAAGTGATAGAAACCTGTAGAAGTGCAGTCCGAGGCTGGCGGCTACCTCGACGTCGTCCCGCCAGCGGTGGTAGGAGTCGGCGGCGACGTCCCCCGTGCTGTTGTCGCGGATCGCGCTCGGCTGCTGGTGGCCGTACCGGTCCCAGATGCTCTCGCCCTTACCTGGGACAGACCACATTTATACCAAATGTTTTAAGTGAATCTTGTGCCATAAGTATTTCCGGACCTATACGACCTGCAAACCTTCAAGAAGAGAGCGTATCCCCTCTTAAAAGGCCGGCAACGCACCTGCAGCTCTTCTGATGTTGCAAGTGTCCATGGGCGACGGTAGTTGCTTTCCATCGGGTGACCCGTTTGCTCGTTTGCCCCCTTATTTTATTTAAAAAAAAATAAGGCAAGACCGCAGTAGAGCGACACGACACGGCGCAACACTTCACTTCCATATAGAACTGACGTTTTGTAAATCGTCACTCGTCAGGTGTATGGAAGTGAAGTGTCGCGCCGTGTCGTGTCGCTCCAGTGTCGCGTCGCGCTGTTGGCTCACTGATGAATGCACCGGAGCGACGCGTCTTTTCACTTCCCATTCCTACTAATACAATAGTGTGTCGCGTAGCTCTACTGCAGTGTAGTGCCATTTGGTTGCTCTCGTCAACGATGTCAATAATTGGATATGGCATACGCCATCAAAACTGTAGCAATGTTTTTGCATGCAAAATGTGTATCGAGAAAATATTGTCGTCCTTTTTTGTCTTACAGTACTAGCATATACTACTTTCTCTTTCACTCATTCACGCTTTCAATGCATATTTTACGTAATCAATGCATTAAACACCGACTGTCACCGCGTCCTAAGGCACACTGCTCTCAGATGAGTGAGCTCACTCATTTCGAGGGTGACACATTTTCGCGCTGACGATTGTATGGAATGCCTCTTCTAAAGGTTTTAATTCTATGCCTCTCGTAACAAATTGGTGCTCATGTGTTTGAAATTGGAATAAAAAAAATTGTTAACTTTTTTGTATTTTTATTTCCGCTTAATAAAGATAAATACATGGATGTTTTTATCCTCCTTCCGTTCGTTTGACATAATTTTAGGAAACCGACGATGCATCAGTTAAACCAATTCTCAATTGACGTAACCGCAGCATGTGACGTCGTAGAAAGGCCAAGGATAGCTAAATGAAAAAATGACGACATCAAATTCGTAGAAGCATCACAAGAGCATCGCAAACACGAGACTGTGGAAGTTCACCCGATGTGCCGGTTTTGACCACGTCAAAATATCGCAATATTTTAAACTTGATTATGAAGGAAACTTGGTCATGACATGCAATATAGACCGACAAGGATGTTTCGGCGCGTCGATGACTGTAAACGCGCCGAGACAGCTCTCAATCAAAACGACGGCAGAGTTAATTTTTATTTCAAACACATGTAAAATATTACTCGGATGACACCAACTAAAGCTTGTAACAGCTGTCTTTTATGTAACATCCAACAATGTGAAGGTGTTCTTTCTAATTTTGGTCACGTGCCAAAACAGCCTTGAGTCAGCATCTTGTTATGAATTTGAACCGGTCGTTTTGGAGAAGAATTTCCGGCCCAATTAGGACGAGACCGCAAAAACTCAATAGTAACTACGTAACTATTATTAGGTTGTAATGATCATCGACTGAGAATATTCTTGACAATTTTTTTACCAACGTCGCAATAATTGTTATTTATTATTATTAACGTATTGCCCTTAGGCATTTAAATTCTGGAAATTCTGGACACCTGAAGATATATTTTGATGTGATTTTTTTTAATGTTCTTTTTAATGAGTTTTATTTGTGGACCTGAAATAAATCTTGAGGTGTGACCGTCATTTGTTGTCGCTATCGAAACGGTCATCTCCGACCGCATTCATCACTGTCATGTTAAATGCACCTATAATGTCCATAAGTTCCTAATCGACACTGTTTGACTTGCAGCAGGACAAATCCAATATCTACACAGAAGAAGAAGAAAAAGAACGTTTAGTTGCAAAAATATGGTTACAATATTATGATAGTTCAGGGGAAGTGATAGGTAAACCAGAGACCAGATATACTAGTTAAACATAATATTGTAAATCTGTGCATTGCTGTGCAGTGTGTGTGTGTGTGTGTGTACTCACCGTCGGCGTCCCAGCCGCCTTCGATCTGGTAGGAGGAGGTGGCGGCGCCGAAGCGGAAGTTGGGCGGGAACTTGTGCGGGTGGTGGCCGCCCACCGCCAGCGACACGCTGCAACAGTGAACATACAACAACTGTCCGCAGTGGTCGGAGTAATAGCACTGGAGACATCCCAAAGACATTTTTTATGACAACAATTTACTGTCTTTTTATTTTGTTTACAAATGCATTGAAAATGTTACTAGAATTAAACAAAAGCGGTTTTCCTGTTTTACAGCATTTGCTACCTAATTTATAAATTACTAGATGACGCTCGCAACTCCGTTGTGCCAAAATTTCGTTTATCGCGTAGGAACCGTACGTTTTTCACGGATGAAAAGTATCCTATGTCCTTTCCCAGGACTCAAAATATATCCATACCAAATTTCAGCAAAATCAGTTCAGCGGTTTGAGCGTGAAGAGGTAACAGACAGACAAACGGACAAACAGACAGACACACTTTCGCATTCATAATATTAGTATGGATTATAATTGTAATTTGCCTTGACCAGTTATAATAAAAGTTTGCCAAAGTTATAGTACGGAAGCATTTGCCAATGTCAACCGGTAGACACGGTTCATGTTGAGGGCATCAGCTTCCAGCGAGTTCATTGATGACAGCCATCACATCCATACTAATATTATAAATGCGAAAATGTCTGTCTGTTACCTCTTAACGCCCAAACCGCTGAACCGATTTTGCTGAAATTTGGTTTAGAGATACTTTGGGTCCCAGGAAAGGACATATTAATACTTTTTATTCCGGAAAAATGTATTCTATTCGTTATAATTTCACGCGGTAAACAAATTTTGGCGCAACGGAGTAGCTAGCGTCATCTAGTCGAAGGTATATATATATATATATATATATATATATATATATATATATATATATATATATATATATATATATATATATATATATATATATATATATATATAATGCGGTCTGAATTGACCCTTAGACTTTTCAGATTTAAATTACTTACTGACGTTCTAACGGCAAATCAAAACATCAGATGTTCTGCCGCACATTATTGGCGTGTTAACCATTGGTACCGTAGACGGAATGCCTCTGGACTAAGCTGACGACTGTAAAAACCCTGCTTGGTCAAAATTAAGAAGGTCCAAAATATAACCCTGGGGTACTCCAAAAATAGTTTGATGGCGTTACAGCAATTAAGATCACGGCTGTAACGGCAAGCTTAGGTTAGATCCACAAAGTACTATTTATTGGATGTATTTAAATTTCTGGACAAGAATAACTTAGGTATGTGGAAACATTCGGTATCAAACGCTTAACAGAAGTTTATTGACTTTGCAACGCCGATTTTCTTTATAAGCCTGAGGTTTGGATTTTTAACCGACTTCCACAAGGTAAAGAGATTTTAAATATTATGTGCACGGTAATGAAGTCTCACGTGGTAATATTTTTTAGTGTTTTACAAGTATAATTACAATTGAATGCAGCTGCACTCTCGTACGTGTCTTATCTATGTACACATACGTCGAATACTTTGTAAACACACATAACATAACACTTATTAAACATAATATGCAAAATACCATCCACAAAATAACGTTAATATTTTTTAAATGTACGCATTAATTTAGAACTAAAAAAATACATTTAGATATGGCAAAAAGTCCTGGAATAACTTGGCTCCACTTGGCTCCTAAAAACTTAAAATAACTTTTAACTATTTACATCTTTGCTCGAGGTGCAAACGAAACAATATATTATGCAACGAAACGAGATTTTACTTTTTAATTGACTTCCTCAGAAGTTGGAAAAGGTTATATTAATTAATTTATTATTATTTTCCAATACATATTTCACAAAGTAAAGTACATTGTCGGATTTATCCGCCTTTTTAGAGGTTTTAAACTAAAGCTTACCTTTTTCTTTTGACTGGGTCAAAAGATTTGCTGAATCTCCATTTACCACTAAAGGTCTTCTTACCTGAGCGCGATGGCCAGGCGAAGCAACAGGGCGTGTAACATGGTCCTTCCACACAGTGTCAACCGATCCACAGACTATCAAACAGACTTTCAAAACTAATAAGGCTATAATAATATATTCAATTTTTTTTATTGAAACCAATTTGAGAGCACGCGCGAATCTTAGCGTTCGCGGATTTGCACTGGGCGCGTCGGACGACGGTGGTAATATATTAAGGCTGTAACGACAACGAGGGAAAACCTGAAGATCAGTGAGTGACGTGCTCATTGCTCAGGGTGAGGGGCTGCGTCAGTGAGCAGGTCAAGATCTTGCTGAAGAGAATCAGGATTCACTTATCCAGATCAATCTAATATCTACATTCAGGTACAAAGAGTCTTATCCAACATCAAGAGTCGAATCACATATTAGGTAAGAAAAAAACGATCTAATGATACCTCCCCTCAAGTGTCAACCAGCCGCTTAGGCCCTAGGGCCTAGAGTCTAGACTGCCCTAGAGCGTGCCAAGCAAGAGCCTTCTTCCACAATCGTAACTCGTCGTGGGCTGAAATTTGAAAATAATTATTATTATAAATTCAAAAAGCAGATTTTACCATTATCCTGTAGTCATCACATCGCAATCCGAAACATAATCTTTTGGTCGTGTTTTGAGTTGCGAATTGCGATGTCGTTACTAAGGATAACATCAAAATATGTAGTGGAAAAAAAAATATTCCAGTTACTTATTCATATAGCTAGTAATTACACAGCGAAGCGCGGTTCGGAGAACTTTAATTTTTTATTTGGTCTGAGGTTGTAGGTACAGTTGAAGAGCGGTTTATCATTTATCGACTTTATTCTTTGGCGACAAGGTTCAAAAAGAGAAACCGGATCTGTCTCCGACTGTACCTACGTCGGGTGTCGACGCTCGTGACCGCACTTTTTCCATGCGACAAAAATATAAATCATTGTAATTTGAAATTGATATATTAAGCAAACTATTAAAAAACTCTTAATAAAAAGCGTGATTTTTATGTCTAGTCAAAACATAGAAGGAGGTAAATTCACGTGTTAGTATGTTTTTTTGCTGTTTTTGTTTTATTATTTAACATTATTATTTCAATAATAATTTTGCGATACATTATTGATATGTATTTTGTGTTTTATTATTTAACAATAATATTATTCTAATTTTTTTTACATTATGATGTATTTTGTCTGACTCTGATGTTCAATATAAATCACCTTATGACAACCGCTTTTGATTCAAGCAAAATTCTATGAATAAGTTTGAGGAAAAGTTAGTACAGCTTTACGTTTAACTTAAACTTTCGCGTTGGTGAGTATAAACAGCCCACGCAGGTAATTCCAGCCGACAGCCTACAGCCTGTACTTCCCCGCTAGTGGTCTAGATATAGCCTAGAGATAATGCCAACGATTACAACATGTCATAGACTTACACCGGTCACCGAGTTCACGACCCTCAGAGTAAGGATTATAATGTTACTAGATGACGCCCGCAACTCCGTTGCGCCAAATTCGCGCGGGAACCGTACATTTTCCCGGGATAAAAAGTATCCTATAGGACTAGCTGGACTCAAAGTACTCTGCTCTACTCAAAGTCTGTCCGGACTCTAAAACGATTTTTTTCCACTTTAAAACTTTATATTTCACAAATGGATCCCTAAATCGGAAAAGATCTATGAATACTTGTAAAAAAAACCTATCCAACGACACCCCACACGATCGGGTGGACGCGAAAAAAATAATCATCCCCGCTTGATGTGTAGGGGAGGTACCATAAAAAAAAGTATTTATATAACATTTTGTCGGCATTATTAATATCTGCATTCATGCCGAATTACAGCTTTGTAGGCCCTATAGTCTCTGAGAAAAACCACGGACAGACGGACGGACAGACCGATACTATAAGGGTTCCTTGTTGACTACGGAACCCTAAAAAAGAGTTTATCAATTCGACCCGTATATATTATGTAATATTTCCATAACTGCCCAGTTTTCGTATATTATAGTTATATCGGATTATAGTTATATTGAATGAGTCAAATAGTTCATGAAGCATTTAACAAATTGTTTAAGATGATAAGAACTCAATTTAATACTGTATTTACTCCTAGAACGGTTAGAAACAGCCATAAAAATAATAATTTTACAGTATGGGCAACTACAGGAATTAAAATAAGCAGGCAAAGATTATATGAATTGTATGATGAAAAATGCATGAATACTAGTGATAAATTCAAAACATATGTAAAAAATTATTCAAAGATTTTTAAAAAAGTTTGCAAAGCCGCTAAGGCTATTCACATTAGGAATAAAATTAAAAATTCGAAAAATAAAATTAAAACTACTTGGAAAGTAATAGCTGGTGAGACTGGAAATGTCACCTGTCGTAGCACTGATTTTGAAATTTATTTTGAAAATAAAAAGATTACCAATGATTATGAGGTTGCGACGGTCTTCGAAAAATTTTTTGCTGACATTCCGGTCTCAACAACGAAAAATTTAAACTCCTCACCTGCAGCTGCTGAAATACTACTCAGAGACAATGTAAAGGAATGTAATGTCAATTTTAGGTTTAGAGAGATTGTCCCCAAAGATATCATTGATACTTTTAAATTAATAAATATTAAATATACTACTGATCTCTGGGGCATGTCTACTAAAATTATCAAATCGATAATTGACATCATAGCTCCTCATCTATCAATGATTTTTAATGACTGCATAAGGAGTGGTATTTTTCCTGACTTAATGAAGCACAGTAAGGTTGTACATTTATTTAAAGCGGGACTTAAATCTGATCCCACAAATTATAGGCCTATATCGATTCTACCGACTCTAAGTAAAATATTTGAAAAAATAATTTTAAATCAGTTACTATTACATTTTAACTTAAATAATTTATTACACAATAATCAATATGGTTTTACTAAGGGGCGATCCACAACGGATGCTGGTATAGGTCTTCTTTATAGTATATTTGAAGCATGGGAGGACTCGCAGGATGCTCTAGGGGTTTTTTGCGACCTCTCCAAGGCTTTTGACTGTGTTGAGCATGCTACATTGATCAGGAAATTGCACCACTATGGCATTAGGGACTCAGCACTCAACCTTTTGACATCTTACCTCAAAAATAGAACTCAAAGGGTTGACATTAATAGTAAAAGGTCGAATGGGACCAAAATAGAATAAGGCGTCCCACAGGGATCCATTTTAGGTCCATTTCTTTTTCTCATCTACATAAACGACTTACCTTATTTTGTTAAGGATAATGATAATGAGATAGTACTTTTTGCTGATGACACTTCACTTATTTTTAAAGTGAAGCGACAACAGTCAAATTATGACGAGGTAAATAGTGCTCTCTCAAAAATAGTACATTGGTTTAACGTTAATAATTTACTTCTAAATTCTAAAAAAACTAAATGTGTAAAATTTACTTTGCCCAACGTTAGGCAAGTTAAAACCAATATACTATTAAATGATGAGAAGATGGATTTGGTGGACACCACTGTATTCTTAGGCATTACACTAGATAGTAAACTACAGTGGGGTCCTCATATTGCTAATCTTGCAGATAGGCTCAGTTCTGCAGCATACGCAGTTAGAAAAATACGGGAAATTTCTGACGAAGACACAGCAAGACTAGTTTATTTCAGTTATATTCATAGTAGAATGTCGTATGGCATCCTCTTATGGGGAAACGTTGCCGACATTAATACGATTTTTGTGCTGCAGAAGCGAGCTATACGTTCAATTTATAAAATGTCTTTTGAATCTCTGAGAGAAAAGTTTAAAGAAATTGGTATTCTAACTGTTGCTTCTCAATACATTTTGGATAATGTATTATATGTTAGAAAGAATATTAGTAAATTTACAACCAAAAGTGACAGTCACGGAAGAAACACTAGAAATAAGTACAAACTAGAAATACCGGTGATCAGACTTAGTAAAGTTAGTAAATCTTTTAAAGGTCAATGTATACGCCTTTACAATAAAATCCCAAAAAACGTTCAAAATCTCTCCATTAATAAATTTAAAAAAGTAGTCAAAGAGCGTTTGTGTGCCAAAGCCTATTTATTATAAGGTCAATGATTTCATAAACGATGGTACATCTTGGGAGTAGGATGGCTGCTTGCAAGGCTGCTTCTACATTATTTTATGACTTACAATAATTATGTATGTATGTTGACATTGTATAATTTTAAGTTACAGCATTGTAAACTTTATTTTAAAAGATTAATTTTTTTCTCACTTTTTTTGGTAAATTCTTTGAATTGAAATTGACATCCCACTAAAAACATTTCATGTAAAATGTTACCTCGACGACCACAAAAGAAAAATACATACTTACTGATATATGTAGAATTTGTTGGAGTTAGGGTCGATAGAGTTAGGCAGTGTATATTTAGAAGCTTGGCTCCACATTATATCTGATGTCTTTTTCACAGGGCAAACCTTTTGTGGTCGTCGAGGTAACATTTTACATGAAATGTTTTTGGTGGGATTTCAGTCCTTTTTGTAAGTTGCTACTTGCTAGGCAGTCTTTTTTTTTATATTTTTTATTAAGAAGTTTTTAGTTAATGTCTATCCCGTGTAAACTTTCATGTCCTAATTCACAAGATTGGTGAAAGTCTCATATTTAAACATCCACTACCACAACTAAACTTATTTTACGGCGTAACCAAATTTCGGCGTATTTTAGATATCAATAAAATCTAAAGTATTAGACCTATTTAATTGAGACTTTGTATGTTTAATAAGTCTATTATCTAGTCTTTTTAAGAGTCAGCAGGTCTTTTTCTCCAAATCCTTCGAACCCTAGCACGTAACAATATTAAATGAAATGTATTAACAAGTAAGTATTTCGCACGTGATATTATACGTGCATACATTTGACGACCTCTGTGGCTCAATTGGTTGAGTGTGTGGCAGCTCAAGCCGAGGGTCACGGGTTCGAATCCCGCCGACGGAACAAAAAGTTTTCAATGTTCCCGGGTCTGGATGTGTATTAAATATGTGTATAATATAATAAAAATCTTAAATATATTTATAGTATAAAAGTATTAAATATATTTCCGTTGTCTGGTACCTGTAACACAAGTCCTTCAGGTTACTTAGCACGGGGCCAGACTGACGTGGTGTGAAGCGTCCATAGATATTATTATTATTATTATACATACTTATGCTGGGGCCACACTACAGCTAACGTTAATGCCCAATAGCGCGATAATTATTGCGATAATTTTTAACACGTTAAAGTGGGTGGCTACACTTAAACGGTCAATGTTAATGCCCATTATTGGATAAAAACAGCGTTGATTCTATAATAACCCATTAGGCTTTCCTTCTTCTTTTTCATTTCTTCAAAAGGTAATAATTCCATTATTCGTCGCCAAGCATCACTTTGCGTTCCACGATTCTTGTAACTTTTGAGTTTCGGATCCCACAAACATGGTTCTGTTTGCAGGATCTCAAGAAAAGCAATTATTTTCGTTACTCCACTCCATAACCAAAGTACGTACTTAAATTCCAAACGTGCGATTTAAATGCAAACAAGTCGTATGTAGCCAACACGTGTGATCCCGTCGGGCTCTCAACGCACAGTGACGATACATAGTGTGGCCGCTTCATCGCATTAATTCTCGCGTTAATCTCTTTAATGTACCGCCACTCGAGCTATTGCCTAACGCCAAACGGCAATGTTAACGCCGTTGTCAAATTATCGCGTTAAATTGTGGCTACACCTATGGTTAACGTCCATTATCGCAATAATTAACGGCATTTCTCGTTACTGTGGCCCGAGCATTAGCGGTCTATTTAATAATACAATATCAGTTAGTTTAATACTTGCTGTATTACTGTTCTAATAATAACAAAAATATGTTACAACTATATAAATGGCATTCGTGCAAGCGATAGCGCGATTTAGAAGCACCTCAGCGCCATCTATTGAGAACAACATGAAACCATACTATATGAATTACATTCGTGCAAGCGTTAACGCGACTTACGAGCACCACAGTGCCATCTAGTGAAAACATGAAACTATTTTTCTTATACAATTTAAATTTGCACTAACAAACTAGTAGATTTATTTAGCATATGGAGAGGAAGAGTATTGGTATTTACAAACACTCTCGGAAACGACTTCCTTTTGCATTTAGTGTCAGTCACGTTTATGTTTGACTAAATAAATGCTATTTGAAAACAACAGTGATTACCATTTTTTCAATATAAGTTAACTTGTTTAATCTGCTACAAAGTCATCTTAAAATTGATATTAACAACATAATAGTTACCATAATATAATATGAGAAAATAAAACGCAAGTCATATCAAATGTAGAGTAAGTCACATATGGAATTGCCCTGTAAATTTTTGTATATACTTATAGCCGTAAGTTTCCTGAATAAAACACACTTGATCTAACAGTTGAGTTATCATTTACTCCAACCAAAGTCTCAACCAAGTTATCTGTTATCACTGTTTCTTTGTATAGGATAACATACATTATATTTTAATAAATAAAATTGGATATTTAATAATATAAATTATATAAGTATTCTTTGATATAATCATAAAATTTTATCTACTTGAAACAAATACATTTGTCCACTTTTTTAAGCAGTCAATGTTGTGGTCATTGTTTTAGTAGGTTTTTAGGTGTTATTACAGTTACAGTCAGTGGCGGCCTTACTCATTGCGAGGCCCCGGGCGGCAGGTCTTTGCGAGGCCCTTTGTCTTACGAAACAATACGTTTGTGATGCGAAAGTAGGAATGATAAACTTTAAAATTGATATTTGCGCTTTTACTAAGATTATCTCTAATTTAAGCACAATAATCCAATTATTTTCCTTGACGCGAGGTCCTGCAAGAGCGAGGCCCCGGGCGATTGCCCCGTTCGCCAATTTTACTTAAAAAAAGGAAAAATTACTGTAATGTTTTTGTTGTAAAGGAACCCCGTCGATACCTCGAGGATCCTGAGAAAATCATTATCAAGTCACCGTTTTTGTAAACGTGGTAACAAATTCGGGTTACCACGTATTACAATCTATACAACAAAAAAATAATTTTGACAATCGGACCACAAACAGCACAGTAAACATTAACCCCTTCTTTTTTGTTGTGGAAGTCAGTTAAAAAAAAGTATCTAAGATGTTTACCGGGGATGTAAGGTATCACCATGCCAAATTTCATTGAAATCGGTCCAGCGGATTCAGAGATTAGCCTGTACAAACAGACAAACAGACAGAGAAACAAAAATTTCAAAAACCGTTAAGATGTGTCTGGGGCACGTTACACTTCTAACATGCCCCAGACTCGTTTTTTTCAAGTTTATTTTCAACTAGCTGTGCCCCGCGGTGTTACCCACGGTTTAAGTGATATATAATAAAAGACTATGAAAAGTAAGTCCCAATAATAGGGTCAAAACGGGACGATACATGGCTCTATAATGGTTTATGGTAGTGATGATGATGATGATGAATGTAATTTGCATAGTAGCATTATATGCTTTCCGTTCTTAAAACAACGTCGAAACTCCCAAACTTGTATCTATAAAGAGTCAGGAGTTCTCTCAGCACCTTCTGAACCATGGTATACCTTGGTGCAAAATCTTGCTTGTTAGTAGCATATGCTTAGAATACTGCTCACGAAACCGAAGTCACCACATGTTTCCATATAAATTTTGAGGAGTTCCCTCGATTTCTTATGGATCCCTTCACCACTTTTATGAATATGTTACCAAATTGGGATGATAACCTATACACCAAAAGAAAACATTTTGAAAATCGGTTCACAAACGGCGGAGTAATCGTTGAACATAAAAAAACGAACATAACACCTCATTCATTTTGAAAGTCGGTTAAAATTTTAGCCTATGTGTTATTCTGATGTATAAGCTATATTATTGTAAAGTTTTATTAAAATCCGTTAAGTGGTTTTTGCGTGAAAGAGTAACAAACATCCATACATCCATACATACATACATATTACATACATACATCCAAACTTTCGCCTTTATAATATTAGTAATTATTAAAGTACACATAATTTAATCAGGATTTTGTGAAAATTTCGAGTGCCTAATGGCAACAGTCATTATCGATTTCGCGCAAAAAGGGCAAAAAAATCACGTTTGTTGTACGGGAGGCCCCCTTAAATATTAATTTTATTTTGTTTTTATGGTTTTTAGTAGGGATGCCACGAATAGTGAATTGGCCGAATGCCGAATACCGAATATTAGGTAACGCTGTCGGCCGAAGCGCCGAATATTCGGCGGCCGAACGAACGAACGAAATACATACTTTTCGGGGGTACGGTAGCTGGATTAAACTATCAAGCCCCATAAGATCACCGGTGATCGGGACAACAATAGAATAACAATAGATTTCCAAGAATCCACGATCGAAGGATTTAAGACAAGTCACAACCTGTTTTCCTCGTTGCGTTTTCAAACAAGTCATTTGCGTCAATCGAGTTGGATTTTTATTTGAAAACAGTTCGCCTAGATTGGAAGGACGATCCTTACAAGTGGTGGTAGCAAACGAAAAACAATACCCAATTCCAAACCAAAGTTTATCTCCTGGAAGTAGCTTGTATATTAAGAGGTTATTTTCTGAGGCTGGTAACATTTACTATGAAAATCGTAATCGTTTGCTACCTACTAAAAAATGCTGAAAAGCTTCTTTTTATCACTGATCAATTTTAATTACTAAAGTGTTGTAATTTGGAAATAAAAACGTAATGTTGAGTAATATAACGTGTTTTTTTTACATGATTTGGTATTCGGTATTCGGCCGAATAGTACGTATTATTCGGCCGAATAACGAATAGCAAAAAAAGAAGCCGAATAGGCCGAATACCGAATAGTTGCCGAATATTCGTGACATCACTAGTTTTTAGTATTTGTTGTTATAGCGGTAACAGATATATATATATATATATATATATATATATATATACCTACACAATCTGTGAAAATTTCAGAAGTCTAGCTATAGCGGTTCTTGAGATACAGCCTGGAGACAGACATACAGACAGACAGACGGATAGACAGACGGACATACAGACGGACAGACGGACAGACAACGAAGTCTCAATAATAGGGTCCCGTTTTTACCCTTTGGGTACGGAACCCTAAAATATAACGAATTTTAAATTTTGTTGTCTTGCTAAAACCACCGTTCCGTTCCACGGCTGAACCGATTTGGCTAATTTTAGTCTTGAAATATTCGTGGAAGTCCAGGGAAGGTTTATATTGGAAGAGCAGTGATACAAAGTTTACCGGGTCATCAATTAGTATAAAATAAAACCCACTAGACTGTAGAGTTAAAGAAAATATATATTATTATTAATTGTAAAAACAGTAAAGGAACATGAAATATTTATTAAAACGAATTATTGGATAAGAACAAGAAGATAAACGAAAAAAAAAACTATGCATTATTACTATAGGTCTACCAGAATCTGATGGCAAAAAGTGAGAAAATAAATTGACTCTAGCAATACCGGGGTAATTGGAATAAAACATTTTGATCCTTTTTTTTTTCTTATAGCGGCTGATTCTGTGTGTTAAACATGCAAATATAAAAATTTGTCCAATGATCAAGGATATTTTATGAAAATCTGCTGTCAAAAATTGCCATCAGATTCTGGTAGACCTATATTTGCGTTAATATTAGGAAATGTCCGTAAAAATATAATATTCTCATATCGAAAAATATGAATGAACATAAAAAGTGGCTCATGAGTGAGTGAATATTTTCAAATTTCAATTTTGATTTTTGCGTCTAATGGAACGTAGCGTTGAGTACTTCGCGTCAGTGAAGTTTTTAAATTTTTATTTTCGTTTTAATACACAACTATTTAATAGTCCGATTGATTTGTTATAAATCTAAATTAAATTGTGTAAAATAATATGGAGAATGGGTAAGTAAAATAATAGCTTTTGATATTATTAATTAAAGTCGACTTCCCATTTGTTTGTTTTCTTTTGGCGCGCGCGGCCATATTGCAAAAACAGCTGGTGTGCGGACGATCTGTGTACAAAGTTTTCCTTATTTTTTGTGAAATAAACGAATAATGTTAAATGTATAACCTACGTAAACAAAGAGTGCAGTTTTGTGATACAATCGTGGTAATGTAATAATTTTTCTATAATGGATACAGTTTATTAAGAAAACAAACATGGCCTGTGGCTTACGAAATTACGAAGGCAATGACATTTCCAAGGTAGAACTAGAATTCCAATCCAAATGGAGTAGGTTTTCGGATTGGCTCCACTGCATCTGCGTCGTCACGTTCGACCTGGAACTGGGTCAGGCGATGGAGAGCGTCTACCCGCCCGGGGTAAAGCTGTCCGACCAGGAGAAGTGCAACATTTGCTACCTGGCGTTTCCAGATTCCAACTCGGGCTGTATGGGGGACACCCAGTTCCACGTCCGGCTGCGGACTCGCGCCCCGCTCACGTCGCAGCAGCTCCGGTACAACGAGGAGAGTGTTCCGACGCTGCGCGCGGACTGCACTCACTACTGGGGCTTCGTGTATTTCCGCCAGGTTAAGGACCCGTCCCTGCCGCGCGGATACTTCCAGAAGAGCCTCATACTGCTGACGCGCCTGCCGTTTATAAATTTGTTCTACAAGGTGATTCAGTTGATCGCCCCCAAACATTTTGAAGATGGAGAGAGCAGCCTCGAGGCCGCGTGTCACGACATCAACCGGTGGCCCGTGTTGGACGCCGGCCAGAACATGATGCTGCCGGTGCTGGGAAGCGTCTTCCAGTCGTATATTCCTAATCACCAAACTGGAAAAGTGGCTCGGTCGGATATCCTGAAGCCTCTGGAGTCTTCGAACGTTCCTCACATCCTTGCGTCCATCCAGGACGTCAACGTTTTCGATCCCCTATCGAGTTTGATATCCCACCTGCATCTGTTGTGGGAGCTTGTTTTGACCGCGGAGCCCATTGTTGTTATGGCTAGTTCACCCACGGACAGCTCGGCACTGGTGCAAGCTTTGACCAATTTAATACAGCCGCTTCCATATGCGGCAGAGCACAGGCCTTACTTCACAATACACGACAGTGAGTTTAAGGAGTTCACCCGCAAGCAGTTCAACCCGCCCTGTGTAATCCTCGGTGTGACCAATCCATTTTTTACTAAGACTCTACAACATTGGCCCCACACGATCAAACTCAGCGACTCATCATCTATCAAAACAAAGTTGAGGAAGGTGGGGAGTGTCAAACACTTGGATTCTGCTCCAGGTTTGTACACACAGTATAAACCATTCTTGGAAAAAGACAAGGCTATTATAAAAAAGCTCTACAATGGTATGAGGACAGAGAGACCTACGGAGGTACAGACTGCGATGGTGAAGAGGCATCTATTGGAGTTGACACAGAGCTTTATGATACCCCTCGAGAGATACATGGCCTCCTTGATGCCTTTACAGAAGAATATTTCTCCGTTCCGAGCTCCTCCCATTCCGAATCCTTTCAACCCGGAGGATTTCTTTGCGTCTTTACAGCATGCCGGCCCCCACCTCACTACCGGTATCAAGGGTGACTGGATAGGGTTGTACAGACATTTCTTTAGAACTCCAAACTTCAGTGCATGGTTCCACGAGCGACATGGAAAATTAACTGATAAGTTGCATGCCTTGCAATTGGAAGCTCTGGCTGAGAGTGACCTGAAGAGGTGGTCAATTGGAAAGAAGGAGGTGGAAATAGTAGATATGGTTCTGAAGCTCCGGGAAGTTTTGAGAAGTGATCCTCCAGTGGCCAGTAACACTCGGACACTGTTAGCTAAACGTCTCGAGGAGCTCAACAGTGTTCTGCCAGAGGATATGAAATCTATTTTGAATGCAAACTCGTGACACACGAGTTGCTGCGCCTTGGGATTAAACGGCTGCAGCACAGAATGCCAAACTCAATTGAAAGAATATCAGCAGGTGGTTGCATGTGTTTAAATTGCCAAATATATAACTAGATAATAGTTGGTAATATGTCCAATTTAAGAGTCTTGAAATGACTGAACAGTGGTTAACGCTTGAGCAATGTTTGATACAATTATCTTTAAATTAGGCAATACACTACACAAGCTGTTTATGTTGGAGCAAACAACATTGAAGCAGTACTTACTTTTAAATTTAACCTGTCGATCGTGGAAAAGCGAGACACAATAGCTTATCTATTGTTATCGCGGCCGCATGTGGCCGCTTGGGGCTTAATGAATTAATCAGGTAACCAATAGTTAGAGAACACTACTCCTTTTCCAAACTTTATATAAATAATTTGCCAAATATATTTTTGGAATTATTTGTATACAATAAAATATTTTAATACTTGATACTATGTTCTTAAAAAATGTTTAAATAAGAAGTAATGCCTAAGTAGTAGTTGTGTACATAGAATATAGCTATATTGAAGTATATTATCCTATCCTTATGAACAGTACAACAATTTAACCTTAGATAAGGCCTGATTGAGTAGGTTTTATTAACACAAGTTACACTGCAGTAGCTACATCCAGTGTTTTCCAGTTTAACCCGTCGATCGTGGGAAAACGAGACACAATAGATATTCTATTGTGTCTCGGTCACCGGTGACCGTATGGGGCTTGATGAATTAAATATTAAACAAACATTATTTTCTCTTATTGCTGCTGCTCTATAGAGCAGTATTTTTTTAATTGACTAAGCTATAAATTATTCTAATTGGGAGTTGATTTTTTTTTCGTTAATAATATTCTGCCTTGTTTATTATAGTTACAGAACCACTTGCCTTTGATTCTTACTCCAAAATTAAAATTTCTTATTTATATTAATATTATCTATGTATGAAACATGCTATTATTTACTTTTCCTGCATAGCTTCTACTTAAGTAGTTTGCATTTTTAAATAGACTGAGATTTATGACAGCATGATAGAGAGCACACAGAGAGCCAATACAGATTCACTCTGCTAACATCTGTTACTTGTGTAAGAAAATCCTAATGAATTTATTTGTATTTAATATCTAGATGTAAAATGGGTTTTAAATAATATGTACTTGTAAATACATATTTTATTGTTTTAGGAGTTACCTAATAAAGATAATGTCATGATAAGTCTGGATACTGTGTACCGAGTGTGGCTTCCTTTCTCGAGATAAGGGGGCGTCCACAAATTACGTGAGGCGTTTAAGCTGCGCGTCCACTGGATCGGAATCGAAGCGTACACAGCGTACGGATTTGTTGCTTTGTATTGATTTCTATGGTTAATGGTACTGCCGACTGCGTCCACTGGATCGGCATTTCTGCACCTGAGACCGGTATTTATGCCGATGACGTCATCCGCAGTGAACGCGTCATTCGGATTCCGAAGGTTTCAAGTTCTGACGTGTTTGCGACGACGCGACGGCTATACATAAATACTTATTCACGATGAATGGCGATATTTTAATTACTTTAGTAGAAAAATATGAAGAACTTTACAATCTAAAACATCAACATTATCATAACCAACTGAGGAGAGACAATATTTGGGATAAAATTGGGCAAATAATGAATGAAAGTTGTTCTGATAAAATACAGCTAATTACAACAATATCCTCGTCACTATCCTCCATAATGCAAATGCACGTTAACAGGCTATGACGGACTAAAAATAACTAAATTGCCGATGCTGAATCCGAATGCAGTGGACGCACCCCATCGGCGTTTCGTAAATGACGACGCTCCGTCCGCTCCGTACGCTCCGATTCTGATCCAGTGGATGCGCAGCTTAAGTGGGGGAGGGGGTCGAGTCAAATCTCATCTAATCTTACGTTGGAGAGTGGGGGGGGGGGGGGGGGTTTCTCATTGTTACAAAAAAAATATATACTATTTTGGTCCACTTCATCCAGATTGTACGTATGCTTAAGATTTAATCGTAATCGTAATACGATTAAGATCATTTACTTATTCGTTATACATCTACTGACTGTCAAACAAAAACAATCCAACGCGTTTACGCAAAAAACCTGAAACCTGGTTGAATAAAATCTCACGAAATCTCACCACGGAGGAAAATAAAAACAAAAAACACCTCACGTAATTTGTGGACGCCCCGTAAGTGTTTCTTATCACTCAATACTCTCATAGACGTACCTAATGTTCATTTTAGCATTTAGTTATAATATTATAATCTCCACTATAAGTAGTCTGAAGCAGAAGACAGGCAATTCATTTTATGAAACCATTTTTATGTGCTAATATAATTTGAGAACAAATTAGTAACATACTTTGGCCAAAACATTGCATACAAATTATTTTACTTTTGATGGACTATATTTTAGCAAATACTGCTGGAGTACCAGTCCAACATTGTAGCTTGATGCTATAATGTTTCCCTGTAATTTGTAAACTTACAATCCTATTAGTATCAGGTTACAAGACATGTAGCTCTTGAAGGTCAAGGTACGTACAACTAATTAATTATATTGTCAATTACTAAAATATGATAGTTACAATATGGTTACAATAATAATTATATACTTATTGACATTTCAGTTATTTTAATTTCCTGCAATATGAAGAATTGCAATTTTAGTTGCAAAACTTTTATATTTAGGTCTCCACTTTACATTATGTAAACAATAATATACTCTCATAGGTTTAAGGTGTAAATATGAGTTTTGTAAAATAAAAGATTTAATTTTCTGAACATTTTTTATTTGAGACTTAAATAAAATTGTGCTACTCCTGTTCCAATATGGGACATAACATTGAAAGCAGGATAACCTGTATGGCGCACGGCAACCTGGACAAGTTATAGACATGGCATTAAAGTCGATAATCACTTGACAGATCATTGAGTGCCTTAAAACAATACCTAAAATTACTGACTATTTACATAAAACTAGCGTAGTAGGGGGAATCACATCACATTCTTATATATCTCGCTTTGCTCCATATGTTGTCGTTGTCTGTGACCAGTGTGTAGATGCCGGCTAGGGTGAGCCCTGTGGCAGCTCCTAGGCCCATTGAGCGGAGGCCACTGGTGCATTTGTACAGGACTCCGGTGGTGGTAGCGGCAATAAATGTGTTGGCCGTGTCCTCCTGATCTCGCAGCCATGTCACTCCCAGAGCAATAGTCGAGTAGAAAGATGCAAGGATTCCCAGTGTGCAGCCCGTTGTGGTCCCTGAAAAGTTATTATTTCTTATATATTATTAGTTATTATTCTTTTAAAACTCCTGTTTTGTACATTTTATACTTTGTTTTGTACTTTGTTTGGTCTTTGGATATTGGTAGTAATTACAAAATACAATACATCTTCATCCTTTAATATTTCTTTTATCACCTGAACAATGGATTCTATTTTCTGTTTGACAATAATTATTGACATATAAAGGATAACATCTATTAACCCTTTAACTGTGGCGGCCATATTGCAAAAACAAGCCGCATCTGTGGGGCTACTTCTGGATGATCTCTCGTGTCGCGTTAAAATGACGATAACTCTAAAATTCCCTATGGGAGGTGTATGTAATAACTATGTCATTGGAACCAGTATGAATTAAGCAAAGATTATCAAAATTAATTTATCCAATTTTGCCAAGTTAAGTTTTATTAATTTTACCTTTAAATCGGAATAAACGATTTTTTCCAGTTTATTGTATAAAATCCTTATAATAAAAAAAGCGAAAAATTATTTAAAAATATTTTTATTTAATTTACATAAACAACCATTATTTAACACTAATCAATAAGAAAAACACACTTCTCCATACATTTTTTCACCTCACAAGCTTTACAAAAAACAAAACTCGTCAGTACGCGAGCGATTTTAAGACAAGTGTTAAATTTGAAACTTCTAGTAATCGTCGTAAGTGTGCTTTAGGGCCATGAGAAGTGACTATAGCCCATCTTTGTTATTTTAAGTACACTTTGTGCAAGTTAGAGCGGTAAAGATATAGTTTACGATATACTGTGGTAAAAATTAAATTCGGAGGTGACTATCGATCTCCAGGAGAGCGGTCAACAGATGCGCACATTTTTGACATCGAGCTCCTAGAGCGCGGTCAACATTTGAAGGGTTAATGTTATAATTAAACTTTACCTTGTTTCATGACATAGTTAATTAGTTGAGTTCGTCTGATTTTGCCAGTCTGTCCTGCGAGTGTGGTCGCTCGGAGACCTTTGTATAATCCCGCCATCCCACCCAAACCTGAAAAAATTTAAATAAAACTTTCTTACTACCTACTTGAATCGTCCTAAACAGAAATGTTACAACAATATTTTGGCTTACAACCATAGACAATTATTGGGAGTCAGAGGGAGAGGTTATGTTCAGACCTGAGCCTGTCATGAAGGACATGCCGATGATGGGCAGCGCGACGTTGGAGCGGCGGGCGGTGGAGGCCATGTGGCTCTCGTCGGGGTACAGGAACTCCGGCTGCATCCGTGGCACTATGCTCGGGTCGAAGTTGAGGTACGGCGAGAGGCTCGCGCTCGTCTGCTTGTTCTTCTCCTCGCTCCTGTTTATTGGAAGTATTTCACCGAATATCGACATTTTGGATTTACTACGCACTAAACGGTCTAATCTAAAACACTAATTGGAAATCAAATTGCAATTTTCTAGAGGAATTTTTGAGGGTCAAAATCTAATCTATTGAGTTATGTCAGTGTCAAATTGGATTCTTCATCTGTCAAGTGTCAAAACTGTCAAATGGTAAAAAAGTTAATCTGTCGCAATGATAGGTGTTTTTGCCATAATAAAGTGTCCAGTGTCCAACTGTCCACTCAATAAAATATGCTAAATTTTATATTATAATATTTAAATAATCTGTAATTACTTCTTTTTGTTATAGTGTACAAAGGGCGCCCGAAGATGTGAGGAAAATCATAAAGGCGGCTAAACTACACGAGTCCGAGCTGACAGAGGTCACACAAATATTAAGGTTTCCTGAGGCCATCAAAAGAAGCGATAATTTAAAACTGATGCTGCTAGATGATTACCTACTGAAAGAGATCGAAGCAGGCAACGATATGATTTTTAAAGGTTTTTTTTTTAAACCCTAAACTAGATGACTTACTTCTTTATAACTATAGGTCTACCAGAATCTGATGACAAAAAGTGAGAAAATAAATTGACTCTAGCAATACCGGGGTAATTGGAATAAAATATTTTGATCCTTATTTTTTCTTATAGCGACTGATTATGTGTATTAAACATGCAAATATAAAAATTTATACAATGATCAAGGATATTTTTTGAAAATCTGCTGTCAAAAATTGCCATCAGATTCTGGTAGAACTATAATTTAGTTGTAACTTGTATGATGTATCTAATTCCAGGTGACCCCGACGAAAATGTCGTACTATGTACGAACAGCAAAACTTACGACGTCAAAGAAGCGGAGACTTCCAACAGCCTCCTGCTCGTGCCCGACCTGCTGTTCGCGGCGGCCACCGGCCTCGACGAGACCGTCGCGCACGACTCCATAGACTCCGACACGTCGCTCGACAAGTCCAACGCCAGCCTCGACCGGTCCACGGAGTCCGACGACGGACGCCCGCCGCGACGGATCGAGCACAGGGACGTCCTCGACACCTTCTTCACCTATTACGAGCTCAAGCCGTGCAAGCCGCGCCTCTCCAAGCTCCGGAAACTCCTGGAGCCGTCCAGGTATCGCGGCCCGGAGCTGGAGTACGCGGTCGACAAAACGAAGCTGCTCACCTACGACGACCTCCTCGACAGGGTGCAGGCGTCGAGGGCGGAGCTGGACGACGAGCTGGTGAAGATCCAGGCCGTCGAGGTGGACGAGCACTACCGCCTGCTGGACTTCGACTACGAGTTCCGCGTGCTGTCCTACATGCTGGACCTGATAGAGGAGAACTCCTGGGCCCTGGACCGGATATCGCGGGAGGAGACGTTGGAGAGCCTCAAGGATCTCATCCCGAGGCCGATCCTGGAGGCCGTGTTCAGGTTCTACACGGAGGAGTCCGTGCGGAAGGGCGCGGTGCAGTACTACCGGTATAGAGAGGGCAAGGTGTGCCGCTACCTGGCGCGGGTGCTGCTGAACAGCGCGGGCAAGTTCAACCTCGCCGAGTTCATGCAGGCCTGGCGGGACTCCGTGCCCGAGGGAATGGTCACCGACGTGAGTTTTTCTTTTATTATTTAACATTGGTAATGGGCGTCGTTTTAGGCATTACACTTTTTCGTTTAATTGTAACGATCTTCTCGCTGGGTTATAGTTCCCGAACCGGTGTTTGGCACCACTGTCGACGTTCAGATATTTTCTTATTTATTTTGATTTTGTTAAAGCCTTGATCTTTTAGGTCTTATAATAATATCTGTTCATTTTGCCACTTCCAGGAGTCACAGCTATCGGGCGTGGCGCTGATCGACAAGAGCAGCACGCCGCAGGTTATCTGGGGCTTCGCGGAGGCGGAACTGCCGGAGGACATAGGCGAGCGGTTCAAGGTGCTGTTCCAGACCAAACCCAAGTGGACCGTCGACGAGATCTCGCCGTACATACAGTGAGTTTACTTCAGTTTGTTTATAACTGTGTTGTAACTTGTAACTGACACCCACCCAGGTTTCTGTAATTAGAATTACTAATTGTCATAACCTCTTGTCTGTTGACTGTCTAAATGACAATTCTTCCCCATCTGTGGATCCCATTACAGGACTTTCAACAGACAGAGCAAACAGCACTAATTTTTGACACCTAGGTTTAAAAAAATATTTTTTTTTATCTAGTAGTAGTTTTGTAAAACTACAATTAATTTTATGATTAAGATATATTTCTTTAATTTCTTACATTACTTAAACTTGACTTTGAATTGCATTGTAACTGTTCTAGGAGAAATAATATAGGTCTAGAGAGAATAAAAGTTAACTTTTATTCTCTTATACAGGGTGTAACAAAAATAAGTGATAATACTTTAGGGTGTGTACGTGTTCCTTGTAGAGAGTTCACTGTGAAAGTAGCAGCGCTGAAAGACCAAATTTTTTTTCACTTCACTATGGGGAAACTCGTGACGCTCGGGCCCTTGCCCATACAAAAGTGAAAAAAAATTTCGTCTTTCAGCGCTGCTACTTTCACAGTGAACTCTCTACAAGGAACACGTACCCACCCTAAAGTATTATCACTTATTTTTGTTACACACTGTATAATAAATAAAACGATTGCTGGATGTAATATTATATTTTTTATATACAATGTTACACATATTATTAAATAAAAAAACAAATTGCATACATTCCATACATTTTTTTTCATCGCAATGGGATAGGCAATCGCTGACTGAAGTGACCATGAGATAAAACAATAAATTTCAACTTTTTTTGTACCATAGACGCGCTAAATTTAAATTTAGAGGGAGAAGCAGTTCATTCTAATACGATTTTTAATGTGTGCGAAATAGTTAGAACTATATAGACGCCAAAATATGCTCAAAACTAAACAAGGTGATCGCAGCTGTGGCGAGTCCTGTGACAGGTATCAGCAAAATTACTAAAGTCCTGTAATGGGACGTTCCACACACGAGAGGATAACGTAGACGCCAAAGTATTACGCGATACACGCTGTCTTTAAACTTATTTCCTCATAAAGATTATAAACATAGGTGGACTGTTTAACACATTCAGTGCCTTTAACACAATACCATGTGTGTCCACACTAATTTTTATCGCCATGCCGCTGGCACGCCGGGCGTGCTCTCCGTTTTTCATCAATATCTCAAAGATAAGACAGTTTTTTTCACCGAAACTCTCAGAGCATAAACTTTGTGCCATAAGCTAATGAATTCTTAAGTGGTTCCATGATCTGATTTTTTTTTTTATGTTATCGAAAATAATTTATTATGTAATGCCGCGAATATGCCAGGTGTGTTCATCTACACGAGTTCTCAACCTTTTATATCTGGGTGCACGGTATCTATATTGTTTGTTCAATTTACTTTAAGAAAGAGGGGCATTTCGTACCCACTTATGTGGCACTTTAAGACATAATATACCAAATGAATGGGCTTGAAAAGTTGAACATTTTATTGTATGACGAAAAATCTTTAATAGTTAGGGAGGGGAAGATGGCATTTCGCGACAAGCTCGAGCGTGTCAGATTAAGCTTGTATAGGCTTCCGACATGTGTCGGACACAAGTTCCGACAAATTATCATGGTATAGAAATTAGATTTCTCACATGGTGGGACCGTGGGCTAAAAAAATGTTTTTAACCGACTTCCAAAAAGGAGGAAGTTATACGTTCAGCTGTATACATTTATTTTTTTGTATGTTCAACGATTACTCAGCCGTTTGTGGTCCGATTTTCAAATTCTTTTTTTGTTGTATAGGGTCTAACTCGAATTTGGTACCATGTTCACAAAAGTGGTGACCTGATGATGGAATCCATGAGTAATCGAGGGAAGTCCTCAAAATGTATATGGAAACATATTATGGTGATTTTGGTTTTATGTGAAGTATACTAAGCATATACTTACTACCAAAAAGTAAGATTTTGCATCGAGGTATACCATTGTTGCAAAGATGCTGACGGAACTCCTGATTCCTTATATTTACAAGTTTGGGGGTTGCGGCGTTGTTTTAAGAACGGAAAGCATATGCTACTGTGCAAATTATATTCATCATAATTATTTAGTAATATAATTTTATATTGTCAATAAGTAATAAATAACATATTATAGTAGCAGTAGCATCGCTGGTGTTGCAGACGTCGCATAGGCGCATTATGGTAACCAGCTTCCATCAGGTGGGCCATACTCTTACATCATGATCATCGGGAATGAGCTGACCCCTCAAGAGTGAGGGTAGAAAAATTAGGGTAATATCTTGACGTCAAGAACAATATACGACTTACCAGCGCCTGAGGCTTTACTAAAAACAATATTTTGTCGCTGTAAACATGTCGTATCATCATCATATTCCCCTGTTTCTAGCTCATATTTTGTATTGTCTAAAAAAATCATAAATAAGTAACCAAAGGTTGACAGTCACTGATCAAATTACGAGAAATACTTACCTCGGAATCTATTTACTGCCATAATTAAACCTTCAAGACCACAAACACTTCAGAAAACAAAATATATCTTCAGTAACTCAAGAAGGAAATGAATAAGCACGTTTGAAGTCGAAATAACGCTTTTTATGATTTTACCTCTTTACAGTGCCAGTGAACACACCTAGTGTGCCATGTAATTTCATCCTGCAATGCCAAGAGCACACATTTCATAGTTTGAGTTTTTAATAGGGCGGCATCGCTGGGAACTTTTAGAAAATCGTGGTGGCATTGAATGTGTTAACTGTTATAGCCTACGAATAATAAAAACTAAGGAAAAGTAACTCCGTCAAAAAACATGCTCCACAATACTTGTCAAAAAAGTGTACCTTAGGTACACATTTCCCTTCCCGACTCGTCGTCACACCAGTTATCACACCAGTGTGACAAACAAGAAAATAAAAACTTGTTTGTCACACTACTGATTTTTCCACACCATGTATACTTTAATTGTTAGTGATGTACCTATGGTACACACTAGCATCTTTTTCGTAGTACCTAATTATTAAAAAGTGTAAGAATATTTTGTAGATGCGGCATTCAAGAGTTGTCCAGAGCCATTTCCACAACTACTTTCTATACTTGGCGATTTGGGGAGCACGTCTCAGACCACTTCCGTGATACCGCTTATTCATGTGCTTATGAGTAATAAAAAACCGGCCAAGTGCGAGTTGGACTCGCCCACGAAGGGTTCCGCAGCAGCAATAAGATTTGATTTTATGAAATTAAAAGGTTTTTGATTTATTTTTATATTTCAGTTGATTTAATGAAAGTTAAATTAAGTTTACCATTTATGACGTATAAAAAAAACTACTTGCTAGATTTCGTTCAAACCAATTTTCGTTGGTAGTTTTTATAGTAAAGTACATCATATATTTTTTTTAGACTTATCATGCCCCTACTTTAGAAGTTAGAGGGGGGGGGGGGGGGGGACACACATTTTACCACTTTGAAAGAGTCTCTCTCGCAAACTATTCAGGTTAGAAAAAAATTATATTAGAAACTTCAATATGATTTTTAAAGACCTATCCATAGATACCCCACACGCATAGGTTAGATGAAAAAAATTTTTTTTTGTTGGGTTAAGGTTTACCATTTATGACGTATAAAAAAAACTACTTGCTAGATCGCGTTCAAACCAATTTTCGTTGGTAGTTTTTTTTAGTAAAGTACATCATATATTTTTTTAGACTTATCATGGCCCTACTTTAGAAATTAGAGGGGGGAGGACACACACTTTACAACTTTGGAAGAGTCTCTCTCGCAAACTATTCAGGTTAGAAAAAAATGATATTAGAAACCTCAATACAATTTTTAAAGACCTATCCACAGATACCCCACACGCATAGGTTAGACGAAAAAAAAAATTTTTGATTCAGTTGTACCTATGGGGTACAATTTTTTATAATTTTTCCATTGTTGTATCAAAATCTTAATGCGGTACACAGACTACATCTACTTACCAAATTTCAATAGTATAACTCTTATAGTTTCGGAGAAAAGTGGCTGTGACATACACGGACAGACAGACAGACAGATAGACAGATATGACGAATCTATAAGGGTTCCGTTTTTTGCCATTTGGCTACGGAACCCTAAAAAGCATCCCTGCATTGTTCGACATCCTGAAATCAAAATTTCCCGACTGGTGTCCCGATCTATTTCACGCTGATTTTGAGACTGCCGTAGCAAATGCCTTAAGAATTTTTTTTCCATACCTATATTACGATAAAAAAGTGTTACTACCACTATTGTCAAAGCTTATGGCGAAAAGCAAAAGCTTGTCGCGACTCGCGAGACTTAACAATATAATATCAGTACTTGATAAATTGTTAAGTCTAATATTAAAGAGCTAATATTAAAATAAAAATATAATATCAATTTACTCAGTTAAATTGGTACTTACTAGTTTATTTACAAATCACGCGACAAGCTTTTATTATCAAATTGTATAATATTTTGAGGATTATAAATTAATAGTTAAAAATTTTAAGGAGAAATTTATTTTTCTCTTTTTAGACTGTTTAAATAAAAGTTTTTTTTCAAAAAGTTTTTTGTTTATAATTTATTTTTTGTTTTTTAGTTATCTCTGGCTAGATTTTGTTTGATAGTAATTTGTTTTGTTTCAAGAATTTGTTAAAATCTGATTAACTTAAGTCCTTAAGAAATCGTACTTTTCTTCAAAGTATAATTTCGCCTGTATGACAGGCGAAATTGTACTTTGACTTGTTTTTTGCAATTACTTCCGTAAATATTGATTGTACGATGAAAATTACAAGAATCAATCTTGTAGAGAATTAAATTTGCAACAACATTGTTTTTTATCATTTTTGTAAAAAAATGAAAAATAAAGATGTGGTCAAAAATAGGCTTAACCTTCAAACCAATATGGCGGCTAAGGCACCCGTCGGATTTGGTAGAGTTTTTTTAATTTAAGCTATTTATGGTGCCTTCTAAACACTGGCATAAAAAAATTCTGACTATAATTATTAATTTCAGAAAAAATCTAACCCGCCTGTAGTATTTAACTAACTAGTAGTAACTTCTTCAGTAGTACAACTAGGACAGCACTAGTTACGAAATAAATGCAGTAAATGGTGTGAAAAAATCAGTAGTGTGACAAACAAGTTTTTATTTTCTTGTTTGTCACACTGGTGTGATAACTGGTGTGACGACGAGTCGGGAAGGCACATTTCAATACATTCGCAATATTTAGGTGGCCTTGAGCAGTACTAGGCTGACGTTACATGACGGATCGAAAGGAACCAAATTTAAAACGGTAATAGTATGGGAGTTAAGATTCCTTAGTTTTTATTATTCGTAGGTTATAGCTAATGAAATTACGTAGAATAAACTGCCTCTGGCGTCTCGTTAGCCAATCGCGTTATATCACAATGCACTAGTAGCTATACTGTTGGAACTTCGGAGCACATTCTTAGTAGTTGTAATAATATGACAGCTTCATACTGTGGCTTCCATACAGTCCCTTCGTCTTTAACTGAGCTAACTGGAAACAATATTATATTTCAGGTTGTACGCGACAGAGAAGCTCAACGTGAACGCGCTGCTGACGAAGCACGCGCGCGCCTCCACGCTAGATGGCGTTAGAGTCTTCTCCGCCAAACATATGAAATGACAGATATTAAACTTTTTTATAAAAAAAGAGTGTTTAAAGTAAATGAACAATCCAAAAGAAGAAAAACTGAATTATAAAGTTAAATAAGCCCACTTTATGTAGAGGTATAGAAAAGATAACCAGGTGCAAAAGATCCAGTATTATATAGTCTGTCAAGAAAGTGAAGAAATTAAAAAGTAGCAACATCGTAGTGTAATCCCTTTTTTCTTAGATTGATTTGAAAGGGATGACACTACGATGTTGCCACTTTTTAATTTCTTCACTTTTTTGACAGACTATACTCTAAAGTCCAGTCAACGTGCAGGGAAAAATTGGGATAGAGGCTTGTGTTGTTCCTACAGCTCTGTGTAAAGACTGAGGTAGTTATGTATTAGTAAACACACAGGTAGAGTTAGGTTTTTTATAATTTCTTAACTTTAGTGTACATGTAAAAATCTTAAATCTAAAAATGCATTTTTAGATTTAAGATTTTTGCTACCTATTTAAATAAATATTTTTAATTAAAGTCCAATTCATTGAATAAATATATTTATTATATTGTAACATTGGTCAGCTTAACTTAGAGTATATACAACTATAAAACTATTTAATTCTAGAACACAGCCTTTGCCATTTCAATACGAAGTTACGCTGCGGTGCAAATTCGGTTTTCATTTATTTTCTAAGCTTGAATCAACACAAAACTCGAATCCAAGATGGCGGAACTCGTAAAAATAAATACTTAACATACTTAATAAATACAATTCATTTTATCTGTGTCGTGAGTATTGATCGTTCGGTAATAATTGTCGATACCGAATTCTTCATATAAATAATACAGCTTTGGAAATAACGAGTATTACAGATCTTATAGTGAGTTACACTGGACTAACTACTAAAAAACCTACATCCTAGGCTTGTAAATTATGGTCTTGGTCCTATATTTTAGACCAAGTGCGTATGTAGGTCGGTGTGTTGTGACTTAGGTCTTCGTGCAAGTCTAGGCCTTCTTTATATTCTCTCGGAGAGTGTTGAGCTGGTTCCACATCTCGCTGGGCATGTCCTCTCCCACCTCCTCCGTGAAATACTTCTCTATGCATTCAGTCTGGAAGAAAAATACATTTTGTTTTTACCCAAAAAAAGTGTTTTTTTTTTTTTTACTTAAAATTATTGTGTAATTTAACCACAAGTTTATACAAAGTTTTCAAATGTAAATTTAAATTTACGTAAACGGTGTTTTAGAAACAATAATCGCAGATTTTTGTAGCTGTAAAAATTTTGCTGTACATCTCAGTTTACATTGAACAAACTTGATTATAATGACGATGACGTACCTCTTTAAGCCAGAAGTCTTTAGGTATGCTGAAGAGCTCGTCCATGTTGATATCTCCTAAACCTTCGGTGTTGAGGGCGCCGGGGGCGGGCACGTGGCCGAGGGGCGTGGTGACGTGACAGGGCTCGTCGTCGCACCGCCGCAGCACCCAGTCCAGCACGCGCGAGTTCTCGCCGAAACCCGGCCAGAGGAACTTGCCCTGGGGATACCATTTATATTACAATTTTAATTATATATGCTATAGTAAAATTGCCTGTTTTCTATAGTTTGCATTTCGATTATTGAAAGTAGACACTGAAGTCGGCGTAGGCAAAGTGTCTACTTGCAAAACTTGATCGTGCAGAACAAGCATGTTATGTTGAGAATATATAAATAACAGGCATGAAAATAGTGCGTACAGTTCAACACGAGATTTCCATGCCATGTTACATCTTCAATGCGCTAGACCTAAAACGATCGTGTTATCTAAAGCGATATCTAGTACTGCTGCTAGGTGCTGTTTATAAAACATTAAAAAATCAGCGCTATTGGAATTACGGTTTATCGAAACGTAAGTGTTTTTGAAAAGGTTGTCAAGGTAAGCCTATAGCACTTGTGCCATAATAAAGTTTGGTGGAACCAGTACCTGCTGATCCTTCCTGAACCAGTTGACGTGGAAGATCTTGGGCATCTGCCGGCCGGGCCGCGGCAGGGACAGCCAGTGCTGCAGGTACTCGCCGAAGTTGTAGCCGAAGAACGGCCGCATCGCGAACGGGTCGTGCATCACCACCTTGCCCTGAAACACATATAATAATTTAAAGGTTGTTTATTTCAATGAGTGTATTAGTAAAGTAAATGTTTGGCCCACTGTCAGTGATTGTAACATCTTCTGAGCCAGTAGTGACGTATAACGATGTTTTATGTTTAAAACTGTACTTGTATAAGTTTTTGTCATTTTTCCGAGCTGGATTTTTCTATTCTTTGTATGATCGAAAAGATCATTGCTTAGCAGATTATTGTTCAAGCTTGATATTTCCTTACCGCATGCTCAGCAGCGGCAGTGGCCTCGGAGCGCATGGCGGCGCCCATGAACACACCGTGGGCCCAGTCGCGCGCCTCCACCACGAGCGGCACGCCCGCCGGCCGCCGCCCGCCCAGCAGGATGGCGGAGATGGGCACGCCCTCCGCGCTCTCCCACTCCGCGTCGATGATGGGGCACTGCGCCGCCGGGGAACAGAACCTGCGGGATAGAGTTAGAGTTAGATAGAGTTATTAGTTTATCTTGCTTTCTAGCTTACTCCTAGTGACGTACACCTAGACCAGAGTAGACAGAACTAAGGAGTATATCGACTTCAAACAAACGGGCGAATATACGCGAGTTGGGCGCGATTTCAACATGTTTCACAATGCTGAGTAACGCATTAGTACTGCCTGCGCCGGCCAATAATAATATGACATTCTACGTCAAACGTATAAATTTTGAGATCTCTTCTGTGTTGGCCTACTCTAGTTCTGTTTACTCTGCCTTTTAATAATAGATAGTCTATAGATCTACCAGAATCTGATGGCAATTTTTGACAGCAGATTTTCATAAAATATCCTTGATCATTGGATAAATTTTTATATTTGCATGTTTAACACACAGAATCAGCCGCTATAAGAAAAAAAAAAGATCAAAATGTTTTATTCCAATTACCCCGGTATTGCTAGAGTCAATTTATTTTCTCACTTTTTGCCATCAGATTCTGGTAGATCTATAGACTATCTATTATTATAACGCTTATAGCCTATAGTTATATGCTTAGGTAGTCACACAAAACCGCTTAAGTTAATAATAAGACATGACTGCTCCTCTCTGCTGCCGACACGAAGTCCCATGACCCATTAGTAGGGTAAAAAGACACATAATAACATAAATGAAAATCGATTTCTAATTTATCTTCGACTAATATTGCAATGCGGAACCATTGTTGTGAATGCCAATATACTAAAATTGTGCGTACTTGCGTGCGTAAGACAACTCAAATGTTAACATAGACTGACCTGGAGTTGGGATGCGCGGCGGGGGTCTTGCTGTCCGGGGTCCAGGACTGGCCGCGCCAGTCGGTGAGTGCGGGCGGGGCGGGTCCCATGCCCTCCCACCACACGCCCCCCTCCGGCGTCTCCGCCACGTTCGTGAACACCGTGTTGCGGAACACCGTCGACATCGCCATGGGGTTCGTCGCCTCCGACGTACCTGCGGTTTTAGTCGAATTAGTCGAGATGCACGATGGCTAAGCTCTAGATTTTAGGTTAGGTCACGTTCGGACCACTATTGAAAAATATACAGTACACTAACGACGTCTCTAAGGAAGTTATTGAAGTGCAAGCGATTTTGTAAATTTTAAATTTTAGCATATCTTCCGGATTATTTTGTTTATCTCATCAATTGTATTTTCTATTGTAATGTCAAAGAGAGAATAAAGTCTGTAATCAATCAAATAGCCAAGATTACATAACATAAAACTTATCAACTTATGTAAAAACTTTTTAAAAAGTCACAAGTCCTGAGCGAATCATGAAGTTATTTAAGAAACCCACCTGGTGCGACTCCGAAGAACCCGTTCTCGGGGTTGATGGCTCGCAGCACGCCGGCGTCGTCGAACTTCATCCAGGCGATGTCGTCGCCCACGCACTCCACCTTGTACCCCGGCAGGCTCGGCGTCATCATCGCCAGGTTGGTCTTGCCGCACGCCGACGGGAACGCCGCCGCGATGTAGCGCTTGCGCCCCTTGGGGTCGGTTATGCCCACGATCTATAAAGGTGAGGAGGGTTACAATTGGGATTACAGTGTATCAGCATCGAGCATGTGTTTCATCCGTAGGATGACGAAGGGATTTTTAACGATAGGTAGATCAATATCAACCAGTTAAAAAAAACGTGATTCTGATTCCGTTTTTAATACTGGCAATATAGGTAATCTTTAAAAGAGTAAATATTTTTCATAATATTTACCAGCATGTGCTCGGCCAGCCAGCCCTCCCGGCGCGCGATGACGGAGCCCAGCCGCAGCGCGAAACACTTCTTGCCCAGCAGACTATTACCGCCGTAACCGCTACCTGAACACACAGTAATGCAATAAATAAACTGAATTAGGTATAGACCATAACACAAAAACATTACCTTGAAAAAAAGAGTGACAACGTTGCGTTGTCGGACCCTCCCGCTAAGCGTCACACCGTCACACGTGACGTTAGCGCGACGCAGTTTTTTTGCGATGCGCAGTTGCAACGCAGTGTTTGTGTTTATGTATAGTCAACAAAGTAAACATACAACGCAAACGAACGAATCAGGGTGCGTTTTCACTGACTCAGAGCGGGGCGGAGAGGAGCTTAGCGGTGCCGAATTGACCAATCACCATGCTCGAAGTCTTCGCTCCGCTTCCAGCACGATTGGTCAATTCGGGCACCGCTAAGCTCCTCTCCGCCCGACTCCGCGTCAGTGGAAACGCACCCTTATGCGATTCCTTCAATAAAATTCATTGAGTACATGTCACACTTACCATAGCTGACAATTTCGTTGTCTATGGGTCTGTGGAGTATGATGGTGCGGGCGGGGTCGCAGGGCCAGCCCGCCGTGCCGCCGCCCACGCCCACCGAGTGCAGGCACCGCACGAACTGATCGTCCTTGCGCAACTGCTCCAGGACCTTGCTCCCTGCAGAGAGGACATCACATTTATAAGGTATATGACTATTTAAACTGAAGATCGAGATTTTAAACTTGTTTAGAAGTTGCCATAAACGTGAATTTCTTTACAAATTGTTGTACCTCTTGAACATACTCGAAAGAATATAACTTTTATATTTAAAGAGAAGAAGATGAGATTTCCGGCTAATAGTCACTCGGCAAAATCAAAATTTTTAAAGATTTAGTTGGTCAATATTTATGACCCATAATATATTGTACCATGATAAACTAAAATTCAAGTATAATAACTCACCGATCCTGGTCATGACGCGCATGGAGTAGGCGACGTAGGCGGAGTCCGTCACCTCCACGCCGATCTTGGCCAGCGGCGACCCCAGCGGACCCATCGAGAACGGGATCACGTACATCGTGCGACCTGCACGCACAGTTCCAAGTTTAACCTCCTGCTCGTAGAATTTATAATATTTTGTTAAGAAACTGGTGTTTACCACGTTTCTTAACCACAATACTGCAAAAAAGATTCGGTTGGGCTATTATAGGTAATTACGGGCGTTTCTGAAGGCGTGGAAGGGAACTTTCGTTTACGATTGCCTTGGATCGGCCTCGACTGTGCTCACTGGTAGTGTGGGTACTGGGTATCATGGCGGAGGTTGTAATTATTGTCTTTCATACCCAATATGTAAAGGAGCTGTTAAGGAAGTTTTGCCACCCCTGGCGATAGCATTTAGGGCTGACACCCACCTCTCATGCAGCCGGGGAAGCGCTCCTGCACGGCGGCGTCGTAGTCGTGCGGCGCGATGTAGTTGCCGAGCGCGGAGCGGGCGCCGGCGCGCGCGGCCGGCACCACGTCGCGCTCGCGCTCGCTGCAGATGAACGTGCGCGACTCCACGCGCGCCACGTCCGCCGGGTCCGTGCGCGTCAGCCAGCTGGAACACGCTACTTGCTACAATACCATAGCTACAAGAAATACTGAATAATAATATTATGCCATAAAGAAGGCGCCGACCGAGAAGGCCCGGAACAAAAAGCTGAGGCCCGAGGGCGTTCGAACTCCGCATGCTTCCGCTCGTATGTATGGGTGGTGATCATAATAAATTCTAAAGCTCCTATTTTAAGTTTTACTCCTGGAAACCCATTCATACACGAAAAATATAACTCCGCAATGTCGTCAGTAGATCGGGATAATTGGCGCTCGTTAGCTACGTTCAGCAGTAGACGGCGATAGGCCGACGATGCTGAATAACTCACCAGTTGTCATACTGCGGTAGCGGGCGCACGGTGCCCTGCTGGCGCATGAGCAGCAGCAGCGCCGCCGCCTCCGCCTCCGAGCCGTCGCACACGTGCACGTGCTCCGGCTCGCACAGCGCCGCGCTGCGCTCCACGAACGCGCGCACCTGCAGCGTTATACACACATATAGAATGGAACAACATATTATTTCTTCTCAGGCAGCCCAGTAATTTCTGGTCGCCTGGCATGCACAAATTCATGTATCTCGCTCTCCGGCTTTAGATGTATCATAGAAAGTTTACTTAGATAAATCAAGATAGCTGTGTGTTGCGTATTAGGAGTTTGGGGGATAAGGGTGGCGTTGATGAGGGCTCACCTTCGGCGACAGGGCGGCGAGCTGCGGCAGCTTGTGTCCCCGCAGCGCCGTCACGTGCGCCGCGCGGTTGCACGCCAGCGCCGCCTGCGCCGCCGCCGCGCATCTACACACACAGACAAACATAATATTAATATTAAGTTTCATAAAATTAATTAATGGAATTAGCGAATGTAAAATGTTTGGCACGCCAATTTGGATGTAGAGTATCTGGATAATATTTTATTGACAATTTGGGGTTCTTTTTATCATAATAATAATTAAGTAGTTTGGTTTAGTACGTAGTTTGGTGTCCTACAAAGAGAATATAGTGATTAATGATTATATTCTCTTTGTAGGACACACACGTGGTGTTTTATGAAAATGAACGCGAAACAAAGGATTTGTTCATGTACGATGTATGTTATTTTTGATGTTAGCAGAATAATCGGAAATAGACGTAAAGTTCTCAATTGAAAGTCGAGATAGATTTTGTTGCAAGTAGCAATACAACTTACAAAGTGACCATAAATTTTATGTTTTCCGGACATGTCCCGATTTGGTAATAGAGATTTTTAAATTCATATTTTTCTAAAGAATTAATTATTGTAAATAACTAAATATTTTGCATATTATAAGAATAATAAAAATAGTAACCACGAGAAAAAAGTTCACGGTGTGAAATTAAATAAATCGGCGGAAAAAAAGTCGGTCTTTCCATGTCTCACGTTTAACATTTCTGAGATTATTTTTTACATTAACCAGCAGCACACTAGCTAAGTATTTAATGAGTATTTAAACCAAGTATTGTGAACAATAAAGGAAGCGCCGAGATACTCAAAGGTTTCATTGAAAAGCTTCTAGTTGAACCGTGAGAAAAATTGATAAAATATGTTAAAAGTGATTAAATGTATTTATTTATACTTGAAATGAAATTAAAAATACGATTTTTATTTCATTTTTGTTCGCATGAGACAAATGAACAAAGCCTGTATAAAGAGTACTTTGAGAACTTTAAAATTCTAGTTACAAGTTACAACAGTACCGCAGAAAATATTATAAGTAAGAACTTACTGTTCGGTTGTCCTCACGTAATCTTCGGGGATAGTTTTGTAGTGCAGCATTTTATTAGAATAAAACGTATTGAAATGGACTAAATACTTTAATGGTAATTAAAAAATTAAATGAAATAGCTAAATTTTGTCCAAATTACTGAAGCTGAAGAGAAATAGCAGCCACCGGTAGAATCTTATTTTGAGGAACCTGTCACCCATTTAATATGGTAACTGAGCCTAAACTATCAAACGCTATTATGCGATTTGACCGGCGCGCGCGCGCTATATATGGGAGGAGTGTGCGCACGGCGCGCGCTGATTGGTCGGCGGCGGGGGCGCGGCGCGGCGCTACGTCACGCGTCACGTGACGTCACACTTGTTTTGAACCGACTCCACGAACAAAGAAATTAGTGGTACTCGTTGCATCAGGCTCTACGTGCAGGCCATCACATTGGTCACACGAGGACGCATAGAACAGTTTCTTAGAAATTAATGCTTTTACCTCCTCCAATCCAAGATTTAAAGAAAAATTTTATTCAGGGCTTTGCTATGATAAGTACTGTAAGTAATAAAAAAAAACTTTGCCACTAAAAGAATTTCGGATAATAAGTGTATCCCTGTATTTAAACTTGTACCTAAAATAAAATATAATACATATAAAATTTCATTGGTTTTTTTAATTTTAGATTTGCACTTTGCAGCCTATGAGTTGTATAATTTGTCGATTTTGTGATGTGCTTACTCGTGTAAATCCTCAAATCATGTTCATTAGTATATAAATGTGAGTTGCCTGTTGATTGACCTCTGTGATAGGAGCAGAAAATGGCCACATGACGTTTGCTGCTGAATTGTTGCATCACACTTTAATTCCACTCATTACATGTTTTTATTAGACCTAGTAAATAGAACTTTCAATAATAAATATGTTTTTCTTCTGATCTGGATAAAAACAGTTTTATTTGTTTTCTATTATAGAGTATATTAATGTTAAAAGGGCAATCGCGTAACTATAATTTAAAGTGACCAAAGTCAATAATACCATAGGTACAATATAAGGTACAAACTACAATGAAAACATTTTAGGAAACGAATGCCCTTGAAGTAAATAGGAAAAATGTTGTAAGTATTTTAGTACCCATTATAAGCATAACAATAATACAGTTGTATTTGGAAATAAAGGATTTTGTGACACATTTTAAATGTATATTCAAGCACAATCTATTATACCAAGGTCAAAAAATGCAGTAAAACAACCACTCACTTTTACTAAATGTAACAGAATAGAACATTTTTTTGTTCGAATGTGTACAGCAAAATAAGTAGATTTAATAAACTAAAACCTATACATATCTAATTTACATATTATTATAAAGAAAGAAAAAGTCTAGGCTGAGTTTTTCGTCATCAAAAGCTTGTCATTGTAGGCAGGTAGTGCTGTGTAGTACAAGGGCATAATCGTTAAAGCCCGCTACAGCCTACCTCGCCAGTCGCCAGTCGCCAGTCGCCAGTCGCCAATCGCCACGGCGCTCCCCGTCGGCCGATATTTCACATATTCGTTAAATTCAACTTACGTAAGAAACCTGATCGACCTGATCGTAGGCGCGATGAATTAAACATTAATATGAAGCAGATAAAGGTTACAACTTAAATACCTCTACACCTTTGAAAACTTGATAGGCAATCAAAATCTAAATTATTGGCTGTATCCTTCGTCCCATAAACGGAAGGGCCTCACAAATTTTTATAGGGAATATGAGATGATTTTAAAAATTAGACGCAGTTATGAATCACGATCAGTACCGGTCAGAATTGGTAATTTTTACGTCTTAGACTTTGCGCCTATTGTGTTTATCGCCGGTCAAGGAAACCACTATCGAGCTGTCCACAGTTCAGCCCGGACCGGAGTCAGAGGTCGACAGTTAATTATTGCTAATGAGCATCTAAAAGATAGGTATATCCTAGTAAACAATTTCAATCGAGAACAGTTGCTGTCTACTAAAATATACCTACATTCTTGAGTCCCGAGTCACGATTCCTGATTCCCGACTTTTGACTGTTGTTATATTTTTTATTTCTCTACTTAGATTTCCTAGATAGAACAAATAATGACCTGTCCTGCCAAACTTTGTGCTGTTTTAACAATGTCGGCGCAGTAAAAAATTAATTAAAAACTATATCCGTTCCTACAGCCTGAAACATACAATGTCAAATCTTTTTTTTTTTATGAAATAAGCGAGCAAACGAGCAAACGGGTCACCTGATGGAAAGCAACTTCCGTCGCCCATGGACACTCGCAGCATCAGAAGAGCTGCAAGTGCGTTGCCTTTTAAGAGCGAATAGGGTAATAGGGGAGGGTAGGGATGGGAAGGGAAGGGAATAGGGGAGGGTAGGGAAGGGAATAGGGGAGGGTAGGGAAGGGAATAGGGTAGGGGATTGGGCCTCCGGTAAACTCACTCACTCGGCGAAACACAGCGCAAGCGCAGTTTACGCCGGTTTTCTGTGAGAACGTGGCATTTCTCCGGTCGAGCCGGCCCATTCGTGCCGAAGCATGGCTCTCCCACGTGTAGTCTTAAAACATTTTTTCCTAAAATCAGTCATGCACTTTTAAGTGTTGGAAAGAAAGTAGTTAAATAAAACTAATAACGTTTTAGAAAAAGAAAAAACTATAAATACAACTAATCAAAAGCCAATTCTTATCAACTGCTAACATAAAGCCCCCCTTTTTTTTTTGATGCGCAGGGGAAACCCATCATGGGTGCCCCGGGTTGGGGATGTGCCTCAGTTAGCTGAAGCACCCCGGGGGTATGTGGGACTCTTACCCACTAAAACCACCTGCGGTCTGCCTTCAGCCGTATACGGAGGGATGTCCTGGATCTGTCTAACACAGGACTCCCACCACGACCTCACAAGGGATCGGACTTCCACCAAAGTTAGGGAACGCTTAGGCAAACTGAAGCGTTCCCCTCGGCGCTGGGAACATAAAGCCCCCTAGCGGCGATTATGGTAACCTACTTCAGTTTTCACCAACCTTGTTATTATGTCGCTAAAGATCTAAATTCTAAACTCTAAAGCAGTGGTTCTTAACCGGTGGTCCGCGGACCACTGATGTTCCCTGGAGGCATTCCAAGAGGATTTAGGATGCTAAATCCTAATGTGACGTGACGTAATGAGTCGACTCAAAACAACGTAAGCCGCGCGCGCGGCGCGGCTAGAGTCCAAATGCGAAACGCGGTGCACGAGGGCGGGGGTGGCGGATTCGTTCCATTCGTTCATTGCTATTTGCTATACATTACCTAACTTTATTTTCATCGACGTATCTATGCGGGCAGAGGTTTTTCATTTGACGGTTCTGATTATTTTTAAAAAAAAGCATCGAAATCGGTTGGATGCCACTGCCGACATACGTTTAGCTTTGAGTAGCACTGGACAAAGAATTCAAAAGTTTGTAAAAAGGATAAAATATATTTGTTTATTAAATGTAACTTTTAAATTTTTGCCAAATAAAAAATAAAATATGAGTGCAATTATAAAGTTGTGCTTGTTTTCTTTACGAAATAACCCTTAATTTAGGTAAACCAACTGGGTGGTCCCCGGCAAGAGTCAAGACAAACATTTGGTATAATGGTCCCTCATGACCAAAAGGTTAAGAACCACTGCTCTAAAGCGTTGGTGAAAATGAAAAACTTAGAGATACGTGACGTTTAAAGGCCTAGCGTTGGGGGCGGTTGGTAAAAACGGACGTAAGATTCGGAGCAGCTCCCAAAAGGAAGGTTTACAAAAATCGAATCGCGCGGTCACCCTACATTTTATATCACTGGTGAGTGAGTGGTGTAACGTTTTAGCGAGCGGTTTTTTTCCAAAAATATTCCTTCCTGTTTATACTAAGTAAAAGATATAAAGTCGATACTGAATTATTTCACCGAAGATATTCTGTCGATACTTGCAGTTCGACTTCGGACTTTGATTAATATTTTGTTGTTGATTGGGGTTTAAACTAGATTAGGTAATCTGATGTAATAGTAAAGTCGCCTCACATGTGTATTACCGTGTATAGTCCATGTATAACTAATTTAACCTAAGCGTAAACGAAGAGGCAATATAAATTATATAAACATCTATAGAGCTAGCAATGGCGGATCTACATAATTTGATTGAGTTATATCAACCCCAGGGGACACTCACGACTCACGACTAACCAGCTCTGGATTTATGTATAGGCAGTATAGGCCATGGCCAGGGCGGCAGCGTCCTATGACGTCCTAGGGGGGACGGCAGCGTCCTAGGATGGCGGCAGAGTTCATACATAGCGGCGGCAAACTTTTTTTTTTCCATATTTAATATTACAATCTATCTCCTGACATTGAGTAATTGTTGTGTTATTTAGATGACTTGCGCGTTACTTGATCCAGCATCATCAAGCATCATTCATTCATTACCAGCATCAAGTACGCTCTATATTATACGCAGCCTACAGTAGGTCCTGCGGTAGTTTTCTTTTGAGTCGCCTTAAAGCGGCAAACTAAAGTGGCCTATACTCATTACTCATAAAAATTATAAATCCGGCCCTGCGACTAACATTGACTCGGCCAAATAACCTCTACCATTTGCCTACGAATCAACTTCTACGATGGTGCATACAATAAAAATGTCACACAATTTCAGTAGGTACAAAACAAAAAGTATATATTTAAGAAAAATGTAAAGTAGTATACAGGGTGTACTAAAACAAAGCGAATAGCGATAATTAACTTTAGGGCGTGTGTGTCCCCCATAGATTGAGTTATACATACAAATCACAAAAAAATGCTCTTTCAGCGCTGCTACTTTCACAGCGAACTGTATACAAGGGACTGTATATCCTAAAGTATTGTCACTTTATTTTGTTACATCCTGTATAGTAATTATAAACTGATTGAACTATCTGAAGGTAAGTTAATAGTTTTTTCTATCCATTTTTAGGGTTCCGTAGTCAACACCGTCTGTCTGTCTGTCCGTCTGTCTGTCCGCGGTTTTGCTCAGAGACTATATGACCTACAAAGCTGTAATTCGGCATGAATGCAGATATTAATGATGTCAACAAAATGGTATATAAAATATTTCAAAAAATATATTTATGGTACCTACCTCCCCTATACATATTGTAGCGGTGATGATTTTTTTATTACGAGTATCCATAGACCATTTACCGATTTAGGGATCCATTTGTGAAATATGAAGTTTTAAAGTGGAAAAAATCGTTAGAGTCCAGTGTCCCCCCCTTCTACCAGCTAAACGGATGCTTCTGGAAATGTGAAAAAATTCACGGAAATAGGAGATATGCTGAATTTAAAAGGAAAACTATTACGACTAAGAAGATTTCATAAGTTTTTGAGTAATAGTCGATCAACTAAAAAAAATGTATTCAGCGAAGTATACAGGAACTTTTCGTTCAAATTCCTTTGAACGTAACTGAGATGATGTTGTTAGTGGTGTAAAACACGTTATAAAATAATATGTACCATCGAGGAAATTGATTCCTAGGCAGTTGACGGACCTACGTCATCACGTGGTCTGCTTACGTCAATTCAATGTTAGCTGTGATCGGTCGGATGGGTTTGACTTAACGCGACCAAATTACTTAGGTCCGCCATCTGCATAGGAATCAACTTCTCTGATAGTACATTCATTGACCATACAAAAATTATCAAAAACTAGCGGTACTACGAAACCCTATATTGCGCGTGGCCCGACACGCGCTTGGCCGGTTTTTTGTTTACGTTTGAACAAATTGTATCTGAGTACATACTACATAGATGTAGCCTGAACATATTGTATTCGGTCTTTCGAGTTTCGATGTTGTTTAGCTTTACAAATTCTTACAATTTAGTATGGTAAGCTATTATATTATAATTTATAAATTATAAGTAAATTGTAATATCTGGATACAATGAGCTGTGTTGACGAGATGTATCTGTTATCGAGTGATGTCGCGACACGGCGACGGGTGTCGTGATCCCGGGCTGTGTTCGACACGGCGACGGGTGTCGTGATCCCGGGCTGTGTTCGACACGGCGACGGGTGTCGTGATCCCGGGCTGTGTTCGACACGGCGACGGGTGTCGTGATCCCGGGCTGAGTTCGACACGGCGACGGGTGTCGTGATCCCGGGCTGTGTTCGACACGCGTCGCCGTGTCGTGATCCCGGGCTGTGTTCGACACGGCGACGGGTGTCGTGATCCCGGGCTGTGTTCGACACGACTCTACAATTACTTTGCACAACTAACACCGTTGCACAGGGTTTGGTCATATGTATGATCCAAGATACAAATCGTTTTTATTTGAGGATAAGCCTCCTTCATCCTGAGATCCTACCAGCGAGTAGCGAGACTATTGCGCCAAGATTATGGAGAAATAAGGACTTATAGTCCTTATAAAAACTAGGTGGCACCCTTTTTTTACATGGCGAAATGCTTTGCGCATCCCCGGCGGATTGGGGACATCGGCCGGGGTATGTGGGACTCTCCGAGGAACTACCCACTAAAACCCCATGATGCTCCACTCCCCGCTCAGGCATAGTTACGAGCACAATCAACCCCCCGCAACTCTACCAGCGGTTGTCCGCGTCTCGCAGACTCATCAGGAGCACCATGCGCATCACGGCTCTCTCTGGGACTCGGTGCAATGGGCGGCGTGTCCCCACACTGCCACCCCGAGAACAGGTGGCACCCTAGTCAACTATTTACAACCCCTGGTAAGCCACTGGATTGGCGTAAAGGCGAGTGGCAACTCGAAACGGGTTGTAGACTTATTATGGTAGAGTTCCTAAGAGCTTAGAATAATATGACTGTTGTCAGGCAACTATTGCCTAATACTTTTACGATCGGTAAAATTTTCCTTGTTTACTCGTAATTGGTACGTGTTATAGCAACAGCGGCCGCTATCAGCGATGATGAAACAGGGGGCGTGTGTAGCGCCGAGCCCCCGCGATACGGGGACCTCTGCCCCCGCACCGCCCCCGCCGCCCCCCGCACCACCCCCCGCCGCCCCGCGACCGCCCCCGCGCCTATCAACGCGTAAACATGTCGATGGAAAACTCCGACAGAAGTTCTGCGACCGCGGCGGTTGCCAGCAGTTAGCAACAAATATATAATAGCTTGATCGCGTTAAGGAGTACTCAGTACAAATTTGGACTGATCTCCCGTGAGCCATTTAATGTCAAAGTGGTTTACTGGAGATGTTATTAGAGCTTAAGCGTAGATCTTAGCAATTTCACCGATGTCAGAAAACAGTTATATTTTTAGGAAGCAATGAACGGCTGCGACACCCCTTTTAGCGACGATTAGGATAACTAGCTACTTTATCAGGTAGGTCTCCTCCAACATTTTCATGGGTTGCCTATTCCAACCACAATGTCAGAGGAGTTGCAAACGCGATGTCTATTGTCCAGGCAGGGCAGATGCTACTTGTAGGCGTTATGATTTAAGGATGTGTATACATATAATGTGTATGGATGGATGTAGTTTATGAGTTGAATAAAGCAAAATAAACTCTTACCTTTTTGTCAGTCTTGTTAATATTAGCACCATTTTGTTGTTTCAAATCTGAAACGAAAACATTTCACAAAAATAAATCAAGGGCAGATTTGCCGGCGATAAGAGAGCTGTAGAGATAGCAATATTAAAGATAGTAGATAAAGAAAGATATCAAGTCAGTCACTAATATAATATTAAGCTAAAAAGCAAAACTATTGGAATAATAATATTTAAACATTAGATTAATTAATTTTGGGAACAGTATTTAAACCTAACGAGTGTTTACGGTCCTGTTTTTAAAATTTCTTAGCGCCATCTGTACGTTTCTTGCGCACTTTACTACATAGGTAACCGTTCTCAGTTCAAATTATCACCATTATTATTAATAATTTATTAATAAGTTATAACTTATAACAGTAATTAGTAGGCAGTAGGACATTAAGGACGATACATTTTGATTTTATAATAATGTTTTAGATATTTTTAATAATCTGCAACTTCGATTAGCAAACAATTAACCTTATACACTATTCGTTCCCCATTTCGCTCACCTGTACTCGGCTACGGACCCATTCACTGCACAAAAATATATAACAAATAATATCTTGCAATAACAGATACGGTTTGCGTATGTTCAGTTGTGTATCGAGACAATATCTGACAATGTTTATATACCCCCGACTGTTTTCGCCGCGTGACGTACAACTCTTAACCTCAAAACTTTTCCGATGATAAAAACCGTTCGGTACATCCTTTACTGATCACTACTACTGCAACCCCTATTGCTGACAGCGACAGTAGTCGATAGAGCAGAGTCTCTGCTAGGAGACTCTGCTCTATCGACTAACACACTAATTTATACCTAAACCAAGTGTCACTTTACAAAGTTCATTAGGTACTCAGTAGAAGCAGATTGCAGCTATAAGCAATTGATATTCGATGGTTCGCAATACGAACTACTAAATGGGTCTTAAGTCTTAACTGCTGTAATTTGGCATGGAGATAATTTGAGTCCCGAAAAAGGACATAGGATACTTTTTATGCCGGAAAAATGTGCGGTTCCCGCGCGACAAACGAATTTTGGCGCAACGGAATTGCGAGCGTCAACTAGTAAAGATCTAAATCTACATTATTAATTTTGTTTTTTGTTGTAAATCTGACGAGATCGAGTGTTTAATATTAAGCAGCTTTTACAGCGGTAATTATAATGTTGTGAAACGAAAACAGTTTCCACGCGAGCTACATCGCCTTAGTGACTCGTGCAAATAACATCAAAACATAAATACATGTTATCTGTGTTTAATAACTTTACATAAATAATTATGTAAAAATAATCTGCACTGTTTGGAGTTGAACCTGACGTCGGCGTTCGTAACGTTGTACGCGGATTACAACATCGCTTCTGCTGCTCGTTTACAGGAGACGTTACACGGCTTACACGGCTACCGTATTTTTACTGTTTCGTATTGAATTTTAACTTCTAGACCGTGATTTTAACGTTGTCAGAAAAATACAACATCGTTTCAGCTACTCGTTTGCAGGAGACCACTCTCAGCCACGACTCTACTTTTTAGTTGGCCGATTGCAGCTAAAGAATGGTAATGTGATGGTAGTAAAAATTGTTGGCCCGCTAAATGGAATTTTAGCTCGGTTGTTGCGTTTAATTGCACAATCATAATATTGGGTCCGATTACAACATTTTTGGAACTATTCTAATTTAAGTTGTTTTTTCCTCTGGATTGAGATAGATAAAGTCGATCTTGTGATCATTTATCGTCAATGTTATTTTTGTTTTCAAATCAGATACAAGATAAGAGTACATGTAGATACAGACTACAGAGTGATAGGGCGGAGGCCGAGCCGCGGGGGGCAGACACGACCACACGACCACTAGTGTCTTGCCCGAGAACAGGCACTATAAGTCGATAATAATAATACGCGGAACTGCGAAAACAACATCACATCTACTTGTTTGTAAAGAACTTGCAAACATACTTCTAGCGTTAATCGAACATTAAGCCGCAATAATTATTATTAATTAGTAGGCGATGTCGTTTTCCGTGATCTACTCTATTATAATATCTATAATATGACCTCCTCCGTCCTCCGTCTACTTGCGAAGCTACTTATACTTAAATACAAACGCCTATCTAAATACATTTTCTGAGATAAATCGCAACTAATATTATAAATGCAAAAGTGTGTCTTTGAAAGAATTAATTTAATTAATGATGTTTGGCTCGGAGATCATAATTAGAGTCCCGCTTAAAAGCTATATCGAAATTAAAAAATATCCCAGGTTTTTCAAAACGTAGAATTGTTTTCTTGGTAAACTTTAAACTAATTTAGAGGCAACGAAATTTCAGACAACATTTAGTACAACAAAAACTCGAAAAACATGCTTCATGTCAATCCAGAAAGGAGATATTTAAAAATATAAATCTCAATTCTCAAATGCTATTTACAGACCCAAGATCCAAAAGTCAACAGTTGCAAGTTTTAATTATTTGACCCCATATGGCCTGTCCACATCTCCACGTCACGACGCGCGACGTCGTCAACGTGGAACGGTGCGGAAACACGAGTTTTCCTGTGGACACAGTGATTCTAATTTTATTTTTACGATTTTAATTAAACGAGTTGACATTTAACAGGCAAATATTTATATCCAGGGGTTGCTGAATCTGCTGAATCAGTCAATAGGCGTAAAGTTCGCAGTGATCTATTAATGCTAATGTCAAATAATTTTTGATAAACCGTGTTTCTGAGGTTCTACCCCCTAACTAATTAAGATATTAATAATAAATATCGCACTTATAACCTAACAAGGTCTACTTGTCGTCTGGCACATAAGAAAAGCGACAGGACAGAGACAGCGAACGGTAAAAAATGAAACCTATAGCCTAGGACCTAGGTCATAAAGTGGTATTTTATTTGAATTTTTGTCGGTCGCGGTCGGAGAGTCACCTTAAGGGGTCTAAGGAACAATTTAGACACGATCCTATTGTATTCTAGGAACCTGGGTAAATCCCGGAGGCAGATGAACAATCTGCAAGTATCAACATTTAAGGCTATCCCCCGAGCAAACGACCTTGACCATACATTTGACGCGTTGCCGAGATCGCACAAAAATCCTACTTTTTTTACTTATCTTAGTTCAAAATAGATCTAAAAAAAATTTAAAACGGGGAATTTGTAGTTAATGAAATTGTCTATCTATTGTCGTGCGTTTCAAATAAAATTTGTAAATACTAGGGAGATGCTGAAAGTATGCTTCAATTTTAATAAATTGGTATTACTTTGGAAGCTAATATCATTCGTATAATAAACAAAAATAGAAAATTTAAAACGGGGAAAGGAATGTTGATATAATGAAGATTATTGCTGTATTTTTATTATAACTTTGTAGCTTTCAAATTATGAGTTTATAAGGCTCTAAATACGGTAAATTACGGAATCTCCGTAGGGGAAGGCCCTTAATGAGCCTATACTGTATACACTATACTGCATTATAGTGATAACCCTGTGGGGATCTCTCGCTGATGCAAGCGCTCCCGTCTTTACGACTTACGTCATACGGATTCCGAGGGGTTAGTAGTTGGTACTCGAATACCTATGTTTTTGTTAAGAGCTGTGACGTCAGCACCTCTCTCTAGCAATATATCGGCATAAAACATTGAAAGGTTATCACTTATCAGTTACCACCCAAACGATATATCAGATTCTGATTATATTATTGTTGTTATCTCTATTTATAGATATATTTTATTACCATCTAGAAAAAAATATGGTTTCTTTATTTATGGTTACTAAAATATTTGAGAAAAAATGGCAAAGTATAACATTAAGTATTTGTTAATTTCTAAAACAAAGTTAGATTATTGTTTATCTTATTAGTTTCTGTGGTGCGTAAATACATACGTAGTGGTTACGTATTTAGTTATTTACGCACACACAGTCGCAGTACGCACACACAGTCGCAGTACGCACGAACATTGTTTAGTGCGCTTAATGTGCACCGATATCGCATCTAATGAGGGAAATCGAACATCACCTAAATACACCTATTAAACTATACAGCAGTTTCTTCATCCTACATAGCCGGCTGTGTTTGAGCTAACATCTGAGTACTGAGGCCCGTATTTTTGGTCAGTACTCAAGATGCATCTCGGTCTCGAGACGCGGTTCAGGCTCTGTGATTGGTTGGCTGTCAAAATTTGGAACAATCACAGAGCCGAACCGCGTCTTGAGACCGGGTCGCATCTTAAGTACTGACCAAAAATACGGGCCTTAGTAGATAGTAGAGTATCTGGAACCCGAGTTCTAGGACTACTCTACTCACGAGCGGTTATTTGATACAAACGATATGAAACAGAAACATACCGCTTTTAATGTCTTTGCTTTGAAATAGAAAAAAAACAATAAATATGGTTGAGTCAATTTGTTTTACGATTATATTTTACAGTAGTTAAGTGGGGTAAGTGCAGATTATTCCCGCGTGGTACGCGTGCAATGACCACGCTTCACCTATTTACCGAAGTATAGAGCAATACCAAAGATACGATCGAGGAATCCGGCTTATCACTTTTCTTAGCAATATTGCTTAAAAGTGGTACACCGGATCCGTCTTCGATTCCCGGATTCGCTAGTAGGGGCTAAGTGTGGTAAGTGGTAACTCACGCGTGGTGTGCGGTCGGTCGCCAGTCGCCACTCTCTGTGGGTCGCGTGCGGGGCTGCGGGCCGCCGGAGCGCTACTACAACTGCCTACCACAGTCCACACCACCTCCCCCTACTGCCACAACTCTTTCGACGCAAAAACTTGAAAGGTTTGACTTAATTATATTGGAAATGTCGCGTCCTTGTTGCTGTAATTTGGCGCTCGATTGATTTATTGAAACAAGATGTTTCATTGCGACGAAATGTATGGCGAGGGAATTACACATTGTTCGTGACATAAACTACCCTGTGTTCCTATCCCGGGACTCAAAAAGCATCTTAATATCTAATTCCATAACAATCGCTTTAGAATAGTTTGAGCATTAAGAGGTAAGAGACAGACAAACACTCGCATATTGACTAATTGATGGACAGTCAATGTATATGTAACTCTACCGTAAATACCAATCTTTTGACGCGTCTCTAGGCTCTAACTTATGAATCCGATCGCCCAGTGAGAGCAGTAGAAGACCTTGTATTATATGACTACAGACTACAGAGCAGTAGAAAACCTCGCCCAGTGAGAGCAAGACCAGACTCTATGCAAGATATTTTACTTTATTTCGCAAAAACATATTCAATCATCATCAAACAATGAATCTGTAATGTGACTTTACCTTATCTCTGCTAGTAACGTGTGCAGTAATAATAATTTTATTAATCTTTCGGGGGTAAGACGACCGCGACGAGCTGACAACACCCGCGCTGATAGCACAGGCTAAAACACTCGGTTTGATAACAGTTTACTAGCTGATATGATGTAACCTACGTAACGAAACCCCGACATGTCATAATATTTGACCTAGCTGCTTAAAATTTGTCTCCTTAACCGATTCAGTGCGTGACACGGGAGCCGTGTCATTTAAAAAACGATTGTATATCCCTTAAATTACACCTTAGAAGGTTCTACTCTGAATAAAATCATCTTAATTTTCCACGTAGAATAAGCCTATAGGCTTCGCCTCTGAATATTCTGTGAATTGAAAAAAAGTAGGGGCCGTCAACCTTTTTTAAAGGTGCATTCATTGCGGATTACACGGCAGCCGCGTCTTATGGGTTTTTAACGTGTGGCGTATGACACGTGAGCCGTGTCATTTAGAAAGCGATTGTATCTCCCTCAAATTACACTTTAGAAGGCTCTACTCCGAACAAAACCGTCTTAATTTTCCACGTAAAACAAGCCTGCTTCGTTTCTGAATATTCTGTAAATTGAAAAAAAGTAGGGGATGTCTTCTTTTTTAGAAATTCGGATAATGTGCGGCCGGGCTTTTTAGTAGTAAACTTTTAAGAAAATAAAGAAGTAATATTGGGAGTCCATATTATTTTATATTATTTTAGACTTTCAAGTTCTCGCAATTTTTTTTTAAAACTATAATGTAGAAAAATACTTGCGTTGACATCAAAGTATTAATAATCCACTGACTAATCCAGTAAACAAATCGATATATATATCGAGAAAATTTATTTTTTATGTATGGAATAGGCATAGTTCATATTATATTCTTTTTATTAATTTATTAAAAAGTTCCTGCTTAGATAAGCCGCCGCCGTGTAAAAAGAAACCTTGTGCTTTGGCAATGCGGTTAATTTTTGCTTTCATCTCTATACAATCAAAGTGCATAAAAATGGTGAGCGCTAGTTGAGGGCCGGGAAACAATAGACGTTCTATTTAATATACTCATTTTTCTAACTTTGAAACCTACAAAAGGTTTGCAACATCTGAATAAAAAATCGCTTATCTGCCATTTTCAGGTTAACACTTAGTAAAACTACTCGAAATCAAATCAAAACAACTTAGGCTTCCGTTAACATCAATGGTTTGGGCTCAACTAAATAAATCAAGTTAATACACGCGTAAAAACCAAGAAAAACAATAAACCTTTTTGAACGTGGCTGCTGGTGGGTGACACGGTAGCCGTGTCATCTACTTCTATGGCGTATGACACGGCTAACGTGTCACGAGAAAATTGTATGCCGCCACGACTAAAAGTCTTCAAAAATGTGCGCCGCATTGAATCGGTTAAGATAAAAACATCTACAATGATGTTGTGCTATAGTCTATACAATGTGTCCCGACACCGGTGTCCGATCCTTTAATGTCTATGTCATCTATGGCATATTTTATCGACAAATTGGCTCTCAAATTTTTTCTCTCTCTCACGGTTGTAAAATGGCAGCCATTTTAGTTTTTCTCGGGCTTTCACACTAATCTTCTCATGTAAATATCCTATGAAGATAAAAAAGCTCTCATTTGATAGCTAAACTTGTAGACTACGCTTAGACACTTGTTATAAATTTCGTGGAATGAAACATCCAATCCAAAGTTTAAGGAAAAAAAAATGTGTATTTTTTAATTAATGGCTTTTTGTGAAAAATCTAGCACATTAAACTGGTTCTTTTTTATTTTAAAATGATAGAGGAGGTTTTCATCTTAAATAAATTCTCTGAGTCTGATAGTTTAGAAGCTATAACGATTTTCTAGTGAAGTATTGGTCAGATTAGTATGAGAGCCAGTGAAACATTTTTTTTTTTCCAGTTGGATAAAAAAATATTTAAGCCAATTTGTCAATAAAATATGCCTGACATGAGACATCATGACATTAAAAGATCGGACACCGGTGTCGGGACACATTGTATAGAGAACATTGTATTTTTTTTTTAATTTATTTATCAATAAATTTTAAAGAATACAATCATAAACTTAATGTAATACAGTGTAACATAAACCATTACTGGTTTTTTCGCACACTGCCATTCGTCTTCGACAGCTCTTTTTACCCGACTGCCAGGAGGGTTATGTGTTTAGCGCGTATCTTGTATGTTTGTAATATTCTTTATTACCTTGTATCTTCAGAACCGCTAAACGGATTTTCACATTTGAGGTATCGTTAGATTTGTCTTAATAGCCCAAGTGTTCTTAGATAGGTGACATTAAAAAAAAATCAAAATGGCGGATGTTTGACGCCATGTTGTGAGGTAAAAAAAAATCATCTACCAAGCATATCGAGTGAGGTATCAAAATGAAGGATTTTAAACACTGATTCCAAATATATATATATATATATATATATATATATATATATATATATATATATATATATATATATATATATATATATATATATATATATATATATATATATATATATATATATATATATATATATATATATAACTTGCAGTTTTAATATTAAATAGAACGATAAAAATAATTAAAAAAAAAAAACAAAAAACCCGCCTGCATAGATAACTACAATTAAAAAGCAACTGAAACGACTGAAATTGTTTAAATTAGTTTTAATATTACAATACTAGCTGTTGCCCGCGACTTCGTCCGCGTGGACTTCAGTCAAAAACCACGAGAGGAATATATACCTGAAGATCCCAATAAAACAGGCGGTATACCAAACCAACTCAAATTAGGCGTAGGTTCTCGAGCCATGCTAAGACGGAACATCAATGTTAACCATGGGCTGGTTAACGGTGCCATGGGTGTTATCCGACGAATAGATTGGCCAGCACTACGCAAAGAGCAATTGGAGCCGGGAGAATTGCCAGAAGCGGTATTTGTGGAGTTCGATGACCCAAGTATAACAGGGAACCTACCTGCACCCGTAGCACGGCTACAGTAGAAATACGAAAGTATAGACAAACAGCGGAGATAAACTGAAGGTGTCGTTCCGATCTTTACCGCGGCTAGCCGCGATCGACAAAAATTCAGTTAAAATGCCACTTTATTACATAGACTATAGTCTACGTTATAAAGTAGGATTTTATTTGAATTTTTAGGACTATAGTCTATGTCATAAAGTGGCATTATATTTGATTTTTTGCCGATCGCGGCTAGCCGCGGTAAAGATCGGAACGGCACCTTTAGTTTATCTCCGCTGTTTGTCTATACTTTCGTATTTCTACTGTAGCCGTGCTACGGGTGTTGGTATTGGAGTCCCGGATTGAGCCTTGTGCTACAGAATTTGATGCTTTACGTGGTAAAGGCAGGATCGAGCGACGAATGCTTCCCTTAATTTTATGCTGGGCAGTGACGGTGCATAAATTACAGGGCACAACTTTAGACCGAGCAGTTGTAGATTTAAGTAGAAACTTATTTGCAAAAGGTCAAGCTTACCGCTTACGTTGCTTTGAGCAGAGTGAAGACTCTCTCCGGACTTGCTAGTTGCTATTAGTTTTCTTAACGCTAACAAATTGCTAAATCAACCACATGACATAAACTCATTTAAAGAATTAATCCGGTTACGTAATCTTTCTTAACTAAAAAGACATAAATAAAGTAAATTAATAAAAAAATCAAAAAACCCGACTGCAAAAAATGCCAACTAAAAAGAACGAAACAAGATAATAATAAGGTCTGTGTACACAATCGAGATAATTAGAAAAGGGTAGGAACTAAGAAGGATCCAGTAAAAACAAACCTACACCTACCTACCTACAATCTACATCTATAAAATTTACTACAACATTGACATCTCAAGCTTAACGGACGGTTGAACAGATTCTACAGTTTTATAGAAAACCGGCGTGATATTTAGCGATGGGTTACGCTAGCGGGAGTACTGCGGTCTTTAGGTATCGACTGAAGATGGCAAAGAATATATCGGCATCGTCCTTGCAACTCCTAATAGGAGTCCAAAGGCTGTATTTCTATCTGTTTGTTTGTTTGTATTACTCTATAAATCACTCACCGGGTTGTGGCGACGACGGCCGGGCGGACTCTGCGGCGACCCCGCAACCAAACACCACAATATTTTTGCTGTGACCTATGACAGAACTGGTCCGACGGCTCAGAGAGAGCGGTCACGAGCTAAAATATCCTAGCACATGGCGCCCAATTCCGGCTTGAATAATCAAGAACACTACACTTATAGTTATATAATAATAATAATAATAATATCTATGGACGCTTCACACCGCGTCAGTCTGGCCCCGTGCTAAGTACCTGAAGGACTTGTGTTACGGGTACCAGACAACGGAAATATATTTAATACTTTTACACATATTTAATACACATCCAGACCCGGGAACTTTGAAAACTTTTTGTTCCGTCGGAGGGATTCGAACCCGCGACCCCCGGCTTGAGCTACCACACACTCAACTAATTGAGCCACAGAGGTCGTCAAACAATACTTAATTAAATACGCGTCGAACTATTAAGGTACTGGTATAATTACGATCTGACAATATAACTAGAACGGCCAGTGCTAACTGTATATGTGCCAAAACTAAATTGGTTAGTCGCCAATGCACTTTTGAACCTGAGTAAGATATGCTTATGACTAGTTAAAAACAAAATAGTTTAATCAATGTGCGCTTTTATAATTCCGGACGTCACGTTATCGTGGACGCCGACTTCCACAATAAAACGTTGGGTACGTTAAATGCCCTTATGATTTTACGCACCGCGGACGTTTTGTGCGGTTCAGAAGAGTGAAGACGTCGTGATGGCCTCTAACGTGCACGTTAAAAAGTTATCGTCGACGGAAATTTAAAAGCGTCTTCATATATCTTCATACATTTTACTTCCCTATGTTATCGTTTTACCGTGAACGTTCACGATATTACCGCCACGTCCAAAATTATAAAAGCGTACAATGTCTATAAAAGACACTCGAGAATCGAATATTGACTAATCTATTCCATACGGCTTCTTCGCGAAGTTATTTGAAGATAAGGAGCAAAATATTAAGATAGTAGAATAATTAGATGCACAGGAGGCTCATATGTTAATTGTTATCGAGTCTACAAGAGTAAACATAAAAATGAATATTCAAATTAAAATTAAAATGTACTTTTATGAAAAACTATGGATACCAAATACGATGCGATTTCGTAATAATTATACGATACACCACGCCTCTTCTATCGTGTGATACTACTTGTTATACATCTCGCGAGATATTTCCTCATTCCAAATCAACAATATGATAATTCTCGTCAATATGTTAATTGATAGCTCGCAGTCGCAGGTCGCAGATAATAACTCTGTCATAAATTATTATTATAATTAATCGTGTTGTGTCAGAGAACCACTTTTGACTACTTTTCTAATATCCCCTTTGGTAAAAACGACACTTTTTCTAATATTTCAAATGTCGGTTAGCAAAAAAATAGATATGACAACGTAGCTTAGTTGCAATGCAATTAAACTAGTACTTAATTATAAAAATAATTAAGAAATGTAAACACGAGGACTCACAAGTTACAAGTCGGAGCGTAGACGACGCGCGACGGACTGGGTTACCAAAACTGCGCGCTCGATGTTGCGAAAACACACCACGGGCTGCGGCTAACGTTTCCGTCATAAGCTGGAATTTTAAAAATATTATGTTATTTAAAAGTTATAATAATAAATTGCGGAACTGTTTGATTACAGATAAAAGTGGGTATTTGCCTAGCCTATAGCTGATTTTAAATCTAAAATATGTAGCCTGATTCAAATGAGTATCTCAAAGACGACAGAAACTTAGATGCTGAAAACATTATTTTGAGCCATGTACAATCTATAGGCATTAGTCTGCCACAGATGTTATCAGCAAAATATTTATAGTCCACTCTCTACGTATTCCTGGAGCCCCCGGTCTGGACAAAGTGTCGCAAATCCTAGACTATCTAAATATATCGCATCAAAGTGGCCCGCACAGGGAGATTTACGCGACGGCTCGCAGGTGCGGTGCGGGGGGCGGGGCGGGGGTGGGCGCGAGGTGCGGGCGTGGGGAGGGGTCACACAATGGCGCACCTGTCGCGTCTCACGTATTGTCCGGTGCAGCCACAAAGGATCTGTCGATCAAAGGTATTGGGCTGCCCACGACCGATGGCCTGTAGGGGTGCACTAGTATTAGGGGTCAGTGAGAACTGATAACAACAAATTGACTATGATGACCGCGAGCATAATATGTTTAGTCTGGTAGCTTGCAAGGTGAAAGGTAATTAAGTCTACGTTCGATGTTGTTCGGATCGTGTCCGGCATTGACGACCCATAATATCGGTCGGTAAGTTTTCCACCACTTGCAATGTCTTAATTATTAAGATTTTTTAATCACTTAGGTACAATATCATACATGTAGGACAACACTTAGTACGGAATATGTACCAGTTAGAAGCAAAATATAAACTGATACTTGTTTATGAACAAAATATGAGAACATATTTTATCATGCTACGGAACCCTCTCAACTAGATAAAAATGGAATATGGAAATGATACAATTTAACAGAGGAGTAAATATCCTCGGGAGTCATCCTGTAGGCGCGGTATAAATACGCGGGGCCGGCCCGCGGCGGAGTATTCCCACCCGGACCGCGACACCCGACATGGCGCCCACCTGGAGGTACCTGTCCTCATTATTATTAACGAACTAGATGTCCCGGTAAACTTCGTGTCACTTGTAAACCTTCCCTGGACTTTCACGATTAATTTTATACTAAAATCAGCAAAATCGGTTCAGCCGTTCTCGAGTTATAGCGAGGCTAATAAAATTAAGAATTCATTTTTATTATATAGATGATTTAATTAATCTGTAATTAGAGATAAAGTAGACAATATACCTTGTGAGATACAAGCGGTGTGCGGTGTACCGTGTAAGCGTTCGAAGCCACGTTGCTCCGTTCCGTTGCGTCTTTGGAACAAAATAAAGCATTGTCTTGTGGTAATGCTCCGCAACACAACGGATCCATAGTGGTTTAGCACAACATTTTACATTAATGGTCCAACAATATTTAATTGTTAAACATCGCAAATATGACGGATTTTGTCGGTAAATACGAAGTCAAAGAGTGTATCAATATTTATTAGTGTATTTATAATAATTAATAATAAGAAAGTATGGTAGAATTGTACAGCTGCCAGAGGGCTTTATAAACTTTTTAAAGGTTGTGTTAGTCGGCGTTAGCATTTATTTGCTTTTTGTATCTTTTTTTTTCTTTCTTTGTGTTGATTTTGTACTGTTTCTGTAATTAGTGTACTATGGGGGTGATGTTTTCCGTTGGGAAAAAATCCCCCGTTTAAAACAATAAATAAAAAAAAAAAAAGAAAGTATGGTAGTCTTCAAGACCCGCGAGGTTATATTTCATCCAATAATGTCAGCAATTAAGTGTTATGCGTTGTGCGTTGCCGGCCAATATCGTGACAGTGGTTTGCACAGGGGCTTATTCCCCCTCGGATTGCGCGGTACTTTGCGGCCCTAAGACTGGCCTCCTTAGCTCCGAGGCCTCGGTGGTGGTGCTTTGACTCCACTCGCCTGAACTAGCTCGTTGTCGCAGGTTGGTCGCGGGTCTGACGCTGCTGACGCTGGCGGCGCTGGTGTCGGGGCAGGTGACGTTCAGCCGCGACTGGTCGGGGGGCAAGCGCTCGCCGCCCGCGCTCTTCGACTGCGGACAGTTCGCCAGGATCTGCAGACACTTCCTGGTGAGATAGCATCAATCATAACAAGATCATAATATCGTATTTTTCGTATTTTTTTATTTTCCTTTTGACGTTTTACTGTCTTAACGCGATCAGACTAGAAGCGCTCACACGGCCAATAATTACGGCAATCGGCGACACGAATGGAGCGATCTGGATCAATTAGTGGAGCAATATGGAGCAATTTATTTCATATCGCTCAAATATTCGATGGCTACATCACTCAATGTTGTATTGCGCAATATTGCTGCTTGTTGCCGCAAATTGCTTGATGTAGTCGTGACGTCAAAGTTGACTGGAGTTGAGCAATTTTAGTTGCCCGTATAAGCGCAGCATATAGCTGTAAGTTGTAACCACGTGTCGGTTGTTGCAGCACGACCTGCGCAGCGCGATGGCGCCGGGCGGGCACAACCCGCACAACCCGCACAACCCGCACAAGCCGCGCGACGACGACCTGCTGCAGAAGACGGAGCGCTACGACGACGACGAGTGACGACCATACTCTACGACATACATTATATGTACCAAAAGATAAATGATAATAATATTGAAGAGTTTTTTTTTTTTAATTTATAGTTCAAATGCAAGGGATAAATTTTTTTATTGTAATTTTAAAACATGTTAATTACTTTTTACTTACCGAATGTTTGTGTTGTTAACTTGATGTCTGAGACTCTCTCGTAGACGTAACCTATGTAATGTTTTCATTTAAATAGGTAATAATAAACAACAAAACGTGTTTACCTTATTTAAAATGTAAATCAACCTATGTTTTACTTTCATAAGCTATTGAATTCTAATTTCATAATCATAGCTACATGGACAACAGGACACGTTACATACAGCGTGTAGTTAGTAATGAGATAACGGGTGTGAAAGAGATAAGCAGCTATAGGTCAACGGAATTTCTATTTATTCGGTGTCCGGACTATAACGATACGAAAATCGCTTTTATATGCCAGTCCAAATGCTAGGTAAAAATAATAATAGGTCTCAATATAAATGAAAAACTTGTAGAACTTTCAGTAATATATTGTAGTAGTCGATTTTATGTACAGATTGCATATTGGTAGGTTAGTTTATTGCATTCAAATATTACACTAATAAAATACAATACTATTACGTATAGTTAAATTTTGTCAAAGAATTCAGTACATATCGGTAGTCTAAAATAAAACCTTATAGTTATGTATACTAAAATATATAGATAATATGTTAAAATAGCACATAAGGCGGTTATGTACGAATACGCAAATCACTAATAATAATAATTTATAATTTCACTCCTTAGAATACCGTTTCTGTTTCCTGTTGTAAATTCAAGGATTTACACGTGTAAATTAATTGTTTCTTTTAATTTGCCATAAATTCCATTCTCAAGATATTGCGATGATATTATAAAAGCATAATTATTTTTAAGTGTATACAATTTTTATTTAAAACCTGCAAATATAGTAGTAATATCGAACCTTAAATATATTAATAATAATACTTTGTTATTCTAAAATAATCTAAAACTAAAGCTATAAAATCCAATCAAATTAGTACTTCATTGATAAAATGACATTCACACTGCAAAACTCGCTATTTGAAATAGCAACACACAGATAACAGGCATATCCGGCCTATCTGTTAATCATACATATAATCTAGGTGGATAACAAGCGACTAAATATTCGTTAAAACAGGTACATTCATTCCAATCGTCTCCGTTGTTCTGTTGAAACTGACCGAGACAAAGTAATAGAGCAGACACGTAGGACAAATGAGAAGAGAGCGAGCGTTGTCGTGCTCTCGAAACAGAACACCTCATCACAACTATTTTACACTGCAACGATGCAACCATTCCTTTCTCACGCAAAACACTTATTGATAGTTATAGACCGCATTCGACCGAACATAAACGAGTTTTGTTTGGTCTATGTGTTGATTGGTTGGAATAAAGACGTAAGTTTCAAAGTAGTTTGAAAAAAATATATGACGAATCTTTTGAGAAGTCGTATCGTTTTTGCTTATCCGAATGCGCTCTAAGTCACACTCACGCCCACTATGCGGGCGGCTGGTCGGCGTCGGCGGGCTGCGTGCACCGCACGTACTCGAGCGCGTCGTTGAGGCGCGTCAGCCAGAGGTCGCGGTCGCGCGCGCCGTCCGCGGCCAGCAGGTGGCGGCGGCGCAGGCGGCCGTCCGGCCCGCGCACCAGCACCAGCGAGCCCCCCTCCCGTTCCGCCCCCTCCTCGCCCGCCAGCGTCTCCAGCAGCAGCGTGTGCGGGCGCGCGCATAGGTCGCGCGGCGCCGCCACCACGCGCTCCGACACCACCGCCGACAGGTCGATGTCGCCTATCGGAATCTAGGGACGGGGCGTTCGCACAGATTATAACATATTATAAGATAGTGGTGCGTTGAATTAAAGAACGTAGGCGAGTATTGTTTCGCGGGTACCTTTTTCTGAACGTCCTCGGGGTACTTCCAGTAGGAGAGCACGGGCGCCTCGAGGCGGAACCAGCGGCGGTGCCAGGCGCCGAGGCCGCTGACGTCGTCGTAGGCGGTGAGGAAGGCGGCGTGCGGCTGGGGCGGGGGGCGGCGTACGCGCGCGGCGATGTCCACGTGCAGGGCGCCCTCCAGCGGGCTGCCGGCCGGCACCTTGTTGAGCGTGAAGCTGCGGCGGGACGCCTGCGCCAGCGCGAAGATGCAGTACCCGTGCAGCTGAAACTGCGGCGCACGCACGGCGCCCGGGCCCGCCGGGCTCTGCACGCGCGGCGTCTTCAGCTCCGACACCTTCGACTTGGGCGTTAGCAGCTTCGAGTTGCTCTGCGGGTCGAACGTCATAGTCAACACACGCCACTCACCATAACACATTTTCCCTGTACAATTTTTTTTAAATACACTCTGTTTAGGTGCAATCTAATGCAAGAATAAACAGAAATTTCTTCCTATAAATGCGCATATTGTTTCTTTATTGAATTGCATTATTGTGTGATATAAACAGAGTACAACAGTTACTTTTTCGTGGTACACGAACCTTCTTGTTGGATATGTGGTACTTGACGTCGTGCGGCAGCAGCTCCTTGGAGGCCTGCAGCAGGTAGACCTCGACGGTGACCTTGAAGTCGCTGGCGAGGCCGTCCATGCGCACGTCGTCGGCGAAGTGCAGCGGCTGCGGCGACGTCAGCTGCATGGAGGTCGCCAGCACGCGGTCGCGGCACTTCAGCAGGCACACCGCGTGGTGGCCCACCGCGCCGTCTGCAAAACAACATTAGCGACTTATTGTTATCACTGTCCGACCTGTCAGCGTGCTTTCGAATTTATTTCCTCATTATAACAAACTTCTGCTCTTATTATAACAAACAGTAAACAAACAGCACATGTTGGTACCGGACAGTGTGAAAGGTAGTTAATTTTTTAAACATTGAGACAAGGGAGCATTAGTAAGAGTGCGTACCTGCGTGCAACTGGCGCACGTAGTCGCGGCGCAGCGGTATGCGGATGCCGGAGAGGCGCAGTTCGGCGGCGCCCGCGGCGGCGGCCGGGCCCGCGCCCTCCACCTGCAGCCGCTGCACCTCGTGCACGCACGCCTGACGACGATGAGCTGAAACACATTTCAGAAGCGATTAATATAAATATAATTTGTGTAAGAACAACGTAAACAATACATTAATAATTAATTATTAAAAGCAGAAAATCACAATTATTGACAAATTTGTTATTCAACTTACTCGCTAGCAGCAGGAGTCTCTCCCCCTCCGCCTGCTCCGTGGATCCGCTGAACTCGACGGTAGCGGCGCAGAGGTTTAATGCCTGACTCGCCTGTAACATTAATTTGTTTAATCATTTAAAGTTATGACTTATATTAAATTCAACCACGAACGGAAAATATGAACTAAAAGTCAGTAAATACCTGCGATATGACGGTGTTCTGCTTGTTGATCTCCGCTTGTAGCTCCTTGATGCGCTGGCGCACGGTGACGGCGGCGGGCGGCTCGGAGGGCGTGGTCTCGTGTTCCGGCGACGCGTGCCGGATTGTACGCACCGGTGTCGATGGCGTGCTGTTCTGTAATAATATCATAATAATAATATGTTTATCTCTATACTATACTTCGAGGTGAACTGTAATAATGTATAACTTTTAAAATACGTAGCAAATGCAAAGAAAAAAAAACTTATGATTAAGTATATGATTTCCTTATCCTAGCTAGTGAACCAATCATCAAAATATTATTCATTCTGAAACATTATTTTATGTAGTACAAATACAAAGTCTAAATAAGTTTATAAAGTGGTACTGACGGCCTGCATGCGGCGATAGAAGCTGACGCTGTGTACGAGCTCGTGCGCGCGGGTGGGGGGCGCGGCGGGAGGGGCGGGCGTGGCCGGCGTGGCGGGCGTGGTCTTCAGCGGCGAGCGGAACGCCCCCTGCTCCTGGTACACGAAACTCGATGACGACAGCCCGCTTTGCTGCAAGCGCGCCGCCGGTTAAAATCAAAACCGTGAGACGTGAAAACAAGCTTAAATTGTTCGTTGTCATGAATTATTACTGTTCCTCGTCTCAAAGTTTTGACTACAGTAAAACGCCTTTACGTGAATCATATAGCTTCCTTTATAATAAAGATAATCACGTTGTTACGTGTACTAGGTTTGCTGTCTTTGTATTTTTTTTTTTATAAAATAAGGGGGCAAACGAGCAAACGGGTCACCTGATGGAAAACAACTTCCGTCGCCCATAGACACTCCCAGCATCAGAAGAGTTGCAGGTGCGTTGCCGGCCTTTTAAGAGGGAATAGGGTAATAGGGGAGGGTAGGGATGGGAAGAGAAGGGAATAGGGGAGGGAAAGGAAGGGAATAGGGTAGGGGATTGGGCCTCCGGTAAACTCACTCACTCGGCGAAACACAGCGCAAGCGCTGTTTCACGCCGGTTTTCTGTGAGAACGTGGTATTTCTCCGGTCGAGCCGGCCCATTCGTGCCGAAGCATGCCTCTCCCACGTATAAATTTCATGCAACTTTCTAATGTGCTAGATAAAGGCAGCCTTGTCTGGTCATTCGATGTGTAAATATATTAATGATGGGGTATATGATTAAATAGTAATTATGGGAAAGTATTTTTACACATACAACAAACAAACATGCATAACACAGACTGCTATAATCATAATGCTGTATTGTAGTCGGGTATAAAGTGTCCGGCGTACTTTGTTCTGCTTGGGCGGGGTGGGTCCCTCGTCCAGCGCCTCGTCGAGCAGGTCGTCGAGCTCGCTGTCGTACTCCGACTCGGACTCCGACGCCACCGCCTTCTTGTAGCTGCTGTTGTTGCGCTTCACGATCTGCAATATCATGTCGGTTTTACATACTGCATCATATTTACTGCCGTCTGAGTTTTTTTTATTCTATTTTTTTTTTTCTATTGGAATGGAATTATCAACCAGATTGACAGCTATGGTATACCTTATCCGTTGCCTTACAATATTATAGTAGTTATTAAAAAGACTTCTTTAATGATTTACTGAAGCGTTTTAAACTTTCTCTTAAAAATGAAGTAAATGTTTTCCTCTTACTAGAAAAAGATGAACATTTTGTATACAAAATTAATAGTTTTTTTCTTTGTTCTTGTTTTTACAGTGTTTTGTCGTGTTTTTCTAACGTAGTGGGTTGCACGGTGCACCATAGGCGTTGATATAGTTACAGTTAAGGTTAATTTTAGCAATAACTATAAAAATAACCGCAGACAGAACTTGATAAATGTCCAAGTGACATTTGTTAAAGTTAATGGGGTTGAGTATAAAAATTAATTATCCACACAAATTGACAGGAAAAAAATATTTGTTATGACAACACTGTGAGCCTTATGTCAAATTTAACATTAACTTTAACCGACCAAAACTGAGCGGTTAAGTTTATCGTCAAATATGGCGTCCATTATTGACTTTGACCAGACCATTTTGTTATTTTCTTATTATAGTTAAAGTTATAGTAAAAGTAAATTGGTGCAACCCACTCTAACTTATTGTATTTTGAATACTAAAGGGGTTCAAATTTAGTGATGGATTTTAGTATGTTTTCCTACATTTATTGCTGATGAAACTCACATTCATGACTTCCCTGCCGAAGGAGGTCTCCGCCCAGTTGTCCGACTTGTTCAACTTGTCCGGGATGTCCTCCACACTAGAAAATAACAATGTCTGTTACAATTTTATATTCATGTAATCCTTTACATACATTTTAACGTTTATTTACCATGCTGTTCTGTGGTTCTAACTGTTATAGTGTCAATGGATTTATAATCTCTTACGACGGATTTGTAAACACATTACATAAAAATATTGTTACAATAAAAATGTTTCACAACATTTTTCCCTTGTCTGTTAAGTAACAAAGAGTCGCCCGAAAGACAAAAACACTGTTTAATTTTTATATTCGTAAGGAGAAAAAAATTATAGATGTCGCAGCCAACTGGTTAAAATAGCCGTTCCATCAAACAGCTAGCCCTTTCTCTGAACAACACCATTCAATCATACAGCTATACGTCGTTTAGCCGACTTGTTGACTGCAACGTTCAATACTACAGCTAGAAGACGCTTAGTTAACCGGTTAAATAGCAAATTAACTAAGGTGACCATTAGTTTAGTATGTAATTTGAGAGAATAGGAAATCTTTTTGTAATTTCTTGGAAGATTATTCTATTGCAATAAATACCTTGGTGATGCATTTCATAATCCCGTAATCAGGGCTCGGAACCGGTATTTTTTTTAACCAGATTAAAACGCTCTTTAACCAGGTTTTTGGATAAGTGTTCGCTCGGAGCGAAACCGAGATGCGAGCGGTATTGCTTCTGAAATTAACCTGGTTAATTCCTCGCGGAAAGTAACTAGTGCAGTGATATCTTCTATCCCTTTCTAGTGCATCATCTAATAGCCAATAGGCCATAACTTGTTTATTTGTTTTGAATGTGTGGACAATGGGTGAGAGTCGTGGTGTGTGTGAGTGGGCGGGGCGAACAATTATAATCGCGAACGGTTATAACCGGTATTTTAAGCACGAGCAGTTTCATTTTGCTCTTTGAACAAAACCAGGAATAATTTCGGTCCGTTCAGATCGGAATCGAAATGAAAACGCTCTTTTGGAAATGTATGGCGTTTCTAACGAACAGGATCGCGAAGATTAACCAGGTTTCCGAGCCCTGCCCGTAATTTCTCCTCGAATATGTATTTGTTTAAATTTTGATTCACTCGTATCACTCGTATATTGTGCCCCCATAATTTGTCTCTTTAATAACACCTGCAGTAACGTATAATATTTACTACTTTCTTTTCGAAAAATAACCTAACGCTGCAGTGGTGAGCGCTGAACTACTAATTGAATTCAATTAGACGGCGGCTTTTGAATCAGCTGTAGTGTTCAACGTTTTGAGCGACTCAAATATTCAATTAAAAAGCTAGACGTATAATTGAGTGGCGTTGTTCAGTCAAAGGGCTAGCTGTTTAATAGAACGGCTACTTTAACCAGTTGGTTGTTACATAGACACTTATTTATTTTTAATACCTTGATAATTTTGATTGAGTATGTTAATTAATTTTGAGACAGACTTTTTGTCATCCAACGATTTATTGAGCAATGAGCCATTGTACTTGTTTATGGCAGGATTTTAGCGCTATTCAAATCATAGGTAGCATTATTGTTATAGGTAGCATTATAGCCAATCGCTAGTACTGAGCTCTGTTTACGTTTGTATCAAATTGTATTGAAACGGATTATATTCATCAGTGACGCCTGAAGTACTTTCAAACTTGGAGCAAATCTTTTAGTGCTAGCAAATATATATTCTGTGGTGCTGCTGGTCACTATTTCACGATACTATTATCTTAATGAAGCTTAATATACGCTTATCTTAAGCCGTATTTTCAATATTGTTTTACAAATGTAAATATAGAAAAATCTAAAAAATAAAATGATAAAAAATGATTTTAAATAAATCTAAAAAATAAAACCTAAAAAAAAATTTTAAACTTAAAATTTGTTTTTAAGTTTTAAATTTTTCTGCTAATTATCATAATATTTTGTTTTAGTCTTTTAAGGAGGCATTCATAAATTAAATCATAATATGTCAAGGGGAAGCAGGGGATCGACTAAGCGAGACGCAAATTTCGTGTGACATAATTTATGGATGGTCCTTTAAGAATAACCAACTTTATGAAGCATGGGCAACTTATTGGGACATTACGTTTAAGATAGTAACTATTAACGTGATATAGGTACTCGTATCGTTTTGGAACATACAGAATTTAAGAATTTAATAAATCTAATAACAAAAATTTTAAACAACCTATTGTCCAGAGGTTTAGGCTTTAAAGATTTGCTTCGGACCACTTAAACCGGTGGGTTCAATTAGTTAAAACAAACAAGATGTTTTCATGTTTGTCATGAGGACAAAGCAAGTCTCACGTGGGGATGGAAGTAGACCTATCTTCCACTGAGTTATATGAATAAAATGAAGAGAAGAGTGGTCTTAGGAACTGCACGAACACTTGGGGGACATTCAAATAACTACTGAGTAACTAGATAAGTACGTAAGTGGGAGAGGTTTTTTTTGCGCTACAAGTAAGTCATCAAACAATACTTATTAGTATTAGGTTTGTCTACTCTTTAAAAATATGACAATCTAGCTAACGCCTACTAAATTTAAAATATTTCACGTTTTTTCAGCCATTTATATTATTAGAGAGTCAAAAGTTTAAATGACTGCTCGACATTTTTCCGACGTTACCTATATCTTTAGTTCTAAACTAATTATAAAGAGGAAAAGTTTCTTAGTATCGAATAGACTCCGAAATTACTCGGCTAATTAAAATGAGCACGTTTTATTTTCATAATATGTCCTACATTCTATAGACACAGTATGTCTATAATAGAGTGTAGGACATAAAACACACCTGTACATCGAGTACATGACTATACTGACTCTGGTGCAAATATTTAACAATGAATCTGTCGAAGTTTGGAAAGACAGGGATATTTATGAATCTACCTAAACGGGATATATTTCAAATATATAATAGTTACAATAAATAGGAAGTAGATGATGATCAAACTTTTATAAACGAATGACGGTTGGCATATTAGATAGATGTAAAGGCATAAGGAATCTGTACAAACGCTCGAGATATAAACCCATTTATTTACACAATATTGTATAACAGGTAACACAGAACAGCAGGTAAATAAAAACATCAAGTCAGTTCAATATTTTATTAGTACAAAAAAAAAAAAAAATAGAAAACGTTTCTATTATCACAGACAAAACTTAACATACACCTGAAAGGGAAGAGTTAGTTCATTTAGCGCGGTAAGCTACACCGGCGATTATGAGGACCTTATATTAGTTACACCTTAACTCCGTACTAAAACGATCCAAATAAGGTCCACAAAAACGTCCCTAGAGCACATATTTCTCTCTCTTTCATCTCTATTGAAACAAAATCTGAAAAACCGGTTGGCAGTATATTTAGGCCTATTCCTGGTGTAGACGGTAAAACTTTAAAACTATTATGAAACACGCATAAAAAGTAAGTATTACCACAAATCATTGTAAAATTAGTAGAATCATTTAAACTGTGTACTTGTACTTGAATATTATGATATATTACTACAACGTTTTCACGCTAGAGGCGGCACCAGCATAGGCAGTAAAAAAGTTTCGTTCGACGTTTGACAACGTTTCTGTCAATATTCAGATATGACGCATGCAATATGTCAGATTATTTACTGTGCGTGCTGGTAGCGCCCTCTGCTCCGATCCTCTGTCTCTGGACTTAATATCGACTATGTCGTATGTTATTATGTGGTAGTAGAATGCGTCTAACGACATAAACACTGTTATGTACCAGTTAAACACATTGAATGGCATTATATTGTACTTATGTGCATGTAACATCTATCGTGCTTTACGAGCTTACGACGGAGGCTGAGCTACATCTAAACATCAGTTTACATCGGGACGAGACGCGATGCGACGCTGCATTTAACATCGCTATTGAGATTTTAACATTATAACAAGAAGATAACTTTTTTATTTGCTAGTTATTTATAAGCAACACCGGACAGCACAGCGCGGCGCTGGTTTCGCAGTGAACGGTATATTTTCTTGTGTAATGAATGAAGTTCATCAGTTTTGAACAGTTCTCTTAAAATTCAGCGCCAATTCGGGCCTCGCGTCGATGTAAAGTGTAAACTGATCGTAACGGCAATAGCTAATCTATTATTCTTTATTAGTATGTTCTTACAAGATATTGTAGATACTCTGCGGCCTTCACTAGTGCAGCTCATCAAACGGTAGTGCTTTATCTATTACTTTACAATTGAACTACTATAATATTATTATAATTCGTGTATTTTAACGTGTAATATTTCTTCTTCTGTAGGTGTAATATCTCTAGGTAATCTTATTTAATGTCTTCTATTATTGTTCTGTCAATAAATGGATGCGTATCGTCCGAACGAGATACATAATTCTTCTAATAGGGATCTGATAAAATTCTTAGATTTTTAAAAAGGTCAAGCCATAATCGATTTGACAATAAGGGACCGGCGTCAAGAAACTGACATAAATATTAGTGTACTAATGATAACAGTAGTTTCAAATATTGTATAGAACGTGTCACAAGTAAAAGTATAAAATATACAAAAGTATTAGAAAACATTAAAACTAAAGTATAATTAAGTAGGCACGTCACTAGTGTGCTACGACTCACACGTCGGTCAACACGGACCGTCACCCGTCAGCTGACGGTCCGCATTTAAATAAATATTAATCCCCGACATCCGGCCGAGTCTATCGTTACCTAGTGTATATTATGTACAAACACTTAAACACTAGCTACAGGCAACATTGCAGTCTCATTTAAGTATTACGATATTAGGTCTAATCACTTGTAGAATCTAGACTGGTTCGTGTGCACTATGTACTAACGTCTTTTACCTACATTAGCCGCTGATAGGATGAGGCCTTAACATGAATCGTCTACTATAATTAGAAGCTGGTAATGACATGTTTTGATGATATCATTATACCTAGTTGTAATTTATATCATTTAGCTTAAAAAAAATATCATCCGAACGCTGTTTCTTCACTTTGTTATGCGAAATAGTAATTAGTAACCGTCTCTGAGTTTGGCGTTTACTAGAATTTAATGAAGAGTTTGACAGGCAAAATTATGAGGCTTATGACAAAATCTTCATTTAATTACAGTTAAGAAATTCAAAAATCAAAATCAAAATCAAAATATTTATTTCTAAATAGGTTAACAAAGTTAACACTTTTAGAATGTCTACATGAGGCCTACCACCGGTTCGGGAACTAACCCGGCGAGAAGAACCGGCGTAAGAAACTCGCAAAATTTTCAATCTCAAAATCGCAAAATTAATATTCGTTTCTGATTGCGGCAGTTAACTTCTTATTTGTGTTGTTGCTGCATCTTTAGGCGATGATATTAGCTACCGAATGTGGGTTAATGAACATGTGCGGTCGAATTTTCTAGAGCTGGTCGCGGCCGACATTAGTCGGCTTAACCTTCAATATATTATGAATTATTGTAGCTCATATGTGGTGGCACGTCTAATATATTTGTTATAATTTATAGTTATTTTGCCTTGTATTGTAATTATGCTTTTAACATACGCTGACGCTCGCACATGAAAAACTGTTCGAGGCACTGGAGTGACTTTTATGATGCCTCTTTTTTTTATGAAATAAGGGGGCAAACGAGCAAACGGGTCACCTGATGGAAAGCAACTTCCGTCGCCCATGGACACTCGCAGCATCAGAAGAGCTGCAGGTGCGTTGCCGGCCTTTTAAGAGGGAATAGGGTAATAGGGGAGGGTAGGGATGGGAAGAGAAGGGAATAGGGGAGGGAAGAGAAGGGAATAGGGGAGGGAAGGGATGGGAATAGGGTAGGGGATTGGGCCTCCGGTAAACTCACTCACTCGGCGAAACACAGTGCAAGCGCTGTTTCACGCCGGTTTCAACGTGGTATTTCTCCGGTCGAGCCGGCCCATTCGTGCCGAAGCATGGCTCTCCCACGTATAAGAGGCAATTTTATATGAATCGTACACAGGTAGTATTAAAAACATAAATTAGTTGTGAAACTACATAACACACTACGGTTAACGCGCTTATCATAACTATCATCGCCTGTCACCCATTCCATCCATAATGATATGGCTTAAATTGGTCTTTTAACTCATCAAGCCCCATACGGCCACCGGTGGTCGCGACAACAATAGAATACAATAGCATTTCCAAGAATCCGCGATCGAAGGGTTAACATGATACATGTTTTAAAACAATTAATTTCCCATCTAATTTCAGCCTTTGAATTACTTTACCTCGCCTTTCCCACGCATACAATACTTCTATCGATCAGTAATATATCTTCGAGATTTCATTAGCGCTTACACAACGTGTTCATGTTTTTGCGATGCCATACGCTACGTAATACATAATATATTACGTTCTAATACAGTTCAAGCGATAATAGCCCGTATTGCGACCGTGGGAAGGTGTACAATAGTAAATAGATGATCAATATATCAATAGGCACATTATCGGAACAGGTTGCCCGCATCTCTAGTACCAATGTCAACCACTAGGTACGGCCGACACGACCGGTGTAGAACTTTTAGATCCTATTACTATGAAAATAAGATCTAAAAGCGGCACATCGGCTGTGACCGCGACTTTACGCGAGGAAAAACCGCATAATATATTGCAAATACTAATAATATTTGTTTGTTGCCTTTATGTACTGCGGTATCAGTATTATATTGTATGTTACGTCAAAACGATACTAACATAATTTTATAAGTTTGCGCACTTGTAAAAATAAGTGCGCAATTTGTATAAAGAATAATTATAATGCATTTAATATTCGTTCAGACAACACAGTAAGAATAGCGATATAAAATTGTGACGTTATTGTCTTAGCAATAGCGAGTCTTTATATTTCATCTAATAGCTACTCAGTCAGCCAATCCAGTTGAGGAAATTTTGAAGCTCATGTAAAGCCCTACTAAATGTATCAGTCCTACTTTATCACAATTTAATGATATTTAATCATCACACAGATTCCATGATATAAGTGCCCCCTACTCTAATAATCCGTTCTTATTAAAAGTCATTCGACATCAATGCAAGTTTTACACGGTGGACAAACGTCTGTTCTGAGTTTTGAGTTTCGACTAAGCCCAGCTCGCTTTATAAAAGTTATATTTTTAATAAGTTTTTTTTTTTGGGAAAAGTAGATTCCACGACTAAGACCCGCTGAAATCTACTTAGGTAACGAATAATATCTTAGGTGACGGGTAGCCAAAGAACTTTAGGGCTCTACGCATATTGTCTACACACGTCCATTTCAGCGCAATATTATAACACCCACAACGAACAGGACCTTTCCAAGTCTTTCATCAGCATATGCATCTCCACGCGTCTATATGCACAATGCACATCAATCCTTCATATGCACCCACACAGATGGCGCACACAGCGTCACACAGATATCCAAGATTTAATCTCCGAGATTTTTCATCAGCATATGCATATCCAAGCGTCTATATGCACATGAAGAAGCATATGCACTCGAGGACGTAGTGTCCGCACCTGGAGCCGGCGCAGTCGTCGTCGCTGCGGTCGGGGTCGGGCAGGCGCGGGTACAGCCCCGCCCCCTGCCCCACCTCCGGCTGCACCTCCTTGCCGTTCACTTTCACCCGCTTCACCTCCTCCAGGACGTTCAGGACTATCTGAGAGTCCTGCGAACCTGGAATCGTAAAATACACGTTCAGTGGACTGGTAGTGATTTAAAGATATCATTTAGCTACATGGATGTAAGCTTAGTCGAAGCGAAGACACATACAAACTTGAATACATTAACTAAACATTACATGATGGCGCTGCCAGCTGTTATTGCCAAACAGCGACACTGTCCATTTCCAACTTAATAATTGTCATTCACAAGATAACCACGGAGAGGTTTCAGTCGTCTTATTTTTAACGTTTGAATCGAGTAGGATCTGAACAGAGTGCACAATATGTTGGAAGTTGCAACTCACTTCTCTTTACGGGCTGCGCGCCGACCACCTTGTCGTCCTGTACCCTGTCCTGGTCCGCCCTCGCGGCGTCGTGGTCGGGCTGCGTCTTGGGTATGTTGGCGACGATCTCGGGTTTCCTGTGGGGCGCGGCAGGGGCGCTGCCCATGAGCGGCGCGCCCTCGTGCTCGCTGTGCTCCTCGTCCGACTCATCCTTTTGGGGCTTCTGAAATCGATACAGAGAGGGTTTGAAAATCAAAAGTTATTAGAAAAGCGAGAAGTAATGACTAATCAGCGAACAGCTTTTTTATGACTTCGGTAATCATATTTTGATAATAATAGACGGTGTGTGTATTTGTGTAATGCAATACATTACGAAGGATAGTAAATATGCCTTACTACTAGCCCACTGGCTTAAACTATATGTATTATGTAGCTCGACATTATAGGAAGTCGTGTGTACACATTGTAATTTGCCCGATACATTAGTACCTAGGAAAGCGATTGCGGCGTTCACACGTCTGTTACGACACGGATTTCTCTGGCGCTAGCGGCTGCGGTGGGAAGCCGACGATGACAAAATTAACACATCCTACGTGATAACACATCCTACATGTTAACAAATTGTCCGAAGTGACCAAATTTCTCATCGATAGAAGCATGATTTGTATAGGAAATATAATATTTGGGGTGTGAAATAGTACAGTTAAGTAAATACGGCAGGAAATTCTTTGTACCGCGGATTTATCAGCAACCTTCGTTCAAATTTTTCACGCTTGTTTCTCCACGCTTGCTGTTTAAATACAGCCAAGGCTCGGAACCGGTATTTTTTAACCAGGTTAAAACGCTCTTTAACCAGGTTTTTGGATAAGAGTTCGCTCGGAGCGAAACCGAGATGCGAGCGGTATTGCTTCTGAAATTAACCTGGTTAATTCCTTGCAGAAAGTAACTAGTGCAGTGATATCTTCTATCCCTTTCTAGTGCACCATCTAATAGCCAATAGGTCATAACTTGTTTATTTGTTTTGAATGTGTGGACAATGGGTGAGTGTCGTGGTGTGTGTGAGTGGGCGGGGCGAACACAATCGCGAACGGTTCTAACCGGTAATTTGAGCAGGAGCAGTTTCATTTTGCTCTTTGAACAAAACCAGGGATAATTTCGGTCCGTTCAGAGCGGAGTCGAAATGAAAACGCTATTTTGGAAATGTATGGCGTTTCTAACGAACAGGATCGCGAAGATTAACCAGGTTTCCGAGGCCTGATATAGACTACTGGTACTACTTAACGATAAAGGTATATACAAACCTTATAATGGAATCTGTTCTGCAGCATCGCCATCTCCTTGTCTCTCTCCTGTTTGAACTTGTTCGCTATCGTCGTCTCGCTTATCGTCTGCTCCTTGTTGAACAGAGCGGCCAGCTTCCCCTTGATACCTCCCCTAAGGGAGCTCTGGCTTATATTGTCGTCGGCGAGCGACGAGTTCGAATTCGTTCTAGAATTTTTCTCCGAATTGCTCTTAGTCGGGGTCTTCGCTTGCACCGGCTTGGCCGGTTTGTCTGAAAACAACGAAACTTGTAGAGATAAAGTCTAGACAACAAAACGTTACAAAACCTGTGCCACCGTTATAATAGGTATCGTATTATTGACCTTAGGAGTAAAGTATTTCCTTCAATCGCTGATTCTTGGAAATCTATTATTATCGCGGCCCACTTGGGCCGCTTGGGAGTTGATAGGTCTTAGACAATTAAGCATCATCATCAGACTAGTCAGACGCACGTCATCAGATAACTGTTAGAAACGCAGTGTAGGTCAGAATTCGACGTCTATCTTAGGAGCCGTTGAGGCGTTGAACGGTTCGTTTTATATTTTAATTGGTCGATTGTTTCTGGTTAACTGGGTTAACGTGGCGTGAATATCATTTGCACAAACCTGAGTCAAACGCGAGCTATTATCAGGTTTTACGATGTAGTAATTATCAACTTAGAGGAACCTAGTTACGATCATTGGTCCAATTTATCAATATCTTATCCTAATAATCATAAAAAATATTATAACAGTAGTAATTACTCTACATAAGCCTATAAGGTCAGGCTTTTTATGTCTCGGGAATCAAGAAGAACCAAATAAACTTATAAACTCGCCCTACTTTTAAAGGTAAGAAGACAACTCTGAAGACATACCAAGGAAGGCCGCACTTACTCCGACCGGGAGGAACATTTTCTACCACGCTTAGAACACACAAATTAAGATCTAGTTACGTAATACTATGACGTAAAGTCATAATGATGAAAAATTATAATGATCACACGCCGGCGTCGCTGAAGCCGCACTGACTGAAGGATACAGCGCGCCGTAGCACCTCATTGTATTATTTTATTCCGTTACCATAATTACTGTTACCTCAATATTCAAAATTAACTTTTGTAGAAAATATTATTTTATTCTGGCTCTACTCTACGATAACTTGACGAACTCTACCTAAAGCGACGCTGGAGAAAATTGTCTTCGTGATTGTCCTTCACGGGGAAGTTTTGCGGAGAGGCCTAAGCATTTTGTACGCGCTGAAGTATAAAACGATGCATGAGAGCTAGGAGGAATATTTACTTTCTTTGTGGTATACTAACTGCCATAGCCAAGCTGTCACTTTTGGTCTACGTGCCGTCGATCTCAGCCTAGAGGTCAAGCCTGGTGCAACAGACGTGCCGGTGTTCAGCCGAGCGCGACCGCGCTGACACCGCACTGCTCTCCTAACTCGCGGTAAAAGTGAAACCGCCGTATGAATCGTGCTAAACAGTTCTCCTTAGTTCATGATAAGGTAATGTTCGTATGATGCATTTATTCAAAACACTTATTTAGGAACTAGCTAATGACGCCCGCAACGGAGTTGTGTCAAAATTAGTTTATCGCGCTGGAACCGTACATTTTTTTCAGGATGAACAGAATCCCATGTCCTTTCCCGGGACTTCTCCATACCTTTCAGCAAAATCGATTCAGCGGTTTGAGCGTGGAGAGGTAACAGAAAGACACACTTTCGCATTTATAATATTAGTATGGATATTAATGGATTTACGATCTGCGCGAGAGCTTAGAGGAGTTATAAATAATGGTACGGAGGGAAAGAAGTAATATCATAATATGCGATAGTGGACACGTGCCTCAGCCCTCCATTCCTCGAAGTTTGCGCGTGAAGTATATCCAGTGGATAACACCTGATGATGATGGTCCTCAATTTCACTACACGGCCACAATAATGTACAGTTAACGTTAATTATATTCATGTATAATATTGTAACGAGTACATTATGCAAGTGGGCTTTGTTCTAATTCTTGTGAAATTATTATTTATGATAACAAAAAATTCGGTTGAGAAATTTACATGCATATAAAAGTAAGGTTTTTGATAACATTGTTTTATGTTTAGTAAGCAAGATTAGCATAACCTTCTCTTTGAAAGTCGATTATTAAACGAATATATCTATAATAAATAAATATAATCGGCCAAGTGCGAGTCGGACTCGCGCACGAAGGGTTCCGTACCGGTATAGAGTGAAAGTAGACAAAAAATTGTTTCTTTGTATGGGAGCCCCCCTTAAATATTTACTTTATTTTAAGTTTATTATTAATTATTAAAGTACAAATATAATTAAGGATTTTGTGAAAATTTCAAGTGCCTAACTGTTACCATTATTGATTACGACCAAAAAAGGCCAAAAAAATTATGTTTCTTGTATGGGAGCCCCCCTTAAATATTAACTTTATTTTATTTTTAGTATTTTTTATTATAGCAGCTACAGATATACACAATCTGTGAAAATTTCAGAAGTCTAGCTATAGCGGTTCCTGAGATACAGCCTGGTGACATACAGACGGACAGACGGACAGACGGACAGACATCGAAGTCTTACGGCCGTTCACAATATTTGATCTATCTCTGGTTAGAGATAGGAATAGCTCTCATTAGACATTAGAGACATATATTTTATGTCAATTCAATGTTAGCTGCGATCGGTCGTACCTATGTCAAACCAGAGATAGATTGAATATTGGGAACGGCCGTTAGTAATAGGGTCCCGTTTTTACCTTTTGGGTACGGAACCCTAAAAATGAATTTTAAAATTTGTTAGTCTCGTTGAAACTTGAGAACGGCTGAACCGATTTGGCTTTTTTAGCTGGAAATGTTTAGGAAGTCCACGGAAGGTTTAGATTAGGAGGAAATAGGAAGTTCACCGGATCATGTAGCACTAGTAATTATAGTAATAGTCTTATAACTATCATATAATACTATCCAATAATTGATGAATCAGGATCCGCAGGGGTCCTATTCCCTCTGTCTGAAGTTCTGAACCTCTCAGTTCAGAACAATCGATAGTGCAAAAGGTGAATCGATAATTGCATCATCGTATTTCCTGTAAACTAAGCTTAATATTATGCAAAGCTCAAAAATCCACGTGTGGGGAAATATAAGGAAACAAGATATTATGCGCAGTTTTTCCTCGACAGGTTTTCCTCGATCTCGTGGTTAACCGATAGGCAGTAGGCAGGTAGACTAGGTAGTTATCCTCACTTTTGGCCTGTATTAACCGACTAGGCCTCAAAACTCTACCCAGGCCTTTAGTCAAGTTTCATTATTTCCATAAGGGCACAGAATACATATAAGGGTCAGTACAAATAAGGGTCAAATCCATACTAATATTATAAATGTCAAAGTGTGTATGTCTGTCTCTCACCTCTTGGCTCTTCACGCCCAAACCGCTGGACCGATTTTGCTGATATTTGGTAAGGAGATGTATGACTACTACTAGTACTAGAGAGTATGGACTTTGAGTCCCGAGAAAGGACACAGGATACTTTTTATCCCGAAAAAAAGTACGGTTCCGGCGGGCCTCATCCAGTCTAATATATTTATGCTTTTGAATTTTGCGGTTTTAGTAGCTACCCGATCACGTGTACGATGTTGCACAATACTTCAATTTTATATTAAAAAGTTTAACTACGGATGTTTCAAAATGAAAACCTCGGTCGTACAAGAGGCTAGATATGATAACGTACAGTCATTAAAACGCCACTAGTTTATAGTCACAAAACGGACAGAGGACATCATGGAATGGTGTGCACAGAAAATACGAAAAGGACGTAAGAAACGATGAGAGAATGACCACCCAAAGGGATGGAAAAGAACAGGTTGATGGAGAACAAATGAAAGGAAATGGGGGAGGCCTATATCCAAGGACAAGGTGACTAAATGTTTTTGTATTGTGACTTTATACTCAAGAGTAGGTACTATAATATCATGCGACTGGTTTTAAGTTGAAATTGCAGAGGAATTAAGTAAAACATTTTTATTTTTGGCATAGGGTTAAATTTTGTGGAAACTGTGATCTAAGCTAGTGTTACTTCCCAGTTGTGATAACTCCAACGACACCCCACTACCAAAAAATGTCATTAAGCTCATGTACCGCCCTTAAACAAGAAAATCTGCGATCGGTCACAGACCACAGGTGGACTTAATGCCACCTATAAAGTATAAAACCACTGAATTAGGTTCAGAACCATACAATTTCATCAAGGATCTCCTAGCCGCAGACTCTACATATTTTCTATCTAGATTAATTCTAAGGCTATTGCTACATATTTATAATACTATTTAAATATTTTCTTATAATAATAGTATTTCCACCTTGACCAATGCAACATTAAGAAATACATACGAAGGTGATGTTGGATTTCGTCGATTGCTAACAATAAAACGAGCTAAAGTCGTCTGTGACGAGCGAATATCAATACATGAACGTGTGAGTTATGCTTGGCTTTAGAATTTAGCTGACAAACATATTACACAAGAAAAAAATCTATTTTGAAAATTTCTAAAAAGCTCCCAGCTGAAAAGGCAGTTCGCAACCGAACTCAAAAATTTGCCTTTTAGTACGACTTTTGTAAAATCGTATACCCTTAATTTTAAAAATGTTTACAAAAGTTACTGAATATTTCGGATCTGGCTGGAGCTGCAGGTAGCTACTGATATATAGGAGGTAACAACTTAACAAGGTATGAGACCATGCTATTGCAATAACGGCTAGAGGGACGAAACACTCGGGTACGAAGTTGTTTAAAAACTTACTTTGGCTATGTGCGATGCTATCACACGTCGGATAGGTAAACCACTGGGGGAGCACGTAACCATGGAGACACGTGCGCGCGCGGCTGCGGCGGCCGAGCGACTCGCCCGCACGGTCCCACGCCTGCGGCGTTTTCGCGCTCGATTGCACAAGCACAATTTTCAGAAGCTCATTGTGGCGGTTCCGTTAGATATCGACAATCGACCGACAATGATCGGCGCACCAGCACGCGGCCGACCGTTACCGCCGGCCCCGGCGTACCGCAGGGTGTCACCTTCACTGACACATTACATTACACACCTACTCCGCGGGTTAAATCCTCTCGTTAACGTTATATTGTCTACTTAAACGACTCTATCTCGTCAGTGTTCCAAGATCCTCCAGTCTACCGCACGAAACAGGTGTGCCCTTTGCGTGCCCTTCACGACATTACGAGGAGCCCGCCGTAACGCCGGGATCACACGAGACGTGGAACCGGCCCACCGCAACAGGAAGCAGCTGTTGTTCGCCGACTCATTGAATACCTAATTATTTTCCACCCATTGAGGTTGGCAAAAAAACAGCAAAAAAATTTCAGGGTCGTCCTAATCAAGCACCCTTAATAATAATAAGGTTGATTTCATAATAAACAATGCTCACAAAACTAATAGGAACTTCTCGATCAAATTTGGAGGATCTATGTGATGTCTGAACATAAACAAAACCTTACATAGAAAATTTAGCCCATGAGGCACCAAAGATCTGTAATAAGGCCGAGGGACTTCAGCTTGTTAGAATTTGGAAGCTTCTCAAATGTTCAGACGATTTGCTCAGGATCTTACACAAAAGACATGTAGACGAAAGCTTTTAAGTAGAGTTAGTTACACTACACATAGAGTTACGCCGCTACATACAACTTACGACTTTTTCAAGTATTGTTTAAAAGAAGTACGTCCTACCTTCAATAGGCTCGTACGCGCTAACAAATCACTATCATTAGTCTAGATACATGAATTAATATATTAGCAGAACAATAAGCATTGAGCCCTAATCGCTCGCAGTTAACACGTGAAATCTGGCGCGGGACAAAAAGGGCAAAAGGGCGACCAGTCCAGTCAAGGTTGGCGACATCTGGCTCGCCTTACTCAGTGCCCCGTACTTTGATACCTTGTACGGGCAATTTCGTTTTTTGTGTTAGAACTACGCGAGTGCCTTTGTACCGCACGTACACGAACACGGTGGCTCAAACAAACACTGATTTAGAGGGCCGTGTACTTTGAGACGTGACCCCGGAAAATCTAGGCAGAAACGATGGAACAACCGACAACGTCAGGAATAAAAAACAGATATTATTTCATCCAGTGATTCAATTGAGTATTGTACCACATAATGACATAGAATTGTTTCCGTGGTAGTAGTTGTCCCTTTGCCCACGCTGAAGTATGGAGGATGCTGATAAAGGAGATCACTGAATGCCATTATATACATGGTACCCAAAAGCAAACGACGATTTATTGTACGGTCCAAAAATTTAAGGACAATTGAAGTTCTCCGCAACGAAAAGAAAGTAACCACCATAACCTACTTTCGCCCATTCAAAGAAATCGGTTTTCCCAGACTCAAAATATGGTGACAAATTTTAAGTCTGGGAAAACCGATTTATGCCAAATTGTATCCTGCTAGTGTAGACTATCTATACTAATATTATAAAGCGGAAGAGTTTGTTTGTTTGTTTGAACGCGCTAATCTCAGGAACTACTGGTCCGATTTGAAAAATTCTTTCAGTGTTAGATAGCCCATTTATCGAGGAAGGCTATAGGCTATATTTTATCACGCTAAGACTAATAGGAGCGAAGAAATAGAAGAAAATGTGGAAAAAACGGGCGAAATTATTTGAAAGGGCTTATCTCACGAACTACTAGAGCAATTTTTCTGTTATTTGGATCAGATAAGAAGTAGACCACGTGAAGGATCATAGGCTATTTTTTGTAGACTGATTTGTCTATGAAATATCTAATTTACGCGGGCGAAGCCGCGCGGAACGTCTAGTCAGGATATAATATGTAGATAATATAGAATTATTATATCTACATGTACGTATAAGTACAAGATATTTATATAAAGCTTAGATGATTCGATGTAGTCGGTGTCAATCTTATTAATTTAGCTATAAGCCCTAGAAAAGCAAATGAAGGCGTACATATCTAACTTGTAGTAATGTAATTAGGCCAACAGCAGCGTAATGCGTTCCCTTTTTGTAACGGATGATAAAACTCAACCTTGGAGGACCCCCACACTGGTGAGCGAAATTATTCTTACGTATGTGTATTTAATTAAGAATCTACATAAAGTTGAACTGTAATTAATTTAAGGATTTATTGCTACTACTCTAGTCTTCGCTCTCCACGATCTCCAGTCTACATTGCCTGATACAGTAGCGACACCTCTTTATGAAACTACCTTACTACCTTCTTGAATGCGACGAAAAAACAAATACAACACTCCTCACAATGATATAATCACCATAATCGTCATTCGTCATTTATACTCCCATTTATTTACACATTACCCTTAGAGCCTAAAGGACAAGACAACCGATTAGGACAAGACATGATATGGTCCCATTTCATCAGGTCATTAGTATTTAGTTGTCCAAATACCCACCGCTGATCTCCGCCCCCAAATCAAGAGTGTTCACACAGCGCGACGGCAGCTAAATTACACGTTACCTAGCACCTAGTTATTTACGGCATTATTTGACATTTTCTACAGTAATTGCAGGGACGATAACAGCTAGAAAACTTGTTCCCATGTTTTTAGGCTCGTTTAATAGCACTCTATAAATATTGCTAATACTGCATTTCTTTTTACATATTTCGTTCAAATTGACATCAACTTAAAAATAGTCGGCCAAGTGCGAGTCGGACTCGCGCTCGAAGGGTTCGTACCGGTATAGAGCGAAAGTAGACAAAAAATTAAGTTTTTTGTATGGGAGACCCCCTTAAATATTTACTTTATTTTAATTTTATTATTAATTACTAAAGTACAAATATAACTAAGGATTTTGTGAAAATTTCAAGTGCCTAGCTGTTACCATTATTAAATACGAGCAAAAAAGGCCAAAAAAATACGTTTCTTGTATAGGAGCCCCCCTTAAATATTAACTTTATTTTCAGTATTTGTTGTTATAGCGGCAACAGATAAACACAATCTGTGAAAGTTTCAGAAGTCTAGCTAGCGGTTCTTGAGTTACAGCCTGGAGACAGACGAACAGACGGACAGACAACGAAGTCTTAGTAATAGGGTCCCGTTTTACCCTTTGGGTACGGAACCCTAAAAAGACCTAAAAACCTCCAAATTGAAATAATATCAATAGTCAATACAGATAGCTTCAGGAAGTAACAAATATTATCGTTCGTGGCGTCTTCACGTCCAACTTCTAAATTCTTGTAAACGACATAGCACCGACTACAGTTTCCTGTGCACTTTTACAATTTAAAACTTTCGGGGCTACGACCAGTGATCTTATACCAGCCTTTACCAAAGTAGGCGATAACGCCCCCTTGTGGGCGCTGAAGGTCTAAAGAGTAAAGGGTGTGGGACCCAGAAAAAAAGAGGGCATTGTGTAGCGGCTTGGGGGGGTGATTTGTAATTTCATATCATCTTGATGCATTTTAAATTGAAACAATGGGGGGCGCTAAACATATTTTTTCTCAAAGTGGGCAGTCGACAAAATAAGTTTGGAAACCCCTGCCGTATACGTACCAAAACGAGCGCTCTACATAAACCAGCTCACATCCTATCTAAAGCCTAGATCTTTTGCGAAAAATCTGTTATGCTCATCGAGATGAATAGTTTCTGTTAGCACATTACATGACCCGGTTGCAAAAAATAAAAGTTGTAATGTTTGCCGTAGCACCGTTATCACTTAGCGGACTAGGACGATGTCGCCACTCGCCACTCGCTACTAGGGTTGCAAAATTACGTAATTTTACCGAAAACGCTGGTAAAATACGCGTATTTTACGGTAATTTATATAAATTACGGTAAAATTACCGGCTACGTATGTATGCAGAATGGTGGTATGACGGCGGGCGGGGCGAGCGTGTTGCAAGTTGCAAGTTGCAACTTGCGTACTGCGTGCGCGTCGCACGGTGTGACGTTGCCGATTAGTGCTGTTTGCCATAGTATTTTGCGCTGTTGCGACTTGTTGACAGTTGACGACACTCGACAGAGCATACAGTAAGCCGGCAAGCTGGCTATTATGTTGTTTTGACTTACTGCACTAGACTTGCATTAAGTAACCTGTTTAATTCAGATTAATGAAAATTATGCCACGAAATCAAATCTTTTTTTACCCAATTTTACCGTAATTTACCGTAAAATATAATATTTTACGTAAAATATCGTAATTTACCGAATTTTACGAAAGTAATTTTACCGCTTTACATCCCTACTCGCTACTCGCGGACAATCGTCTGTAGCTCAACATCTCCGTGATCCGTAACTAGGTCGGACGAAAACTGACACATTTATGACGATACAAGAAAGCAGCAAGATCGAAGATGAAATAAAATTAATCATAAAAGAAAGCACTAAAAGGTTTCACGAGTAATAAAGACGGTCGGAAAGATACTCGTAACTTTTGGATATTACCGTCCTTTACGGATTAAAATTCATACATTACTCTTATTTATTCTAAAACAAATGAGTACCTATTATGAATTTTCAGAAATTTTAGCGACGTCCAAAAACGTTGGCACGATTTAGGTTGCAAGACTTCCTTTTTCCTTGAGACCTTTCCTAAAACAGCTATCAGTCGGCTACAGCCAACACATACACAGCTTACAAGGAAAACTTAGCCCGTAAACTGTATAAGTCCAGGTGAGAAACAAGCATTAGATATATTGCACTTATAGCTATTGCCGCCTGCGAGTGGCGAGTGGCGACCGCATTGACACAGATACTGTCGTGGAAGCAGGCGACCAAGCGAACAGGCGACCCCGCCGCGACCTCGCACAAATAAAAAATCTAACACTGTCACACTATTGTAGAGCGTTTATTACGTAGGTCCTCAATATCATCAAAGTAGGACTAGAATGAGACAACTTGGTGTTTTGGAGTTTACAAGAGTTCTACTTTTCAAAGACAATGATTTTCATGTATTACGCTTAAATCTCAAAAATCAAAATCATTCCATGAAGCACGAGATATTGAAGACTCAGAAATAGCATAAGCACTATGAATAGACATAACAGGGAACAAGGATAAATTTGGTCCGCTACATTTTCAGCAGGTTATTTACAGACGAAACAAAACATTAGCGGTACCAACTAGAAGTACCTACAACCTAGCAGCTCATGTTCAACATCCGGAGCCGATCGCGATAACCCAGAGATTTGCAGATAAATATTATGTGTCGTCGTAACACAATACGCTCTGTGGTCGCACCGCCGACCGCCGACCGCCGACCGCCGACCGCCGACCGCGGGCCGCGGCTCGCGTACTGTAAATTATTAAATAATAACCGAATATAAAACAACAACGTGCTGACGTTGGCAGTCACACTGTGAACCTTTTGTTCGGTTAATTTCACAATAACGCCGAAAGGGATCACCTACCCTATGTACCCGACAATATAATTTAGGAGCGACCGCCAAGTGCGGCACATAAGTCAATAGGATATTACTGCAATGTTTTCACGCTAGACTCTAGAGACAGCACCGGTGCAGTACTTAAACAAAAAGTTCTGTGCGTCGTTTGACAACGTTTCTGTCAATATTACGATATTCACTATAAGCGCTAGAAGCGCCTTCTGCTCCGACCTTTACGTAATATTGCCATTACCGTGTGACTAATGACTATACAGTAAACACTGAACTACTAAATATTAGTACGTCTTTTCTATTACTTTAATCAACTTTATTTGCAACCTTTATGACACCAGTTTAATGCATAAATGCTTACCCTGCTTGTCATATTATAACTACATTTTTACCATCAGATACGACAAGATCCAAGGAAAACTTAGCAAATGCAAATTAAAATATAAGAAATGTTGTGTAAGTGCTAAAAACCCCAACAGGTTCTACGTGTCTTGAAACTAAACATCAGAATTTGGCAAAACAGGCTCCGTCAGGTGTAAAGTCTAGACGCGATATCTGCACAAAACTTGCCAAACGCGTCCCAAACAAAAATACTGAGAAATTAGTGACTCGTGTCTTGAGGGCCTGTCCACATCTCCACGTGACGACATCGTCAACGTGGAACGGTGCGGTAACGTGGCACGGTACGTTGACGTGACGTGCAAATTTACTTACGTTAACGTAACGTAAAATGCACATCACGATATAGCAACATTGTATGTCGCCATGCCTTGTAAAACTGCTACATTCTTCACTACTGATCTAGATGTGGACCGCACAATACGTATTCTGCTTTTGCTATTGTTAAAAACGGAGAAAGAGAAGAAAAAAGACGTGCATTTTTACGTTACGTTGACGTAAATTTATACGTTACGTCAACGTACCGTACGTTACCGCACCGTTCCACGTTGACGACGTCGCACAGTGTGATAAAAACCTCGATTTTGTTTCACCTCGTTTTTCTTTCAAAATACTATAGTTGATAGCTATATAAACAGTACAGTAAAACTCCGAGATCGATATTCTTTGTAGTTTTTATTTTAAAGAGTGTCAAAGTTCTCATTTTAAATAAAAAATTAATAAAAAAAAAACCAATCAAGTAACATTAATTTTTTTTATACCAATTGAATAAGCACTTAATACTTTACTTTTTCTCCAAATATGGTTAACCTACTGTGATCAAGTAGGGAGATATTAATTTATTTATTAAGTTTAGTTTTTTATTTTTAATTTTGCGATTAGATCGAATTACAAAAAGTTTTAAGCATGAAACGATAGTGTGAGTAATCCTTTATCAATATTATTAAAAATCACACTCTAATAACCTCTGTGTCAGAAGTTATATCCGATTCAAAATTTTTTTAATAAAAAGTCGGATTTTTTGTACCTAGGGTTGTCACTAAAGGTCTGTTGTTTGATTTATCCGGTTGATACGCAAATTTGCAATCGATATCCTATACGAAAATTATCAAGATCACGTTTAGGCAGGTCTAATAAAAAATAATGAATTTATACGCTGAAACAATATCTAATCAGTAAATCACCTTCTGATGTAGTCGGGGACAGTAAAATATCAACCGAAAAAATCAAACAAGAGACCTTTAGTGACAACCCTAGGTACAAAAAAATTGAATTGGATATAACTTCCGACATAGAGGTTATTAGAGTGTGATTTTTAATAATATTAATAAAGGATTACTCACACTATCGTTTCATGCTTAAAACTTTTTCTAATTCGATCTAATCGCGAAATTAAAAATGAAAAACTAAAATTAATAAATAAATTAATATCTCCCTACTTGATCACAGTAGGTTAACCATATTTGGAGAAAAAGTAAAGTATTAAGTGCTTATTCAATTGGTATAAAAAAAAATAATGTGACTTGATTAGTTTTTTTTTTTTTATTAATTTTTTATGCAAATTTATGACCCGGAAAAATGACAACTTTGACACTCTTTAAAATAAAAACTACAAAGAATATCGATCTAGGAGTTTTACTCTAATGTTTGTATAGCTATCAACTATAGTATTTTGAAAGAAAAACGCGGTGAAACAAAATCGAGGTTTTTATCACACTGTGCGTCGTGACGTGGAGATGTGGACAGGCCCTCACTTGTGCAAATTGTGCAACGTCAAACATAATGTGCTGTATGCACATGGCATATGGCACATGTGACATGGCATAATATGTGCATCGTGCGGCAAACAATACACACAAAGGAGGTCGGCCAGGATTCAGGAAGCGAGGAACAAACATACATTATTACCTATATTTAAAGTGAGGCGATGAAAAATAAAACACATCTGTTTGGTTTGTTTTCCTTTCTTGTAATCGTATGTATTGAAATCTTTCATCATAACATAATGTTCCACGATTTGAAATATCATAAACGACCAACCAATAAGTTTTATAATATACTATCTGATCCGGCAAATGTTATTTTGCCATATATGAGGGAATACGCTTATTAGCGAACTGTCGGTAGGCACAAAGTACCATACCTATTTTGTAAGGATGGTTAATTAATCTATTATTTAGAATATGAAATACACAGAAACACTATTCAAAAAATGGATAAAACTAGTTTGATGTCTAATAGACTTTTTGCCCACAAGAGCCTTTGAAACCTCGAGCCATCAGCTAATTAGATAACGCAAAGTGAAAAAGCGGATCGAACAAAAACTAGACAATCATTACCATAATAGGCATGATGACTATTTTTTTTTTCTTATTGGTAATTGAAAGACCTTTAAAAAATAGAAACATCGCTGAAAGAATGACTCTGATAGCTTAAAAATTCACCAAGATATGACAATTCAAACATCTCATAAAATAGACCTGCCCGAAACGCTCCATACAAAGTGCTACGAAAGAATGACGTCACTCTTTCGTAGTTTGTACGCATCGGGAGAGAACTTTGTTCGGTAGGTATATTAAATATTGCGTTTATGAAAGTGGTTTCATAACAAAAGTTGCTTTTAATTGCATAAGTTATCGAATGCTATACAAATATTAAGAAATTTAATTGAAAAAAAATCGACTTGATTATCCAACTTTGAAGGCGCATAACAAAAAAAATACAAATGCTATCAAGCTGAAATTTTGGGAATACTTATTTTTTACCGTGATTTCTTTATTTTATTAACAAAATTCGCTAATCTTTGACCTTGTCATCATCTCTATTAGCATCGATGCTTATGGCTATAGAAGCTTAATCAAAGAGCTCGCAGTCGCAGGGAAGTGGTAAGTCCTAATATAACCACGGGGCATGGTCTTCAAGTTGCATCTATAACTTCAACTTACTGTAAACTCTTAAAAATGGATTTGACATACCGCATCGCTAATAGGGAATCTTACGCGAAGGTCGCAGAAGAAGGCGCTACTGGCATATACAGTAAATAACCCGACCAAAATCCAACATGTTGCACACGTCATCAGGATATTGACAGAAACGTTGTGAATTGTGAAACAGCGAACAAAACTTTTTGTTTACTGTCTGTGCTAGTGCGGCCGTCTAGCGTGAAAACATTGCAGTTATACAGGGTGTTACAAAACTATGTGATAATACTTTAGGGTGTGTACGCGTTCCTCGTAGAGAGTTCATTGTGAAAGTAGCGCTGAAAGTGAAAAACTTTTAAACTTTTGTATGCGAAAACTCGTGACGCTGGGGCGCTTGCTCATACAAATTACAAAAAAAAATCATATTTCAGCGCTGCTACTTTCACAGTGAACTCTCCACATGGAACACATAAACACCCTAAAGTTTTATCACTTAGTTTCGTTACACCCTGTATATCCTATTGACATTATCACATAGCGCTCGCGTAGCCTTTTAATCAAATCCCAATTATCTAAAACTTTGCGTATCGTACCTAATTTTTAATTCATCTCGAGTAAAGGACCAAGATAATAATCGTAATTCGTACATCGTAGCCACTCATAATAACTTATAATGTTCTCTTGTGGAGTGTGGAGTATGTTTATTTACTGTGTTCGCACTTCGTGATACATTTTGCACAAGCGGTAGCACACAGCCATACACACCGGTTATTGGGGTTACCTAAACGATGTTTACAATAACACAACGCTACGAAGATTCCATCGATTCCATCTTCCAGCATTTCATTAGAAACTATTTTAGTTACCTAGTACTCTATTTATGGTTTGAGTAAGGAATTTCCTATAGAAAATACACTCAAGAGGTTCAATTGAAAACCTGAAAAAAAACTGCTTACTTACCACAAAGCCGTCAACATCGTGTTAATTTTAACAGGAAGTGTCGACAGCCGAATAGGGCAAATTTTTAATTAAAAACCAACATTTAGTCATCAGAACAGAAATTAACATAACTCGAGCACTCGCTAATGCTAATGAGTTCATTGATATGGAAAAGGTACACACAGACAACACTACACAGTACACACACATAAGAGACTGGCCAAAAACTAACGCACACTACAGCCTGTTCACACTTGTATTACCTCTGATAGGAACACAACATTTTTTTAAGAAAAGAAGAACGTTAAGATAACTTACAGAAACTCCGCGGGCAAATAATTCAGGACAGACAAATATTGAGGTACTGAAATCCGTCCAGTTAAAATTGAGAATCAAAAAATAGTAGGACTCCGATAATGAGAATAAAATACGATCTAGTTTTACAAGTCTATCTAGTATCTATGTATATGTATATATACTTACATAGATACTAGATAAGACTAAAATTAGCCAAATCGGTTCAGCCTTTCTCCAGTTTTAGCAAGACTGAAATATTCGTGGAAGTCCAGACTCCAGCCGTCCTAGCATACGCCAACGAGATATCTCGTGGATATCTCACTCTCGAGCGTAGTGATATTGTCGATATCGATATATATAATATAATATCTCTTTTTCCCTAACATGCGTACGTCGAGAGATAAATTTCTCGTTCGTAGACTAGCTTCACAGATAATAGGTATATATCGACAAACTACTCTTCTCATTTATTTTGTCAAAATCTTAACAAAACTCGATAAAAATGATGTTAGGGTTCGTAGACAAAAATAGCACAGATTATGAAAAGAAAACACAATTATCTCTAGTTTTGACAACAGACACGAGAAAAAAAAGTATGTCATGTTAGGGTCAATAGAGATGAAGAGATAAACCAGTTAACATCGAGAAAACATGTAGACAAAATTTTCTCGTTTGCGCATCTTAGGCCGGCTGGGAAGGTATGTACGGTGAGAAAATAATATTATGTTAGGACTTAGGAGGGAAGTGAATCACTTCCCTGAAGTTATATGAAGTTCACTGGGTCATTTAGTACGTAATATTAATGGAATGGAATGGACTTTAGTATCAAAAATTTACGACGTTTGCTATTCATCTATCCCAAACAAACATTCTTTCGGGGAACAAGGGTTGACACTTAAAAAGGCCTTAAAGAACTCCGAAGGTAGACGCTTGCAATCATTTGCCTGTGACTTGTGAGTCATTACTCATTATAAAACCAGTACATATTATATTTACTACTGTTATAATATTAAGCACAAACAACTTGGCCACGCGATTCCACGTCTTATTTACATTTGATGACGAACACTATTTGCTTATTGCAAAGATTAGGTTTTAATGATTTGAATTCAATAAGAATAGAAAATATGTTAAAAAAAATCGGCCAAGTGCGAGTTGTACTCGCGCACGAAGGGTTCCGTACCACAGAGCAAAAATAGGCTAAAAATTGATTTTTTTGTATGGGAGCCCCCCTCAATTATTTAATTTATTTAATTTTTATAATTAATTATTAAAGTACAAATACAATTAAGTATTTTGAGAACATTTCAATTGCCTATGTGTTGCCGTTATTGATTAAGAGCAAAAAATAGCAAAAAAAAATTACGTTTGTTGTATGGGAGCCCCCCTTAAATATTTATTTTATTTTTAGTATTTGTTGTTATAGCGGCAACACATATACACAATCTGTGAAAATTTCAGAAGTCTAGCTATAGCGGTTCTTGAGTTACAGCCTGGTGACAGACAGACGGATAGACGGACAGACGGACAGACATCGAAGTCTTAGATTAGGGTCCCGTTTTTACCCTTTGGGTACGGAACCCTAAAAACAATCTTAAGAGCTTTATAAAGACATTGCATTCCTAGCGAAACTAGCACTTGCCTTACAATTTCCGAATAAGGTAAGGCCTGCTCTTAACGTGAAAGGACTTGATAGATGATCAAGAAGGATGGCAAAGAAAACGCTTTCAATAAATTCCTGGATCTGGAGAATAAATATGAACAATTCTGATGAATAAAAACAGAATTATTTACATTCAGTAGGAGGTGTTTTGTGGGGACTTCTGAGAAGTCGAAGGATTCATGAGTCTGATGCAACATTGTTAGAGGAAAATATAATGAGTATATTAAATAGAAGGCTAAAAGAAGGCTAATTGTTGTTGGTAATTACGAGCGGCAATTAGTGATCTCAGCTGATGTTAACGACGACGTGTCGCAATTTCGCAAACGTCGCTAATTGTGTATTGTTGTTTGACGTTCACGGCGAGAATGTCCAAGAAAACATCGCGAATACGAGAAGACGGCGCTACACTAGCACGAGAATCTTGAAGGCGGACTCTACATTAAGACATTTTTTTTCCTGAAGGCAGGTCATCGTAGCCCTGACGTCACTGCGACCCTTGAGGATCTATTGTGACTAAGACATATACTATGTTCCTAGGCCCGTATAAATAGTCAGTACTCAAGATGCAACCGCGTCTTGAGACCGGGTCGCATCTTAGTACTTTATACGGGCCCTAGACTTCCTCGATCACAAAAATTCACGAGATGACTTTTAAGTGGGGTTTTCATGATCTTTAGATTCGCCGAGCACTAGATGAGGGATTAACCAGCATGAGGGTTAGTCGTGGTGTGTGATCCAAGGGAAGCCCGCATTGCGTCACACGTCCACTGACGCAGATGCGAGCCGCTGACCCCATTCGTAACAAGTAGACCTCTGTCTATGGCGGTCCAAATATTTTTAATAATATAATACTGATAAGCTGCTGTGTGTACTTCGGGGTAATTAAGGTTATATTCTAAATAAATATTATGAATCGTCTCGACAATGAGTTAGTTTGTTTTACGACGCAACACTGTTTTGCACGATCATCAGTTTTATAGCGAGTCATATTCGCCGGATAACGCATTAGCAGGGCACAATAGTACTGACACATCATCACATAAATCATAATTCATAACCGATAGTTTTCCTTCAATTTGGTATTGTGTCGCGGGCAATTTTAAAGCCATCAGCGCCCAGCGCTGGTGACGCACGGCTCCAGCGATCGTGGCGCAATCTACGGGGTTACGGACCTCCCGAAATTACCGTCCTAGCCGCCGGCCCGCCGCTCGTGTGAGGGGTCTCTAATTGGGCCCACCAGCTGACACGGTAACGGCTGAATGAAGTGTCTTAATTAGACGGCTTCGGAACTTCCGCGTTAGAATGGCTCCAGATCGATAATGGAGTCGACGCTACGAATAACAGTAGGATATTAATAGCGGAAAAATACGGCGCGATGTTGCAACTTAGCGTAGATAAATAAATAGTTTAATATCAAAATAATGTCGGAGTGGAGCGAGCACCGGCCGCGCCGCCAGCAATTAACAAACTCGGTTGGCAGGTCGCCAGCGCCGACTCGCTGCACTAATTAATGAACGAACCTCCCCCTGAATAAACATAGCTCCTCTTCTTATCTACCTGCTACCTGCTGTCGACGCTCACTAAAATACACATTGTTGGAAATCGCACGCGGAAAAGGGTCAGAAACGGCTGGCCAGCACAAAAAAGGGGGACAACAACACAATGACTATCGTAAACCGGTGGCACAGGAGTAAACAAGATCGAGCGGTTACTCACCTTTGTTGTCGGGGTGCAGGGCCTTGGCGGAGGGCGCGAGGCCGAAGGGCGCCTTGGGGACGATGGCGGCGCCCTTGTTCTTCTCGAACAGGGCCTTGCGCTCCCGCAGCGACATCTCGGCGGGGTCGCGGCCGCGCGGGCTGCCCGCCTCGAACATCGCCGCCTTGGACAGCACGGAGGAGCGGTCGGCGCCGTTGAGCCGCGGCGGGAACCTCCGGGGCGAGCCGCCCGGCGGCTCCGGGGCCGGGGCGCCCTCGCCGGCTGCCCGCTCCGCCTCCGTCTCTTCCTTGTTCTCCTTGTCCTTCTCGCTGTCGCATATCTCGTCGCAGCCGGGCGGCGTGGGAGCCTTGTATTTTTTTATTGAGGGTTTTTTCGCCACGGCGGGGTTGGACACCGCCATCGCCGCCATGTCGGGGGCCGAAACTGCACCGGGGGGCGCGGATGCACTCGCGTCCTGTCGGTCGGGGTCGGGTGTCGGAGCGAATTCGTACACGAGGCGCGATCGGCCGGCCGAGCGGCGGAAACCCTCACCCTCCTATGATCGGGGAAGGGCAGCGGAATGCGCGGGGTGAGCACGACATGTTCATATCGACGGAGCCGCCACCGTCAGTGGGGGAGTCGCATCGCTCGCGGACGTAAATATTATCATGCGGCGCGTGGCGCGTGGCGTGCGGCGCGCGGGCGACAGTCCCCGCCGGCTCCGGGCGCTTGACTGACGGCCGGCGGATCGCCGTCTGCCGCGCGCCGCCGCCGCACGTGTGCCGGCACCGTGCTGGGACGCCGACGATGATTCGAATTGCAGTGCTTCGCCTGCCGTTTATTTATAATCGGGATTCAGGATCGTTCGCGTCGACGAGGGAGACAAGTCGCGTTCCCGACGAGACCGGGCCGACTATTGATCGTCCCACGCATAGGTCGATGTAAACAAAGCTATTTGCATCACAATTCACAATCGACTATTGTTTTAAATTTAGACAATCATTAATAGTTTACCTACTATGGAGACGACATGATCTCTATTCCTATAACATGTTTAATCGATTTATTTTTTATTTTTAAGAAGATGTGTTTGAGAGGCCAATGTTTAGCCAACGATGGTTCAGTAAGCACTGTAGCTGGCAAGCGGTGTAATGTAACAAGTGGGGCGCATGGCGAGTGGCGACACTCTCACCCTAGATTCGGTAGTTGGCACTTCCTACGAAACAATGAGAGGAAGATCATTGTTCGATTACGATTTGACACAATATCCATTACACCAGAAGCCCTGACTATTGAGGGCGTTATAGGCGAGTATTCCAGCATATAACAGCTGTAAGAGCATAACAAGGAAACCCCATCGCGAAGAAGCGTAGACGCCTACAGCCTAACACTCCTCAGTCCTCACATAAAGGAGATTTAGCTTGAGCACGTGGGGCGTAGGTATATTGAATATTCAATAAAGGGCACTACAGTTGATCATGATGAACGAGAATAATCTAACGCGTATAGATTCTTGGTAATCGGACGTATCATATAACAGGTAATCGAGATTTGCTACCGCGGCCTTTGCGAGGGCTGTCAATAATATATTTATTACACTTCCTGTTTTGTTTCAACAGCAAAATATAACTTGCGTTTTACTATCAAAAGTGCTGCTAACTAGTTAGGTCTACCCAACCTTTGGCCCATCTAGATTCTAGATTAAGTTCTAGGGTTTGAACTCAACATAAGACTATGGAGCTCAAGAAACACGGTAAGTATATCTTTAAATAACTATCAGCCGCCAACCCTAGGCAGATGTGAGGACACGTGCACTACCGTCACACAGGGTTGTAACTCGTATTACCAGGACTGGATGTTTGGTCGTTATAGTACGTGGTCATGTGGCCTCAATGAGTGTAGCGGGTGATGATGATGAAACCGAACTCACCTATCGGTGCTAATTATTGACGCAACTAATTTGAATACTACCGACTTGAGTACAGCCTTGTGCTCATAACTCTGATCATTATCATCACCGTCGTTAAAAGTTTTTAATCGCCTAGTCCTTCTAACTAGTCCTTTATCGCATGAAGCCTATCTTACGATAAATTAAATAGGCTGACTAACGGCCGTTCCCAATATTCAATCTATCTCCGGTTTGACATACGACCGATCGCAGCTAACATTGAATTGACATAAAATATATATGTCTCTAATGTCTAATGAGAGCTATTCCTATCTCTAGTAGGGCAAAACCAGAGATAGATCGAATATTGGGAACGGCCGTAAGATGATTCATAAGTCATATTCGAAGGTCATATTACAGTGTGTATTTTATCTTTACAAATTTCCAGAAGCAGTTCTGGAAAAAATATTATAATCTGTCATTAAAACTTTTACACAAACGGTAATCTTTATTAACCATCAACTTGAATTATATCTTCAAGTTTTAAACACGAAATACAATACCCCCCTTACTAATAAACGCTGTATAAGCTTTGAATAGTTATACAGTGTTTTGTCTTCTTCAATCCAATTAAACAACAAACACTGTATAACTATTCAAAGCTTATACAACGTTTATTAGTAAGGGGGTATATGTTTAATAGGGCTAAATTAACGTGTTTATTGAGTTATTGTGGGCTCTACGCCGGCCCTACCGCTCTACCGAAAACGATGACGGACGGGCGTGAGTCAACGACACGGCGTCGAGGGTGTCCCTCAGACTCGTCGTTATCTCCGGCCCGTAAAAAAGGCTCTTTAGTTAATGGTCCGACTTGTTTACCTGCACAGTTGTTTAGGGTCCGAACACCGAACAAAGATTCTCTTTTTTGGTACAGAATGCTGAATGCAATTGTTTTTTTTTTTTAGGATTTGTGGTAATCTTCACAAACATGCCAAAGATGTATTTACATATTAGGATTTACTATCCATACGAATATTATAAATGCGAAAGTGTGTCTGTCTGTCTGTCTGTTACCTCTTGAACATACCTACGAGAAAAAATTACGGTTCCCGCGCGATAAAAAAACTGCGCAACGGAGTAGCGGGCGTCATAACGCGGGGTATTTTTATACTTTTCTCCACTGAGTTATATTTCTCCTAAAATTCTCGCAGAAGTTTTAGTCAGCGTTAGTTTCAGCTAATGTAATTACTTGTAACACCAATAAGACATTACAGAGCCACGAAGGCGATGAAATCATTTGTATCTTCTACCACCTAACGAGTATTGTGATACAAGACATATAATAGCGTCGTAAGTGGTCCGTTAGGCGTTTTTTGCCGCAGTCGTGACGAGACACGACCACTGCGGCGCGCGGGCAAAAACTTAGTTCAACAAACTGCCGCGAGGAGTTACTTCTACCTGCAACAGCACCCTTGTGCCGATGTCATAAGGATCACTCTCTAACTTGCGGGGTAAAATAACTGTAAACGAACTTACGCTCACTGCGCAGCTACAATACTATGTTTATGCGTTAAGAGCTTTTTACAACCTTTGTTAGGTGTTAACTACTCGCGTAGAACCGTATTTGGAATAATTGGCCAGAAGTAATGGCCATTTCGGAAGAACTAGTCAATAGACTAAAACAAAATGCATACAGGATGTAACAAAACAGAGTCATAACACGTGTGTATGTGTCCCTTATATTGAGTTCACTTCGAAAGTAGTAGCGCTGAAACAGCTAATTTTATTTTGTGATTTGTATGGGCAAGCGCACCAGCGTGTCATGAATTTGCCGATACAAAAATTAAAAAAAAAGTTACTCTTTCAGCGCTGCTACTTCCAAAGTTAAATCTATGCAGGGGACACATACCCTAAACTTTAGGATGTGTATGAGTCCTAAAGTACTATCACTTACTTAGGGTGAAGCCAAAGGAGCGTAATTTTGTGAGTCGTGAGTCGCAGAATTTCGGTCGCGTAAATTATTTTTCATACAAATCATGACTCACAAAATTACGCTCGTGTGAATCAAACAGGACTTTGGTATGAAACTGAATGCAGCAGAATTTCTGCCAGCCGAAATTCTGCGACTCACAACTCACAAATTACGCTCGTTTGGCTTCACCCTTATACTTTGATTTGTTATAGCCTGTAGATTGTAATGTAACAAAACAAAGTTATAATACTTTAGAGTTTAGGGTCTGGATGATTTTCCTATACAAACTTCACTGTGAACGTAGCAGCGCTAATAGTTTTTTTTTAATTGTATAGGCAATTTTATGACGTTGGGACTTGGGACTAGGGCATCGAGACCGGGTTTTCCCGAAACTCGAAAACCCGGGAAAACCCGGGTTTTTGGGATCACGAAAAAACCCGGGTTTCAAAAATGGAACCCGGGTTTTTCGAGCTTTTCGGGTTTTTCATTTTTTTGATTATTATTAAAGGCAAGACCTGATTTAAGGTATTTATAATAAACTAACATACAAATTCTTTATCTTTATAACATAAGTATAGATTTAATTATTTCTATTATTCATAATTAAACAAACTATAATATTTTAAAGTAAAAGTTTCGTTTTTAGAGGGTCACAGATTAATTGTCACAAAAATATTTATTAATATTTTGAACATCCTACCAAAACTATTCAATGTAAAAAAGCAAAGTCTCTTCAAGCAATCTATCCATCGCAAAAAGTTTTCAAATCTCATAGAAGTATAGTTTTCAATCAACATTCAGTGACTGACCACAGTTTTCTTCATTTTGTGATCAAAGGCTTGAAAGAAAACAATGTCAGAAGAAAACAGCTTCAAAGGGTGTTAAGTCTGCTGAAAGTACCACTGAGGAAATTGATTCCTAGGCAGTCGACAGACCAACGTCATTTGGTCGGATCATGTCAATTCAATGTTGATTGTGATCTGTCGGTTAGGTTTGACGTAACGCGACCAAACTATGTAGGTCCTCCATCTGCCTAGGAATCAACTTCTCTGATAGTACCTTAGACTTTTGATAGTGGGCAAGTCAGCCGCTAGTTGGTAACAAAACGTTGTAACTTGGATCGACCGTTGCTGATAAAATACACCCATCAACAAAGTCTCTATGAAAGAATATCTAAAAACCAGTCAGTAATTTTTGAAGACAGTAAATGGAAGAATGATAGCTTATGTTTTGGTCTCTAATAATGTTTTATTGTGTTTATTAAAACACTTTTCCGAATTTTATTGTTTCTAAAACAATCACAGATTTTTCTAAGGCTTTCTAAAAAATCAATGATATGTCAACAAATCATTATTTCGTTTTATAAACTGGAAATTTAATTCGAATGGGATATTTTTATTGCTGATTGTCAAATTTATTATAATAATTAATCAGGGCGAGCGAAGCGAGCCCTAGTATATCCCACAACCTGAGCATTTTTGTGGTACACTTTACCGAAATCCGAAAAAACACGGAAAAAGTACCACGCCTATTGATTTAGATGTGTTATCATCGGTTAGTCAAGGTTTGGTAACTATTAAAATATAAAAAAAAAACTGCTTTAAAGATTATTACCACGGAAAAAAACGACGCGAGCCACAAAGCTCGGCTTTTAGTTAGTACTAATAATAATTGATGTTTACCTAAAAATACATTTTTGTGCCTTGCTGTGGTATGGGGCCCAGTCTTCATTGCAATTTAAAATCTTTTTTTACACTCGTCTAACTTACTAAAAAACCTCTTAAAGCTTTTTGTCGTTACTTGATATATATTCACAATAGTCAATCATATCAGATAACTGTGAACTAGCCCTAAGTTAAAATAATCTGGTTAAATTTACCCAATATTAAGACAATACAACCAGTAAAAAGGCTCCAGGAGCAGCCCCTAGAAACCAATAAAACCATCCAGAGGAGTTTCCATCAAGTTTGTTCTTATGATGTGAAATCATTTTATATTCCATCATTACAGTCTGGTAAATGCGGCAGATTGCTTTTCATGGGCTTCGGAGACTGATGATGGTAACACATAATAGGTCGAATGATCTTTCCATAGCCGATCGTGGATGGCATACTCACTGCGGAATTATTAATACAGTGATTTTAGTGAACCCAGATGAAATACAAGCCGGGGTTGTTATCAGCACCAGCGCCAGAGACTATTTCTTGTGTGTTGTACCATGACACCATGGTTTATCTTCCAAACTCATAAAAAAAAAAAACCTTCCACATTTGCCGAGTGGTCTGGTCTGGTCAAATAATGGTTATCTGACATGAATTCTGTCACAGTATACTAGAACAAATAACGACAAATTCTTTGAGGGATTTTCTAGTAAGTTAGAAAATTAACTTAAATTGCAAGAGGAAGAATCGACCTCATACCGTAGCGAGGCAGAAAAAAACAATTTAAGGTAAAAACTATGGCACAAAAATTTTGTTACAAGTATGCCAAACATCAATTAGGACTAAATAATTATTAATAATTTGACAATCAATAGTAAAAATGTAAAAGATTTGCTGGCATACGTTTTATATTAAAGTTTATTCTTCAATTTACTGTATTCAAAAATTCGTGATAGATTTTTCTACATATATTTCATAAAATGCAAATACATTTTAATAATACATGTATATTTGGGGGTGAAGCTTGTTCTAACACGTAATTTTGGCCCGAAAATCTAAATTTTTAAGCTTTGATAAGATCCAAAATATAGAAGAGGTAAAATAGTCGCTTGAATAAAAGTATGATACGGCCGTGCCCGTTTACCCGAGACTTGGTTGGGCACTGCTGTGACCCGAAACTATGGTATTTAAATAGTATTTAACTGGGTAGGTGCTGGCAATTGCAGAAAATCATATGTAACGTATTTTCGCATTGTTAATATTTGAATTGTAAAAAACCCGAAAAAACCCGAAAAACCCGGGTACCCGGTTTTTATTTAACAAAAACCCGAAAACCCGGGTTTTGAAAATTGGGTCCGGGTTTCGATGCCCTACTTGGGACGCTTGCATATATACAAAAGTTTATCACTTTGTTTTGTCCCTATATAAGCCCTTGTCTTGTCATGCTTTTCTTCCTGGTCTGGGGTTCTCTAGCTGAATTAATATTTTGTCGGAGCAGGGTGACATCAGAACGCCGCAGCACGGGGAAGCGACTGCATCTGGCGGCGGCCTGCGTAGCTAATTACAGGAAAATATTGAACACACGGATGTAGCCAACATCATCAACTACACATGAACTCTAGAGCTACACTTTAAGAGTTTAGACTCTACTAGACTCTACTTCATTACAGGAACAAAATTTTATCCACACGCTGTGTGTCAGGCTCTGATTGGTGTCTTGTATTAGGCTAGTTCGGACTTAGGCTTGGACTTAGACTTAGGGCATGTTTCACCACTTTCTGATATAGTGCCGAATAGGCTATTCACAACTTTTTTGACAGATTCTCCATACTACATCTGTCAATTAAGTGGTGGATAGCCTATTCGGCACTTATCAGGAAGTGGTGAAACAGGCCCTTAGTCTTGTTAAAAATTAGACACGCAGACCGCACAAAATATGTACAAGAGAAAAAATCACAGTTCTGCAAGCTATTTCAGGTAGATAATTTTGAGTGGATTTTCGAACTCTATGCATTCAAGCGATCTCATTTGGCGGGATTGTCTTTCAGCTAATGTATAAACTGAAATACGAGAACAGCTCTACTCCTTCTACTCTACTCACAAAATTAGTTAACACAGACCTTTTGTGACTCGCCTTGTGGTTAAGACAATAAAATCTAGACTAAAAGCTTGTTGGCAAAACGATCTATCTCGGACCTACTCCAGCCATATTCGTAATAGTTACATAAGCCGAGACCAGCTAATATGTGAAAGTTTACCGATAGGTTAATACATACATATATTCACACGTTGACCAGCTTCATTAGGCGGTAGGCCAAATTATAATAAAAGGTGACGGCCGCAACTCCGTTGCGCCAAATTTCGTTTATCGCGCGGTTACCGTACACTTTTCCGGGATGAAAAGTATATGTCCTTTCTCAGGACTCAAAGTATCTGCATACAAAATTTTACCAAAATCGGTTCATAGTAGGAGTCCTTAACTTAAAATACGGTCCCATCCTGAAGAAAGCATGAAACTTGGCATGAATGTAGCTGTCATGTATGTGCTTAAATGTAGATATGGAAGCACGTCCAGAGATAATGTTCCCCCCCCCCCCCTCTCCCCCTTTTTATCTCCCTCATTCCGGTTTTTCGAATTTTCTACGAAAACGATAAGACTGAGGAGTTTACTCTTCAGGGAACAAATTATCGTCGATAAATTACCTACAAAACGATACTACATTATATAGTGGTAAGATTAATATATTTATTTACAGACACCAACGTATTAAGAAATTGTAAAAACAGGCTAACTTATTTTTTCTTGCTCCATTTATAGGAAAACGACAAGAGTGGTGATAAAATAGGCTACAAAAGTTAGATACCTTATACATTGAGCTACAAAATGACACCTATTTCGTAGTCGTAGAGGCATTACTTCCGAGTTACAGCTTACCGCGTCTGACTCAAGTACTCTTTTTTTACCTTTTTACATGCACATATTTGTTGTAATAGGAACTCCTTAGTAATCTAAAATATTACTTATGAAGTATGATGTCAATCATAGAATAATGTCTTCTTATTAAAATTTGCTTATGCACAACACGTATTTCCTTGAACCCGTATTTCCTTATACACAACACGTTATCAGCACGAAGCTGTAGATTTAATAATAGATTAGTAGATTAAAGGGAATGTGTTGAAATGGCAAGCTCTAGTGGAGATGTTGCAATCAGAAGATCCTCAGGTACTACTTTACCTAGTATATGCATTCAATTGTGTGGCCGTGAGGGCTACACGGCATGGAAGTTTAAAATGAGGAATTACCTTGTGCACGAGGACCTGTGGGAGACAATAATAGGGTATCCGGAAGGAGATACAACTCCCGAAACAACTAAAAAACGTTGGGATCAGAAGGCGTTGGCCAAAATATGCCTTAGTTTAGATGGTCCGGCCATCACACATGTCCGAACTTGCCAAAGTGCAAAAGAGGCTTGGGATTCCCTCAAAAACGCATATGAAGACCGCGGAATGGGACGGAGACTTGCCCTAGAACGAAGATTATACAGAATGAGTCTCTCTGATTACGATAATATGGAAACATATATTAATGGTATAATGAGTACTGTACAAGACCTGAATGATATTGGCCAAAAGATTGAAGATGCTTCAGTAGCAGCTATATTATTAGGCGGACTCACAGAAAAGTATAATCCGATGATTATGGGTCTCGAAAATAGCAACATCGAGATAACCACTGATTTGGTTAAAACTAAACTTTTAAACGAAATGTCACGCAGTGAAGAGCCAGAAGCTGCTTTAAAGGCAAGTAAATTTCGAAAGGCATTTACGAAAAGGAAGCCTAATATAGTGTGCTATGACTGCAAAGAGCCTGGACATAAGAGACCAGAGTGTCCACTTCGTAGGAAAAAAGAAAAAGGCAAAGAAAATACTGCTCTTACGGCCCTGGCTGTCTCTGAAAACAGGAAAGGTGTTTGGTTTATTGACTCTGGTGCGTCAACACATTTAACTTCGAGGTTGGACTGGCTATCTGACGTAAAAAACGTGAATTTCGGTAAAGTTACTGTTGCTAATGGAGATGAGATCCAATGTCAAGCTATTGGTAATGTTAATATTAATACTAAATCTAATATTATAAATAGTATAAATGATGTCACATATATACCTAAGTTAAGTGTTAACTTGCTTTCTGTTAAAAAGATAGTAGATAAAGGTTTTACTGTTTTGTTTGATAACAATGGGTGTAACTTTTTTAATGCTAAAACTTTTTCTTACACAGGCAAATCTCTTTTACATGGTTCAGTTTGTGATGGTTTGTACAAATTAGACTGTACAGTTAATAAACCTCATAATGCCTATGATGTGCACTCTGACTCGACTTCTAAATTTCTATTATGGCATAGAAGGCTAGGTCATTTGTGTCGTATAGGTATGAACCAGTTGAAGAATAGCAACGTCGGTATCGACTATACTATTGTCGATAAGACAAGCTGTATTGCTTGTGTAGAAGGTAAGCAAGCCCGTAAACCTTTTAAGCAAGTTCCTTACGAAAAAGGTACAAAGTTTTTGGAGTTGGTTCACTCGGACATTTGTGGACCCATGAGTGCAACATCATTTCAAGGTAATAAATACGTATTATTATTCATTGATGATTATTCTCGTATGATTTTTGCTTACTTTATCTCTTCGAAGACTGAGGTTAGGGATAAGTTCTGCTCGTTTCAATCGCTGGTTGAAAGGCAGACAGGTGCTCAAATTAAAGTTTTAAGAACTGATAATGGGACAGAATATGTAAATAAAGACTTTCTGGAACATTTAACGGCAAAGGGTATAATTCATCAGACAACTGTGCCATATAGTCCACAGCAAAATGGCGTTGCAGAACGCACAAATAGGTATATTGTGGAAAAAGCACGTTCAATGTTGGCTGAGAGTTCACTTCCGAAATCTTATTGGGAAGACGCGTTTAATGTAGCTGTTTATCTTAAGAATAGAAGCCCTCACAGAGCTTTGAGTTGTGGCACGCCTTATCAAAGGTGGTTTAATACTAAGCCTGACTTGAGTCATTTGAAGGTTTTCGGTTGTAGAGCACTTGTAAATATTCCATCCTGTCATAGAAGTAAGTTAGATAGTAAAGCTAGTGAACATATATTTGTAGGATATTCAAATGATCCTCATTCCTATTTTCTGCGTGACGCTGCGAATCCTAGAAGATTAGTAAAATCTAGAGATGTAGTATTTTTTGAAGATTGCTTCACTGGGTTGAAGACTAATAAATCTGTAGATTTTTCGCCTGTACATAGTTTAGACAGTAGTTTTAAAGGGGTGATTGTACCAGATATAGAACTTGAAAGTTCTACTGCTATGAATTATAATGATATGCCTGTGTATAGTGAAACTGATGTTGCTGAACCAGAAGCAATTGATGTTAATACTCCTGATGTTCCAGCTACTATTCACGAGGATGTACTTGTCCATAATGAATCAGATGTATCAGAATCAGAAGCAGTTGTTGCTGTTGTTCCTGAGGACGGACCAGCACAGATAGACAGGCGTTACCCGGAACGTGTACGTAAGAAAACTAAGTTTTTTGGTTTTGACTTCATGTCTTGGTTAACTAACTCAGTTGATAGTATATCGGACGAACCTAAGAGCTATCAAGAAGTTATTGATTCTGTAGATAGCTGCAAATGGCGTTCCGCTATGGAGGATGAATTTAAATCTCTACAGTTACGTAAAACATGGACTTTGGTCGATAGACCTGAAAAGAAAATAGTTCCATGTAAATGGGTATTTAAACTCAAAAAGGATGCCTATGGCAATGTAAAGAAATACAAGGCTCGTCTTGTCGCAAAAGGTTACGCACAACAAGCGGGGATTGATTATAACGAAACGTTTGCCCCGGTTGTACGGAATTCTTCCTTTCGTACCCTTTTGGCTTTGGCGGCGGAGATGGACCTGAGCATGCAACATCTCGATGTGGATACTGCATTTCTTTACGGAGATCTTGAAGAGGAGGTTTATATGGAACAGCCTCAAGGTTTCATTGAAAAAGGAGAAAATAACAAAGTTTGTCTTTTAAAGAAGTCACTTTATGGTCTGAAGCAAGCGCCAAGGGCTTGGAACAAAAAATTAAAGGACACCTTAGTTTCTTTGAACTTTATACAAACTCCTTCGGAGCCGTGTGTGTTCACCAAAAAGTTTGCTAATGAGGTTGTCATCCTGGCCGTATACGTCGATGACATTATAGTTCTGTACAAAGACAAGAGTCATTTTGACATTGTCAAATCGGACTTGGATAAATATTTTTCTCTTAAAAGTCTAGGTGAATTGAATTTTTACCTCGGCTTAAATATCTCTAAGAAAAATGGTGTTATTCGTGTAAATCAAAAAACAATGATTAATTCGTTGCTAGAGAAGTATAACTTGTGTGAAGGTAAAGTCGCTAGTACTCCTTTAGCTGTAGAAAAGTTGAGTTTGAACGAAACGGAACCATTTGAAGATTGTCGGTCGTATCAAGCATTAATAGGTTCTCTAATGTACATTGCTATAAATACACGACCAGACATATCGTATGCTATGAGCTATCTAAGCCAATTTAATGCGAATCCAGGGAAGTCACACTGGGAAGCCAGTAAAAGAGTTTTAAAGTATCTGAAAGGTACAATAGACTACGGCATTACATACAGAAAAACTGGTGAGTATTTGTCTGGATTTGTAGATGCAGACTGGGCGAATGATCCTAACGATCGTCGTTCTTATACAGGATGTGTATTTATATTAGGTGGTGGTCCTGTATCCTGGGAGGCAAAGAAGCAACCTACGGTTGCGTTGTCTTCTACAGAAGCGGAATACATGGCTTTGTGCTCTGCTGCTAAAGAAGCTGTGTTTCTTAGACGCTTTATTTATGAGGTAAGTGGAAGGATAGATACTGTTTCTCTTTTTGGTGACAGTCAGAGTGCACAAAAGTTAGCACATAATCCAATCCACCACGGACGGAGTAAGCACATTGATACGAAATTCCATTTCGTAAGAGAGAAAGTTGCCGAAAATATTATTTCTTTGAATTTTATTCCGTCAGAAAATCTTATGGCAGATGTCTTTACGAAAGTTTTAAGGCGTACATCGCATTTAAGATGTGTTAAAGGTTTAGGGTTGATAACCTAGAATTTTATAGATATTTGAATTTTTCTAGGGTTGTCAATTTAAACTTTTAGTTTATTTTTCTATGAGTGTTACTTATTTTAATGTAATATGTTTAGATTATGGGGGCATGTTGTAATAGGAACTCCTTAGTAATCTAAAATATTACTTATGAAGTATGATGTCAATCATAGAATAATGTCTTCTTATTAAAATTTGCTTATGCACAACACGTATTTCCTTGAACCCGTATTTCCTTATACACAACAATATTTCATTATTTCTGGACGTGCTTCCATATCTACATTGAAGCACATACATGACAGCTACATTCATGCCAAGTTTCATGCTTTCTTCAGAATGGTACCATAAAATTGATTTTTGTTAGGACAAGGAGCCGTACTATCAGTGGTTTAAGCGTGAAAAGGTAACATACAGATAGATACACTTTCATATATTTTATAACATAAGTATGGAAGTATGGATATTGGGAAATTTTAATGTGTGTGAGTATTCGGTGAAATCATAAATGACGACAAAATAAATATGCTGATGAATTCGCAAGGTATTTATGAAAAACATATTATCAAAAGAACGAGCAATGCAAAATGTGTGGTTCTATGAAATTGCCAAGTGCGTATTTACATTTCCGAGTAATGCAAAGTAAACACAACACAATGCTAGTCTAAGAAACACTTGTGAAAATGTCGTTGGTATTTGAGGCAAGTCGGCTGAGCTGTGTCCTCCGTTAGTCGTTAGTCGTTACCGCGCGCCGCGCCGTTACCCATTGTTCGCGGGAGTTTGCTGACTGCCATTATCTGGCAGATATCTACAGAGATTACAGGCCTTGTATTGATAACCTAGGCCATGTAGTCAGGGCTTGTATCCGTTTGAGCCAGCTGCCCCATAACGCTGAGTCCACCCCGTCCAGCAATTTAAAGGACACCGCAACTAGAAAGGATATATAAACAGGTAATATCTTAAGAAACATGTCCCCTTAAAGTCCTCTTTAGTCCTTATTATATTTATTTTCTTTGCAATTTAAATCTGCTTATACTTCTTAATATGTTTGCAAATCTTTAAGCTGCTTGCATTATATGCTTTTTTCTATTAAAATATTTTTGAAAATGTCGAAAATAAACGTTGAAGTTCCGCAGCAAGAGGATCTCATGGCGGGAGGTCCTTTAAAGTGTTGAGGGCACCACTAATTTGATTCTTTATGTTTTCGGGGAAGCGTGTCGCGACTCATGTGGACGAAACAAAAGGTTTTCGGAAAGGTATAATATCACGTGAGAGGTCGTAAAGTTCAAACAATGCGAACTTGGAACTTTTACTACTCCGCCTGAGCCCACGCCCCTGGGGTCACGAATTCGAGGAATATGGCAATCAGGAAAATAATAAAAAAATTGCATGACACATAAAAATCCAGAACTTGCCAAAATCCAATTTTTATTTATTTTTTATTTGACTCAAATAATCATATTGCGTATTTTTCCTCAGAGATGCCGATGATAATTTGGATTGGTAGGTTTCATCATGGGTTTCTGTAGTCAAGAAAATTAAAAATTCGTCATCCCATAAAGTTATGATTATGTAGATGTCTACGGAAACTCATGCTCACACAGTTTAAGGGTCAATTCAGAGGGCAACGCGACGCGTAGATGCATATCTAAATTTGTATGGATTTGACAGACTTCAATAGGCTACTTGACCTATATTTAATTTCATTGAACTAATGCATATTTCTAGTAGAACTTGGCCTAGGAAACCGTATTTCACCCTTATCATCAAATAAAAGCTTATGATTGTAAAATAAAGTCGATTTGAAAATATGATTTTATGAAAATATGATTTGTACTGACGAAAACGCTTTTGCGGTACTTCCGATTTGGATGTGACGTCATCACATTCGTAATTTAATATCTTTTATTTATCGCGCTCGTTATATGTAAGTTTATTTGTACATAAATGACGAGAATAAGCCTAGAAAGATTTGTAAAATATATGTTCTTGAATAGTTCAAGTAAAACATCAGTTTTATATATTATCTCCATTTATTGTAGTTGGGAAATGAAATGGCCAAAACTTTTCTCCAAAAGTGTTCAACATTACAAATGATTTCTAAATTCTTTTCAAATTTTTTAGCACTGTTAGACTCGAACGCTTAGCACATAAAACTTTTCTCAATAAAGAAAGTATAAAAATACAAAAAACATGACGTCACACTATGGCGGCACAATGGCGGGCAGTGTTTTCGGCGCCATATAAAAGGCATAATTTTCAATCAACATTTTTATGGGTTTCTACTGTTTAAAATATTAAAATATTAGTTTTTTTGGTGAAAATGAATGATTAAGAAGCGTTTAGAATGAAGAAAAAAAGTAGGTCAAGTAGCATATTGCGTGAGACATAATGCAAGTCTGTCAATTCAATACAAATTGAGAAATGTATCTACATTCTACGCGTCGCGTTGTGGTCTGAATTGACCCTAGTTTTTACTATCGACACGGTATCGATACAAGCTGGGAGGCGATCAAGTCAGATTTGACATTAAACCGGTGATGGTGTCCACAAATCCGCTCACGAAACCCGAGCCGCGGACATGATGGACCGAACACGGTATAAATCCTCTGAATCACAGCGACACGAGACATTAACGAGGTGGGGTCTGGAGCTTCACACTAAATGCGGTGTGAGGAGTCACTTTTGGTGTAGGTGTTTCTGAAATTACTACATATTGCAAGTAGATAGTAAATATCGTAAGATTCTGTATGGGTCTTATTAAAAAAAATTTTTTTTTTCATGCTTAAAATGCTAATCTTTTGGCTGCCTATTAGATTTTTTCAAGTTTTAATACCTCGATCGTGGGAATCACAGACACAATAGATATTCAATTTTTATGCGGCACCCGAGTTCCGCTTGGGAGTTGATGGGTTAAGACAAACATGGAAAGCGTAAATTTTTATTTGAAGTAACAGGATTTAATAAATTCGGTTAGAAAGGACATTGTAAGTATGAATAGAGTAAATCTCGCTGTTTTGCAATAGAATAAGAACAACTGATAAGTGCTTGGTCCCATACTAGCCCGCGACTTGTACAAAGTAATCGCAGCGTGCCCCGTAGCAAGCATGACGCGCCACCATCCCGTCACGACGTTGTCAATAGTTTACACAGTGTTATCGGGATTGTGTCCGCACTCCGCCGCCCGCTGTCCCACAGGCCGCGGTCAGCGCCGGACACTCATCTTTTACAGGTTTACGACTTCACATCACAATATAAGTTTTGTTTACGCCCAAGCCCTTTCTCACGCGTCTACATTATAAATGTATTATAACAATATTTATTGAGTAGTATGCCTTTAATTTCAGTTTCCACCGATTCATTAAGTTATCCTGGGACTACTCTGTAGAGTGTATAGTGAGTTAGACATACAACAATAGGTATGTTTTTACATTAAATTTGGCACCTAAGGTAAGCGAAGGTTAAGAGCATAATCCCTATTGTCTTCTTGTCGACAAGCTACCCCCATCTCATCTCGCCCCACCATACCCTGCCTTCTTAATCAGATTCAAATCGGTTCTGCAGGATCCGATTTGAGTAAGCTCCAGCGAAATAGAATGCAAACATCTTCTCATTAATGCTCTAGCAGACGGTTTTGTCAATGTCGATTGACGTCTGGACGGTTGTATGGTAATAGTGTTAAGTGTATACGCAAAGCGATTAGCAGTGCAGCTGTGCGCGTTAGCAGGCGCCGCACGTGCTCGTCAAATTGTCAGCGCGCGCGTGGTGCGCATGCGCGATCAGCGCAGCACCGTAGAGGAGTTGCCTAGTTAAATCAACGCAATATAGTTGTATTATTATTCATTTAAACCAGGAATTATAGAAAAGATATTGGTTATATTCATGGTACTTATCTTTTTTTAAGCCTACCAAATTCATATTTATATCTCATTTACATATAACCCCTACAATACAAACGTTTTTGTCCAAGAAAAATTTTTTCGACTCCATTTCTTTTTTTGTTCGTAAGGCCCTTGTAACGCCCGCTAAGGTCGCGACTCTTTGTCTGTATTCGGGCGTAAAGTTCATACGCAAAACGCGAGGACGCCGCGCCGCGCCGAGACGACAAACAGGTTTCATCATCATCATAACCGCTCACAGTATTTCACCACCGCTGCGCCGTGTCGCCACTCGCCCAGTGCTCTTGTCGGGTTAGTCGTAATAAATGCTACACCTTTCTCGGGGTAGCTCTACAACAGGGGTTCGCAAACTTATTTTGTCTACTTTCAGTACTAATAATGTTTTAGCGCCCCCATTGTTTCAATTTAAAATGCATTCAGATGAAATAAATCACTCCCCAAGCCTCTACACGACGACCCCATTTTTTTCTGGTCCCCCTTTAGACCTTCAGCGCCCACGAGGGGGCGTTATCGCCCACTTTGGGAAAAGCTGCTCTACAAGTATGGACGTCTTTATAGAGTGTTTAATGTTTTATTTAATTTTATTTAACTGTTTAGTATTATCCGAAGCTACCCTCCGTCCGACCTGAATCCAGATATTAAAAGTCCGATTTAACGCGGCGAACGATGCAACTCCGTAGAAACCCGACACCAGTTACCACCGCCACCCTCACCAATTGTAGGAGTTAGTACGCGACAATATACACCGTACACATTATACATGTAGTAGAATTATTAACAAATATTATCTTGTAAGTTGTAAGTAGTTAAGTAGGCAAATATAAGGTTTGAGCATTAACACGCTAGATGGCGCTGCTCACACTGATTCGATAAGCAATCTAAACTTATAAAATAATTTTGAATACAATAATTATTCTATACGAAAATTTATTAGTTAGTTTCAATATTTCATGTCTATATAAATAAAAATTATAATATAAGCAGAATAGCTTACCTGGCTGTTAATATTTTCACTTTTTAAACTCATTAAATACATTTTTAACAATAATTTGAGTGGAACAAGTCCAAATACTAATATAAAACAAAATAATTGCGCATTCTTCCAATAATTATTATTAAACAAAAAGATCAACGGACAGAAAACATAATTAATCGATAAGAAAATCTAGAATCAATTGAAAAACATATTAAAATTTTTAAAATAAAAACCATATAAAACTTTACAATTAAATGTAATTTATTAAAAAAAAACAAGGTGCAACAACGCCATCTATTTAACACTTTACGAACGTACAGTGTTTTGTTGAAAATTTTAGATCAAAAACAAAATGCTACCTATTCGTTCTTTACTCCACGAAAACTACCTTCTGGCAAATATCTTGACCTTCGCTATAAAAAAAAAATTACTAATAAGTCCACCCTACAGCCCTACAGTCTACAGCCCTATGCCGTCCGTTGATCAAGGTGTATATAGAACAGGCAAGTGCAGATTACATCTATGACTCACCAGCTCGGCTACAATCTTCTTCTCCAGCCGCTGGCACTCGTTGGCCGCGGGCCGCACGAACGTGTGTGCGTCTTTGGGTTTCGGCTGAAAACGTTTGTTCATATTAGTGGTTGAATATTATGTTTATCTATGGATAAAATGAAAAATTCAGGAAACTCTAGAATTATTAAGCATTTAGTGATCTCATAATAGTTAAAAACCGAAAATACTGCTTGTCACAGCAGATTTTAACAAGAAAACTAGATTGGATCATTCTTTGGGAGATGCTCACATATTTTATTATTTTTATGGACAATGGACACATTAAAACAAAAATATGTTACAAAACATTCAGCAAATAGCAAAAAAAGAAATCAAAAAGTGTATGAAATTTGACATATCACACACATCCCATACATTTTAAATTGTAATGGACATTATCAAATATGTCAAGAAACTTTTCAGTCTTGACTCAATGCTGGTTCTAAAGTTACAGTTAAGAAGTTACCTTGGTAGATTTGGCTGGGGTAGTCCGCAGCACCCTATTGATGTCATTGATGGAGTGTATGGACACGTCCAGGGTGGAGGCTTCCAACTTCTCCTCTTTGGTTTTCTTGCTCGTTGCAGATTTGCTCTCTGGTTGCTGTAACCATAAAATATATTGTTGTTGAATTGCTGTTTTTACATACTTGATGGACTGATACTTTATAAGTGTACCTTGTTACCTTTTTATTTTTAAGACTGGGAAATTCCTTTTCAATAATAAATCATTTGTTTATAAAAATATGAAATGTAATAAAGATACTCACAAAAGTATGGTGAGTCAAGTCATCTTCCCAGTTGTTTATTTGGTCTGCGAGAGCTGCTAGTCGGCCGAATTTCTTCTTATTGTCAGTCTTAGGTTTGGTGGGCTCAGTCACAGGTTGTTGGGGCTCCAGGGCAAAGTCTTGCTCTGTCCGTTGAATAGGAGAAGACAGCGGTTTGTCTGAAATCAGTGGACATTGTTGTTAATAACACTAAATGGATACTATTGTAATTTTATTTTAATTGATGTCTGCTACATTTTGTTGTATCCACTGTTTAGTTTTGAAGTTTATGTAGTGTTTTAGAAACTTCATAAGCCTTATATAAACTTGGCATAGGACTCAACCAATATTAATTATTTGTTAACCAAACCAGTAGCCCTAACACGGCGACCAGTAGAAATGCGAAAGTATAGACAAACTGTGGAAATAAACTTAAGGTGCCGTTCCGATCTTTACCGCGGCTAATTGTGACCGACAAAAATTCAATTAAAATGTCACTTTATGACAGACTACAATTAGTATATGTCATAAAATAGGATATTATTTGAATTTTTAGGACTATAGTCTGTCATAAAGTGGCATTTTAACTGAATTTTTCGGAACGAAAAAAGATCGGAACGGCATTTTAAGTTTATCTCCACAGTTTGTGACTATAGTCTGTTATAAAGTGGCATTTTAATTGATTTTTTCGGAACGAAAAAAGATTGGAACGGCACCTTAAGTTTATCTCCACAGATTGTCAATACTTTCGCATTTCCACTGGTCGCCGTGCTAGGGCTACTGTTAGAAATAAATACCTGGATATTAATAATATATTTATTTATTTACATACCTGAATATAGGTTCGCCAGTTTGTCTAGCCTGGATCTGACATTGTGTCGGAGTCCAGCTTTATCAGCTTTTGTGTCAGCCATGTCAGTATTCTTGTCTACTGAAGTAGATGTGTCGTCTGAAAATTAAAAAACAAAATGTATTATTTTTTAAATTCTATGACACCATTAACACTATTTAGCTATAACAGTCCACACTATAAACAATATCTATATATATAAAAGAAAGTCGTGTTAGTTACACCACTTATAACTCAAGAACGGCAGAACAGATTTGGCTGAAAATTGGTGGAGAGAAACTTTGAGTCCCGGAAAAGAACATAGGATACATTTTGTCCCGGAAAAATGTACGGTTACTGCACAACATACTTTTATGATTTGAGCGTAAGCTATTCAATATATTTTGATGAAATTTGGTATGGAGATACTTTGAGACTTGGGAAAGGACAAGGGATACTTTTTGTCCCGGAAAATGTACGGTTCCCGCACAATAAACTTTTATGATTTTCGCCTAAACTATTCAATCTATTTTGATGAAATTTGGTATGGAGATACTTTGAGTCTCCGGAAAGGACAAGGGATACTTTTTGTTCCGGAAAATGTACGGTTCCCGCGCAATAAACTTTTATGATTTTCGCCTAAACTATTCAATCTATTTTGATTAAATTTGTTATGGAGATACTTTGAGTCTCGGGAAAGGACAAGGGAAACTATTTATCCTGGAAAATGTACGATTCCCGCACAATAAACTTTTATGATTTTTGCCTAAACTATTTAATCTATTTTGATGTTTGGCATAGAGATACTAATTTTAATCTACTTTTTTTCCTAATTATACCAATTCGAATTAAATAATCATCGTTAAGACAGGACAACGTCTGTCGGGTCAGCTAGTTTAAAATAAACAAGCACTTTAACTAAGAAACTTTACTATTTTACCTTTGTTTGATATTTATCTCAAATGGAATTTAAATATTTGGGTTTGAAGACTAAAAGCACAACTTCACACAAAAATATGAAGTACACAATATAATATACTAAGTGAATAAACATTTTAACAGCAGCCACAAAAAACAAGCACTTAGTTTCCTCTGTAGATACTAGTGGTGATCAAGAGAGTATAAACAACAAATGATAACAATTTGTAAATGATGTTTGATAACACTTGGTAATGAGTTGTGGGAATTATAAAGCTCAACTTAAAAGCATATTAGCGTCCCTATTCCCTTATCTACATTAAGGTTTTCTTATATATTTGAAGAATATTATGGCTATCCAATAAGAATGTTACGGCTGCCTTAGATATAAATAAAGATTTTCAATTTTATTAGTTTTGCTAAATCTTGAGAACAGTTGAACCGATTTGGCTAATTTTAGTCTCAAAATATTTGTGAAAGTCCAGGAAAGGTTTAAATTAGGAGGAAAGTGATACAAGTTCACCGGGTTATCTAGTTTTAAAAATATTCATAGATTAAGTAACTTACACTTGCATTAAACACCCAAACAGAATGTAGAATTGTTATTAATAAGACTTACATTTTGTATCAATCAAGTAGAAGGTTAAGAAATGATTCATTATAAAATCACTGCCTTATTTCCTTATAGCACACAATAATAATAGTATACTTATCCTCAACTAATGTTTACAATGCATGACAAATACACAATTAAAACCGGCCAACTGCATATCGGGCCACGCACAATATAGGGTTCCATAGTACGGCTATTTTTTGGTAATTTTTGTATGGTCAGTGAATGTATATTTATAATGTGTTTTACACTACTAACAACATCATCTCAGTTACGTTCAAAGGAATTTGAATGAAAATTTCCTTTATACTTCTCCGAATACATTTTTCTTAGTTGATCAACTATTACTCAATAACTTATGAAGTCTCCTTAGCCGCAATAGTTTCCCTTTTAAATTCAGCATATTTCCTACTCCTGTGATTTTTTTCACATTTCCAGAAGCAACTGTTTAGCTGGTAGAATGGGGGGGACGACAATGACACTGGACTCTAATGATTTTTTCCACTTTAAAACTTCATATTTCACAAATGGATCCCTAAATTGGAAAATGATGTAAGAATACTCGTAATATTTTAAAAAAAAACCTATCCAACGACACCCCACATGGTGGTGACGCGAAAAAAAAATCATCCCGGCTTGTATACTATAAAATTAAGATTTTTTATACCATTTTGTCGGCATTATTAACACCTCCATCGTGGGTATCGCAGACACAATAGATTTTCAATTGTTCTGCGCTTGGGGATTGATGGGTTAATATACTGTGCATTCATGCCAAATTACAGCTTTGCAGGCCCTATAGTCTCTGAGCAAAACTGCGGAAAGACAGACGGACAGACAGACCAAAACTATAAGGGTTCCTTGTTGACTATGGAACCCTAATAAGTAGCTGCTTGTATCAAACATCCTGTCTTAAAAGGTTTTACTCAAATGTATTTTTAAATTAATGAATAGACTCGTTGAAATTATATTTATATCATTAGTGAACTTTACAAACAGTTTGAATTATTTCCTTTGTAACAAGAATTTTGTGGTTCACAAGTAAGAAGCAGGGCAATATAGTTCAACTTAATTGTGTATTATTTACATGCTATGTTTACATCTTGATATGAGTTTCTTAACAAAGCTTTCGTTCCATGTGAACTGGCGAAGAACCAGAATAGCCCAGGCCCACATCGGTACTACTGAGCTTTAAAAACTCTATTTCTCGTAGGCCAAACCCCCTCGGCCCATTAGAATAGACTTAGATATTATGCTTGTAATGGTTCACAGCACAGAGGATAACAGACGCATACCTTCAATCTCCTTGATGATGACATTGCTGTGTGGGTCAGTCTGCGCGGGATTGTAGAGCACGGCGATGGGCGCGTCGCGCTCCTCCACCTGCACCTCGATCTGGATGTCGTTGCGGTGCGAGATGTTGATCTCCACCGACACGTCGGAGTTGCGCCGCGCCCCGCTCGCGCGCCGCGGGCTCCGGAACTCCCGCTTCGTCACCACCACGTCGCTACGCGGACTCTTCGGGCTGGACTTATCGCCCTTTATGATCTCCTTTGTCACTTTAGTATCGTGCGAGCTCTTGAGCGGCGATTTGACGGGCGACTGAGTTTTGTTTACGGCGTTTTCTGTTAACGGCTTCCGTTTGGGAACCACTTGTCCGGAGTTCGCCAGCTTCTGATCTATCTTCTCCTGTCGGGCCCGCGCTCTTTCCAACATACGCTGGAAGATATTATGAGTGTAATTTACATTTACTTTCTTAAAACTATGTATTTGAAACCTCGAACATAAGAAATAATTTGAAGCAAGCCTACCTGAGTGAAGGGATCCATTTTATCAAACGTAGTACACAATATTCGAGACAAACTATACACTATGCACCATAACGTTCACTGTTTTAATATTTTTACACGTATAAAGCTACAATAAATGTAATTTTCAATGAAATTATTCTATTTCACGAAGTTTTGATACGCGTTAAAGTTTGACATTTATCAACAAAACGAAATTTTTGAATTTGTAATTTAGTTCCTCTGCTATCGTGTAGAGGGCGCTTTACGTTAAAAAAAAAAAAGTGGCAGAGGCTTACGATGTTATTCCTATTATAAAAATAAAATTAAATAAAAGTGGGATGTTACTTGTTAGTTTATTAATTTATTTAATAAGTAACTATAAAAATAGCGTTTGGAATGTATTACAAGTTACAAATATTTAAAATTATAAATAGTTCTCTATAAATTGTCCCTGCAGGTATACGTCTTAGCTTCTATAGGTCCAGCTGCAGCCTGCAGGTGAGCTAGAGCCTTATTAGATAATATGAGCCGGATCACGGATGCAGACCGTTACTTATTATATTTTATTTTTACCGACTGCTTATTATATTTTTAAGTTCTAGTCCAGTAATTAACTTCACAACGATTCAACGGTACCGTAAAGCAACTTCTTTCGTATCTTTGGTCGAGGGGGTAACTTTGCAGATAAATCTTTTACTTACTTTATTTACTATCCTTATTAACATTAACCCGGCGTCAGCCTGGTAGAAAATAGGAACAACAACTGCATGGTGGGTCATCATTACCCAGATTCTAAACCGTTGTTAATTTTTACCATTTCAACGACATTCAAAGCAAATTTATCTTAAACTTAAAGAATAGTTCTTTTATAAGTATCTAGTTTATAATATTTTGACAGGACAAACTAAAAATGAGAAATATAATGATAGTTTTTTCCTATTTAAAAAGACAGTGTAAAATTTACAACTAAAACAAACGTGCGTGTCGGGCCACGCGCAATATAGGGTTCCGTTATAGTACCGCTAGTTTTTGATAATTTTTGTATAGTTAATGAATGCACATTTATAACGTGTTTTACACTACTAACAACATCATCTCAGTTACGTTCAAAGGAATTTGAGCGAAAATTTCCTTTATATTTCTCCGAATACAATTTTTTTAGTTGATTGACTATTACTCAATAACTTACGAAGTCTTCTTAGCCATGATAGTTTTCCTTTTAAATTCAGCATATTTTGCTACCCCCATGAATTTTTCCACATTTCCAGAAGTTTAGCTGGTAAATCGTTAGAGTCCAGTGGCGCCCCCTCCGCCACTGGACTCTAACGATTTTTTCCACTTTAAAACTTTATATTTCACAAATGGCTCCCTTAATCGGAAAATGGTCTTTGAATACTCATAATATTTTTTAAAAAAACCTATCCAACGACACCCCACACGGTGGGGTGGACGAGGAAAAAATAAATCACTCCCCCTTGATGGGAGGATTGGGAGGTACCATAAAAAAAATATTTAAGATTTTATTTATGTACCATTTTGTCGACGTCATTAAAATGTACATTCATGCCGAATTACAGCTTTGTAGGCCTTATAGTCTCTGAGAAAAACCGCGGACAGACAGACGGACAGACAGACGGATAAACAGACGGACAGACAGACAGACGGACGGACAGACCAAAACTATAAGGGTTCCTTGTTGACTACGGAACCCTAAAAATTAACATCTCGAAGTTGCATCTCTAACTGCAGCTAGTGAGAGGCGAAGCAATGTTACATTTTTTTTTTTAAATACACGCATTTAAGTAAAAACATCACAGGTCATTATGACCCAACCTGGCAGTCGCCGGGTTAATACAGGCTCCTATATGTTAAAGTTGTTTACTCTACATTATATCTATTAGACTATTGACTATTTACGTATGCAGTACACATAATTAACATAGCGGGGGCTGGAAGCTGTGACATCTCGGAGCTCAGTCGAAACCAGTTCGGCAGTCGCACTGGAGGCGCGATAGTATATCAACGTACATCCAGATATCAACTTTACACAACAATGAGTGAGTATTTACTTTTCGCATTTACTCTGTTTTCAGTCATTAGTTGATTATAAGAAACCTAATTACAATCTAATTATAAATAAAGTAGCTGTAAGGTTTACGAGGAAATGACAAACCGTAGCCAACTACGGTTTGTCATAATTCTAACGATTTCCATGCTCTACCAAGTAGAGGTAGAGTCTACCTAACTATTAATTTGATTAATGCATATAAAATTACATGTAGGTAGTATAAACATGATATGTGCCTACTCATTTGCTTGGATTAAATAAGATAATATTATACTTCAGGACTTTGAGGAATGAGGAGTTACACCCGGTAAAATCCAGAAATGATCATTGTCCTGGCGTGAGTTCAGTCCAGTTCTAATTTTTTTAACCCCCATCTAATGTAAGAGGTGTTATAAGCTTTGAATATTTGTCTGTCTATGTTATCGTTGCTCCTAAATTAATAAATTAATCTTTTTTCAAAAGCTGAATTGATACGGTCTTTTTAGCTACAAGTTACAACCCAGTCTAATCCTGGCCTCTCTAATTCAAAATGATAGGTACTCTTAGATGTACTTTGAGACATGATCTTCACAACGACACAGGGTTATGGATAGTCACAATTGGTTCCTAAAATTCATTGTTAAAAAAGTTAATGGGATGTAGTAGGTATACAGCTGTATAACCGTCGAGTACCCTATGGTAGAGCACTCTATAGGTATCCCACTAAGCATAATACTTACAGTAACACAATAAAACATACTATCGTTTACCCAATACTTAATAAGGCTTTTGTTTTAACCAAAACGGCTCACTATTATTGACCACTAGTTTTTCGATAGCAACTCATGGTAGAGGTAATGACGCCCGCAACTCCGTTAAGCCGAAGCCCGAAAGCGGCCGCGTTATCGCGCGGGATTATAATTCCGCAACAAAAACTATCCAACGTCCCCGGGACTCAACATATTAATTCCAATATGCATACCTTTCATCAATATCGGTTTAGCGGTTAAAGCGTGAAGAGGTAACAGTCAGACAGACACATTTATTGCATTTATGTTAGTATGGATTAATGATCAGCAGGTGAGACAACGGAGGACTTATTTCAATCGATGTCAACACAGACTCGACTCTTCGACTTCTAATTTTGCATTCGCATTTCGAAACGGTTCGCCTGACCGAGGCTGTAGCCTGTAAGGCTGTGTTTATTATATTGATGTAATACACAAGTCACAACACAATAATATAAATTGCCAAATTATGAATATTGGAGACCTATACCTGTTATACTATGTCACAGAATATAATATATTAGTAGTACCACTATGTCCTATATATTGAAGCCAGCTTTATCAAAATATTTGATTCGCCTGGTCGTATAGACATAAAGAAATAATATCAGGTACTATATTTATTATTTACTACCTAGATACTTCTAAGGTAGGTACTAGGTACCCAATATAGGTCTTCCAATTTTTCTCTTTTGTTTACATAATAATTTATTAGTATACCACAATTTGTTTGTGGTGCGGGAACCGTACATTTTTCAATACCAAATTTTATCAAAATCGGAAACTTGAAGATATAACAGACAGACAGATTTTCGCATTTATAACATACTTAATATGGATTAAGATGTTAGCACGATTTTAGGCTGAAACCAAAAATACTGTCGCGGCGTCACAATAGGTGTTAAGTATTGTTATTTTTTTCTCACTATTTAATAAATATTGCTTTTGGCCTCAATCACGCCTAGGGAATGCAATCTCGTTCTCGCGAGATCTCGGCCTTTTTTAGCGAGATTGATCTCGGACGAAAAAAAGGCGAGATCTCGCGAGTTTGACGAGATTGAACTTGAGCATAAAACGTCTTATTCGAAGCGCGGACTGACACGGACGGAGTTGCGATCACGGAGTAAAAACAAAGAGCTGGCCTAAGCAACTGTGCACTGTGATTTTCAAGTAGGTCCTGAATTTTGACTTCTCGTTGTTTTGTTAGTTATAAAAGAACAGTTTTATTACTAAAAGATTTGTGATTGATAATGTGCGCTTTTATAATTCTGGGCGTCACGTTATCGTGGACACCGGCTTTCACGATAAAACGTTTGGTACGTTAAATGCCCTTTTTGTTTTGTGCGGTTCAGAAGTGTAGACGTCATGATGTCCTCTAACGTGTACGTTAAAAAGTTATCGTAGACGGAAATTTAAAAGCGTCTTCATATATTTCCATACATTTTACTTCCCTATGTTATCGTTTTACCGCGGACGTCCACGATGTTACCGCCACGTCCAAAATTATAAAAGCGCACATTAGAAGAGAAGACTGGTTGTTTCTTTCATTTGTTATTTGATAGTAGATACGTATGTTAAAGTTTACTACTTAAAAATTATAGACAGATACGTTAAACAATGTTTGATGCATAAAATTCAATTGAAAATATTCGTGAAAATGAATATTAATCTTATAATACTTATAATATTCATTACTTTTTTTCGTAATTTAATCAAATATTGTGATTATTTGCAAAAAAACCCACCAAACTGCTAATCTCGCGAGATCTCGAAATTGGCGAGATCTCGCGGTATTGTATTCATAAACTCGCGGGATCTCGTTTGAGACCCAATCTCGCGAGATTTGCATTCCCTAATCACGCCGCGCCGTTTCTGTACACACGTAGGTACTCAGTTTGCACTCAGTCTAGTGCAAGTAGGTATTATCACAAATTACCTGTGGTAATGTACCACTTAACCAATTCTGACATTGTAAATTGGTTAAACGTACGAGATACACTTTGACCTTAACAAATAACAATAGGTATAAGTTATAACTGTCAGTCAGTCAGTGCCTTTAGTTAACCTACCTTGAATTTCTTTACTTTTTGATTCCATAACGCACCATTAACACATATTACTAAATAAGTAGTTACTACCAGTAATCTTTTATTTTTTCATACTCCATAACACCGGGTCCGGGGGGTGTGCCGAAAGTTTTGGTTGCGGTTTTGCCTTCTAAACCCATTCCTACCTAATGCCGTTTTAGAGCTGGTGATCCTAAGACCTTTATATTATGGACATATTCTACTAGGCAGCGGCAACCGTACCCACAACCTACAGCTTGATCGTTTCGTTGACTACACTAGCAATAACCAAAGTGCATATTTAAACCTTGAGTTGCGACTTGCGAGACTTGTATAATATAGCATTAGCATCGTACTGCAATTTGTTGGAAAGTTTTCCTTGTAGGTGTTCGGTTCTTCCCTTGCTCCCCGTGCTAGTGTGTAGAGTATGCAGAATGTACAAAGGTCAAGAATAATTGTCACTGTACCATTTACCAACCGCAACCGTAGTAGGTACAAATTAGTGTCCGACCTAAACTGATTTTTCAGCCGAAACCGAAACCGAAACCGAACTTTCGGCCTTACTCTTAGTTTCGGCCGAAACCGAAACCGAAACCGAAACTTGATAAAACATTTAAAACGACGATTATTTACTGAAATTTACTGTTCTATAACATTTGTTAACACATAACAAAAAGTGCTAAATTGGAATTTTTTGCTTTATGTGACATTTCTTAAAATAAATATTATTAATCTTAGACTCGAATAATATATTCCTTAGAAACTTTTCAGTATCATATTCCGTTTTTTTTATCCGATTCCAAGTTTTTAATATATTAAAACGAATGATTTCCCTAAAAGACATGAGCATAATTTATTTCAAGGCATTTACTACTGAAAACACAATCAATTGCAGTCATATCCTTTGTGTGGGAAACACGGACATGCAGTCTCACAGACCGCGGTCGAAGTTCAAAACAAAATTACTAAGTAAACTTGCAGTTGGTGTCACAATTTTTTGGTTCAGAAGAGTCTTTTTCCCACTTTTTTGCCACTAAAGCTGCGCGTCCACTGGATCGGAATCGGAGCGTACGGAGCGGACGGATTTGTTGCTTTGTATTGATTTCTATGGTACTGCGTGCACTGGATCGGCATTTCTGCGCCTGATACCGGTATTTACGCTGATGACGTCATCCGCAGTGAACGCTTCAATCAAATTCCGAACGTTTCAAGTTCTAACGTAAACAGGCGATGACAATTGCCTTACAAAAACTGTCCGCTCCGTATGCTCCAATTCCGATCCAGTGGACGCGTAGCTTAAATCTAAGATAACACTAGTCAACACGATTTTTTTGCCTGAGTTCTATGTACCCAATTTGGATGTTTGATTAATTAAGTGGTTTCTATGTACTTTCTACCACTTAATTAATTAGACAAACAATGATTTTAACTCATAAAGTTTGCTTTTATAGAAACTTTGAAGAAAACCAGAATTTTCTTCTTTCAGTTATGTATCAAAAGAATAAAATATAATATTATTTATTTCATTTATATAATTACTAACATTCACTAAAAAAGAATTAGAAGAAAAAATATACCTGTATAAATTAGGTTTAAAATTTGATATTTTTTGTATTTAAGTGAGCATACTCCAAACATAGCTTGTAGCATGCCTCTTTAATAAGTACGTGAGATATGTGGCACCCATATTTCTTCTGGTTTTTAATTCTTCGATCACGGATTCTTGGAAATCTATTGTTCTCGCGGCCGTATGTGGCCGCTTGGGATATCTCCCCAAACCCCTTTATCTTGGTCACGACGAGCGTTAGTCTCTAAGAATTTTGAAAAAATCTTACATTTTTATTTATCTTCGCCTTGACTATATAAGCTAACTTTCTTTTTTTAGGGTTCCGTACCTCAAAAGGAAAAAACGGAACCCTTATAGGATCACTTTGTGGTCCGTCTGTCCGTCCGTCCGTCTGTCAAGACCCTTTTTCTCAGGAACGCGTGGAGGTATGAAGCTGAAATTTATAACAATTACTCAGGTCTACTGTCCCTTGAAGCTGTGAAAAAATCAAACTTCTAAGCCAACGCAATCAAAAGATACAGCCGTTTATGCCGCAAATTTTCGACACTTGCAAGGGAATCAAAACCTACAGGGTGCTTCCCGTGAACTCAGAATCTTGAAATTTGGTACGAAGCAACGTCTTATAGCATAGATAAAGGAAAAATTACGAAAACCATAAATTTTTAGTTACATCACATAATATATTTTTTTTTAATAATTTTAAACTTACTACCCATTTCCTCATAAACGCGTAGAGGTATTAAATTGAAATTCATACCAAATACTCAGGTCTATAATACCTTTAAGCTGTAACAAAATCAAACTTTGTAAACCTTGCAGGTTTGTACGGAACCCTCGGTGCGCGAGTCCGACTCGCACTTGGCCGGTTTTTTTTATTTATGTTTCTGGTTAATTTTCAATGCAAATAATCGGACAATAGTCATTAAGTAACTGGCACAAGAAAAAAAAAATTTTTGTCGACTTGTGTAATGAGGGCCGCAAGTGTGAAGCTTACGGGGAAGTGGGGTAGATATGATTCTAGCAGGATAGGAACGGTCTGTGAGAGTGCGCGTCTATAGTTAAATGTTAATTATTTTAAATATAAATAAAACGCGTGGTAAAAGGAAAAGAATGAGGCGAGATGATTGACTAGAAAAATCTCGCAAGCTATATCTCTTCTTCTTCTTTGTATTATGGCGGCCTCAGTGAGTTACCAATGTCAGAGTGATTTTGTGTCGACTTTGCTGAGATATTGCAAGTCTGGTGAAGAAACAAAGCTATATTTCTTAAACAAACTTATCTACTATTACAGGATAACCTCATAGTGAAACAACATTATTAAGTAAATAAACTTCACACACAATATAATCAATTTATCATAGCATTTACTTAATCGTTTGTTTGGGAAACATTGTTAAAATATGAACATAGCACGTAATTCACCAACAGATACCTACATAATAATATATTAAATAAACGTTTAGAAATAAAATTCAACAATACACCTCTGATGTTCGATAAGAATAAGTTTGGACAATTTGATGAAAATAAAACGCAAGTACTAATAAAAACAATATAAATACTTAGTAATTTGGCACTAATTTGCAAAACATAGCCTCAAAACACGATTAAATGGACGGTGGCGAAATGAGCCAGGGCCTCGCCGGCGAGCAAGCATGAGTTAACTGCGAAGTTTACCGAACGACGCACGAAAATTCACGAAAACTAGAGTTTCGGCGGGGCCGAAAGTTTCGGCTATATTTTGGCCGAAACCGAAACTAAGGCCGAAACTAGATTTTTTGGCCGAAACTGGCCGAAACCGAAACCGAAAGTTCGGTCGGTCACTAGTACAAATGTATAATAGTGTTACTATCACAGGCAACTTTGCCATTTGTTATCACTCAATGTGTTGCAAAACATCGTCAAATCTAGCACACAAACATTCAACATACAAATATAATAAAAGTATATTTAAATACTGCGCAACACTGTCAGTTTCTTAATTGGTTTTCTCTCCTTCCACTTAACAACGCTATTGACATAATATTATTATTATTGTCCTAAAAATATTCCTTTAGGTGATAGGTATTTGCCTAATCCGTCCATCCTAAACCGATAATAATAGCACTAAGCATTTAGTACTCGGTAGGCACCTTTGTAGGATGCCCTAGAAATAATTACATACTACATAGTATCGCCTGTTACCTATAAAAACTGTGACATAATATTTCAGATTTCCTGACAATCCTGCTATCGGTCGTCGCGGTGGTGCTCATCGCCGGCCAGACGGACGCCGGTAAGTCTTCGGCACTATCTCATGTCAGCGTTAACTGACTAATAAGCGGCAAGCTCCAGGTGCTCTACCTAAGTAGGCACACTCCTTCGGCGAAAAGTTTGTCAGTTATCACGAGAGTCTTAAGACAAAGAACTGGGTTTGACTGTATACCATTTCTGTCCTAGCAACTTAACTTACTCTATTTTGCGCCAACTGGATGTAAAATCTCTGTCAACCGATAGCTCCCACGGTATTCCTCTACGGCAGACCAATTAGCGTTACTACCTCATCTGCCAACCACGATAGAAGCGAGCACATAACCTCGCTCTGTTCGCGATACCCCTTTGGGTTCTTCACGCATAATGGCCCAAAGTAACTCTTGTACCACCTCCTTACCTATAATGGCTACTATCCCCGCAGCCGGTGCGGGCTGCCCGCTGCCGTCGAAGGTGTACGGGTGCTCGCCGAAGTGCCTGCAGAACTACGACTGCAGCAACGGCAAGGTGTGCTGCGCCAACGCCTGCAACGCCAAGTCCTGCATCGACGTACACGGACTCTCCGGCGCCGGCGGACAGGACAAGTACTCGCAGTGTGAGTTTACACTTAAATTGTCTAGAATATAGCCCTAAAGTATAGTCAAAATCGTGAGATAAGATCGTGAGCACATTTATTATCAATCACGCAAATTGCTGTTGTTTCCTTGTTAAAGTTCATAGCAAAGACACAGCTTAGGTTTTTACAAGCCTAACTGCCGTATTTTGATACGGATTCGTAAACTCATAGTCGATTCTACATTGGCCAATTATTATCGCTTAGTGTGTTTTTGTATCCGAGCCAAAAGGGAATAAAATTGTGAATGGGTTTGCATCGGATGAAGGATCAGCTAGAACTAGCTATACCAATGTAAGTGGCAGAAGCGTATAGCGTGCCTCGGTGGGGCCCCGTATTTTAAAAAACTTTGGAGGCCCTTAGAAAAGTAAAAACATCTCACAAAACTCGCAAATGGTGTTGCAGCCAACTTTTGATTTCACGCTTTATGCGCTTAAGCAAAGGAATTGCTTTTTTAAACTTTGTCATTTGTGAACTTGAAAATTTGATATTAGGAAACCGCCCACATGGCGGTAGCTTACCCTGGTAAGTAGTCAATAACTTTGACTGCGCGTTATGTTGCAGCCGGCGGCGCGGGCACGTACTGCAACAACGTGAAGTGCAACAGCTTCGAGGTGTGCAAGCTCGACCCCGCCACCAAGAGGATGAAGTGCATGCGCGCTTGAGATAGTTCTATTGTCACACAACTACACCTACTATTTATACATCTTATCACGTAATACATTATCTGTTTTGTATAAATGGTGTTTCTTATTTTATCGAAAAGAAAATTAATGCACCGTGTTAAGACTTTTTCTATTGTACTTTTATTATCAGATTGAAATAATATTGAACAAATCACAAAATATTGCAAAACACAAAATGCGATAATACAAAAATAATTCCCACGAATTAAAGCAAATTGTATTTATGAAAAGAAAACGATCAAAAGAAAAGTTTTGCGACGAGAAAAGACTGCGAAGTGTCAATTCGTAGCGCTCCGCTACGGGCGCGGCGCCGCCGTCCGCCCGCTGCGGCCCGCTACGGAGCTGCTACGAAACTGAAAACTTTAAAGCGTGAAATACTCTCCACAATACACGTTCCTTCATTATCGTCAAATGTCAATACTTCTGAATACACATTTTTGTGCACGTATACGTACTAAGTAAGTTGAAAGTCTACAATCTATAGAGTAATATGTTTTTTCGAATTATCGCACTTTCAGAATCAAAGTAACTACTCAAATCTTCAGCGTTATCAAACAAGTTGTAATAAAATGTTGCTAATCAACATTCATAGTAGTGCCGAAATAAACAGTAGAGCAGGAACGGTGGTGTGTAGTCACTAGTGTGTAGTCGATACCTGCCCAGTAACCGCCGAACCGCCGCCCGGAGTGCCGGCGCCGCCCGCCCATAGCCCGACGCCCGCCCGCCTAAAAGTTTAAAAGTAACAGTCGCGAAGTGTGTTAAAGAATTAAGAAGTAAAATTAAAAAACCAGTAGCCGGTACACAAATGTTAAAAAAACGATTTCTTTAAGACATTTAAAAGTTACAGGATGAAAAAAAATATTTTCCAAAAATAAAGCTTTGTGACTAAAATCACTCATGCGCTTTATATTTTAGGACAGTTTAGGATTTCTTTCTTCTTTGTCTTCTTATTTTTATATTTTATTTTTAATAAAAACTTTATAATGATTTAACAATATCTATAAACCTTACTTTAGCAGTAGCGTAGTTCGTAGAAATTAGAGCCTAGTATTTTTGTATTTATCTCTCAATAATCTCTGCCTACATATTTAAATGGTTTATTAGACTAGTACTTTTTAACACTATACATATTTTGTTTTGACGCCCCACTCAGATATATTCAATGATTACTTATTAATTTCATGATAAACCTTAACATGAAATGTATGAAATTGTAAACTCTTCATTAATTTAAAATTAGGTAGTAATAAAATTAGCTGAGTTCGACCGTAAATGTCGTTTTCGTATGATTTTGTGAATATTAAAGATTGTACTTGACGCAACAACGGGATTGGCCATAGAATGTAGATCCTTTACCTGACCTATTCCGCTTGCCTTTCTCTTGAGTGAATAATGATGCATGACGGACGGTATAAATATAGTCAGTACTCAAGATGCATCTCAGTCTCGAGACACGGTTCAGGCTCTGCGATTGGTTGGCTGTCAAAATTTGGACCAATCATATAGCCGAACCGCGTCTTGAGACCGAGATGCATCTTGAGTACTGACTATTTATACCGTCCTAAAAATAAGCTGATAGTGATGTGTCATGTGACACTGTTGTCGGGTCCTCTCAATATTTGCAGCAGACGGTATGCAGGCAGCAGGGTCAATCGATATGTTCCTTGTTCAATAATTCCCGCGATAGATACCCGCGCCCTGAACTCTACACTTTGATAATTTGCATCTAGTTTATGTAAATAGCTATCAACTAGGCCGAGCACTTAGATCTTAGACTATTGTTTTTTATATTCGTATCTAAGTCGTAAATCCTATTACCTATACCGATTATATTGGAGCCTAAATTTATACAGATAGGAAATAGATTGTTAGTTTTAAGGCTATGCCTTTGTAGTAAAATTTTAAACATCTCGTAACGGTATCGGTCAAAGTCAAGTAGATAAATATTTTACAATTTCATTTGTTTTGTTGTATATTTTCTTTTGCGTATTTTAAATGCCATATTAAAATACGGCCCCGTGCTACCACGCTTATTATTTAGCATGCGGCTGGCTGTGGCTACTGGCTAAGCACACACGATGCAATAATGAGTTTTAAATTATCACCGTAATAGCTCGACAAGCTGAACTAACAGCTGACACTAACGACCTGCACTGTGACTACCACCATACCTACTAACTCATCAGTTATTTAGGATAGCATAGTAATTAGTAATGCATTCGATAGAGCATATGCTTTCGTAGGTACATATATTATAGAGCACTACTATAGATGACGCCCGCAACTCCGTCGCGTTGCGCCAATATTCGTTTAACGTGCGGGAACCGTACATTTTTTCGGGATTTATGTCTATTTCCGAGACTCAAAGTACCTCCATACCAAATTTCAGCAAAATCGGTTTATTGGTTTGGGCGTAAAGAGTATACTTTCGCATTTATAATATTAGGCTGAATAGGCTATAAGGTTTTGTAAGTTTGGGTGAACTTGATAATTTAAAAAAAGGATGTTTGTGGGATAAAAACTATATATTTTGTGAAATTCTAAGTTTCATCAAAATCCATAATATACAGCATTTAGTTTTCAACAAGGGTAAAGCTAAGAATGCTATCCATAGAATGTGGTATCGTCTTTAATAAAAATAGTATTTTAATGATGCGATGTTTATCAGTAGACATGTTATGGTGTTGAAGCTTGTTATGTGTTAGTTATAATCCACGACTCTATTATTGTGAGTGAAGTATCATTATCGTGTCGATGACGATTGACTGCCGCACTCAGAGACTAACATTATAGGTCTACCAGAATCTGATGGCAAAAAGTGAGAAAATAAATTGACTCTAGCATGCTATACCGGGGTAATTGGAATAAAACATTTTGATCCTTTTTTTTCTTATAGCGGCTGATTCTGTGTGTGAAACATGCAAATATAAAAATTTATCCAATGATCAAGGATATTTTTTGAAAATCTGCTGTCAAAAATTGCCATCAGATTCTGGTACACCTATAATTACTTTACTGTAATTAAATGAAGATTTTGACATAAGCTCCATACATTATCTGACAAACTCTTCATTAAATTGAAGTTTAATCGTCATTAAATGTCTCTGAGTAGATACGGCCGAAAGAAGCAAGTATTTACAAAAACAACAATAACAAACAATAATCGGCCAAGTGCGAGTTGGACTCGCGCACGAAGGGTTCCGTACCGTTATAGAGCGAAAAATAGTGTTTTTTGTATGGGAGCCCCCCTGAATTATTTATTTTATTTTAATTTTATTATTAAATATTAAAGTACAAATATAATTAAGGATTTTGTGAATATTTCAAGTGCCTAACTGTTGCCAATTGCCATTATGGATTACGAGCAAAAAAGCCAAAAAAAAATCACGTTTATTGTACCGGAGCCCCCCTTAAATATTAATTTTGTTTTTAGTATTTGTTGTTATAGCGGCAACAGATATACACAATCTGTGAAAATTTCAGAAGTCTAGCTATAGCGGTTCTTGAGATACAGCCTGGAGACAGACAGACAGACGGACGGACAGACAGACAGACGGACAGACATCGAAGTCTCAGTAATAGGGTCCCGTTTTTACCCTTTGGGTACGGAACCCTAAAAAGTGTAGGTGGATTCATAAAATACAAAGACTCAAAAGAAAGTTCTTAAAATAGTATTGACTCAATTAAAGTTCCTATTCTAAGAGCCTTCTATGATATCCTTTCAACCTTTAGTAAAACAAAACAAATACAATGTCTAGCAATTTAAATATATTGTAACTGGTCATTTTAGCGCGTACCTACATAGTACCTAATTTTAAAACAACATAATACCTACCATCTACATACCTAGCAAAGTTGAGGACAGTGGACGTCAGTGACTCGACAATATAGTGACTAACTAGTGTAGAGTCAACGACATGACCGAGGGAGTGTCGGAGCGGAGCAGCGTGTGGGAGAGGCTGAGCTGCTGGCGGCTGGCCCGATTGTGCCGAGCACGGGCGCGCCGGAAGGTGGCCCCCGACCCGCCGGCCGAAAAAACTGCTAGGTAACTTCTCATATGCCAACTGCCCATCTCGTGTTCAATGTAGAGAATTACTACTTAAAATTCGTGAAAGATTGATCATTCATTCCCGTGCAAAATCCATATGGTCTATTTTTTGTCCACAGATAAGCTTACGTAGCTACATACTATTAAAACTAACACTGTAATTATATGCTAATTCATCTATCCATACTAATATACTTTTATATTATAAAATGCGAAAGTGTGTCTGTTTGTCTGTTACCTCTTCACGCCCAAACCTCTGAACCGATTTTGCTGAAATGTGGTATGGAGATACTTTCAGTCCCGGGAAATGACATAGGATACTTTTTATCCCGGAAAAATGTACGGTTCCGAATTTTGGCACAACGGAGTTGCGGCCGTCATCTGGTTATAATACCTATATGCTAGTATGGACATTTTCCATTATTGTATATCACAAATGGAATTTTTCACGACAATCAACCGCGTTATTTTCAGGTTCCAATCAGTGTAATTACAGGGGAAATTGTGAGTGGACATTGGGTCATTATAATAAATCGCGACAATCACGGCGAGGGCGCGGAGCCCCGCGCATCGCCCCCGGTGGGGCAGGGGGAGGTGGGGGGAGGTGGGAGGACACAGTACACACGCAACGCGTGACATTTACCGCGTCGCGCGTACGACTCGGGGTAAACATACTGCAGGGGTCAACTCATTGAAAGAGTTAATGGAAAAATACCTGAACCTTGGACCTATAAAATAATCACCAGCCTTTCCCCGAAACATAACTCGAGCTTAGAAAGTAATAATATACAGTAGAAAACGGTTACTTCGATAAAAAAATATATAAATATATATATAAATAAAAATATAAATAGGGAGGATAAAAATATTAAGTTTTTTTTTATTCTTCTTTCTGTTCTAGTTGTATAGAACCATCAAAGATCAGCTAAGGTATCATACTGCCTGACGGGTGACGGCTACTGCCTACTGATCAGGAACGATACCTACCGCCGTATCTGTATAAATTATATAGGGGCCCCCAACGTGCAATATAAAAAAACTACTAAACATTTTTATACAGGGTAGCTACACTACCCTTTAGCTACTGTTGTAACTCTTTTTCCCCCTGTGTTAGGCGGCGCGGGCGACGGCGCCAGGCCGGTCCACCGTCAGCTCAGTACAGCGCACTGGGCGAGAAGCTGCGTCTGGCGGCGCCGGCGGCGCTGCAGTGCGCGCTGTTCTGCGGCGGGGCTCGCTGCCCCTACGAGCGCCCGCATCCCAGCGCCGCCGCCCTCCAGGGGCTCTACTCCGACTGGTAGGAAACAGCCAGGCAATGTTTTAAGTTCACTATTCCACTTCGAGTACCACTTTTACGACTGCATCAAACTCAGAGAATGATTGTCTTCTCATACACGTCCTCGCCCTAAAACTCTTCGCGACGTAGACAATCTCCTGCAGAAATTTTGCAAGTGGATGCAATAAAATTTTAAGTTCTAAAATTTTTTATATCTTGTGTCACAGGCCTTCAGAGTGTATTTTAAAAATCGTGCTAAAAGAAGAACAAAACACAAATGTGAACAAAACACAAACTAGTCGAAAAACTTGTAAAGCTGCCGTAGAGCAGACAGGTAGAGCACATTTAACTTTATTCACTCCTCCTGTCCGGCTATTTACTTGCAACATTAGAACGTTAACTTGCTAGCATTTTGTGGCACTAACTCGTAACAGTAGCCAATTAAGCGGTTTAAAATATTTGTGTAGGCTTCACATCAGGAGTTTCGTGCGACGGCGGTGTTTACGGCGCGGTGCCGACCCACTTATAATTTTATATGGGTCAAATAATAATTTTCGTGTCGTAAAAATATAGCAATGATTTGCGTGACTGTACTCCGGCCGCTTAATAAATTACAATATTTTAATAGCATGCAATTTACAGTGCCACGTACAAATGTTTTTCTGTGTACATTACTGTCGTGTCGTATAAAGTTGTAGGTCAATTTGTGATTAATGAATGCGGTAATAAAAACATCCGCAATAAGCAAAACGTGGCAAAGGTTGTAATTTGGATTGATATTTATATAGCAACTACACCCTTGTCACGATAAAAACACACTCGGGCAAAGTTCATTTGTATTAGAGATGTGCCGATTAAGACTTTGGCCGACTAGCCGATTAGTCGGTTGCCAAGAAGCCGACTAATCGACCGACTAGTCGGCCAAACCGATCATGGTTTCGGATGTTTCCGTAACGCTTCGTTTACTGCTGATTCGCGGGTAAGTCGCATACGCAGCCTGCGAACGTGTCGGATCGTGTTTTGGTTATGTTAACGTCATGAATCATGATACAGTTGATGGTTTTCAGGAGATATTTTTACTGTACATCATTATACAGGGTGCAATTAAACCTACCTGCCAAATTTTTTTTGGGGCTTAGGTGTCATTAGGAGAGTCCATTAAACCACCAAAAATAGGGTGTTAATTTTTTTACAATAACATATTTTATCCCAACCTAATTCAGTACAGCTTGGTCACTACTCAGTAATTACTGACAACGGCGCGGCACCAGTCTGTCGCGCGGAGTCGGCAAAAACCGGCTACAGGGGTGAAGCGGGCGGCGGGGGCCCGTCGTCGCACGCGCCGGCCGCCGCAGTCGTCCGTCCACGTTTGAATTGCAGTGACGTAATTAATTTGTCACCGCCACGCCCCCCGCCGCGCTCGTAATTAACTATTAAGTTTCTGTGACAAAATGTACTCTAACCGCGACTCGCAAATGTTACATTTTAAGTGGCGAAAGTTTACACGGAGCGCAGAGCAAGAAAGCCTTCCTCGTCTTCGTAACAGCTGATTACGAATGCAGTTGTAGGTACTTGAATCTGAATCGCGAAACAATTTTGTCCATTTAATCAAAGACTCGGATTATGGACAGTTCGCAATACCTGCACACACCTGGCCAGCCTCGAAGACCTAAAATCGCGTATCGAACATGCGTCTGACGAGGTTAAAAGTGACAGAGTTGTGCTCAAACAAAACAATGTGTAAAAACGTGCTAGACTCTGCTTAGGGCGAAACGGATTGCAGTTTTAACAAAAGTACTGTTAGTGTAAACAAGATAATAAGATTTAGAGGTGGGTGGTTTTTATTTTTAATTAGTTGTACTGTGTACATAAGTTGATTGAATTTTTTAAATACGCCTAAATGCAAAGGATGTGGTTTAGATTTATTATTTTTCTAAAGTGCTTATTGTTCGTAATTACTAAGTTGTAATTTTCCATTATTTTGATGTGTATCAATTAATTTTATTCTAAACATACCTGTCGACGTCCTTTACATTTTGACGGTCCTAAGCCCGTCAAAGTATGAAGGGGAAATTCGCAACTTATGATAATAACAAAAATGTCAATGAACTACGTTTAAGCGGAAGGGCGCGGCGGGGTGGGGCCGGGCTGCGCATGTGTCCATATTTTGTGGTGTTTGGTAGGATAACTTTCGGAGGCTATTTCTCAAAATTTTAGTACTGAGTGATTATAAAAGAAGAAATACGTGTAGGTATTTTTATTTTTAACAAGGATCAATATATTATCCTAATTTGGCAGGAAGGTTTAATTGCACCCTGTACGTGTAACATGCAATCTTGCTTTACCTAATTTTTAATACAAAATCTGAGTGTTTTATATTTTAAATAGGAATAAATTTTCGTTATAAATGTTCATTGAAGAAGATATTATTACATAATATATTTAATATCTAAATACAATTTTTATTTAATATCTAAATGTCATAGATATTTTCTAGCCAGCAAGTAATTTCAGAAACAATTCATTTAATTTGAACTTTTAAATCAAGGTTTTTCTCAAATGTAATTTCAATAATAGTAAAATAATAAAAAGCCGGATAGTCGGCGGTTTTTGCCGACGATTCGCCGACTAGTCGCCGACTACAAAAGTGGCCGGATAGTCGGCTTTACCGACTAGTCGGCACATCTCTAATTTGTATGCTTAGATGTTTGGATTTCCCACACCGCTTTTTTGCGCGGCAAGGCTGAAAACCAACCTATTTTTTCAAGATATCGTTTTCATTTTTGATTTTAAAAGTAAAACATAAGATTTATAATTTGGCCCTAACCTTATTTTTTAAAAATAATTATTATTTTCCAAGAAAATAAACATACCTAAATAGGTGATTTCCAATTTTGGTGTCTTGTCGCCGAACTAGTTACTCAATATCAAGATCGATTAACAGAAAACTTGATACTGGATTAGATTTTTATCTTTATGTAGTCGTTTTAGGTATATAGTTGACTCTTTATAATATATCAATTTTATTGTACTAAGTTCAGGACACAGTTTAGGTCTGTCCCCGAGAATTTTCCAATTTAAGTGTGATTTACGAAACGTTGTTTCTACAAAATACCATAGATCCCTAAAGCATAAAAAATACGTCATTCGCTTTATTCAGCCACACGCTAACCCGCTAGAAGGTGGTTGTGGGCTGTGTCGTACCAGTTTCCAGCCAAAAGTGAAAGAAAACCGTTTCATTACAACACCCCCGATTTTATGAAATTTTGGTGTACTTACTCAAATCATCATACTTGTGGCAATAATATCTTAATATTGTTATTTTGAATAATGGTAGAGTTTTGGTTTGTTTATACTTAGTTAAGTAATTATGTGTTATAATTTTTATGCACGTAGTTTTTTTAAATATTTTTTCCTCGCAAATTCCAATTTTGGTGTGATTTAACATTAAAAGCAGAGATTAAAAAAAGACACTCCGAGTGATGATAGTGATGAAGAATTAACTATATATTTTCAAGAAAATAACAAAAAATCATTTAGAAAGTGCATGAAAGATTAAATCATACAGTGATGAAGATTCAAACATATTTTAAATAAATACTAAAACAAAGAAATAAGTTAACCAAAGAAGCGCAGTATCAACAATAGCGACAGTGATGAAGAAAATTATATATATTTTGTACTTTGATGTTTTCATTTACCTCTATAATAATTTGAACATTCCTTGTTAAGGCCCTTCCCCTACGGAGATTCCGTAATTTACCGTATTTAGAGCCTTATAAACTCATAATTTGAAAGCTACAAAGTTATAATGGTACAAAGTTATAAGTGGTAGGCCTCATGTAGACGTTCTAAAAGTGTTAACTTTGTTAACCTGTTTAGAAATAAATATTTTGATTTTGATTTTTGATTTAATAAAAATACAGCAATAATCTTCAGTAGGTATATCAACATTCCTTTCCCAGTTTTAAATTTTCTATTTTTGTTTATTAAAGTCATGATATTAGCTTCCAAAGTAATACCAATTTATAAAAATTGAAGCATACTTTCAGCATCTCCCTAGTATTTACAAATTACGTTTATTTGAAACACACGACAATAGATGGACAATTTCATTAACCACATATTCCCCGTTTTAATTTTTTTTTAGATCAATTTTGAACTAATATAAGATAAGTAAAAAAAGAGGATTTTTGTGCGATCTCGGCTACGCAAGGTCAAGGTCGTTAGCTCGGTAGGTAACAGGCCTTGTACCATAAAACTGTTTTGAGACTCAAATAATCGGACGAGAATGTCGCGTCCTGCTCTAACAAACGTGAAATGACATTGTTAGAGCAGGACGCGGCATTCTCGTCCGATTGTTTGAGTCTCAAAACAGTTTCGTAGTAGGCCTACAGAGTTAAATGGTCCTTTAAAATTATGTAGGCAAGATTGTTGTTTTTGAATATTAAGAGTGCAAGAGTTTGTTTTATGAACAAAAAGACACAGTAGGTAATTCTTAAGCATTTGATTTTTGTAGATCTGTAAAGACTCTAGAAGATAGCTGTTATATCTAGAATAGTATTGATTTTTTTCGGACATTTTGATTTTTGACTTATTATGTTTGCGAGTAATTATTCAGAACTCGCTTAGACTTTGATATTGTTAATTTTTATACTAATTCTTAGCAGATTATTAGTTTGTAAGACGATTGTTGATTGTTGTTTAATTTTTATTTCATTTCATTTGGCTAGTTCCGCAAGAATCTCTTTTATTTTATTTCATTTGGCTAGTTCCGCAAGAATCTCTTTTATTTCATTTGGCTAGTTCCGCAAGAATCTCTTTTATTTCATTTGGCTAGTTCCGCAAGAATCTCTTTTATTTCATTTGGCTAGTTCCGCAAGAATCTCTTTTATTTCATTTGGCTAGTTCCGCAAGAATCTCTTTTATTTTATTTGGCTAGTTCCGCAAGAATCTCTTTTATTTCATTTGGCTAGTTCCGCAAGAATCTCTTTTATTTCATTTGGCTAGTTCCGCAAGAATCTCTTTTATTTCATTTGGCTAGTCCCGCAAGAATCTCTTTTATTTTATTTGGCTAGTTCCGCAAGAATCTCTTTTATTTCATTTGGCTAGTTCCGCAAGAATCTCTTTTATTTCATTTGGCTAGTTCCGCAAGAATCTCTTTTATTTCATTTGGCTAGTTCCGCAAGAATCTCTTTTATTTCATTTGGCTAGTTCCGCAAGAATCTCTTTTATTTCATTTGGCTAGTTCCGCAAGAATCTCTTTTATTTCATTTGGCTAGTTCCGCAAGAATCTCTTTTATTTTATCATGATCACAAAATGTTAGATTAGGTACTGATACATTTCTTATCTTAAATTGCTCTATCATTGGACCATCTTTCAAACAAGACAGAATCATTATATCTTTTGAACGCCATATCTATAGTTGAATGCTATATTTTCGGTTCGTCTTTAAAGATAAACACAGAAAAACACAAAAAAGATTAATCTTTACATGCTATATCGTCGGTCCTCTTTAAAGCTAGATTTTTACAATTGTGTGATCATCGTTCCATCTATTAGGACTCATCTTTATATATGCTACATCGTCGGTCCATCTTTAAAGCTAGATTTTTATAATTGTGTGATCATCGTTCCATTTGAACTTAGACATTACATGAATTTTAAGGCAAAGATAATTCAGACAAACAAGGCATTCACTTAATCTATAACCAAAAGGCCATTTATTTCATTTTTAGGGTTCCGTAGTTAACAAGGAACCCTTATAGTTTCGGTCTGTCCGTCCGCCTGTCCGCGGTTTTGCTCAGAGACAAAGCTGTAATTCAGCATGAATGCAGATATTAATGATGCCGACAAAATGGTATATAAGTTCTTAAAAAAATATTTTTTTTTGTGGTACCTCCCCATCACATCAAGCGGGGATGTTTTTTTTTTCGCGTCCACCCGACCGTGTGGGGTGTCGTTGGAAAGGTTTTTTTTAAAATATTATGAGTATTCATAGATAATTTTCCGATTTAGGGATCCATTTGTGAAATATGAAGTTTTAAAGTGGAAAAATCGTTGGAGTCCAGTGTCGTCGTCCCCCCCCCCCCCCCCCCTTTACCAGCTTGACAAACGGTTGCTTCTGGAAATGTGAAAAAATTCACGGGAGTAGGAAATATGCTGAATTTAAAAGGAAAACTATCACGGCTAAGAAGACTTCATAAGTTTTTGAGTAATAGTCGATCAACTAAAAATATATATGTATTCGGCGAAGTATAAAGGAACTTTTCGTTCAAATTCCTTTGAACGAAACTGAGATGATGTTGTTAGTAGTGTAAAACACGTTATAAATGTACATTCATTGACCATACAAAAAATTTTAAAAACTAGCGGTACTACGGAACCCTATATTGCGTGCGGCTGGGCCGGTTTTTTTTTATTGCAGTACGACGATTTTTCCACCCAAATCTCATTTTGGTGTCAAAAAACAATTTTGGTGGGGGGCTAATTTTGGTGTCAGGAATAACATTATTATATTTAAAAGGAACATTCTTATTTTTCTTGATAATTTAATCTAACACCTCAAATCAAATTCGATGAAAAAAATCATAAGCAAAAATTTCTACCAAAATTAGTTAAAAAATTCAAGTTGTTGAAATCTACTCAGATATTGATCACTGAATCACTTTTCTGGAGAATACTCTCCAGAATTTATTGTTTTTCTTACGTGTATTTAAACGTAAGACTTAGCAACAAAGCTGAAACGACGATGCAGTATATTATGTATGCCGAGTGCATTGTGGAGTGTGTGTGTGTGTGCAGGGTGACGGAGGACATCGTGGCGATGGCGCGGCCCAGCACCGCCGCGCTCGCCGCCCGCAACCTGCTGCAGCAGTTCCACTGGTGACGCACGTCGTATCCTCACCCGTAATGCACGAACATGCCCATCGACCTTGCGACACTGCACCCCATGACGCGCGAGCTAAATTATTGAGTACTGTTTCCGACGACAGGTTATGACACCGTAACCCTGCTCAACGACCTATCACGCATGGGTCCAACCCCGAGGCGTGATACGATGACATTTTGATTGATTTCAACGCACCCTACACCGTCGTAACTCGTAGATCAATCAAGTCATACCAGTGATTACGAACGTATACGGAAGGGCTTATTCGTCTATTGCCCAGTGCCCATGATCGAAGACGATCGTGTATACTGTAATATGTTATATAGACAGACGCATCTTGACAATCATGCAGGTTAAATCAATCATAACCCAAAGCGAAACCTTTAAGTGCAATTCACTTATACTACCTACTGCCTCGAAATTCGATGCAGCGAATAGCGATGCTTCATGCTTCGTATCTGGGTCTTTTCTGTTTTTAAACATTAGCGATGGCGTTTTCACGGCTCTGTTTCTGTCTCCTGCAGCTGGGGTATCAAGTCGGTGGTGAACCTGCAGACGGCGGGCGAGCACGCCAGCTGCGGCCCGCCGCTCACCGCCTCCGGATTCACCTACGACCCCCGCGTCTTCATGGCCGACGATAGTAAGATTGGCCTTATTCCGCTTCTTAAAAGCTCTTGGTAGATATTAGTCAAAGGTTCAGAGTGAAATCATCTAAAACTATTTAAATGACATTGGACCGTTTCTAAAAATATAGACAAAATTTTGAAGTTCATTGTAATCAAAATGTAGGACAATAATGTAATAAAGCTTCTTGTGTGCAGTATACTACTACAACTTCGCGTGGCCGGACTACGGCGAGGCGACGCTGAGCAGCCTGCTGGACATGGCTAAGGTGCTGTCCTTCGCCGTGCAGCAGGGAAGAGTCGCCATACACTGTCATGCGGGTAACAATCGCTACAATATGATCAGAGCGTTTTGCTGACAGAATAGTGTCTCTTCATTAAAGTTTTCGATATTCTTTTAAGCTTTTCTGTTTAGGTCTGGGCAGAACGGGTGTACTGATAGCGTGCTACCTGGTGTACTCGATGCGGCTGCGCGCCAACGACGCCATCAGGCTGGTGCGCAGGCGCCGGCCGCGCGCCGTGCAGACTCGCGGCCAGATCCGCTGCGTGCAGCAGTTCGAGTGCTACGTGCTACCCCAGACCGTCGTCTTCAGCACCAGGTGAGAAGGGCCTAGGACCTTAGTTGTGTAAAACGCCTAAAACGAATTTACAATATCCTGGATTTAATTTATGTTCTAACCTATTCCAGGGACCACACATCAGTTCGCCGGGACCGCCGGACCGCGGAGTTCACGCTGCGCCAGTTTTTGCATAGGCAGAGGATCTGCCTGCACGGCCTGGAGGAGAGGAACTTCAAAGAGTTGCCAAAAGTATAGTAAACATAAATATCACATCAGCTGGGATATTCTGTGTTTTAAATATCTCGTTGTCTCTCTCGTTTTTCGTAGTTGTGAAAGAAGTACGTATGATTATTGATGGGTAATATTTAGATGAACTATCAACCCGCATTAACCTAAGTGAGCCTTAGTACCTAATTATTTTAAAGGATATCACTAAGCCAAAATGGCTACTCTAATGCAGTTATTGTCGCTTGTCAGATAGTGTACGTGATAGTAGAGCGGCTGCTGCAGCTGTGCGGCTGCCAGCGGAGCGCGGGACTGGACATGGGGCTCCGGCACAGGCCCTTCTACAAGTCCTTCCTGGTGTACTACCTCAAGCAGGCGCGCCCGCCCGACCCCGACACTCCTGAGGAGATAGCACGTAAGTGTCTATTCTACTTTTCAATCCTAAAACATTTGTTCTAACAAGTTATTGGTATTTGGCCATTGATTGGAACTGACACGTCAAAGGCGCTCGACTCTAGTGCGATGCGGATTAAACAGATTACAAGACAGTAATTTAGAACCCCCAATAGGCAAATACCTAGACGTCTATGTCTTACCAACTTATCCTCGCAGTAGAGGTGACGGTAGCAGCTCTTCCCATGATCGAGTGGCGGGATCCACTGGAAGAGGACGTGGAGCGGAACCTGGAGTCCGTCAGCCGGATCACCGGCGGCTGCGGCGGCGCCATCCCTGCGGTGAGAGTTTACGAGGTAATTTTACTCGCTTAAACAAAAAATTATACAAAAAATATGTTGTGTGCAACGAATACGATGGCTTTATTTAAAGACTAGGTGACGCCCGCAAATCCGTTGCGACTTGCGCCTAAATACGTTTATCGCTCGGGAACCGTACATTTTTCCGGGATATATTATATCCTATGTCATTTCCCGGGTCTCAAAACATCCATAATTTCAGCAAAATCGGTTCAGCGGTTTAGGCGTGAAGAAGTAATTCAGACAGAGTACAGACAGACAGACACTTTCGCATTTATAATATTAGTAAGTATCCCAACATCCCAACATTATTGTAAATCTGATGTGTATTACATAGTTGTAAAAATCTTTCAGGCGTTCGTCTGTGATCACCAAAGTCTTCCAAGCGAGCAGCAGCGGCACCTCAAGCAGCTGCGTGGCGACATCGACCACAGGCGGGAGGCGATGGCCAGGATAGACGAAGAGGTACTTCCAGACCGTGCAGGATTATTACTTGTAGCGAGCAGCAGCGGCGCCTCGAGCAGCTGCGCGGCGACATCGACCACAGGCGGGAGGCGATGGCCAGGATAGACGAAGAGGTACATCCAGACCATGCAGGATTATTACTTGTAACGGACCTAACATCTCACAATACTGAACCGACGCGCTATCCAAGTTTCTGAAGTCGCGACATAATATTATACCACATCTAAAATGACAACAGTGGCCTTCAGCCTGTAGGAGGAGGTTAAAAAAAAGTACGTGTCTTTTACTTGTTGGCCCTCGATCGACGGAAAGACAATTTTACAACATTTTTTTTGTCTGTTTGTAGGACAACCCTGAGATACTGACCGGGCTGCTGTTCGAGTGGCTGGAGGGGCTGAAGGCGCCGGTGCTGGACACGGAGGACCTCGCCACCATCATCAGTCGCTCGCACCGCGTCGACTCCTGTGTACACGCCATGAAAATGGTAAACATTCAGACTGGCACTAGCAAAACCTGCTGCAAAAAAAATGTATTTACTAAATTTTTTTTATTTCAATCCGTCTCGAGCTGTGATTAATTATTTTATTAGTAGCTTAATGTTTTTTCTTCTCTTTTACAGGAAGATGTGATACTAATCGAATACTTACTCCGATTTGTAATTCGATTACGACCGCTGGCCGCCAATAAGAAGATAGATATAATCAAACGCCTAATCGCCTCCCTCACCCAACAAACTGTCGTCATCCAGGGAGAACCACTTCCCGACAAGAGCTTGACGCGTCTGCGGGAGGGAACTTGCGCGCAGGTCATCAACTTCATGCTGCGGATGATCTTAGAAATACAAAAAGAGATTATCAAGCCCGGATTCGATGATAGAGACGTTATTCTTCCTCATAGATCCAAAATAAAAGCTTTACAATAATGTGGTTTTTAATAAATGACACATTTCCCAACCAGCAAAGTAATTCTGGAATGCGATTTTATAATGCTATTAGGACTTATATAATCATATAAGTCAGTATAAGTCAGTAAGTATATTATCAGCATAAATTAATACCGTTTTTACTTCAGAACGTTTAATCCTATAATTTGAGCATATCGATAGGTATATAGGATCATATTTTGTGGCCACTACTCCTATAAAAGCTAGGAACAAAAGTAATACACTCAGGAGTAATTAATCCAGTAACTCAGACTTATATCCGCCTATAGGATAACATCTTAGGAACATTTAAATCCTAAGACTCCTCGAGGAGCATCTACCAGGAATATATACACTGAGGCGCAATCACTCTTGTTATTTATACTTATAACCTCATATAAGCTAATATGTTATGGCCATTATAAGTAAATTCAAGTTAAAGTACTGAAAAACATTTATATTTCTTGTCTGGTTTTACATTACAATAGAAGTGATTTTATATTATTTTATTTTAATATTATATATTTATTTAATTATAATAAAATCACTTAAATTATAGCAGCACGCAGTAAGATAAAATGTTCTCTATATAGATTTATCGCATGCCGTTATAAGCTTAGATACACTTATAATGGCATTCCATAGTAGTGTTATAGACTAAGTAATCTCGAACAATTCTGGTCAAAACTCTTATCGGCAAAAACACGCTTTATATGGTTTTGTAAATTCTATTATAAGAATTATTATAGTTTTTATTATATTTTTAACCTAGGACGCACAATAACACCTTATAATATTCCTTTAACTTGCAAATATATAAATATCAATAGGTTGTTTTTATCTGGGCAATGTGGAACCCTAATTGGTAACAATATGGCGAATCTTCGGTTTTAACACGTGCCAATATAGAACCAATATTACTTATAATGGCCCTAAGTCGCACTTGGCAATGCTCACCGAGAAAATGGCGACTGTCCATATTTTCATAATAAATTATTAAATATTTAAATGTAAATAAGTAAATTACACGAGGCGCTTTAAAATTTTAATTAAAACCATGATATTGTTTTTCAGAAAATTCACATTCCCCTTCGTATATACAACAGACTATAAGGTCTACCAGAATCTGATGGCAAACTTTGACAGCAGATTTTCAATAAATATCCTTGATCATTGGATAAATTTATATATTTGCATGTATCACACACAGAATCAGCCGCTGTAAGGAAAAAAAAGGATCAAAATGTTTTATTCCAATCACCCCGGTATTGCTAGAGTTAATTTACTTTCTCACTTTTTGCCATCAGATTCTGGTAGACCTATAACAACAAAAATCTATTGATTTTCTACTATATTATATTTCTGATTGTCACAAAATGTGAGCTTATAAAAGCATTGCGAGGCTTGTATTAATCTCACTTTTTCCTATAATTTACTTATATTGGCATTTGCAGGATTAATTGCACTCACTTAATCCTATTATAGGAGAAATATAGGCGTAAACGGCATTGAAGCGGACTATTATAAACACGATATAAGTAAAAGTTTACTTATAAAGTGGGCCCTTTTCCGGACTTTTATGTGGATATAAGTCTCATATAGTCCTATGGAAATGAACTCCTGGAGATACTTCAAAAACCACTTTTTGCTGGTTGGGTTATGTTAGGGTTGCCAACCTAAAATTTAAAAAACCAGGTTTGAAGTTACAAAAACCAGGACAATTTCGCCCAAAAACAGGACACAAGACTCGCAATAGTAGAATAGTAGAATTATCTAGTGACAAAAGACACTAAGGTTCGGGAAATTAAAATAATAATGTCTTTTAATCAATAAAACAATATAGTTAAAAATATTTATTATAATATAATTTTTTAAAATTTTGTTTACAACAAAATTTTAAACTTGGATAATTTGTAGTGAACCCAGTACGCTATCTAAAAACTATCTAGGACGTCCCAGGACACTAAGAAAACTAGGACATATCCTGGGAAAACAGGACGGTTGGCAACCCTAGGCTATGTGCCTATAGTTTCAAGGGCATTTCTCCGGATTTGGATTATTTAGTTGATTCCCTAGCACATTTTTATTTCTGCATATTTTTTGAAATCAGTAATCACATATTATTCTTTAGTGAATTATAAAAATAATTATCTATTTGGGCCCTTTTTCACTTCACAATTTTAGAAGATATTTTGATTTAAATTTTTCTAACCTAGGGAATCAACATAGCTAATAGAAAAAAGCTATTTCAGCTAAATAAACATGTTCAATTTAAATATAAACATGTATAAAATTGAGTACAGGCCAAACTTGTTCGTTAAAACCAAATACAATCAATTAAAAATTGATTTAAAAAAAAATTGGATTTTAAGAAAAAAAATACATATTTTACTTATTGGTGTTCCTTACTTGTATCAAAATATGAAGATAATGTGATTTATTTTAATAAAAATGAAAAGATATGCACCAATTTCATAAATAAATGTAAAAAATTTTGATTCCCTACTTAAAATACCTAGGGAATCATCAAAATGTATGTACAGGGAATCAATAAAAAGATAGTTTTTCCTGAGGTGTACAAAAACTGTGCATATAGGTTAAATAATAAATAGACTAACTAAAAACCATACTCATTATCGTCGTTTACATCATGTCTAAGCAAACTTAACTTTGGAAATGACATTGTAATTAGCGAATAGGGAATCAATTGTATAAGGAACCTAGGGTGAGGGAATCACATATTTTCCTCCGTAACTCGGAATCGGAGCAACAAATTGTGTGACCGCCTTCCATGATGCTTAGAGGGCTACCGAACCTCCCACCCCTGCGCACCTGCAACCACGTGCTACTTATAACTAGGGAGGTACAAGCCTCCAAGTGAAGCGTCTAGGGAATCACTATGTGATTGACTTTTTCTATTTATATAACGACATGTATGTTTATGTACAACTTTTTTATAAATATTTTGTTTATACTCTAACGATTTAATTACTTTGAAATTAGAATTTCATCGTATTTGTGGGATTTTTTTGGGAATTTATAGTGAATTCTGGGGACAGGACATGTCCAGAGAATCAATTTTTCGACCTTTAAATTTATTTTAATTATATTTACAATTAAGTTTTCCTAAAGAACATAAGTGGCCCAGTTAGATCACACCTTATATTACTATAAAAAAAATACAAAGGTCAAAATATGTAACTCTGCGGGTAGTTTATACGTCCGGACAAATAAATTTTGCGGTTTGGAGAAATAGCCTCAACTAACCCTGATTAAAATTCTATTTTTAGGGTTCCGTACCCAAAGGGTAAAAACGAGACCCTTTTACTAAGACTTCGTTGTCTGTCCGTCTGTCTGTCTGTCTGTCTGTCTGTCGCCAGGCTGTATCTCAAGAACCGCTATAGCTAGACTTCTGAAATTTTCACAGATTGTCTGTTACCGCTCGCGCTATAACAACAAATACTAAAAACAAAATAATATTTAAGGGGGCTCCCATACAACAAACATGATTTTTTAGCCTTTTTTACTCGATATCAATAATGGCAACAGGTAGGCGCTTGAAATTTTCACAAAGGCCTTTAATACAGTGTGTAACAAAAATAAGTGACAATACTTTAGGGTGTGTACGTGTTCCTTGTAGAGAGTTCACTGTGAAAGTAGCAGCGCTGAAAGACGAAATTTTTTTTTCACTTTTGTATGGGCAAGGGCCCGAGCGTCACGAGTTTCCCCATACAAAAGTGAAAAAAAAAATTCTTCTTTCAGCGCTGCTACTTTCACAAGGAATACGTACACACCCTAAAGTATTATCATTTATTTTTGTTACACTCTGTATATGTATGTGTACTTTCATAATTAATAATAATATTTAAATAAAATAAAAATTTAAGGGGGGCTCCTATACAAAAAACACAATTTTTAGCCTATTTTTGCTCTTAACGGTACGGAACCCTTTGTGCGCGAGTCCGACTCGCACTTGGCCGATTATTTATAGACTTATCTTACTAGATGTGCCGATGAACTTCGTGTCACTTATAAACCTTCTCCAGACTTCCACGATTATTTCAAGATTAACATATTTAGCAAAATCGGTTCAGCCGTTCTCGAGTTAAAGCGAGTTGCGAGGCTAACAAAAGGTAATTCATTTTTAACCGACTTCAAAAAAAGGAGGTTATCAATTCGACCCGTATGTATAGCTTGGCAAAGAAGAGTGTGGATTAAATGAGGGCGCTTTTCTTTAAATACAGGCAACCCTACGCTTCGCTTTTGACACAATATGTACTAGAGTTGACAAGTAATGTAGTGTTGTCATAAATAAAAACTCTTAGTTCCAGCTGTCACCGCGTCAGACTCTTCTTTGCCAAGCTGTATGTAATATTTCCAGAACTGTCCACTTTTCGTATAAGTATTTTAAATGTTAGTCTATACCAGCAGCGTCTGAACAAATCACAGATCAGGATTTATAGTTACTACGTAAGAACAAATGTGCCAAATTTCAAAAGTGTATGTATGTATGAATGTATGTTTTTATGTTTTTGTTCGCAAATCTCCGGAACTACAAGTCCCATTTAAGTGATATTTTTTTTTTGTTGTACTAGGTATAATATTGTTCAAATGTTCAACTTAGGGAATACTGCAAGTTTCATCAAAATCGGTTCAGTAGTTTTTGAGATAGGGAATTTTAATTATTAATTACGTACAATTTTTAAGTCGGTTTTATCTTTTTAAAATACTATTTTATTTATATAAAAATGAATTAGGAGCAAAAATTTAAAATTATTATGTTTATTGAATATTAAAATTTTATGCTGGACTCCGTTGTATATTTTTTACTGATTATTTACAATACTGAATATTTCTGACAGGCGACAGCTGACAGTATGGCTGACAGTCGCCAAACTTGTCATTTTTAGTTTGTGGTTCGTATTGGACACGTTGTCAATTACAAAGCGTATTTACGTTGATCTTATCTGTTTTTTTTCACTAAAATATTTTAATATTTTTCATATACCCGTGTTAAAATGTCCTCAACCGAAGAAACTTCTCAGCTGAAGGCAGGACACCCTCCTGCGGGTGAGTCTCATTTGCCTTGGATAATGTTCCTGTTTTTGTTTGTTTCTACTACATTTCCTTATCAAAAATCGTGTGTTTGAGGCAATTAGTTTTTTAAGGCGTATGTTATCGTTTCTTCGGTATGGCTGAATATGACCTTGAAAGTACGTATCCTTTACCTGCGGAGCGGCCTGTGGCTAAACAAATGTTATTAAACAAAGACAGATTAACATCAAGGTCATTTCGCATCAATACTCAATCTTGTTTGAACAAAAAATAGCATTTTCATACACAAAGAACATCCTTTACAGGAATAGAGCATGTGAATTACTAATTAGCACTTTTCATTACATTAATATTTTATGGCACTTTCATTTGTTAATACTTTGCTGTACTCTTAAATCTTACTCCTATCGACGTTTTCTAGTATTGAAGTCATTGGAAATAATTTTATTATCAGCAGAACCAACTGTATTGTAATGTTGGTTCTGCTAAAACTAATTAAAAGAAAACTAAAAGTAACTTAATGTGACAGAAGAATACTGTACTAGACAGTTTTTGAAGTTTTGGTGTACTTATTATACTCACTAACTTGATGTACCAGTACATATCAATATTATTATTACCTATTTAATATTTGTTTTCTTTCTGAGATGAGATTGTGATACTTAAATCATTAATTGAAGAGTGATGTCATTTTATAAGATTGTTATGCAATAATTGTAAAAATGTGATTAATGGCTGATGCAAGTAAATAAATAGTCAATGTCACAGATCTAACTTTTATTTAGTTTATAACTAAATGTGCCCGTTTTCCAGTCAAAGCGGGAGGCATGAGGATCACTCAGCACAAGGTGCCTCATACCAAGGACGGCAAGGAGCTCCCCAACGAGGACCTGACAGGGCTCTCCGGCCCATCGCCCGTGCCCACCAACCCCATCACGATCTCCGGTGCACCCAACAAAGGTAACGCCGACTTTACTCCACAAGCAGCCCAGGTGGCCCACAGTCCGAAGCCTCCGGCGCACATCAACGTCAAGCCCTGCCCCAACATCCAGCAACCCAGGAAGTAGATGATATCATCCAAAACATATCAGTCTTGTGTTAGGTGCGTAACATCTCTATAAAATAGAAATAAAAGATTCCCTAACATCCAAACATCTAATCTTTCAAAAGGTGTACTAATTTCATATGCATTAATAATATGCAGTTCCATAACTTAACAGGTATGGATGGATATTTTTATTTGAAACCAGTTTAAATAATAATGCATAAGTTGTTTGCTATTGTGAGACTATTTAGTTTTATAACTGCTTATAACGAGACTGTATGACACCTGTATAAATAGAGTAAATTAACTCATCAAGCCCCATACGGGCACCGGTGGACGCGACAACAATAGAATACAATAGCATTTCCAAGAATCCGCGATCGAAGGGTTAATTATTGTACTCCTACACCTAACATAAACATAAAAACTGTCATTATAATTATGTAGAAGTTGTGTACTACCAAATGTTGAAGTTCACAGTAAGAATGGAAGTATTTTGCAGTTTACTTTCATGTTGTTTCCATCAAAATTGGAAATATTGTAAAATTATATATCATACTTTAAAACATGGGCAATACTTTATATATTTTTTGATTTGAATTTTTATTTTATTATATACAAACGAGTTTTCTTTATACAAATTATATAACATTTTGTGGTTTTAAATATTACTATTAGAAGAGTAAAATTGTTATCTATTTATTCTGAATTTATATTAATATATTGCATTGCATGTATGTATTTCAGTGTTATTTAATATGATTAATACTTTATATTATGAAGAGCGAGATGTCATTAAAGGGTTAACAACTTAAAAAAGTTTGGTACACCTAGACCCTATGACCTATGACATAGGCCAATGTACCTGGCCCATCATACTAAGTTGCTCTTATTGTGTTTGTTTTGCCAACTAATGATAGTGCCCAGAAGTGTGTCATTAATACTATGTTACATAATGTTGTATTGCACTCACTATGATATTATAATATCAGCTTGTTTTTTATTTTTGTGGTAACTGACTGAAAATAAGATTAATACTTACGGTTAGTAATTAGTTCAGTTATCATAAAAAGTTTGTATTTTACTTAACATTCCTTTGGCATTTTTTTTTTACTTTTTTATAACTTAATTCATTTCTCTTTAGTGAACAAGGTTTTGACCTACTATAAGAAATGTTTTATATTATTATGTTATTTATGTCCAAATGTTAGTCATTAAATAAAGTATTCTTTGGAAATTCTTTGGTGTGGTTATGGAAAAAATGTTTTAAAAATGTAAATAAAAATTTTATAATTTAATTGGTCGAATGATTTAACATTTGGGACCATAAGTTGTATTGCTTTTATAGTGAAGTAAGTTATTAAAAATGTTAAAAACATGGTGCTTCTTTTATTTAACTTCTGTTATTTATAACGGTATCTCTGTAACTGAGCCGTCAATATCGAAGAACAAAAAGAAAAATTCTTCTAGTGTCGCATTTTGCTGCATGTTATATCACAGAAAATATTTGAAAATATAAACGGAATACACATGAGTTCGTTTATTAATTCAATAAGTATTTATGAAAAAAATTGTAAGCTGTTTACAAAATACATGTTTACAGTTATTGTTTATTGCATCCAGAAAAATACCAGCTACAGAGGGTTGGTCTGCCCCCTAACCGTGCTTCCCTTTGTTCAACATTGTGTTGTATATCTGGGGAAAAGCAATACCTTGTCAGTGAGTTCTTTACTGATACTTATCAGTTATCACTAATGTTCTATTAGCACCACCAATCTGGTTTAGGATCGTAACTTTTGACTTGATTCATTGCTTAATCAATTAGGTACTGCCATGCCGGTGTCCTACAGGGTTCATCCTGTGTTGGAGTACCTTGTTAAACATTCTCACCTAGGGTTGCCAGATGTCCGGTATTTAAGCGTACAGTCCGGTATATTCGAAGCCAGTCCGGTAAAAAATAAACGGTCATACCGGACAGAACAATGTCCGATATTTTGAAGAAAGTCGGTACTACTGGTACCTAGTTCTGTGATTTTAATTTTTAGCATTTGTTTAATAAAGGCTTTCTCAAAGTTAGCATAGTCTTGGCGACCACAATTTTATTAATAATAATAATAATAGACATTTATTCAATAAGCACATACACATTACACCACATTACATCAGATGACAGCGAAAACAAAAAATAAAAGACAAAAAAATATACATATAAAAAAATATATATACATATAAAAATATAAAGAAGAAAACAATAAAGCACATGGGTACAAAATAAAAAAGTAAAATACATAATAAAAAAAAATTAAAATAATAATAAACAAAAACAATTTGTCGCAAGTAGATACCTACTTAAAATTATAAATTAATGCAGTGTAATGCGAGCGCTGCTGAAAAAGACCCCACTCAGGTGATAATCGCGGCATCGTAAATAGTACTACACCGCGATCCCTGGTATTCTGTGAGGCCTTGATGTCGATCGCTCGACAGATGCACACTGGTCACTGGCGTACTGAGTACAAAATAATAGACAATAATAATAAATATAATGTTCAAATGCGTATTATAATGGTCGCAGTACCTATGCATAAACTAAATAATAAATCAAAATATTATGTATATGACGTATATATTGTATTATATAATAAATAAAGATATTTGAGCAATTGACTTCCAAAACTATTACCCACTCACACCCTAACTGTATTACATGACGTCACGTCATAGCTCAAAACACCTGGCGCGGGCGCCCTGCTGACGACTGACCTAGATTGCAACGAGATAAGGGCGACGCGCGCGCGCACACCGTGAGCGAGGCCTGATCAAGACAGACCTAACACCTGGTTATTTATTATTAAATTGATTGTTATATTATTGTGTATATTGCAGCTTCAGTGACCAGGTCAGTGTTAGATTATTATTATAATAAGTACTTATATAGACATTATTATTATGTTATGCATATCTAAGTAATCGCAAAAATACAGTTTTTTTATATTATTACTGCAATAATAATATAAAAAACTGTATTTTTGCGACCAATTTGGGGTTGTCCGGTATTTTTTCGTGACTCACCTGGCAACCCTATTCTTACCTCGTGTTCAGAGTTTTGCGCCGGAGTTGACGTGGTCGGTATGGGGATGTGCCTTCGAGGAACAACATCATCTGAAAGAAGTTTAGCTAAGTATTTAATTTTTAATTGAATACTGTGATTAGTTAACTATGTACCTATAACACGTCAGCTTACGTCTAGATCAGTGGTCCCCAACCTTTTTTTCATGCGGGCCACAAACATGTTTTGGTCTTGGTGTCGCGGGCCGCAAAAAATTTTTTAGGGTAAAAAATAACATTATTCAAAATAAACGATTTAAAAGTGGAAAAAGTTTAACAACTATCACGTAGACTTTACGTTATTTTGCCGGTGGGCGTGAATTTCAAAATTGTTTAACATCACGCGGGCCACAAATAAAGTCCCAGCGGGCCGCGGGTTGGGGATAGCAGGTCTAGATGCTAGTTAAATAGATTTAAAGCAATAGTTTGATAAGAGTAAACATGAAAACGACTTAAACTTACCTGCAGCTTCCAGTTTCTCGGACTGCAACAAAAGCGACATCTGTTAGTAACATGAAATGGAACGATAACATTTCAAAACAACAAGTTCTACAGCTCACAGAACACAATAATTACTCCTAGCGGAGCTACAGCTTCGTCTAGGACTCTAGGAGCTATACAAGAAGATAACAATATTTTAATTAAAATTAAAAAGCTAATTGAAAATACATACCACGATGTGAAAACTCGGTTTGAAGTATTTGGCTGACTCCTTGTCGTGCGACGCCAGAGACGTGATCATCGCTGCACAAACGGTACCCTATTAGCTACATTTCATTTTAGCAACAGAATCATTCGCAAACAACAAGCCAAAATTTCCAATGTAATAGATAACATTTGTTTGTGTGTTTAACTTTGATAAAACTACTTTTTAGGAGAGGTAAATAAAGTGGGTCACTTCATGATCACAGGTTACTCACAGCTGCTCTTCCCCCACATGGAGTCGCGGTAGTTGACGCGCCGCACGCCGCGCCGCCGCCTGCGCGCGCGCACCGAGCTCTTGATGGTACGCAGGTCGGCGGACAGGTTGCGCGCCGCGCGGTGGTACAGGCAGCGGGATGACGCGTTCGATACCTACACCACGAGATGGAAACAAGGAGATGGTTCGAATGAACGAGGACAAATCAATTAATTAACAACTACTGTATTTAAAATCTCACCTAAGATGGTACTTGGTAGTTACTTTTTTGCATTGTAGGTTTTTTGTAGAGATGTGCCGACTAGTCGGTAAAGGCGACTATCCGCCTATCTTCGTAGTCGGCGAATAGTCGGCAAAAAGCGGCGACTATCCGGCTTTATAATTTTTTGCTATGACTAGTCGGCCGATTAGTCGGCTTCTTTGCAACCGACTAATCGGCTAGTCGGCTAGTCGGCCAAAGTCATGATCGGCACATCTGTAGTTTTTTTATTTTCGGTATATAGTTAGCTAGTGTACATCCACTTTTTCTCAGCCATTTAGATACTTGCGTGTTTACGAATATTTCATCTAGTTTAGTGGTCGCTACTTATGACTTTGTGTGAACTGTGAAGCGCGCACCAGCTCGCACTGCAGGTCGTCGACCTCGTCCTCCATGATGTCGAGCTCGTCGGCGTCGCGCGCGCCGACCACCAGCAGGCGCGTGTCGGGGCAGGCGGCGCCGACGGCCAGCTGCGAGGAGCGCGGGAACAGCAGACGGTGGGCCGTGCGCGGCAGGTAGCCGGGCGGCTGGAACACCTCGCGCGTCGCTGCGTCCTGGCACACGCCGTCCAGCAGCACCAGATCCTCCATCAGCTCGTTCACCACGAACGTCTGGAAGTTCACACCTCCACCTCAAAATATAAAATTTAAAAATTAAAACCATTAACTCTAAGAATATAGGGCACTGCATAATTTACAGCCTGCATAAAAGTTACAAGATTCTGCACAAACTGTGTTTCGCCCGTTTCCATTGAAGTCTAACATGAATTTTCATGAATTATGAGGAGTGTAAAACCTTGAAGGCCTTGAGGCAGGGTACGAAGGCGTGCTCGAGGCGCATGCTGAGCTTCTCGGTGGACCAGCCGTGGAAGGCGGGCACCGTGGGCAGGATGATCATCGCCAGCTTGATGCCGATCTCCCGCCACATCGCCGCCTCCAGACTGAAGTTAATATTTAAACTAAAGTATGCTAGGGCCCTCTTAGATCAGTCTAGGTTACTGCTAAGCGTCTGTCGAATAGTTCCGCCTTTTTTAGAAATATAAAGAACGAAATAAATGACTATGACATTGAGTTTAAGTTGTATCCAAATTGGTGCAGGGACCAATATTCAATCAACTCTTGTTGTTCCCTTCCGGAGTCTTACATTTGACAGTTAAAAAGCGTTACCCTGAAATGGGATGCGGGGCCAAGTTGAAAGCTTCCTTGATGACCTGCAGCGTGATGAAGTAGGCCTGCACGGCGGTGTCGCACCGCACCGTGTAGTTATACGGCCGGCTAGTCAGCACCTGCGACACCGGGAAAATCTTATTCCCCTTTAAGATATAATACTTACTAGTAGACAGAACTCAAACACGTTGACTTGGTTGAATTTCTTCAACCAAGTCAACGTGTAGGGCATCATTTTGTTAAATGTTTACGTTTGAGTTGTTAGAGACAGGTCGTAGTAGAAAAGCGTCCCATCGCTACCAAATTTTAGAGAGCCAGAGCAATATGACAAAGACCGTACTAGTAGGTAACTACAATTTTAAGATACTCCTTAATATTAGCTTATTGGGCCGCAAACTTACTCCTATAATCCCAATGGCGTTCCCGGAGACGATGTAGTCCTGGCGGGGCTCGCCGAACTTGAGGTCGGTGAGGAACTCGTAGTTGGGCAGCGCGTCGTCCGACGGCTCGTCCGGTGGCACGTACGTCGCCTCGCACAGCCCCGACACCAGGATGTACAGCCCGCGCGGCTTCTCTCCTACACAACTGTGCCGTTATGTAACCAGATGAGTTGGTGGGACCTCTTCTACCGGCGCCTCAGTCAGGTGGTATAAGGTGGTGAACTTTGATCTCCGGAAAAGTCGCTCAGCAGCGCTGTCTACAAATAGACAGCGCGTAATTCGTTCAGCCAGTCCATAACGCTAGTCTTATGAGAATTGCTTACCCTTAGATATGAGGATATCGTTGATATTGTAGTTGTGTATCTCGGAGTTCTCGATGAAGAAGTCCGCTATCCTCGGGTTCCCCTGCAGCCACGACACCGCACGTAGCTGCGTCTGGAAAAATAAGAGCTGATTAGTGATTAGACTCCACGTGGAAAATGCTAAACTAAAGAATCTATATAAATTGAAATCAGATTGCTTGCCTCGGGCGACGACGGCGCCACCAAGCTTCCTTTGTGTCGGCACATTTGGATTTTGCTTTGTATGGCATTGACGAGAGAACGATACTCCATCTCATCCAGAAATCCTGGAAGATGTAAGGAACACAATGTTTTACTTTCGCATTACTTGTAAAACATAATTCGATTGGTTATATTCGCTGAACGAAAGACAGAAGAGATGAAGAACATATTATATTAGAGTACTAGTATTAACTAACCTTCCTCTTTGAGCTGAGCAGCGTCGAGCAGCATGATATTGAGGGTGGAGGTGGTAGCCTGGCGCGTCTTCACCGTGATGGCGGTCCAGGGTCGGTCGCGCTGCAGCAACCCTAGTTGTCGCGTTACTGCCAGTCTGCACGCATAGAAGAGAATGCTCAAAAGACGACAGGAAAACTACGAAAACATCTCATGACATAAGTACGAGGACATTCAATACCTATATTGAATACAATATTAAAATGCACCAAAATCTCAAAAAAAAATATTTTTAAGTATATTCCACTACCTCGTAGACTGTAAAGCGTGTCTCGTCGTCGGTAAGTTTGATCGAAAGATACTTACACTTTACAAGAAGTAGATAGAGTAACTATGCAAAATTGTGCGAGAAAGTGTTATGTTGACTAATTTTACATTCAATAGCCAGCTGTAGACTCGCACTGTACGTATGCTGTCTGAGACGTTAATGGGCGATACAATAATGTTACGGACACACACAGCTATCTAGCGTCAACCAGTGGAATCACTCGGGGAACAAAGACAACATAAAACCCCTACTCGATACTAGATAGCGTTAGACTTCCAGAAACATTCAATACTTGTTTACGCGAGTCGGGTATATTCTAGAAAGGAACTTTCTGGAACAGTCTGGGACTCGCCTCGACCCATATAAATAGCCGCAGGAGGTGAGTCAGTGAATCAGTTCAGTTTGAGCTATCTTCGAGGCGACTTGAAGTGAAAACAAGTGATCAAGAGTGATATCAGTGAAACCTACGACTCGGCTGACGGCTACGACCTAGGACATTGTGAGTGCTTAGAATTTGGCCCTAGTGCTTTGTGTTGGACCTAGCTCTAGTGAATAAAGTCTTCAAGAGAGTCTTTCTCTCCAAATCATTTGAACCCTAGCGGCTAGCATATAACAATAACAAATAGTGGAACCTGTCAGTCTCCAGCCTGTTGTAGAGCGTCTCCTGTATGACGACGTTATCCACCAGCTGCGGCAGCAGGGAGCACACCTCCTGCTCTCCAGTCACGAAACCCTTTATAACATCAATGTATTAAGTTTTATTTTATTTTTTTCATTTTTCAGATCACCAATAATTAAACATTGTCTTACCTTAGCCACGTCATATCCGAACGCCAGTTGTACGTCAATAACTCTGTCTATGTACGACATTATTTTCGGCACCGATACCCTGGAAATAATCATTTAAGTTTCTGTCACGTTTGAAGTAAGCAACATACAGCATACCACGAGTCCCGAGTTCCCGACAGACCTGGCGAGCTTGCAGAGGCGGAGGAAGCGCAGCATCCGTAGCAGCTTGGTGGCGGTCAGCACGCTAGAATTGAGGTTGGTCCACTTGTCCCAAGGCGTGCACGAGTCCACCACGTCCAACGCCAGGTCTGCATCACAAGTCACGTTAGCTTAATATCACTGATACAGTTTCAAAAAGGAGTAATGTGTACCCCACCCCGTGCTAACTTACGTGTTTACAATAAACATTAATATTCATTCGTAGAGGAAGAATGTCTCACCCCCCGTGGCCATTATTATGATGCAGAAGTCCAATTTGTTCCAGTGGGACTTGAAATAGCCGCGTATCGTGTAGGCCACCATCTTCAGTATCATCTCGATCACGTAAATTATGTAGAAGACTCTGCAATACACGAAAGACAAAAAGAGAGAAATAACAAAAAAATATTAAGGAACTCCAAGGGTCATTTAAATTATACTAACAAGTTGAGTGACTTTATGGTGATGAGGGCGGTGAGGGTAACGGGCACGGCCATGAACACCTCGCACAGCACGACGGGCGTGTTGCACAGGATGGCCGCGTAGATGGCAAGGTCGAACCAGCGGTTGGCGACGAGCCGGTAGCAGCGCTGGCGCCAGTGCTGCCGCGGCACCTGCGCGTTCGCCGCCTCGGGCGTCATCATGTCGACCAGCTTTCGCCGAATCCACACCGCGTACGCCTAGATATAACACAACCAGAAACATTCTGATTTCTGAAGGTTCTTAAAACTTTTAAAACATTATACTACTTTATTCCAATGCGGGAATCGAACCCGTAACTATCAAAGTTCTCCTACATACAATACATGAAATTAAAATTACCTTGGGTTTCCACAAGTGGCCGAGCTGCTCTATGTTAATCCTGCCGTCGTCCATGTCGGAAGCTATCTCAACGGCCTGCACGAGCAACCTGACGCCGTCTTTGCTGATTTTCCCGTGCTCGTACTGGCGCCAATAAGAGATTTTTAAAGCTTTCAAAACTCTTTGGTTGGCCTCCCTAAAATTGGCGGTAGATATATTAAATATGGCATCAAAATGGTCTTGATTATTGATATTTCTGATCTGCCTAAGCATTTGCTCTCACCTCATCATTTCAGCGAACTCCTTCTTGGTGGGCTCGTTGGGTATTTCGCGCTCACAGTCTGGGCAGACGGTGTAGCGGTAGCCCATGTACGTGTCGTCCTCCTCCTCCTCCCGCCGGGACATCTGAAGCTGGTACGGGTGCTTGATCGTCGTCCCTCAAACGTACATGCTCCATTCATTTACAAAATATTGTCTCATATGACGTTCGAATAATGATTAATATTTTTCTTCCAATACGAAAATCGATAATTGCAATCTTATTTATTATTTTTTATAAAAATAATACCTGATTGTACGAGATCCCAGTTGGCATCGGCAAGAAATTTGTCCATTTTCAACATGGATATGCAGCGATCTCTCGTAGATATGATGCGTCGGACGCAATTGGTCATGTTGGCCTTCTTGGCCAGCGAGATTTCCGCCAGGCCCAGCATCTTCAGAAGCCTCTGCATCGTCGTCGCGTTGATTATTAGGGATAACATCACCAGTCCCGTCGTCTGTATTATGAACACCTAAAATAATATTTACTTAGCCAATAAAATACACATTGTTTTATTAAAAGTACATATACAGTCAAGAAATTAACCTTACCTCCCCAGCACGCGAGAGCGTCGGGGTGTAGAGCACGATCAGAGCCAGGCAGAGGGAGAGCGGGCCGCGCAGGCCGCCCCACACGCACGCCAGTGAGTGGGGCCAACCCATTCCGTAACCCAAGCGCCGCAGCGCCGGCGTCATCGCCAGGTAGATCATCAGCCGCGAGCAGTAAACCGTCGTGTACGTCACGAAGATCAGGGCCACCTGGCGGACGGTGATGACGGAGCTGACTCGCTCGAATATCACCACGCCCACCATGGTGAAGAGCAGCGTGTTGGCCAAGTGAGCCAGGATCCCCCAAAACTGCGACATGGTCTGCTCCACCTCGCCGGCCACAGTGGACTTGCGCTTGCCGACGATCACGCCGGCCACGATCGTCGCGAGCACCCCGGACACGTAGAGGTACCTCTCGCCGATGTAGTACGTGAGGTACGCCCCAGCCAGCGTAACGGTGACGCAGCACAGCAGGTCGTAGTACGTCAACGACACTAGCGTCGCGATTATTTTTCCCATCACCACTCCCAGGAGGACTCCTCCCCCGGCGTAGCGTAGGGTCAGCAGCGATATCTGCGAAGCCGTGTCCAGGGCCATCGCCATGAAGCCGTAGACCGAGATGAATTCGATCATGACCGTGGCGTCCCCGACGAGGCCCTCGCCCAGGAGCAGCACGCTTATGTACTTGCCCTTCGCCAGCTCCCGCAGCTGGTTCACCACCTCCAGGGGATATATCGGCGAGCACACCACCCCGAACAGACAGCACGTGCCCAGCTCCCAGGAGGACTCGAACAGGTAGTACGCCATGAACGCGGTCATGCCTGTCGTCATCGACATCCCCAGCACGCCCACCAGCACGACCTGAGGAAAGCTCCTCCAAAATGAGTGCGCGTCGACGGCGTAGGAGGTGTAGAATACGTATAATGGTAGGAACATTAGCAGCAAAACGTCGACGTCCGTGTAGCACACCTCGACCAGGGGCTTGAACCCCGGGTACTTGCCGGCACAGAGGCCCGCCACGCCGCCTATCGCGAACATGATGACCCTGTACGGCACACACATGCTCGTCCGCAGCATGACAGTCCGCACCACGACGCCCGTGAGGATAGTCGAGAATATGAATAAGCATGACAGAGTAGTGGGGTAGGCCAGCGATGGTCTCCCATTATCATCGGGGAAACTTGTAGGTGCATCTTCTATGCTTTTACTTGCGTTTATCCCTTCAGCGTAAGTAGTCCTGAAAAATATGAAAAGTAAAGTATAAAGTGGTAATTTCAACATAATATTCAATGAAAATTGAGACGTAATCATGACCATTTAGATTGATCATTACTCACTTATAAGTCGGCAGTTCGTATTTTGTTAGGGCCAGGGCTAGGTTTGCCAACTCTCCCGGAATTCCGGGATTCTCCCGGAAAAAAGAAGTGGTCAAAAGTGGTATTACGATTTTATTGTTTGTAATCAAAAGGTACTACAAGCTTTTCGCATTGTAAAAAATTTTTACCTCCAGGATTTCTGATCAACTGAGTTGGCAACCCTAGCCAGGGCCCAGGCGGCAGGTCTCAAGTCTCAACACTGCGTTGCGGCTTCGCATTGCAAAAATCTACGACGCTTAGCGTCTTATCCAATATCAATGACAAAAGAAACAATTCCAATATATACTAGTAATCTGTGGTCTTATCGTAAAAATAATAATATGTTGTAGAAAAGTGCGCGCACGATAACTTTGCACGCGGCTGAAATCGGAACTAATTGTCGGGCCGCCACGTTTACATGATAATCGATACGCCTATTCTTATACATAATTTAAATAAGTAAATAAAGATATTAAGGTAAAACTACCAATGTTATTTAAAAAAATATCATTGGGATTACCCATTTTTTTAATGAATCCCTACGCTGGCACGCCACCTGTCGCGCGCAGTGTTATCGTGCGCGCACTCTTGACTCTACCTCTCCGATGTTTTTGCGTCGCAACATCTCATTGCATTTCTGTGTGATATTGTTTTTGCGATACGATGTTGTAGCCTGGGCCCTGGCATAGTATTACAATATATATTTCCTTAATAATATTGTAATACTGTAATAATAATAATAATATTGTAATACTGTGGTCTGTGGCCCTGTGGGTGTGGGATTATATTGTAATACTGTGGCACTGGCCTTAAGTCGTATCTCGATGATAATTTTATCGCAATCGGTTTAACTGTTTAAACGAAGGAAGGTAAAAGATAGACAGACAATATTCCGTATTTATATTTTATTTTATACAAAGCTTAAAATATTATGAGGTACTATCAGAGAAGTTTATTCCTAGGCAGATGGCGGACCCAAGTAATTTGATCGCGTTTAACGGCCGTTTCCAATATTCAATCTATCTCTGGTTTGACATACGATACGACCGATCGCAGCTACAGTTTTACAAGGCTGTTTATGAACGTGGCGAGAAAAGGAACTAACGCTTCTATCATACAAAAACGTCATTTTTGACAGTTCTCCTTACCAGCAGCAGAGCAGCGCCCATTGACAGTTTGACACATTCATATTTATAAAGCCTTGTCGGACTGTAACATTGAATTGACATCCTAACCTACTAATATTATAAAGGCGAAAGTTTGGATGTATGTATGTATGGATGTATGGATGTTTGTTACTCTTTCACGCAAAAACTACTGAACGGATTTTAATGAAACTTTACAATAATATAGCTTATACATCAGAATAACACATAGGCTACAATTTTAACCGACTTTCAAAATGGAGGAGGTGTTATGTTCGTTTTTTTATGTTCGTTGAACGATGACTCCGCCGTTTGTGAACCGATTTTCAATTTTTTTCTTTTGGTGTATAGGTTATCATCCAAATTTGGTACCATATTCAAAAAAGTGGTGACCTGATGAAGGGATCCATAAGAAATCAAGGGAACTCCTCAAAATTTACATGGAAACATGTGGTGACTTCGGTTTCATGAGCAGTATTCTAAGGATATGCTACCAACAAGCAATATTTTGCACCAAGGTATACTATGGTTCGGAAGGTGCTGAGAGAACTCCTGACTCTTTATAGATACAAGTTTGGGAGTTTCGACGTTGTTTTAAGAACGGAAAGCATATGCTACTATGTAAGCAAATTACATTCATCATCATGATCATTAATCACTACCATAAACCATTAAAGAACCATGTATCGTCCCGTTTTGACCCTATTATTAGTACTTTTCAATGTTTTTAGGGTTCCGTAGCCAAATGGCAAAAAACGAAACCCTTATAGATTCGTCATGTCTGTCTGTCTGTCTGTCCCTCCGTATGTCACAGCCATTTTTCTCCGAAACTATAAGAGCTATATATAGTATTGAAAATTGGTAAGTAGATGTAGTCTGTGAACCGCATTGAGATTTTGATACAAAAATGGTTTTTTTTTTTTAATTTTAGGGGTCCCCATAGGTACAACTAGTGATGGGTAATTTTCCGAAAAATTTCAAAGCTCGGAAATTTTTCAATTTATTTTTCTGAAAAATTGAAAAATTGGAAAAATAATGGAAAAATATTTTTTATCGAAAATATTAGTTTAAATGAAATAGTAATACATTTATGTATCCAATGATCAAGGATATTTTTATCATATAATATATACATAAATGTATCCAATGATCAAGGATATTTTTTGGAAATCTGCTGTCAAAAATTGCCATCAGATTCTGGTAGACCTATAATTTCATATTATCAAATATGGTTCATATTAAGTTGAAATTCAAAGGCTTAAGAATGGCTTTAGGTGTTGTTTAAAAAAAAAAAACAAATGTGCAAAGTTAAACTACAGTTCGACAAGGCTTTAAATGAACGTGGCGAGAAAAGGAACTAACGCTTCTATCATACAAAAACGTAATTTTTTCTGTTTCAGTTGTACCGTACAACTGAAACAGAAAAATTTTTTTTTCATCTAACCTATGCGTGTGGGGTATCTATGGATAGGTCTTCAAAAATCATATTGAGGTTTTTAATATCGTTTTTTTCTAACCTGAATAGTTTGCGAGAGAGACTCTTCCAAAGTGGTAAAATGTGTCCCCCCCCCCCCTCTAACTTCTAAAGTAGGGGCATGATAAGTCTAAAAAATATATATGATGTACATTACTACAAAAACTACCAACGAAAATTGGTTTGAACGAGATCTAGCAAGTATAGGTCTACCAGAATCTGATGGCAAAAAGTGAGAAAATAAATTGACTTTAGCAATACCGGGGTGATTGGAATAAAACATTTTGATCCTTTTTTTTTCTTATAGCGGCTGATTCTGTGTGTTAAACACGCAAATATAAAAATGTATCCAATGATCAAGGATATTTTTTGGAAATCTGCTGTCAAAAATTGCCATCAGATTCTGGTAGACCTATAGTTTTTTTTATGCGTCATAAATGGTAAACCTTAAACCAACAAAAAAAAATTTTTTTCACCTAAACTATGCGTCTGGAGTATCTATGGATAGGTCTTCAAAATCATATTGAAGTTTATAATATAATTTTTTTCTAACCTGAATAGTTTGCGAGAGAGACTCTTCCGAAGTGGTAAAATGTGTGTCACCCCCCCCTCTAACTTCTAAAATAGGGGCATGATAAGTCTAAAAAAAAATATAATGTACTTTACTATAAAAACTACCAATGGAAATTGGTTTGAACGAAATCTAGCAAGTAGTTTTTTTTTTATACGCCATAAATGGTGAACTTAATTTAACTTTCATTAAATCGACTGAAATATAAAAATAAATCAAAAACCTTTTAATTTCATTAAAATAAATCTTATTGCTGCTGCGGAACCCTTCATGGGCGTGTCCAACTCGCACTTGACCGGTTTTTTATTACATAATATCACTTAAACATTTTTTATTTACTTAAACCACGAGTAACACCGCGGTGCACAGCTAGTAGGTTATAAATTAAACAAGATTAGGTATATTATTTAAATGTGGTATTATTGTTAACATCAAACATTGGAAAAAATATATACTTAGATAAAAAATTTAATTTAACAACTATCTAAAAGTAATCGGCCAAGTGCGAGTCGGACTTGCGCACGAAGCGTTCCGTAAAAATTTCAAGGGGGCTCCCATACAAAAAACAATTTTTACCTTTTTCTGTATCGGACAGAGCAAAAATAGGCTAAAAATTGTGTTTTTTGTATGGGAGCCCCATACAAAAAACACAATTTTTAGCTTAGCCTTGAAATTTTTATTTTATTTTAATATTATTATTAAATATTAAAGTACACATCAAACAAAAGAATGTGTGAAAAATTCAAGTGCCTACCTCTTGCCATTATTGATATATTAGAGCAAAAAGGCCGAAAAAAATCACGTTTATTGTTTGGGAGCCCCCCTTAAATATTTATTTTATTTTGTTTTCAGTATTTGTTGCTATAGCGGCAACAGATATTCACAATCTGTGAAAATTTTAGAAGTCTGGCTATAGCGGTTCTTGAGATACAGCCTGGAGACAGACAGACGGACAGACAACGAAGTCTTAGTAATAGGGTCCCGTTTTTACCCTTTGGGTACGGAACCCTAAGAGTGATTAATCTGAATTAGTCTCAGATTCTGTTAAATCTAGTTCAGATATCAGTGCAATTGTAGAGGGCTCATTGTTATTTAATGGATCTGATTCGGCGGTTGCGTTTTCCTCTTATTCTTGATTGTCATCTCGATCAATATATTTATTCAGTAATTTCAAATTATACGATACAAATGTACTTTTAGCAGCTCGTTGTGTCGTGAGTCGGAATTCGGACTTTAGAATGTATAAAATTTTGAACAGTGAAGGACCGTTCAGTAGCTGCAGTGGTGCATGGAGCTGTAAGAATTCTTGTTGCAACTACGCTTAATCCTGTCGAACAAGCCTTTCCACCATGTGACTGCGCAAATTTTTTCTTCTTCAGGGCTCCTCCAAATAAACCTTTTGGCCCACAATCCATGTTTAGCTCATGTTAAGATCTTCAAAACAACACACCTTCAAAATGAAAATACATTGTTTTAGTAATTTTACTTAAAATTATGAATCTGTTAAATTATAAGTATTTTTCATTATTCTGTAATGTTTTTGATTTCTTTAAGTGTAATTAGAACCTAAAATATTGAATAAATCGTTTCTACTGTGTCCAGTGAGTAAATACTCATACTATAAAGTAAATACTCAGTATTTACTTTAGGTAAGTTTTAGGTGAGTCTGACTCAGTTTTTACTGCCTTACCCATCCCTAGCCGTGGGTTGTACATTGAGAGTGTCTCAAAGTTGTCGAAAAAATTTTTGCTAAAAGTAATTTTATACCGTATGAAAGTTTGATGGATGATTATAGAGGTCATGTAACATGGTTAACCAAAAAATCACCGTCAGCCGTACTGTAGACGGGGGATTCAACGTCAGTCACGTTACTGAATATGTAATTTTTTTTTTTTGAATAGGTATAAAGTCATTTTATACCGTACAAAATTTATACAGGTGAATGTTCCTACTTTGTAAATAATAAAGAAAACCGTCAGTCGTTAATATGACGGTGGAAAAACCGTCAGCCAGCGATATAAGTTATAACCAATATAACCACACTTCGCGCTCAATGTATCCTAGGGCGCCGCGTAGACGACATTTCCACCTACAAACATTCAGCTGACGGCGATTTTCGTTTGAATTAACTATAAAATTGTCTCACATAGTAATTTTAAGTAATTAATTCGATAGTCAAAATTTATGAGGAAGAGTTATATAGATTTTACTTGTAAAGCGCCATCTGTTTTTACATACTAAAACTAAAATTACACCTACCGAACCTAAATGTCTATAATCTAGAAATGAACCTTTATTGGGTGCAAATCGGGATCTTTATAATGTCAATTCAATACGATTCCCAACAACATCTTTGAGATACTCTCAATTTTTATTCCACCCATACTGAAGTAGCTCACGATCAAAACTCTTATATATTAATAGAATACTATTATTGTTACGATTTTCGCTCGGTATGAAATGACTTTTCAAAATGAGCACCACCTCCTCTACTATTATACCTTGTTTGAACTTTATAAAGCCAACCCATCATAAAGCAGAGTCACATCACATCAACCACTTTGACATTGGCAACTCACTACGGGGCCATTTTAAAAAGAAGAAGAAGAAGAAGAATCTGTAATCGGTTTTGAATTGTGATTTGAGTACCTACTACCTAGTAATTTATTAGTTCGTTGGGCTTTTATGTTTCAAATAAGATAAAACAAGCGTTGAATTTTTGTTTTTCTTTAGCTTGGGTCCGCGACTGTGCCATTTCAGTTCATTGTGTCGAAAAGAAACTAACATGGAAGTGACGGACGAAAATCTCGCAACGCTCGCGAATTATTTACAGCAGACATTAAACCCGGATCCCAATGTCCGAAGGCCCGGTAAGTATTTATAGCTAAAGCGCATGCAAATTTGCTGCAGACTCCTACATTGGTAATATTATTACAAATAACCGGCAACTTCGTCTAACCTAAAACTGAGCCAATGTTGTTGCTAGAAAGTAACAGGCGGTCGGCTCCATCTCTAAAATCTACAAACATTTCATGTTACACAAACTGCAAATTGTACCAAATTCTAAGGACCTAGAAGTCACATAATTAACAAGCATACAAATTATATCTTATATGACTTTTCTAACCAATTTTCAGCTGAAAAATTTCTCGAGGGTGTGGAAGTGAATCAAAATTATGCAATACTGCTCCTGCACCTCATCGACAAGGACAATGCGGAGATGACAATCAGAGTGGCAGCGGCCATCACATTCAAAAACTATATCAAAAGAAACTGGCCAGTCGTAAGAACTTTGTTATTTTGTACCTATTCTTTGTCTATCTACTTATTACATACACCAGGGCTCTCTTGCACTTAGATTACGGTAAATGTTGATTTAATATCATGTTATCTCTCCTGTTTATTGTATTTATGAAAGAGAAGGCATGATCTATTGACAAATAGGAATAACACAGTCTGAAAATAGAAAGTAATAAAATATTACACAATATGTAATAATTTCATTTGTTATATTTATAAATCAGGAGGAAGACAACGAGGACCGTATACATCCGTCAGACCGAGCCACCATCAAATCTCTGATAGTCACACTGATGCTGAAGTCTCCGGAATCTATCCAGAGGCAATTCAGTGATGCAGTATCTATTATTGGGAAGACTGATTTCCCCGAGAAATGGCCGGGACTAATATCTGAGATGGTGGAGAAGTTTGCTACTGGTTTGTTCTATTTTTATTTTACAGTCAATATCTCATCTCTCAATCAATTAAATAAAAGTTGCATAATCATTATAATATTAATTACAGTAGTATTTTACTGTAATAAATATTATTAAAAAGTGTAAATTCAACCTAAGATCATCTGTATAAATTTATGCTATAAGGCAGCGGTCGGCAACCTTTCGGCAGGCAAGGGCCACAAGGTGGCAAAAAAAACTAAAGGCGGGCCGCAGGCCTCATACTCGTATCAACCCTAGAAGCTCAACATAATGAGGGGAAATAAGTTTTTATTATTATAATATGACACAAACAGCGTCTTAAGTGGCAATAACTACTAGCAGTATTAGAAAACATTGTTTTTGATACATATAACTTATTCACGAAAAGACCGCTGCTATAGGGCATAGGCTTTTAAATTAAATTTTGTTCATAAAAGAAAGTTTATTTTTCCTTATTTCAGGGGATTTCCATGTGATAAATGGTATTCTCCGCACGGCTCACTCGCTGTTCAAGCGCTACCGTTACGAGTTCAAGTCTCAGAAGCTGTGGGAGGAGATCAAGCATGTGCTGGAAAACTTTGCCAAACCTCTCACTGACCTCTTTGTGGTATGTCTTTGTTTAGTTCATATAATGTGGACCTCCTAGTGGACCAGTCCTGAGACTGAAATATATTTTAATGTATTAAGATTATAAACAAAAATGAAAATTACATTAATCTATCAACTAGTCTGTACTAATTGTGTACAAATATTTCTTTACCGCGTCTTTCTGCATAAATATTCCGTAGGGAAAGTATATTATTTGTCAGAAAATAGCCATGTTGTATAAACTTCAGCGTGTTTTAAAATACTATAAAATGTTTTATTAAGACAGTGCGTAGAACTTTTTAAAAGTTACATTTATTGTTACATTTCAGGCGACACTGGATCTAACTACAAAACATGCGGACAATCCCCAAGCCCTCAAAGTGATCTACGGCAGCCTGGTGCTGATATGCAAGGTGTTCTACTCCCTCAACTACCAGGACCTGCCGGAGTTCTTCGAGGACAGCATGCAGACGTGGATGCCCAACCTGCTGAACTTGCTGCAAGTCAATGTGCCTAGTCTAGAAACTGATGTGAGTATCATTTTTTCATATTTTTTGCTGTATTTTCGGAATACTTCTAATATAGTATACCAGAGGTTCCCAATCTTTTTCAGCCTGTGGCGCAGTTACAATTTTATGATTAATTAGGTTAGAAAAAAAATAGTAATAAACAAATATTATTATTTAATCATCTACCTGCTTTATATAAATAATATCATAATTTTATTTTCTTATATTTGTGGTTTCGGATAAGGATGGAGAATCGACTCACGGCTAGGGATTGAAAAAAACGGATTTAAAAAAAAATCTGGATTTTCATAATTTTTAAAATATAATTGATAAATAGCTTTAAATGCTAATTATTATGATATTATTTCTTTACTAAACATTCATTTTAAAAGTGCAAAATCAATCAAAATCAGACGTATTAAAAAAATATATATTTTTTCTTAAGTTACTGATATTCTCATGGGCGTTAAAGTTAGAGATTAACAAAATCCGCATGTATCTAGGCTAGATATTTTTTTTTTTTTTTTTCCAATCTTGTAATCTGCTATCGACGTCGTCATAATCAGATGTTTTGGCTATTTAGGATTTGTTTTTTATAGGGGCATTTCAGCATTTGCCTCCTAGGGGTTTTCAAGTTAGAGTCTAGTGACGTTGGTTAAGTTCTAGGATTTGCCATCTTTTTAGTCTTCTTGTTTCCTTTTCAGGTTGTATAAGGTCTCTGGCCAGTTTGTTTGTGTAATTACTTAGTCTTTCCTTGTATTTAGCACAGTACCTGCTTACTTCTTCTTTTACTGTTGGCATTTCTAAGTATTCGTGTATTTCATTGTTTCTGGCAAACCATGGTGAGTTGGAAATTGATCTTAGGATTTTATTTTGTAGTTTTTGCAGAATTTCTAGGTTGGAATTACTAGCTGATCCCCAGAGCTGAATTCCATATGTCCATATGGGTTTTATTTTGTTTTATGGTGGGTGTGTGTGTGTGTGTGTGTGTGTGTGTGTGTATGTGTGTGTGTGTGTGTGTGTGTGTGTGTGTGTGTGTGTGTGTGTGTGTGTGTGTGTGTGTGTGTGTGCGCGTGTGTGTGTGTGTGTGTGTGTGTGTGTGTGTGTGTGTGTGTGTGTGCGTGTGTGTGTGTGTGTGTGTGTGTGTGTGTGTGTGTGTGTCTGTGTGTGTCTGTGTGTGTCTGTGTGTGTCTGTGTGTCTGTGTGTGTCTGTGTGTGTGTGTGTGTGATTGTGTGTGTGTGTGTGTGTGTGTGTGTGTGTGTGTGTGTGTGTGTGTGTGTGTGTGTGTGTGTGTGTGTGTGTGTTGAAACTAGTTGACTCTATTTGATGGACAAATGTGAAAGTATCTACGATTTTGAAGGATGGAATTTGAGGCTTGATATTCTATTGTTTTGTGTTTTCTAATTATTACTTCTAAAATATATAATTTTCTTACACTTAAACCCTTGGCCATTTTATATAAAGTTGCTAAGGGCAAGAGACGTGGCTGGCATAACGCCACTTTTAGAAGCATTCTCTGAGCACGTTCAGCTTCCAGCATTATCGTTTTGTCGGATCCTCCCCAGATTGTTATGCCGTAGTTCACGATGGATTGACAGAGGGAGAAGTATATTGTCTTTAGAAGCTTCCAGTCAGTTATGTGCCTGAGACATTTGAACACATGCGTTAATTTTCGTATCCTTTGGATAACGTTTTTTATTTGCTCGTGAAAGTTTAGTTTTTGGTCGATAGTTATACCCAGGTATTTAATGTGAGGAACTCGCTCTATTTCTGTGCATGAGCAGTCAGACGTCTGTAGACCACAGGAGTGGGCTAGGATTTTGAGTCTATTTAGGCAGCTTTCCATTTCTTTAGACTTTCTAATTGTAAAGGTAATATATTTCGTTTTTACTGCATTTAGTGTATGAGTATTCTGTTCCAACCAGCGAGTTACTATGTTAAAGCCATCCTGTGCTAATTGGAAAGTTTCATTCCAAGAAAGACCGTAGAATGTGAGACAAGTGTCGTCTGCGTAAGCAATTATTTTACAATTTTTGATGTTGAGGTTGCACAGTTCGTTTATGTAACACAGGAATAGGGTTGGACCCAAAATACTTCCTTGAGGAACACCAAATTTAACAGGGAGTTCATTGCTTACCATATCACCGATTCTTACGGTCTGACGTCGGTCATGCAGATAGCTTTTAAAAAGCGAAAGTGGAGTTCCTCGTACACCCATTTTCTCTAGTTTATCTAATAACTTGAGAGGGCAAACCGTGTCAAATGCTTTTTGAAGATCAATAAATATTGAGAGACATTTATTCTTCCTGTCAAGACAATCTACTAAGTGTTCTGTCAAATTGTGGAAAGCATGACTAGTGGATTTTTGTTTTCTAAATCCAAATTGGTTGTTTGAAAGAATACCTCTCCTCTCTAGATAATTTATTAAGCTTTTATTAATAATACGCTCTAAAAGTTTCGACACAACTGGCAACATAGAAATTGGGCGGTAATTACCAATATTTTCTTTATCACCGGACTTAAATATTGGTATTATTCTAGATTTAACGATGTTGGGAAAATTCCTTCATTCAAGCATCTATTAAATAAAAATGTTAATGGTGGCACTATAACATCTTTAACATTTTTAGGATACTAGATGTGATCCCGTCATACCCAGCTCCGCAATCTGATTTTAAATCAAGAATCAAACGCTCAACCTCCTTTTCCGTAGTAGGGAAAAGTACAAATGAATCACAGCAAGAATTCATTTGATTATTTTCAGTTACCGCCATTTTTGATACCTTTGTACTTGTTTTTATTTTGTTTGCGAGATCAACTCCTACGTTAGCGAAGAATTCATTTACGGATATCGTAGACTCCTTTTGGGTACTTTTAATATATTTTAAAAGTTTGACGGGAATTTCTTTTGATTTAATTCTGTTGGCAATCGTGTTTATAACATTCCACATTTTTTTTATTTTTACCTGCAGATTCTAATTCATTTTTCTCATATTGCTGTTTACATTTTTTTAGAATTTCATTACAAAAATTCCGGTACCTTTTATACGAATCAATTAGAATATTATTTTCAGGATCTTTTTTAATTTTATTTTTCATTCTGTCCCTAGTTCTAATACATCTAAGTAAGCCTACTGTTATCCATGGTTTTAAATTAGTTTTACTTTTAGTCTTTTTAACGTGAACAGTATTATTTTTTACTAGACCTTGAATACGCTCTATAAACAGGTCCATTGATTGATCTACTGAAATATCATTTTTGTAGATATTGCTGAAGTCACTTAATTTAGTCTCCTCTAGAAGTGTGTCAAATTTAATTTTATTGAAATATTTTGATTTGGTGTACGAAGTAGTCGTATTTTTTGTTTTAAGACAAAAAAGTACAGGTAAGTGATCCGTTATAGCGCTCTTAAGGACAAAAGTATGTGATGATATATTCGACTTCAAAATCAAATGGTCAAGGCAACTATCATCTCTTGTCGGATCGTAAAAGGTTGGGACCATACCGTAGTAAGCCAATACATTAAGATAACCAGACGTTTCGGAGTTAATTTCGGCAATATTAATATTTACGTCACCAATTAAAATAATACTTTTACAAGTTGTCATCGTTGCTAGTACATCATTTAGGCTCTTAAGAAAATTGTCCAACAAGCGAAAGCAAGGAGGTCTGTAAATGGCAATTATTACTGTATCTTCTCCAATTTTTATAATTAAACAATTCGCTTCTACAAAATTGGGTTCAACAACCTTACACTCTAACTCATCCTTAATAAAATAAGACTATACCGTCATTTTGATTGTAGGTTTTGGTAGTTGAGTAACTTTTATAACTAGTTAGTGTAGGAAGGTTGTTTACACACGATAGCCAGGATTCAGACAGAACTATAATATCAAGGTCTAATTGCAATCTGTTGTGTAAAACATTAAGATGATGGAAATTTTTATTTATGCTCCTGATATTTTAATAACTGAGATAAAAAATAGATTATGATGAGTTTTTGTGATTGAGTGTGATGAAAAATTTACGTTAAACTTCTGGTTTATATAGCAAAATCTGTTGTGTAGTCTTAAAACTATAAAAATTATAATAAAATAAAACATGCAAATAAGAGGTTCTAGTCAGTCTTTTTTAAGAAGAATATCGAGGTCACTTTCATTGTCTATGCGAACTTTTGGTTTTCCTTCACCGTGACGTAGAAATATCCTACCATGCGATGTCCAGCAGTATTTATAGCCATATTGAGCTTTAAAATTTCTTGCTAGGTAATATAATTTCCTGGCTTTTGGTGTAAGACAGTCTGATATATAGATGGGTTCATTGTTAATTGATGCTAACTTCAGATCCGATGCTTTTAAATTATTACTGTTTTGTTTATTGTACTTTTTTAAGCCAATTTTTATCGCTTCTTTAGATTTAAATGAAGAAAATTCTATGATTATTGGGTTCCCAGCTTTTTTATTTTGTATTCGAAATATATCTTTTATTTCTATTGATTGCATTAGTACTTGAAGAATTTTGCTCATAGGTTTTCTTTAGTTTCTCCTTCTTCTATAGGTATATTTTTTAGTTCTATTGTGGTCATACGTATTTTAAGTTCAAGCTGTTCAATTTTATCATTTAGTTCGATTATATCTGTTTTTTCTTGTTTCTTTTCTTCTTTAATTTTTCTAACTTCTCTTAAAATATGATATAGACAGAGTGGGTATCTAGACCTAGGAAAAGATAAGTACGATGCTTTAGAGATATTTTCTTCCTCCGAAGGCAGATTACTGTAACCCTGAGTCCTGACGTCACGAATACCCTTGATGATCTATTGTGACCCCTTCGTAGTACCGTGCCAAACCCAGTGCTGCTCATAAATAGAACCAGTCGCGGTTCCACGAATTTCCTCTTTAGTAGAGTAGAGAGTTTCTGTTCTATAGTAGAGTAGGGGAGTCTAGGAGAAGGTAACTAGGTGTGTCACGGAATCTGCAAGTCGTCATGTTATTAGCACCTTTCTGTAAAGGTGCTTGTTGAGCTTACAGTGCCCAGTTATGCTTCAGCAGGCGTAGCATGGCCACCATAGAAACGGTTTCTTTCTACGGAAGAATAGACAAAGTGACAGTAAGAGAAGACAAAGTGACAGCTAGACAATGGAAATCCGCCACTTTGTCGATAAAATCAGTCAGTATGTCGATTCTTTCCCATGTCTACTGTTTTATGCTACTCCCTCCCTACTGGTAAGGATTCTTATTTGGTTCCTACCCACATTTTATTATACAGGGTGCAATAGGGGTGTAGACAGTAAACGAAATATAATACAAATTATTGTTTTTTTGAGAGTTTGTATTATAGAATTACCGAAAATGACATATTTTTACTCATTAACTTTATAATATTTTTTATTTTATTTAATAAAAAGTAAATATTTAATCCGTAATATCACGTGATCGCAAACAGTCATCACAGAGTGTGACGTCACGATCTCCAAAACATTGTGTGTGACAGTGTGACACTTCGATGTCAAACCCATACAAAGATTTTTGTTGTTTGGAGGACCGTGAAGTCACAGCGACGCCATGATGAAGTATGAACTTTAGCTTTTTAGCGGAAAATTTTAAAACGAAATTTAATAACTCGTTTCTTTAATTTAAATATCAGTATATTTATTTTGTTATATATATATATTTAGGTGTTACAAATGTAGTATCTGTAAAATAAATATATTTCCTAAAAATAGTCTACATCCCTATTAAACCTTCCGGCCAAATTTCGATATATTGATCCTTGTTAAAAATAAAAATACACGTATTTTTTCTTTTATAATCACTCAGTACTAAAATGTTGAGAAATAGCTTCCGAAAGTTTTCCTAAAAGACACCACAATTAAGAATAAGAATAAGAAAAGTTTATTTTGCACATCACACAACACAATATTTACAAAGGACAAAAGAACAAGGACACAAAACAATTAATTTAACATTATATTGTGTGATGCCAAAAATGGACCCCAGCTCAGCATTAGCAGCGAGTTGCTGCACTGATTTTCTGCTGGGAACAAAGTGTGACATCACAATAATATAGTTTGGGCAATAAAACAGAAAGAAGGAGCATACAAAATTAATAAATTAATAAACTTAAATACTAAACAAATTAAAGAAAATAAGTAACTAAAAGATAATAATTAATGGACACTAGCATGCGTGGGAGAGCCATGCTTCGGCACGAATGGGCCGGCTCGACCGGAGAAATACCACGTTCTCACAGAAAACCGGCGTGAAACAGCGCTTGCGCTGTGTTTCGCCGAGTGAGTGAGTTTACCGGAGGCCCAATCCCCTACCCTATTCCCTTCCTTTCCCTCCCCTATTCCCTTTTCTTCCCATCCCTACCCTCTCCTATTACCCTATTCCCTCTTAAAAGGCCGGCAACGCACCTGCAGCTCTTCTGATGCTGCGAGTGTCCATGGGCGACGGAAGTTGCTTTCCATCAGGTGACCCGTTTCCTCGTTTGCCCCCTTATTTCATTAAAAAAAAAAAAAAAAAAAAACTTCACGTCGCCGGCGTGTGCCGCGGCCGGGCCTCCCGCGCCACCCCCCGCGTCACCCCCGCTCTACCGCGCCAACCGCCGCGAAGTGACCGCGTTCTGCAACGATTTTAAATGGGATAAAATACTTTATTGTAAAAAAATTAACACCCTATTTTTTTTTTATTAAATAGACTCCTAATGATACCGAAGCACTAAAAAAAATTTGGCCGGAAGGTTTAATTGCACCCTGTATTATAAACTCTTATAATTTTCCTTTATTAATCAGACAAACTTGCATAAGCACACACAGATGCTGATTTGTAAGTCTGTGGTGGATGATAATTATCACCTCAATGTAAACAAAAACAGAAAATATTACAGAAAAAACATGTTGTTCAATAGTAAAAGAATTTGTATGTCAGATATTACACGAATCACGATACATCTAAATTAATTTTATATAACGTAGAAGCTTACTTTTCATAATTTTATCGACTATTCGATTTTATTATATTATAAACTTATTATTTTCCTTTAGTTAATCAGACAGACTTACACTTACAAATCAGCATCTGTGTGTGCATAATAATTATCATCTCGATGTAAACAAAAACAGTAGATATTACAGAAAAACATGTTATTCAATACTAAAAGTGTTTTAAAATAGTAATTGTTAAATTTCTCATCGCATTTATATTGAATTATTATGAGGTAAAACATAATAAAATAAACGCTAGGTCATAAGAAATTAAAAAATATCTTAATTTTTTTAAATAAGATTAAAAATCGAAATAAATGTAATTATAACCACCAAATAACTACACAATGGAATTTGGGACAGACGAAGTATTGACTTAGGTACGTGTTAACTACGCAAAGTGATAGCGCCTTTAAAATAATGAGAATTTGTATGTCAGATATTACATGATCACACATCTAAATTAATTTTATGTAACGTAGAAGCTTACTTTTCATAATTTATCGACTATTCGAAAAAACAGAAAATCCGGATTTTCAAAAATAGAAATCCGGATTTTTCGTAGCTCAAAAAAACCGGATTTTTCGGATTTCGAAGTATCCGGATTGCAATCCCTACTCACGGCGCTCCTCTTGCCTTTCCACGGAGCACCAGGGCGCCGCGGCGCACACATTGGGAACCCCTGTAGTATACTATTAAAGAAGTGTATTCTACACAAACATTACAGTTTCATTACTTGTATGCGACACAATTAAACCAATTTATGCATCAGGTCTATTAATTTTCAATTTCTATACATACTATGTTCTTAAGGCAATCCTACTGCTAGACAAAAGTCTTCCTAAAAAAATACGACATTCTTGCGATGAAATAGACAATTTAAAAAAAATACTTTTTCAGGACGAGGATACGCCGGGCGTGCTGGAGCAGCTGCGCACGGAGGTGTGCGAGTGCGCGTCGCTGTACGCGCTCAAGTACGAGGAGGAGTTTGCGCCCTACGCCCCGCCCTTCGTCACCGCCGTGTGGCAGCTGCTGCTCAGCACCGGCATCCAGACCAAGTACGACGCGGTAAGTTCGCGCCCTACGCCCCGCCCTACGCCCCGCCCTTCGTCACCGCCGTGTGGCAGCTGCTGCTCAGCACCGGCATCCAGACCAAGTACGACGCGGTAAGTTCGCGCCCTACGCCCCGCCCTACGCCCCGCCCTTCGTCACCGCCGTGTGGCAGCTGCTGCTCAGCACCGGCATCCAGACCAAGTACGACGCGGTAAGTTCGCGCCCTACGCCCCGCCCTACGCCCCGCCCTTCGTCACCGCCGTGTGGCAGCTGCTGCTCAGCACCGGCATCCAGACCAAGTACGACGCGGTAAGTTCGCGCCCTACGCCCCGCCCTACGCCCCGCCCTTCGTCACCGCCGTGTGGCAGCTGCTGCTCAGCACCGGCATCCAGACCAAGTACGACGCGGTAAGTTCGCGCCCTACGCCCCGCCCTACGCCCCGCCCTTCGTCACCGCCGTGTGGCAGCTGCTGCTCAGCACCGGCATCCAGACCAAGTACGACGCGGTAAGTTCTCGCCCTACGCCCCGCCCTACGCCCCGCCCTTCGTCACCGCCGTGTGGCAGCTGCTGCTCAGCACCGGCATCCAGACCAAGTACGACGCGGTAAGTTCGCGCCCTACGCCCCGCCCTACGCCCCGCCCTACGCCCCGCCCTTCGTCACCGCCGTGTGGCAGCTGCTGCTCAGCACCGGCATCCAGACCAAGTACGACGCGGTAAGTTTTTTTTCAATAGTTTGAGTCGTCTATGGACCTTTCGCGCCTATCCTTTTTCTGTCGCTTTTGTAATTTTGTTCGCGTACGAAGGTTTATAGTTTAGGGCTCCCATACAAAACTGCGAATTCGCATCCCATCGCAAATATATGCGACAAAATTCATAGTAAAACATTACGATGCGATGCGATGAGAATTCGCAGTTTTGTGTGAGAGCCCACACATCTCAATCTAACGAAGCGGTCAGTTACAAAAGTCCCTTGCGATCTTCGTTATTCTGTTGTTATGACTGACGATGTATTAAAACGAAAGCTAAAAGCCTCCCTGTTTTAGGCGTTGTCAGCGTCAGAGTAGAGATACTTACGATGACTTGGGCAAATTTTACATTCTCGACCTCTCAAAGTCATCGAAGTGGCAAAATATCTCTGTAGAGAATACGCTTAATGAGTAACGATATACGGTTCGCAGCTGGTGTCGAACGCGCTGACGTTCCTGGCGAAGGTGGCGGAGAAGAACTCGTACAAGGGGCTCTTCGAGGTCCCTTCCACGCTCAGCGGCATCTGCGAGAAGGTCGTCATACCCAACCTGCAGTTCAGAGGTAAAAAAACACATATTTTCAGACACACATTTTTATTTCTCTAAGTTTACTTTGCTCAATGAATATTATCATTTTAAATATCTAAATTTAATACAATTTTTACTTAAAAACTAATAGTTCCATAGAATTTTACTAATTTAATTTTACAGAAAGTTATGCGGGTTTTATAAATGCACAATTACTACTGCACAATTGTACTTATTTCGCTTCAAATACAGTATAAATGATGTAATATTGTAGAGTCTGACATGGAGGTGTTTACGGACAACCCGGAGGAGTGGGTGCGGCGCGACATCGAGGGCTCGGACGTGGACACGCGCCGCCGCGCCGCCTGCGACCTCGTACGCACCCTCGCCGTACACTACGAGGAGAAGATCATGAGCATCTTCGGACAGTATGTCGAGGTACGCAACTTTTACTCTCAGTTATATACAATTTACGACGGTCGTCATATAAAACACTAGCAATTTTGAGATAAGAATAATAAGCTCGTCCTAAGAAAAGCTTCGTTAGACCTCAACATATTTATAAAGGCTATGAATAATCTTTTGTTCTTTTACATGTGTGCGCAGGCGATGCTGAGCAAGTACTCCGAGAGCGGCGGCAGCGCGTGGGTGGGCAAGGACACGGCGCTGTACCTGGTGACGTCGCTGGCGGCGCGCGGCGGCACGCAGGCGGCCGGCGTGACGCGCGCCTCCCCGCTGGTCGACCTCGCCGCCATCGCCGCCGCGCACGTGCTGCCCGAGCTGCGCCGCCCCGACGGTGCGTAGAGTGTGTGTATACAGGGGGCGGGCGAGGACACGGCGCTGTACCCGCTGACGTCGCTGGCGAGACGCGCGCCGACGACGTATACAGCTGGGCGGGGCTCAAGGCGGGCGTTTTTCTACCCCTTGCTAGAGTTTGCCCGTACCGGTAACGTGCATTATGTATACTTTTATTACAAGCGTTCGCTTGTGTGTTGGGCGTAAACTGACTCACATTTAGGAGCTTTTGTAATGCTCTATAAATTGAGAATGAGATGTTTTCAGTGAACGAGCTGCCGGTGCTGAAGGCGGACGCGATGAAGTACCTCATGACGTTCCGCTCGCTGCTCGCCGCCGACGTGCTCGACCCCGCCTTCCCGCTGCTGGTGAGATATTGATGATAATTATTTAATTTTGTTTAGGTTACAAACAACCGTTATAAGAATATTCTTAACAAAGTTAACAAACAAGCCTAAAGTACTGTACCGTAAACTTACGTTTTTAATTTCTTCATGAAATCAGCTCCATATCTATTCTACTTTATATTTCTACGTAGAGACAAAGGAAGCTAATATTTTTGTGTGTGTATGCGTGTGTACACACTTTTTATTTCACCTGTTAAATTTCTAGAATTAAAAAAACTTTTGTTTCTCAGATAACGCACGTGGGCGGGCGCGGCGTAGTGCGGACGTACGCGGCGTGCACGCTGGAGAAGCTAATAGCGGGTGGGCACGCGGGTGGGGCGGTGCGCGAGCACGCCGCGCCCCTCCTCACCGCGCTGTTCGCCGCGCTCGCCGACACACACGATCCCAGCGAACACAACGAGTATATCATGAAAGGTACCTATCATAATGGAGTCGAGGTATTGATAAAAAGATTGCTTAAAATAAAAAATTAAAAATTCCGAGACATTCAAGTTGTTTAGGTAAAAAAGACTAATTATATAAACGCTTTGTACGGGTTGTCCCTATTATTATTACATGAAATTTAGCCACTCAAAAAACTGCAAGCAGCTTACGACGTGTCACCCAATTGGCATTGCAAGCTATAAAAATACAGCTGGAAAATGTAATATAACCGAATGTGACGCATTCTCAGCGATCCTGCGCACGCTGTCGACGCTGCGCGACGCGGCGCTGCCGTACCTGGGCGCGGCGCTGCCGCAGCTGGCCTCGCTGTTGGCCGCCGTCGCCAAGAACCCCTGCAAGCCCCACTTCAACCACTACCTGTTCGAGACCCTCTCGCTGTCTATATCGTGAGTACATACATGACACTGCTATATCATACAACATTTGTATCTGTATTAAAAGACACAAACTAGCTTTTTCTTGTAGTATGACGGATATTGTGTAATAAATAGTTTATTTGATGTTTAAAATAAGCTAGGTTGGTGACAAACCAGTTTCTGTTAAACCTAGCATCTAAACCTTACCAGGCGTATCTATCTTTTGCTAAAATGACAAATATTGGCAATTTTCTGGCCAATACTTATTTTATTTGCCTGTTTAAACTTCTATAATGTCGTAAATATCAATTAAGTTATCGGGTAATTTACTTTCTTTTTATAGGTTGGTGGTGAAATCGAACCCCGCGGCGGTGACGGCGTTCGAGGACGCGCTGTTCCCCATCTTCCAGGAGATTCTCCAGAACGACGTGCAAGGTATAGACAATTCACCGCTTATCATATTTTAAAAATCGGCCAAGTGCGAGTCGGACTCGCGCACGAAGGGTTCCGTACCGTTATGGAGCAAAAATAGTCCAACAATTGTGATTTTTGTATGGGAGCCCCCCTTAAATATTTTATTTTAATGTTGTTATCAATTATTAAAGTACAAATATAATTAAGGATTTTATGAAAATTTCAAGTGCCTATAGCCATTATTGATATCGAGCAAAAAATAGCAAAAAAATCACGTTTATTGTATGGGAGCCTCCGTCAAATATTTATTTTATTTTGTTTTTAGTATTTGTTGTTATAGCGGCAACAGACATACACATTCTGTGAAAATTTCAGAAGTCTAGCTATAGCCGTTCTTGAGATACAGCCTGGAGACAGACAGACGGACAGACAGACATCGAAGTCTTAGTAATAGTGTCCCGTTTTTACCCTTTGGGTACGGAACCCTAAAAACTAAAACGTCAATACGTTTGCGTGCTCTGTTAAAATAATGAATTTATTTTTTCGTACAATATTTTTTATCTTATTTTGTTTTATTTATATTATTTAATCGTTGTGTGGCGGTGCGGCAGAGTTCATGCCGTACGTGTTCCAGATGCTCTCGCTGCTGCTGGAGCTGCGGGGGAGCGGCGGGGGCGGGGCGGAGACGGCGGGCGGGGCGGACGCGTACGCGGCGCTGCTGCCGTGCGTCGTCGCGCCGGCGCTGTGGGAGCGCGCCGCCAACGTGCGGGCACTCGTGCGCTTGCTGTGCGCATTCGTCGCCGCGCGCCCGCAGCTCGTACTCAACGGCAAATTGGTCAGTTAAAAAAAATATTTTATTTTATTTTTATTGGTAAGGAAGACTTACAGTTCATTTAAATTAAAATAATAGTAAGATAAGTTTACAATTTAGAACCAATTACAAGTCTTCGCAAGTGAATTACAATTTTGAAAATGAAATATGCTCACATTAGAGTTAAGACTAATTATTAATCTAAAGATTAAGCGATCAATAAGACATAAATTTACAACGGTGGTAATAAGGTGACATTAATTCGGGAAGGATTTGAAAAAAATATTCGCAAGATGTCTTATATTTTTAGAACTGGTGCAAAAGATGAAGTATATTGTTATTGTTTTTAATTAAATCATTGAGGGACGCACACGATCTGGGAAAAAAAAAGAGGTAGCTCGGAATCTGGTGTGAGATAGTGGGACATGAAGGGTGTTAAAATAGCGAGGATGCGTATTGTTGGGAACCTTAAGATTTAATTTAGCAAGCAGTGAGGGACAGTCAATGGAACCATTGGCGATATTGGTAAGGTAAGTAACATCACAGATATTTCTCCTAAGAGCAAGTGGAAGCAGATGGAGGTGGCTGCATAAGTTGTCATAGCTATAATTTTGGTAAGTATTTAGTTTAAATCTATATTTTAATAATCTAATTAGTTTTTTCTGCACTTTTCCAATCTGATTTATATAACATTTGTATTGAGGGTTCCATATTTGGAATGCGTATTCTAAATTACTCCTAACTAGGGCACAGTACAGAACTTTAATTGATTTGAGACGAGAGAAATCTTTAGTTGAGCGTGTAAGAAAACCAAGTATTTTTGAGGCCTTGCTTACAATAGTTTGGATATGCTTGTCGAATAAGAGCTTATGGAGGAGTATCCATTAACAACAACTGACTGTAACCTATTACTTATATATGAGGTAAACCATCGAAGTAAATTACCCTTTATACCGGCTCTAGCTTACTTTGATAATATTTTAAGGTGGTCTATTCTATCAAAAGCTTTGCTGTAGTCGGTGTATACAGCATCGACTGTCCCTTGGTTATCCATTCGATCAGATACAAAGTCAGTAAATAGGATAAGGTTTGATATTGTTGATCTACCTTTAATGAATCCGTGCTGATGCGAGCTAAGTTGTGAACTTAATGCTGAGTAAAGTTGATTGTAGACAATTCGTTCTAGAACCTTAGCCAATACAGAAAGCTTGGAAATAGGCCGATAATTTTCAATCAAGTGCTTAGCACCTTTTTTATGGATTGGTGTTATAAAGGCCGATTTCCAAATCTTGGGCATGGTACCGGTTTCCAATGATGCGCGAAATAGTAAAAATACAGGGTAAGATAGAGATTTCGCACAGTAAAAAAAAAATATTGGTGGTAGATTATCAGGGCCAGCAGATTTATTAATACCTAATGATTTAAGTAGTTCAAAAGTGTGTCAAATCAAAAACAATATTTCCGATGTCAGCGTCAGTAGCATAAAGTTAATATACCTAGCGGTTCCGCTAGGTATATTAACTTTATGGTCAGTAGGTGTAGTGGTATGTGTGGCAGATATGTTGGCATCATTATAATCAAAACCATTGGAAGTAGTGTTCAAGAAGTTAGATGAAAAGTAGGAGGCAAATCACTGACCTCCATTAAGACTTGTTTTTGATAAAATGCCAAAAGCTTTTTGGATTTGTTGTAAGAGAGCTCTCAATTGATTGCAGGTAGGTATTGTATTCAAGTTTAGATAGGTCAGTCGTCTTCTCTCGCAAACGTTCAAACTCTAATTATTTATCAGAAAGGTTACCGTATGTAGTATTTCTTATGATATTTATATTTGAGTTTGAGTAGTTTAATAAGCTCTTTGGAGAACCAGATAGGGTGGTCTTTGCTGATCTTTACTGAATATGTAGGTATGTATTTTTTACAAAGATCTGAAATCTATACTAATATTATAAAGCGGAAAAGTTTGTTTGTTTGAACGCGCTAATCTCAGGAACTACTGGTCCGATTTGAAAAATTCTTTCAGTGTTAGATAGTCCATTTATCGAGGAAGGCTATAGGCTATATTTTATCACGCTAAGACTAATAGGAGCAAAGAAATAGAGGAAAATGTGGAAAAAAACGGGGGGAAATTATTTGAAAGGGCTTATTTGAACGCGCTAATCTCAGGAACTACTGGTCCGATTTGAAAAATTCTTTCAGTGTTAGATAGTCCATTTATCGAGGAAGGCTATAGGCTATATTTTATCACGCTAAGACTAATAGGAGCGAAGAAATAGAGGAAAATGTGGAAAAAAACGGGGGGAAATTATTTGAAAGGGCTTATTTGAACGCGCTAATCTCAGGAACTACTGGTCCGATTTGAAAAATTGTTTCAGTGTTAGATAGTCCATTTATCGAGGAAGGCTATAGGCGATATTTTATCACGCTAAGACTAATAGATGATGATTATAATAGATGTTCATTATACAAGACTAAATCAAGTATACGGCCATAGCGAGTGATTGATCCTAAAAACAATTTATAATGACATAATAGTTTACTTTGTAAGGAAAAAATGTTGTGACAAAGGATTTCTGTGTTTTCAGAACGCATTCCTGGGCGTATTCCAAAAGCTGATCGCGTCCAAAACGAACGACCACGAGGGCTTCTATCTCATCCAAACCATGCTCTTCAAGTTTGGAGAGTGAGTATACTCTGCACGACATTAACCCTTTATAATCGAACATATAGGTCTACCAGAATCTGATGACAAAAAGTGAGAAAATAAATTGACTGTAGCAATACCGGGGTACTTGGAATAAAACATTTTGAGCCTTATTTTTCTTATAGCGGCTGATTCTGTGTGTTAAACATGCAAATATAAAAATTTATCCAATGATCAAGGATATTTTTTGAAAATCTGCTGTCAAAAATTGCCATCAGATTCTGGTAGACCTATAGATATCATGATTTGTTTTACGACTGCGTCGTTTGCAGGTCGGTGATGCAGCCGTACGAGAAGCAGATCATAACGCTGCTGTTCCAGCGGCTGTCGTCGTCCAAGACCACCAAGTACGTGCGCGGCCTCATCGCGTTCCTGGGGTTCTACGCGGCGACGGCGGGGGCGGACCGCCTGGTGCAGCTCGTGGACTCGGTGCAGGCGGGCATGTTCGCCATGTACGTGGAGCGCGTGCTGCTGCCCGAGCTGCAGAAGGTGAGCGGCGCGCTGGAGCGCAAGGCGGCGGCCGTGGGCTGCGTGCGCCTGCTGTGCTGCGACGCCGCGCGCTCCGGCCGCCTCGCCGAGCTGTGGACGCCGCTGCTGCGCGCGCTCATCGCGCTGTTCGAGCTGCCGCCCGACGAGAGCACGCTGCCCGACGACCACTTCGTGGAGGTGGACGACGCGCCCGGCTACCAGGCGCAGTACGCGGCGCTGGCGTGCGCCCGCGGTGCGGTCGCCGACCCGCTGGCGGCCGCGCCCGACCCGCGCCGCTACCTGGCCGAGAGCCTGGCCGCGCTGGGCCGCGAGGCGCCGGGCGTGGTGCCGGCGCGCGTCGCCGCGCTCGACGAGCCGCACCGCACCGCGCTGCAGGGCTACCTCGCCGGCGCCGGCGTGCAGCTGTGCTGATACCGCGCTCGTCTCACCGACTTCGAGGTGCCCACGCGGAGTATGATAGAGATCAATCGATCCCGGAGGCGAAGTTGCCGTGTGACGTGCGTCGCGCCGGGCCGAGAGCAGCCTATACGTTGAACTTTATTCTCGTTGTTAAAGTGATTGTTACGAATTCGTCGACGCTGAGCGTCAGTTCCCCAGGATGTTAAGTTTGTGATATAGCGTGTTGTGGCTCGGGCCGGCGCTGGCCGCTTGTGACTGAGGAGAGTAGTGATTGGGCTGTGTATATGCGTCTAGTGTAAGTAAAAATGTGTAGAAGATGTGTAATGTAATGACAATGGACTTGTATTTTGAAGTAATTGTAACGTTCAATGTTAATAATATTTTTCAGAACTTGTGATACCTAATGGAAGTGATTGAACTGAGACATGTTTGTAATTTGAATGAATCGTATGACTTGTATGATATGAGTAGCTGGTCATTTGTAAAATGCTAATAAACTCTTATTTTACACTAGTTTTTTAACTTTTTTTAATTATTATTATTATATATCATTTGCCTATCAAAAGATTCAATATTCTCCATAAAAAATAATGGTGACTTTTACAACACTTCACAAGCCGTAAATATTTATTTTAATTTAAAAATCAAAATAATTAGATAATACAAAGAATACTCATACATAATAAGAACTTTTGTAGTATAAACTCTTTAATGCCAATAATAATTAGATGAACACCGAAATATTGGCATTTTAAGGTGTAAATTAACTTTCTAGATGTCTGTGAAATGTAATTCGGAGTTTGAAAGTTTAACACTCATAAGTGTAGTTACCCGAGAGCCAGCGACAGCCGCGACAGTCAGACTTTCGTGATTCTATAAAACAAAGAGAATGTAATCACTATGCTATAAAAGCTCAAAGTTTGCCTGTATATGATCCATTAAGAGGTGAGAACGACCAGCACCTATAGATTCGGTCGCGGCATAGGTCTCGGTTACTTTAGGAGGTTTTCAGTTTTGAAGGTCTACTTGACCTTCGATAAAGAGTTAAGCTCAATTTTCTATCTTATTTTCCTCTGCATAACTATAGGAATCTCGTTTTCTACTGTCGACATTTTTGACAGTCGCTTCCCACTGGCAGACCGCCTCAAAGTCTAATCCACATAATATTACCATTATAAGACATAAACTAATACTTTAAGGAAGATATAATTATATTATTTTATAACGGAATTAATTATGTTATAACGACTTGCGTCTATTGAAGGCATTATAAAATATTATAACATATGAACTCGCACTTAAAACATTCTCCTTCAAACAATGGACAGGCTCAATGGCGTTTTTTTTTTTTTACAAAGTTTTTTAATTAACGAATTAACTAAAATAAATGTCTTATTTCTGAGTAAATTTGAATCAAATCTTTTCAGAAAGTCTACGTGATGACCTACCACGACCTACCACGGGTTCCGAAACTAACCCGGTGAGAAGAACCGGCGTAAGAAACTCGCACGGGGCTCTACTTTTTTACTAAAAAAGTGGTAAAAATTATCTTTTAAAATATGAAAATTACAATGTCATGTAACTCAATCTTATAAAGGTAATATACGTAGGCACTGACCTCCATTATACAAGTACGCTGCGCTGGACCTATGATACCCACTTTTTTTGTGCCTATTTGAAGCGGAATCAGCGCCCCCAGTGAGAGGGAAGAGAAGTAAATTTGACGTAACTTGCAAATGGCCGCTTAATCGTTATTGATTATCATCACTAGTATTAAGTTCCAAATACTCCCACTACTGCTATCAGCGCCAATATGGCGACTTTCAAACGTCATTTTTACGTCCGTGAGTAATTTGTATTCTGTGTTTTTACGTCAAATTTAGTTCCTATCACTCACATTCGGGGAGCTGATTCCGCTTCAAATAGGCACAAAAAATAGCTGTCATTTCAAAGGGTATTATTAGCCCAGCGTACTTGTATAATGGAGGTCAGTGTACGTAGGTTAGACGATAAATTTTTCATCAATCTGATCCCCTACCATGCCGCATGGCAGCTATCCGACTCACTGGATCCCGTGCAGCAGCATCACAGTTCCGACTCACTGGGACTTCACTGCAACAGTTCCGACTCACTGGCACTGGCGACTCAAGCGACAAGACTTCAAGATTCGACCTCCGGTCTTCGCAGGGGAGTAATGTGGCGGTACCCACAATTAGCGCCACATTCCTGCATCGCGCTATCGAAGTTTTCTAAGCGCGTCGGAATATATACGACAGCTGAAATGTATCACGTGGGCTCCGGCCTGACCGAGCATACCACCTCGCTAGCTAGTAAACAAGCTCAAAATGGCCGCCGCGCATCGGGATCGGGCTCTACGCACACAGAGACAATTTAGTTACGCTCTAAAGGCGTATATTTTACTAACGGCCGTTCCCAATATTCAATCTATCTCTGGTTTGACATACGACCGATCGCAGCTAACATTGAATTGACATAAAATATATGTCTCTAATGTCTGAGAGCTATTCCTATCTCTAGTAGGGCAAAACCAGAGATAGATCAAATATTGGGAACGGCCGTAAGTCTGGTCACCGGCAAAACTACGAGTAGCTTGTGATTATTTCTAGTGTTCCTACAGTAAGTTAATGTCACTTTTAGCTTTAAAAGTTATATTTTTCCTGACATTGGCAACAGTTAGAATACCAATTTATTTTAAATTTATCTCTATTTATCGGTTTAGGCTGGTTTTATCGCCAAGCGTTTCGGCAGCGCCTACGGAATGCAATACCGGGATACCGGGATCCCGCATGCATTTTGCGAGACTAATCCCGGTCGAAAATTTAGCGTGATCCCGCGGGACTGGCGGGATTACAAAGAAGCGTGATTCATACGTGTAACTCTGCCCGCAGGGGTGCGTGAACTGGCGTACATGCGGCCCGCTAAACAATTTACCTTCAATTCACCTATAATTCACTTTAAATGACAATTGTACCAACCAGCGTGGAAGCTGAGCGAAAATTTTCAGCTGCTGGCTACCTTGCATAGAGAAAAATAATACACAGGGCACTACCTTGTAATTGTAAGTAAGTAATATTAAATATTAAATCCTTTCTATCTCTATTAGCTACCACTTTCGAGAATTTACGCAGAGGAAATTGTTGTTCGTCTTATCAAAATGAAGCTTCTCACGAAAAATTAGGCTGATAGTAATAAAAAATACCGGGATCCAGCGGGATTATGATTTTTTTTTTTTTTTTTATGAAATAAGGGGGCAAACGAGCAAACGGGTCACCTGATGGAAAGCAACTTCCGTCGCCCATGGACACTCGCAGCATCAGAAGAGCTGCAGGTGCGTTGCCGGCCTTTAAAGAGGGAATAGGGTAATAGGGGAGGGTAGGGATGGGAAGAGAAGGGAATAGGGGAGGGAAAGGAAGGGAATAGGGTAGGGGATTGGGCCTCCGGTAAACTCATGATGATGGTTCAGTCCTGCAAATACCGGGATTGAAATTATCTTGCGGGATTGCATTCCCTAGCAGCGCCGTTGGAGCGCGCGCGTTCGCCGAAACGCTTAGCGATAAAACCAGCCTTAGGCTGGTTTTATCGTTAAGCGTTTCGACAGCGCCGTTGGAGCGCCGCGCGTTCGAAGATGTATGGGGGTAGTAGTTGCGTTTCAAATTCGCGCGCTTGAGCAGCGCTGTTCGTCCGTTCGTTCGTTACATCTTCGAACGCGCGCGCTCCAACGGCGCTGCCGAAACGCTTAACGATAAAACCAGCCTTAGGCTGGTTTTATACTATAAAATTATAAATTATAAACTTATAAACATCTTAAAATATTGGTATAATAATCAAGTCAATAGTGTGCGATGGCAGGGCGCTTTGTCTCGCGCGTTTGGTCTCGAATGTGGCATGAGACAGGGTGGGCTGACGTCACCAACCCTGTTCAATATCTACGTCAATGATTTGATACGTGAGCTCAGTGGCACCAGGGTCGGCTGTCATATAGATGGCGTCTGCGTAAATAACATCAGCTACGCAGACGACATGGTGCTACTTAGCGCATCTGTATGTGGCATAAGAAAGCTTATATCCATTTGTGAGTCCTATGCAAATACCCATGGCCTGATCTATAATGTAAAGAAGAGCCAGGTCATGGTTTTTGGACTGGGGGGCAGGTGTCCACCCAGTGTCCCATCTGTCTATATTAACAAAACTCTCCTAGAAAGGGTTTATAAATTTAAATACTTGGGACACTACTTGACACCTGACCTTAAGGATGACTCTGATATTGAGAGGGAACGGAGAGCGCTATCAGTGAGGGCAAACATGCTCGCTCGTCGGTTTGCGCGTAGCTCACATAATGTCAAAGTGACCTTATTCAGGGCTTATTGCACCTCCTTTTATACGGGTAGCCTGTGGGCCAATTACACCCAGAAATCGTATAGCGCTCTTCGTGTCCAATTCAACAACGCGTTCAGGGTGTTGTTGGGGCTGCCTTGGCGCTGCAGCGCGTCAGGGATGTTCGCTGAGGCACGTGTAGACTGCTTTTATGCAACCATGCGAAAAAGATGCGCATCCTTGGTGCGACGGGTGAGGGGCAGTACCAACAGCATACTGAGAATGTTTGCAGAACGATTGGACTGTCCTTATGTTAATCGATGTGGAGCTGTGTCACATGGATTAGAAAAATAGTTACTAACTTCATAATATTATAGTAGCTGTTAGCGACTATTTTGTTAAATTAAATCGTTATTTATAATTAATAATTTTTAAAATACTAACATTAGCTTTTAAGAATCAAAGTGTTACTAACAATTGGGCCAAATGTAGTCTGAAAAATAAAATTTATTATTATTATTATTATTTATCGTTAAGCGTTTCGGCAGCGCCGTTGGAGCGCGCGCGTTCGAAGATGTAACGAACGAACGGATGAACAGCGCTGCTCAAGCGCGCGAATTTGAAACGCAACTACTACCCCCATACATCTTCGAACGCGCGGCGCTCCAACGGCGCTGTCGAAACGCTTAACGATAAAACCAGCCTAAGGCTGGTTTTATCGCTAAGCGTTTCGGCGAACGCGCGCGCTCCAACGGCGCTGCCGAAACGCTAAGCGATAAAACCAGCCTTACATCTTCGAACGCGCGCGCTCCAACGGCGCTGCCGAAACGCTAAGCGATAAAACCAGCCTTACATCTTCGAACGCGCGCGCTCCAACGGCGCTGCCGAAACGCTAAGGCTGGTTTTATCGTTAAGCGTTTCGGCAGCGCCGTTGGAGCGCGCGCGTTTGAAGATGTATGGGGGTAGTAGTAGCGTTTTATAGTCGAGCGCGCTGCGCAAGCGCTGAGCAGCGCGCTCGACTATAAAACGCTACTACTACCCCCATACATCTTCAAACGCGCGCGCTCCAACGGCGCTGCCGAAACGCTTAACGATAAAACCAGCCTAAGCGATAAAACCAGCCTTACATCTTCGAACGCGCGCGCTCCAACGGCGCTGCCGAAACGCTTAGCGATAAAACCAGCCTCAGAGATTCTAAAGCAGACATTTTATAAATAGAACGTAACATACTAAACAAGAAAACTCTTTTGTGGTCACAGTAACAATAAATCTGTAAGAGTCGGGTGCAGGTTCAAATAAAATACAGTAAAGTACATTTTAAGCAATATAATACTTCATAATTAATATGTAAACAGTTTTGGCCAATCAATTTAAAAACAACAAAAAACGTGAAAACAACATACAAGTAAGTACATTATAATTTATAACATAGGAATGTAAAATAATAAAAATAATGAATAAATGGTTACCAAATATGTTATAATAAAAGCAACAATGAACAAACATTCGTCAAAGCAGTAAAGGTTAGTCAATTCAAAATAAAAATAAAAACATACATATTTTATTAAATTGCATAAAATGTGCTTTTTATATTTTTTTTATTACTGGGGCTGATCCAGGTGTAGGGGCGATGCCGGCCGCCGGCGAGCGCTAACACTATCATTACGTCACACGATCACACGATCATTACGTCACTTTGTGCAATTGAGTCAAACTTTACTAGGTACAGCTTTACACGATTACATATTACGGACGAGTCCCCGTGGAATAAAGAAAGTGCGGAAATACAATACTGCGAAGTGAAGCTCCTACGACAAGCGACTAGGAAAATTATTGTCAGCAAACCCACGACGAAAATTTATAGAGGCCGACTGTTACGGAACGGTGATACAACTCGTTGAAAACTAACGCTGGACATAACAGTATCGAGAGCCACGCGGGGAAGTCGCGAGTAGCGCGGTGTGTGGGGTGTGTGCGGTCAGCCCCGGGCGGCGCGCGGTCACTTGAGCGCGCACTCCACGAACACGCGGCGCACGGGCGGCGGCGACGGCGGCGCGGGGGGTGGGCACGCGGGCGGCGACGGCGCGGGGGACGCGGGGGGCGCGCGCCGCACCACCACCAGCTGCGCCGCCGACAGCGGCATGCGCTCGCGCAGCTCCTCCCTGTAACGTCACATTATTTTTTATTGCATATGGCACAATCCTGCATCGCGCTATCTAAGTTGCTAAGCACGGCAAGATATATACAAGGTGTAACTGAGTGATAATACTTTGGGGTGTGATTGTGATTTGTATGGGCAAGTGTCATTAATTTTTCCAAAGGTAAAAAAAAGTTACTCTTTCAGCGCTGCTACTTTCACAGCGAACTCTAAGGAGATCCACACACCTTAAAAGTATTACCACTTCGTTTTGTTACACACTGTATACAACGTCTGAAAGAAAGGCTGTCAGGGAGCTTCGGCCTGACCGACCATGAAATGTCGCTCGGTCAGAAGATCTTGCTTTTCGCCTGCCACACAATATTCCTAAAAAAATATGCCTTGCTATTATACAATGTGTCCCAACACCGGTGTCCGATCCCTTAATGTCATGATGTATGGCATATTTTATTGAGAAATTGGCTCTTAATATTTTTTTCTTACTTTGAAAAAAAATTTTTTTCTTTGGCTCTCATACTAATCTGACCAAAACTTCATAAGAAAATCGTCATAACTTCTAAACTATCTAACTTAAAGCATAGAAGTAAGGAAATTTGTTTAAGATGAAAACCTTCTCCATCTTTTTAAATTAAAAAAGAACCAGTTTAATATGCTAGATTTTTCACAAAAAGTCATTAATTAAAAAACACACAAAATTTTTTTTCAATTTTGGGTTTTCTATGTTTTATTACACGAAATTCATAGCATAATATTGTCTGTGTAAGCGTAGTCCACAAGTTTAGCTATCAAATGAGACCTTTTTATCTTCATAGGATATTTACATGAGAAGTATTGGTCATATTAGTGTGAAAGACCGAGAAAAACTAAAATGGCTGCCATTTTACAACCGTGAGAGAGAGAACAAATTTGAGAGCCAATTTGTCGATAAAATATGCCATAGATGACATAGACATTAAAGGATCGGACACCGGTGTCGGGACACATCGTATATGTTACAAATATTATGTTGCCGGTGAAACTGACCAGAGCCCGGCGTCGATGAAATGGCGCACGGTCGGCACGGGGAAGCCGTTGAAGGGCGAAGCGATGGGGATCGTGTAGGCGCCCATGTCCGGGAACACGAGCCAGTCGCCGGCGGCCAGCGGCGGCAGCGCGGCGGCCGGCAGCACGCAGTCCAGCCCGTCGCACGACGGCCCCCACACGGAGCAGGCGCGCGCCTCGCCGCCGGCCGTCAGCGGCTCGCAGCGCACCGCCGCGTGGTCGTACAGCACGCAGTTGAAGGAGCCGTATACGCCGTCGTTGATGAAGTACATGGTGTGCGGCTCGCCCGCCGGCCCGCGCACCTCGCGCGTCGCATGCACGGCGGCCACCAGCGTGTACGCGGCGGCGGCGAAGTAGCGGCCCGGCTCGGCGATGACGCGCACGTCGCGCCCGGGGAAGTGCTGCTCGAGCGCCGCGTTCAGCACGCCCGCCACGTCGGCGATGGAGGAGGAGGCGTGGCCGGGGAACCCGCCACCCACGTCCAGCAGCTGCAGGCGCAACCCCAGCGCGTCGCCCAGCTCGAACAGGGCGCGCGCCAGCCGCACGCCGCGCGCGTACGCTGCGGTCTCGCCGGCGCCCGACCCCACGTGGAAGGCCACGCCGGCCACGTCGAGGTCGAGCACGGCGGCCAGCTTCAGCAGGCGCGGCGCCTCCTCGACCGGATCACAACCGAACTTGATGCCGAGCGGGCACTGCGCGGCGGCGGCGTCGCAGCGGATGCGCAGCACGAGCCGCGCCGCCGGCATGTACTGCTTGATCTTCAGCAGCTCGCTCTCGGAGTCGAACGTCACGGCGCGCACGCCGACCGCGGCCGCGTGCCGCATGTGCGACGCCATCTTGGCCGGGTTGGCGAATATGATGCGCCTGGAATAGAGCACAGATTAAACTCCGCTCGGTCGGACGTAGCAGTGTAGTGACGCACGGAGCGGACAGATCGCGGGCACTCACTCGGGGGCGACGCCGAGGTCGGTGACGAGTTGTATCTCGGCGCGCGAGGCGCAGTCGAAGCCGGCGCCCAGCGCGGCCAGCGCCGCCACGAGCACGGGATCATCGTTGCACTTCACCGCTGCAACATACGGACGAACATTATCCTAATGGGCCTCACGCGATATTTCCGACCTACGAGATGAGTCGCAAAGTGAAAGCGTCTCACCGTAGAAGGGCTCTATGCGCGGCATGAGGTCGGTCCAGCGGCGGTAGCGCGCCACGACCTCGCCGAGGTCCATGATGTAGAAGGGGTCCTCCTGGGCGCCGGCGGCCACCGCCTCGCGCGCGGCGGCGTTCGGCTCCCACGGGCCCTCCACGACGCTCAGCCGGCGCTGCTCCTCCACGATCCTCATGGCGGGGCGGCGGGGCTAGGCGACGGTCAGGGGGCGGGGGGGTGTCAGCGGGGCGGCGCGGCGCGCAGCCAGGGCGGGTCGACGTTAAGCGCGCGGCGCCAGCAGCGCGGTGCGGGGCGCGGGCGGGCGCGGGGCGCGGCCGAGGGGCTCGTGGCTCGGCGCCCGGCACTGCCAGACGCGCCGGACTCACCCGGTGCTCCCTGCGGGGTCGACGACATTCTATTAGACACACGCGATAAAGTTTCGCTCGCGCCTATAAGCGGCGACCAAAGCGTCGCGTCGGCCGAATAATAATTATGTCACACCCTCAGCACTCTCTTAGCTACTAGGGTGGTCACTGGTCAGTGGTCTATGGACGATGGTCGAGACTCGATGATATTTTTATTATGATCCAAGTGAAAAGAATAGTAGCGCCCTTCACTATCGATAATAATGATCCGGCGCTGTCGTTTTACCGGTTCACAGTTGATAGAGTGCAAATAATGATAGAGTACAAGATAATATGAGTACAAATAATTTTGTACGGAGAACGGCAGCTGCTTTATACCATTAGCTAACGAAGACGACCTCTGAATATTTCAAGCCCCGTGATTGCGGGTTCGCCGAGGCGATTACACGCAGCGCCGCCCGCCGCCGCCGCGCCGGGGCTGCACTACACAGCGAGAGCGACTCATTACTGCATACAATATTTAAACAGTTTCCAATGTCAAAACACGGGCATTAGCATTCATTTATTACTAAAGCAAACCGAGTCGTCTGTTTACTGAAATGTACTTCGAAATTGCTATGACTCGACCTAGGAGCCGAAGACGCTCGGACTTTGTAGTTCCGCTAGTCTTCTACGGTCTACCGCCGGCATCATCTTTGTCGCGCTACGTTATGTAACCCTCGAATCTTGGAAGGAGGATGTACAGTATAATTACATACTTACAAAATATATGTATGTATGGCGTGTTACATCGATGTGAGGTAAGTGATAACCGATAACGCTATCGTTAGATGGATCTGCGCGAGATGGAAATTGGCGGCCAAGGTCGGCGCCGCGGGCCGTCACTGGTGACGCGCGAACGACGGCACTATTTGTGTAACCGAATCTGCGTGAACGCGGAAACGAACGAGCTTCGGCCACTCTCGTGTAGTAACTCACCTTTATTAGCGTAATTCTCAAAGCTTTTAGGCACTCCTAAGCAACAACCGGCCGGTTGTTGCTAACTATGCGGGCAGTCGGCGACGCGACGCGGGGTGCGGGCGCTCGGGGGCGGGGCGGTAGGGCGGCGAAGCGGGAGGGGGGGCGGGGGTGGTGCGCGGCGGTGGACGGCTGCGGACTGCCGGAGCCGGCGGCGTGCGCCGTATATATGCGCCCGCCTATCACGGGACGGCGCCGTTATCACGGATCACTCCTGCGCCGCCGCGAACCGCCCGCCGCCGCTAATTCGTGTTTGCTTGTACATAAAAATTAGCGCGAGGCGTTTGGCCGTGTTATCTCCTAAGCTTGGAGGCAGATTTTTATTTGCGAGATGCTTTAAATCCCATATCCTACTTCGAGCTCTATCCACCGCAATCCTAATAAAATTTGAATATTGATATAACATGGTACACTGCTAATAATTGCTGGGGCTCGCGCCGCGCGGTTTAACAAGTCCCGGGTCGCGGGACAATTTAATTCATTATTTGAATGTAGATGGTCACGTTTGTACTTTGGACCCGACACTTTAGAGCATCGACTCCCTCGTACAAATAGTGTTATGATTAGTGACACAATAAAGGTAGTCTCGTGTATCGGCGCTATCGGCTCATTAGCGGTGATTGGTGAACAAACAGTGCGCACGCGCGCGCCCCCTGCGCTGTCACGAGCCCCCCCAGTCATTACTATTGAGAACGCCAGATAATAGCGATTTTACGTTATATCATAAGAATATAGAATTGTTACAAAAAAAACAAAAGAGTAAAATTTGTATGTCCCATAGTCCATATCATTCATAATAAATGTGTAATATCAACATAAAATACGTTTACGTTAATATTTGACTATGTTGGAGGACTATCAGCATTCACGTGTCTTCTGCTGTGACAGGGCTATAAACTAGGTGCCATATATTACATAATGCAGGTAATCGGTAGTGATATAATGTTTATCTAGTCTAGACTAGCTAAACACGAGCCGAGTGCGGCTGCTGCGAACTGACTACTGCTCGTTTCGTCCGCTTCAAACTAATCAGTACATGACACTGCTTCTACGACATGTTTCCAATTACAATACAAAACTAATCAGTACATGACACTGCTAATTACAATACACTATACAGTGTATGTTACTAGTTACCTTTCAATTTATTTGACAAAGAATCTACTTTCAGCCTCTCAGTTGAATACATCGGAAACCAACTAAACATCATTTAAAAGTAGGTCAAATATTGTTGTCTTAATCAGTTTTGATTGGTAACATTAAACATAAATGACCAGGATTCTAGCAATATACAATTCGAGCAATATAATCTCAAGAATCTCAAGTTAAACCTCCTCTAAATTTAAAATTTGAGCCTTAAAAAAGCTACTAAGAATTTAAGGTCTGAAAATGGTCTGAATTGTATTAGTCTAAAATGTATTAGTTTTACATAAAGTGGCCTATATAAGAAAGTGTGGTATTTAATTTAGACTACTAAATAAATTATACTAATTAATGGTCGATGTTCAAAGTACAAAAGTCATGTCTCATCCGCATGAACATGTCATGAGCCGCTCATCTGTTCAAACAGTCTGTGTGTTGACAGTGGGATCAGCGCTATCACAAAATCTTCACCGTCTGATTACAGAGAGCTATATTATTTACTAGCACTCAGTATAATACAGATGTTTCAATTAATCATATTAAAATTTTCCAAACTTATTCTTTGTTTCAAGTGAAAGTAAGACAAATCATGGCTGACAGATATTCCCGAACCGGTGGTAGGCCTCATGTAGACGCGACGTTCTAAGAGTGTTAACTTTGTTAACCTATTTAGAAATAAATATTTTGATTTTGATTTTATAGTTCACTCATATTGGTTAATAATTATATATCCTAATATTTTCTTACGGGGTTTCAAAATCTGCTCTTCAAAGTGGTAATGTTTAAACAAATCATTATGATTTAGGCAAATTACAAAAGTATTTAAGTACTTTATTTGTAGTAAATATTACATTTTATGTTTATCACAAAACTGTCAGCCTTTTTGTATTTTCTCGAGCAGCAACTCCAACCTCCCCGTCATGACGGGCTGCCCTTTCTTGTTTTTCTTGCTCAGCTTCTTAAATCTATCATGTTTCTTCTTCTTATACTCCTGCAACTGCTGCTGTCTTTCCGCTTTGGCTCGCTCCATCTGCTCCTTCTTTTCCTGCTTCTGTTGTTTAACTTGGCAAAATTTTTCCTTTGCCTTTGAGAAAGGATCTTTCTTTTTGATCTGTTGATCATTCTGGGCGATTAAATCTGGGTGTCTAACAAACTGTCCCGCCTGGGTGGTGGCATCGACCTCGTCATCGAAGGGTTTCGAAATATACTTCCCCGTCATGGGATCATTTTTCAAAGTCTTCTGATACTCGTGAAGTAATCTCTTCTTGCGCTGTTCCTCCCACTGTTCCAACTTATATTTCTTGCTATACTTCTTGAGTCTGTATGTTTTCTTGTCGAAGGGTTTCTTGTCATTCTCATTCTTTTCTTTGAAGTCACGATTTTTGTCAAAATCTTTTTCTCTCTGTTTCTTTTTGCTAATGTTTGCTAATGATTTTCCATTAAAATTCTTCTGTTTTTTCTTTTGGAAAAATGAGTCTCTTCTGCTGTCCATGATTATTTTACTTCAGACCTATAATGAAACGAAAAAGCGTGTTTGCATATGAGACATATATAAACAACACATGCAGTTTATGGAAATTTATAGTTTAAGTATTGAAATTATCGAGCAGACACGCTTTTCTCGTTCAACATAGGTATGTGCCCATATTTTATTTTGTCATACACTTGTTTGATTTCATTCTTATTTATTACAGAATAATAAAATGAGTTGGAACATTTCTGCGGCTTAATGAAGTAAATATTACTTGAAGGTCAATAATACTTGTAACATTAACTCTGCTCATATGTTTTTGAACTCAAAACTGAAGAAAAGCTGTAATCTTTTAATTCATCAAGCCCCAAGCGGCCACGTGCGGCTGTGATAACAATAGATAAGCTATTGTGTCTCGTTTTTCCACGATCGACGGGTTAAACCTTAACCTACATTTTAGCATAAACCATAAATGGTAATGTCAAATTTTTGTCCACAATAATTGTTAAATAATAATCAATAGTCTCAAAGTGTTGCCAAGAATGAAAGATCCCAATTTTCAGTAATGATGAGACAGACTGATTATTATGTACACACTGTTATATAAATGAAATCCTAAAATTATGTAATACAATAACAACGTTTTATTGTATTACTTCCACCTTGATGTCATGTGAGAGCCGTATGTTGTGGAAACGAGTTGTTCTAGAATCTAGAATATTACTTGTACAGGAACAAGGTAGTATGACGTCAATTTCGTCGCAGCATTCGTGAGTAAAGATATATTTGCGTTCATCGCCACGCAGCTGCATCACCTATGAACTACCCAAACAATATTCGCATCCTCCGGAGCCGAGAAGGGACGATAATGTAGCCGATGACAGCTCCAGCGCAATGTAGTGTTATATTTCACAACGTTGCAATATGTGGCATTCTGCTCGTCGTGATAATGATATGCGCTGGGGGCTCGAGCGTATACATAGGTAATTGAAAGCAGAAAAATCGTCAAGGACAGAAATAGGATGATGACTTACCAAATGAAGCCACCCACTGGGTAGGCTTTGAATTATCGGCGGAATCTTGATAGTTTAGTTGCACTTGGCACGAAAAAACGTAGCAACGTTTAGATATTTAATTTCACGGTTTCTCGGATGAAAAACTTTACCGACCATGCCCTAATGTGATTATTTTAGACGATTTCCACAAGGAACGTAGTGGACGTTTCAAAAATTGACACAAAAGGAGCGAAGGAGAGGTCGGAGGTTATGCCATGGCCCATGCATGACAGAACAGTGTTGCCAACCCTTACCAAAATTTACCCCCAAGTTTTTTTCCGAATCCCCCATAAAACCCCTAAATATAGATTTTTTTATAATTATACCTAATTATTTAGTAAATTGTTTGCTAGCTCATAAAATAAAACGTTACATAATAAGTTAGTGTATTATTTTATTGAATAAAGCTTACATTAATTATTAAAATTCTTAACATGCGAAGTTATTAATTATCAACCCGCAAAACCGCATTATCATCCTGTTCCTCGTTTTCATTTGTCTCATTTTTGAAATCATACATGCGCAAGTTAAACTTCTTTATCATTTCAACAGTGGGTTCAAATTTTATACAGTATCCATAATCCCGATTTAAGGAAAGTCGTACCATCATTATACTCTGTACTATTTTAAGGGACATTCTGTTCCTCAGTTTATTTTTGATTATCCCATATATAGATTATTATTTTTAACAAAAAATTAAAACCGACTTCCAAGGTAAAAACAATAATATAATCCTTAAAATATGAACTAAAAAGTATTAAATAATGTTTCCTATCTAATAGTGTTTTTTTCCGAATTCGGCTAAACCTCAACTATTTCTGCACTCAATCTTCATCATTTTGAAGTCGGTACCAGATATAGCTGAATCTTCAGTTCTCTGACAGAATAGTTATTTGAAACTTTTGGAACTGGCACCGACTTCAAAATTATAAAGATTGAGTACAGAAATAGTTGAGGTTTAGCCGAATTCGGAAAAAAGCACTATTAGATAGGAAACATTATTTAATACTTTTTAGTTCATATTATAAGGATTTTATTATTGTTTTTACCTTGGAAGTCGGTTTTAATTTTTTGTTAAAAATAATAATTTCACTCTTTTTAGTTACCTAGTAAACCATCGCGTATATTCTACGTATCTTATTACAATTTGTTAAGAGTCACACTCAATGCGATTGTGTTTCTTATTCCTATTACGATGTAGATTGTTTTCCTATGTAAGTATTTTCATAATAAGGGTTCAATTTATTACCTCGATCGTGGGAATCGCAGACACAATAGATTTTTAATTGTTATGCGCAGCCGGGTGCCGCTTGGGCTTGATGGGTTAATAGTTAAACTAGTGTAGTACCTACCGAAGCAACTTACTTCTCTTTTTTCTTTCGAATCCCAAAAGTAATGTCAAATATGTGCCTTACGCTCTGGAGTTAAGGTTGACTTTGTTATGTTCAATTTTGTTGGTACATAAGTCGCTTAGAACTTGAATCATTTATTTTGAAACAACATTATATTTTTATTAAAATCGCTATGAAAAGTACCACCAATTATTATAAGGACATAACGTGATGATATAATTATGGTGTTGTGGGGGCATATTGTATCCATATACAACCATGTGACACTGGTGACCCTGACGTGGTAATGATGATGATGATGATGATGATGATGAATGTAATTTGCATAGTAGCATATGCTTTCAGTTCTTAAAACAGCGCCTAAACCCCCAAACTTGTATCTATAAGGAATCCGGAGTTCTCTTAGTATCTTCGGAACCATAGTATACCTTGGTGCAAAATCTTGCGTTTTGGTAGCATATGCTTAGGATACTTCTCATAAAATCAAAATCACCATATGTTTCCATACAAATTTTTAAGGAGTTCCCTCGATTACTCATGGATCCCATCATCAGATCACCACTTTTGAGAAAATGGAACCAAATTGGAGGGAAACCTAATAGAACAAAACAAAAATTTTGAAAATCGGTTCACAAACGGCGGAGTAATCGTTGAACATACAAAAAAAAATATCCACAGTCGAACATATAACCTCCTCCTTTTTGGAAGTCGGTTAAAAAGGCACGCTCATCAGAGGCATTGGAAACAGGCAGTGTCAATAACGCCATTTCCATTCTATTTCCATTATATTCATTAATTCCATTCTACGCACAAAACTGAAAATACACACGCTTTGTTTTCAATTTAATTAGAAGCCCCTAAAAAACCCAAAAAATGTCCCTTTTAACACTTCTAGCCCTTAAATTTGGGGGCAAAACTCCTAAGTTGGCAACCGTGTGACAGAAGACAGAGAAAAAAATTCCGCGACAGCGCCCTCTGCACAGCTCGTTTGGGTAATTTCCTGCTTCGATCGCGAAAAGTAAAAACTACGCATGCGCAATACGAAATTCTTTTATGAATTGAAAAGAGAATTGCTATTATACCTAAACGTTTTATATTTTATCAATAAAATTCATTATGTTATTTCCACTTTATAAATGAATAAATAAATCTACCAAGAGAGGGAGCCACTTTAATCATCAATCATCGTTATGGATACTGGATAGATTTTTTATTAGCAAATGGTTTGCAGGGCCGTCTTTAACTAAGCTGGGACCCTGGGCACACAAGACTTGGGGTCCCATTTTGAAAATAAAAAACGCAAAGTTCATACTAACATTTTTAATTTATGGTTAACTAGCTGTGCCCCGCGGTGTTAAATGCGATTTTTAAGTGAAATATAATAAATAATAATAGTCTATGAAATCTATACTTAATACTTAATTACTTAAATAATATTATAAAGCTGAAGTTTGTTTGTTTGTTTGTTTGTTTGAACGTGCTAATCTCAGGAACTACTGGTCCGATTTGAAAAATTCTTTCAGTGTTAGATAGCCCATTTATCGAGGAAGGCTATAGGCTATATATTATTAAGCTAAGATCAATTGGAGAGAAGAAACAGAGAAAAATGTGCAAAAAACGGGGAAAATTACATGAAATTGCCTTATTATCTTAAGAAAACTACTTACTGGAACATTTTTTTTGTCCCTTCACGTAGTCTATTCTTCATGTTTTGGCACACATGAAGAATAGACTACGTGAAGGGACATTAGACATAAGCTATTTTTTGCGGAAAAATGTACGGTTTCCGTGAAATTCCTAAATTACGCGGGCGAAGCCGCGCGGAACATCTAGTGTACCAATAATAGGATCATACTGTGATGATGCATGGTGTGATGGTTCATGGTAGTGATGAATGATGATGATGATGAATGTGATTTACATTATAGCTTTATATACTTTCCTTTATTAAAACAACGCCGACGCTTCCAAACTCGTATCCGCAGGGTGTAACAAAACTAAGTGAGGGTGTGTACGAGCACCTTGTAGTCATTGTGAAAGTAGCAGCGCTTGTATGGGGAACCTCGTGACGCTGGGGCGCTTGCCCATACAAAAAGTAGAAGAAAAATTTAGTCTTTCGGCGCTGCTACTTTCACAGTGAACTCTCTACAAGGAACACATACTCACCCTAAAGTATGATCACTTAGTTTTGTGACAGCCTGTATAAGAATAAAAGATGTCAGCAGTTCTGTCCTATCTATTGGTGCTAAATCTTACTCTTTGGTAACATATGCTTAGAAAACTTTTTCTAAAACTAAAAATCACCATTAGTTTTCATGAACATTTTGAGAAGTTACACACCTCGTAATCCCACGATCAAATTGCCTTCTTGGTAACCGTAGCACTAAGTTTAAATAATATACTTTAAAACAATAATATTTATAATTATTTACAAATCGCTCGACAAAATCGAATCACGATCTAAAAGACATAGTACAATTATTGGTTTATGGTAGTGATAGTGATGATGAATGTAATTTGCATAGTAACATTCCCAACACTGTATCTCCTGTGTCGCCAGGATCGACAGCGGTATCCAACCACGAAAACCCTTTGATATGATCTCAGGGAGCCCGAGGGACATGCTAAAGCTGTCTTGGGACCCGCAACGAAATTAATCAGAAGAAAATAGGAGGAGTAAGGAGAATTCCAGATTCCTTCCCCATACAAAGCGGGAGACAATACAAAGTTGCAGTGACCAAAAGTCAAAGAACTGAAGGAGATGCACCACGGGAATAAACGTTAATAATAATAGTGACTACTAAGCTAGAGCTAAATTACCTAATATATTGTGTTAGACTGTTGCCAATAATAATTGTGACAAAAAGCTTGAAGGCACGGAAATTCTTAGCGCTGTCCACGAGAGTAGTATGCGAATCCAGATGTACAGAGTAGGTTGTTTAGCATTGTAGTTCTTTCGTCCTGCCAGAGACTGCACTTCCAGAGAACATGATGAGCAGTTTGTTCAAATATGTTGCTTTCGGTCGAGCACTCGCACATGGGTGATACTAGTTTAAATCCGTAAAGTTTGGCCTTAAAATATCCATGACCGGTCAGGAATTGAGAAACGCAGTGATCAATATCCATCCGATGTTTGTATAGCTGTTCATGAATATTAGGGAAAACATGTTGCCCTTTGGTGGAACAGTCCCATCGCGTCTGCCATTCGGAGATAAGGCTTTGCACAGAGTCTTCTAAAGGTACAAACAATCTTGTTATTTTAATTTTATCGCGAGCGCTTAAAAAGAACGGGTTGTCAATGATTTTGTTATGATATTACACTGTCGCACGACGCTGAATCTCATTAGGCACTATAAAATTACTCCTGCTCAACTGGCCTGGTTTCATTGAAACCAGAGTGCTTTTGTGTATTGCGCACACACTTGGGCACTATAAAAATTACTCCTGCGTAACTGACCTGGTTTCATTGAAACCAGAGTGCTCTTGTATATTGCGCACACACTTGGGCACTATAAAATTACTCCTGCTCAACTGGCCTGGTTTCATTGAAACCAGAGTGCTTTTGTGTATTGCGCACACACTTGGGCACTATAAAAAATTACTCCTGCGTAACTGACCTGGTTTCATTGAAACCAGAGTGCTCTTGTATATTGCGCACACACTTGGGCACAATAAAATAACTCCTGCGTAACTGGCCTGGTTTCATTGAAACCAGAGTGCTCTTGTGTATTGCGCACACACTTGGGCACAATAAAATTACTCCTGCGTAACTAGCCTGGTTTCATTGAAACCAGAGTGCTCTTGTGTATTGCGCACACACTTGGGCACTATAAAAATAACTCCTGCGTAACTGGCCTGGTTTCATTGAAACCAGAGTGCTCTTGTGTATTGCGCACACACTTGGGCACTATAAAATTACTCCTGCGTAACTGGCCTGGTTTCATTGAAACCAGAGTGCTCTTGTGTATTGCGCACACACTTGGGCGCTATAAAATAACTCCTGCGTAACTGGCCTGGTTTCTTGAAACCAGAGTGCTCTTGTGTATTGCGCACACACTTGGGCACTATAAAATTACTCCTGCGTAATTGGCCTGGGGCCGTACCACGAAACCGATTTAAGACACAAACAATCGGACGAGAATGCCGTGTCCTCTAACAACGTCATTTCACGTTTGTTAGAGCAGGACGCGGGACGCGGCATTCTCGTCCGATTGTTTGAGTCTCAAAACGGTTTTTCTTTCTAAGCTGTAGACCAGGGGTCACCAAATGGAGGACCGCGGTCCGCATCCGGACTGCCGACCCATTGTGTGCGGACCGAGCATTTTCGAAGATGAACTTCGTTAAAATAAATTTCGGTTTCGACCTCTATGGTTTCGACTTACTGATGAACATCTCCAGGATTTAATATCAACAGCTTGCACCAATTTCATTCCAAACATCATAGAGATAATTAGAGATAAAAATGGACACATTTTCTCATTGATATGTAAATAAATAAGTACCTTTGTTATTTCAGTAATTACCTTTGTTTAATAATTTTTATTTTATAAAATGTGTGGACCGCGAAAGTCATTTCATTACTTTAAATGGACCCCGAGCGAAACTAAATACTAATGGTGACCCCTGCTGTAGATAACCTGTTGAATAGTCAAGTTCAATGAAATTGTTATGTTCACCTAGACAAGATGATATAAAATGTTTCCTATTCAATCTTAATGTACCATTAAAAGTATGCTAATTTTGAACTAAAATAAAATATGAAACCAGTTGTCTAAGTCGCTTATAGGTCACTGCATATCACGTATCGTGATTCGTGAGGCGATTTCGGACGCGAGTGTCCGCGCGGACCGCGGTCAGTCTCCCGCCGCCGCCGCGCCGCTCGCTCCACCGGCCCTCGAGAGCTGCGTGTGACCTAGGACGTGTGATATGTACTAATACTGTGTAGTGTTCATGTGGTAGCCTGGAGAAAATGTAAGTAAAACTACTGTAGTGCATACCGGCCTAATGCCTATTGCCTTGACATGTGACAAAAATAAGGAAGGATAGTAAAGATAGGAACCCTAAAAACATACTGTGACAAATTCAAACTTTTCAAAAGTTTTAATTTTCCAAAACAATTACTTACCTAAAATTAATATTAAGGTATATTAAATATCTTTTTGGAGTAAATTAATTATTATAGGACCAACTTTTATTATTTAAGTTAAAAATGACAGTAACATAATCCTGCCTTTTAAAATAGTACTTACTAGAAGTCGCACTGATGTGGTCGATATTCATCTGGAATTTCAATCTTAGTGTGAGTGAGGCTGCAGTGTATGTAGTTTTTTTTAAACACCTACTGATAGCTTTTCTTTCTTTTTTCTCAACATTAACTTTAGCTGTGGGAAATTTGGTAAAGGTTCGGAAACCTACCCCAAAATTGAGGGGAGCGGGGGTGAGGGGGAGGGGGAGGAGGGGGTAAACACCCCCGTACCGAATCCACACTGAGAAACCCCTCAGTTTTGGAGCTACTCACCTTCAGCCCCCCTTTTATTTTATAACGGTCGCCGGCTGCTGCCGCAGCACGCTCGCTGCGCTCGCTCGGCTCCCTCTGTGTTGTGGTCTAAGTTCTAACCTAACCTAACCTACTTTTGGACGTTTTTGTTTTGGCGGGGGGCTGCGCCCCCCGAACCCCCTTTCGCGGGGGCTTTAGTCCGTGTCCATAGTCAACAACCTTGTTGACTACGGATTCGGAATTTTATAGTTTGACGACCTCTGTGGTTCAGTTGGTGAGCACGTTGGTAGCTCAAGCCGGGGGTCGCGGGTTCGAATCCCGCCGACGACGGAACAAAAAGTTTTTACAGTTCCTGGGTCATGGATGTGTATTAAATAAGTGTATCATATTATAATAAAAATCTTAAATATATGTTATAGTATAAAAGTATGTAATAGTATAAAAGTATTAAATATATTTCCGTTGTCTGGTACGCGTAATACAATATTATCCCACCAAAAACATTTCATGTAAAATGTTACCTCGACGACCACAGTCGAGGTAACATTTTACATGAAATGTTTTTGGTGGGATTTCAGTCCTTTTTGTAAGTTGCTACTTGCTAGGCAGTCTTTTAGTTTTTTTTTTTATATTTTTAATTAAGAGGTTTTTAGTTAATGTCTATCCCGTGTAAACTTTCATGTCCTAATTCATAAGATTGGTGAAAGTCTCATATTTAAACTTCCATTACCCCTACTAAACTTATTTTACGGCGTAACCAAATTTCGGCGTAAGTATTTTAGATATCAATAAAATCTAAAGTATTAGACCTATTCAATTGAGACTTTGTATGTTTAATAAGTCTATTATTGACATCATATCCTGAGAATATGAACTATCTGCTATATTGGAAACCAACTCTGTGAGGGTCAACTTCCACCCCCCCATTTTAGGGGATGGGGGGCGAAAATTACAAGTTTATGAATTTTTTTGTTGTTTGTATACTAAACTTAGATTACAACGTGTGTCAAAGCGCTGCATATTCCCGCCAACAGCCTAAGTACGCCATTAAATAAGCTCTCGGACAATAATTTCATAATATCGGTGATTGAATTTTTTTAATGTAATGAATAGTTTTAAAATTGTTGTTTGGTTCTAATGAATGTAGTAAGTGACTAAGCTTCATTATCTGTAACCAAATTTATCTTAGATATAATGCATTTTTTATAATTTCCTAAAAAGTGTGTTTTTTCTCACGTCGCTGCTGTCATATCGGTGTAATCAGTGGTCATTTTAACCACCGATATGATAATTTACACCGATATTATAAGAAAAAACCAATCGGTGTCTTAAATCTAATATCGGTGTTTGGAATCATGACCAACCCACAGTTTTGTCACATCGGTGGATTGCTTTATCATAACGGTTGATAATTTTACCATATCGGTGAATCGTTTTATCATATCGGTTGATCTAGTGGCATTTCGTTAAGTAATATATTAAGTACATTTTAAAAATATTTCAAAAACTCTGTTCTCTGTACATTAATATAAATAGTATCATTAAAATATAATATTATGAAGATATTTTTTTTATGAAATAAGGGGGCAAACGAGCAAACGGGTCACCTGATGGAAAGCAACTTCCGTCGCCCATGGACACTCGCAGCATCAGAAGAGCTGCAGGTGCGTTGCCGGCCTTTTAAGAGGGAATAGGGTAATAAGGGAGGGTAGAGATGGGAAGAGAAGGGAATAGGGGAGGGAAAGGAAGGGAATAGGGTAGGGGATTGGGCCTCCGGTAAACTCACTCACTCGGCGAAACACAGCGCAAGCGCTGTTTCACGCCGGTTTTCTGTGAGAACGTGGTATTTCTCCGATCGAGCCGGCCCATTCGTGCCGAAGCATGGCTCTCCCACGTATTAATTTTATCATATCGCTGGATTAGTATGTCATTTCGGTGGTTAAACTTATCACATCGGTGCACAGAAATAAAAATCGGTACCGGTTACATACATGGTTCTATAATGGTTTATGGTAGTGATGATGATGATAATGAATGTAATTTGCATAGTAGCATAATATGCTTTCCGTTCTAAAAACAACGTCGAAACTCCCAAACTTGTATCTATTAAGAGTCAGGAGTTCTCTCAGCACCTTCTGAACCATGGTATACCTTGGTGCAAAATCTTGCTTGTTGGTAGCATATGCTTAGAATACTGCTCACGAAACCGAAGTCACCACATGTTCCCATATAAATTTTGAGGAGTTCCCTCGATTTCTTATGGATCCCTTCATCAGGTCACCACTTTCATGAATATGGTACACCAAAAGAAAAATTTTGAAAATCGGTTCACAAACGGCGGAGTAATCGTTGAACATAAAAAAACGAACATAACACCTCCTCCATTTTGAAAGTCGGTTAAAATTGTAGCCTATGTGTTATTCTGATGTATAAGCTATATTATTGTAAAGTTTCATTAAAATCCGTTAGGTAGTTTTTGCGTGAAAGAGTAACAAACATCCATACATCCATACATACATACATACATACATACATAAATACATCCAAACTTTCGCCTTTATAATAATATTAGTAGGATAGTAGGATTTGTACTTAAATTTTTAATAATTTAATTAATTAAATTAATAAATAATTTAATTAATTAAATTATTAATAACTAGCTTTTGCCCGCGGCTTCGCTCGCGCTCAGCCAGATCGGTATATCCTCTATTTTATCCCTTGGGGTTAGAATTGATCAAAATCCTTTCTTAGCGGATGCCTACATCATAACTACCTGCATGCCAAATTTTTTTGGGCTGTGCGTTGATAGATCACTATGTCAATTGGTCACCTTTGAGTTTTATATTATTTAGATTTAGTGAATAATTAAGTTTTATTTAAATCATCATTTACTAATTAATAGATCTAAACTCCCTCCTGTACGCGCACCCCCGCCTTGGTGACGCCCACTTCGCAACAGGCCGTGCAGCAGAAATCGTAATATTTTAATTTCGCCATAACTTCAAAATCAAACGTCCAATTTTAATAATTCAAAGACCAAATATTATCTACATAAACTGTGCTTAGTGATGAAATAATTTATTTTGATAAGGATTAATAGCATGAGTAAAATAAATGCGTTTAAATGAAGTCCAAAAAAAATTCAAGATTTTTAAATAAAAAAATGGTTGTTGTGCCTCACTCGACATAGATAAGTATAGTGTGTCGCGGACTTTTTTGTAGATATTTATAAGATCTACTATTAATTAAAAACATTTTATGGTTCTATCTTTTATAGTTTAGGCAGCGTACGCAAAATAAGTATCTTTTCTGGTTGATTTTTACACCTTGTGTCCGAAAAACCCAAATATCTTACGGAACCCAATTTTTTTCCAAAATAAAATTTATCCTATGTTACTCGTGGATAATGTAGCTTTCGAATGGTGAAAGAATTTTTAAAATCGGTCCAGTAGTTTTTGAGCCTATTCATTACAATTAAACAAACAAACAAACAAAGTTTTCCTCTTTATAATATTAGTGTAGATATAAAAATGAATCCATATTCGCGTGGTCACGACATCACGCGTAAACGGCCGGAATGGACCGATTTTGCTGAAATTTGGCATAGAGATACTCTGAGTCCCGAAAAAGAACATAGGATACATTTTGTCCCGGAAAAATGTACGGTTATTGCACAATATACTTTTATGATTTGCGCGTAAACTATTCAATCGATTTTGATGAATTTTGGTATGGAGATTGGAGATACTTTGAGTCTCGGGAAAGGACAAGGGATACTTTTTGTCCCCGAAAATGTACGGTCCCCACACAATAAATTTTTATGATTTTCGCCTAAACTATTCAATATATTTTGATGAAATTAGGTATGGAGATACTTTGAGTCTCGGGAAAGGACAAGGGATACTTTTTGTCCCGGAAAATGTACGGTTCCCGCACAATAAACTTTTATGATTTTCACCTAAACTATTCAATCTATTGTGATGAGATACTTTGAGTCTCGGTAAAGGACAAGGGATACTTTTTGTCCCGGAAAATGTACGGTTCCCGCACAATAAATTTTTATGATTTTCGCCTAAACTATTTAATCTATTTTGATGGGTATGGAGATACTTGAGTCTTGAGAAAAGACAAGGGATACTTTTTGTCCCGGAAAATGTACGGTTCCCGCACAATAAACTTTTATGATTTTCGCCTAAACTATTCAATCTATTTTGATGTCTGGCATGGAGATACTAATTTTAATCTATTCTATTATATTTATTTATATTTATTTATTTATTATTATTATATTTAATATGAAGTTTCAAAGCGGAAAAAATCGTTAGATTCCACTGTCGTCGTCCCCCCCCCTCCCCCCCCTTCTACCAGCTAAACCGTAAACGGTTGCTTCTGGAAATGTGAAAAAATTCACGGGAGTAGGAAATATGCTGAATTTAAAAGGAAAATTATCACGGCTAAGAAGACGTTATTGAGTAATAGTTGATCAACTAAAAAAAAATATTCGGCGAAGTATAAAGGTCACGCACACATATCAACTCGGAAAGGGATCGGCATCGCCTCGAGCCGTTCAATATTGTTTGTATGAAACTCCCTTCTGCAACGCACACTAAGCGGAACCGTAACGTAATCGCCTCGCCTCGGAAGTCTCGGAACAGGCTCCGAACCGGGATGCGACGCGTGGTCAACTAGCAGTCAACCCGCTTACGGCTCGTCATCCCCTCGCTTACGGCTCGTCGTCCCCGTGCTTACGTCTCTTTGTACTCAAGCTAACGTTTCTTCGTCCACCCTTGCCCCTTTCCCCTTCCCCGAGCCGTAAGCGAGGCGTCGCCTAGCCGTAGCCGAGTTGACGTGCAGGCGCTACTGATACGCTTTGGTTACGTGCATACGTTAGGTTGACGCCTGGTTGACGGCGAGGCGAAAGGCGATACGGTGACGACCCCTTTCCGATTTGATATGTGTGCTGTGACCTTAAAGGAACTTTTGGTTCAAATTCCTTTGAACGTAACTGAGATGATGTTGTTAGTAGGTTATACACGTTATAAATGTACATTCATTGACCATACAAAAATTATCAAAAACTAGCGGTACTACCCTATATTGCGCGTGGCCCGACACGCACTTGGCCGGTTTTTATATTTCGTATTTCGGACAAGCGATTCTTCTCCAACGAGGTTTAAAGGTCTGCTAATAAAATTAGCTAAAAGCCGAGCTTTGTGAGGGCTCGCGTCGTCACACCTAGGTCCTCGACTGACTGATGAGTGATGAGTGATGCTAACACAACACATCTAAATATAAATAAAAATTACTATGTTAAAGCACAAATCAATAGGCGTGATAGTTTTTCCGTAAAGTGTAGGTACCACAAAATGTTCAGGTTGTGACTTGTGGGGGGGGGGGATAAACTAGGGCTCGCTTCGCTCGCCCCGATTACAAAATGTATCAGCAGTCAGCACTCAGCACTAAAATAGAGCATAACATTTTGAATAAGAATGCGGCAAGTCCAAGGCAAAAACTTTGATCTTGGAAACATCACTTGACAGATTGATTACATCGCCGCACTATCTGATTGCGGCGCTGTAATCTATCTGTCGAATAATATATTAATTACTTATTTTTATTAAATGTATTTAAAACCAAGACTTTGACATAAGCCCCATATCAATTATTATCGGTCATACGGCCGCACTCAGAGACATAATTATTAATTACTAGACGTTCCGCGCGGCTTCGCCCGCGTAAATTAGATATTTCACAGACAAATCAGTCTACAAAAAATAGCCTATGATCCTTCATGTGGTCTACTTCTTATCTGACCCAAATAACAGAAAAATTGCTCTAGTAGTTCGTGAGATAAGCCCTTTCAAATAATTTCCCCCGTTTTTTCCACATTTTCTTCTATTTCTTCGCTCCTATTAGTCTTAGCGTGATAAAATATAGCCTATAGCCTTCCTCGATAAATGCGCTACCTAACACTGAAAGAATTTTTCAAATAGGACCAGTAGTTCCTGAGATTAGCGCGTTCAAATAAGCCCTTTCAAATAATTTCCCCCCGTTTTTCCCACATTTTCTTCTATTTCTTCGCTCCTATTAGTCTTAGCGTGATAAAATATAGCCTATAGCCTTCCTCGATAAATGGACTATCTAACACTGAAAGAATTTTTCAAATCGGACCAGTAGTTCCTGAGATTAGCGCGTTCAAACAAACAAACAAACTAACCAACTCTTGCGCTTTATAATATTAGTATAGATATAGATTAAGTATTAAGTATAGATTTCATAGTCTATTATTATTTATAGTGACCGACCGAACTTTCGGTTTCAGTTTCGGTTTCGGCCAGTTTCGGCCAAAAAAATTTCAAACAAACAAACTAACAAACTATGCGGCCGTACCTAAGACGTATATCCGATAATAATCGATATACATAATATATTATTATTAATATGTATATTGTTATGTGTATAAGTAATAAGGGATGAGTTTGTGAAGGGCAGGTAGTGATGTTGGAGGTATGTGTGTCAATTCGATTAAGACGGGTCAGTGGACATTCGTGCAGTATTAGCCAGCGCACTACATCTGCATCGGCGCGCGGCGCCAGACTCGACAGGTCACAACTCACAACTCACAACTCACAGTGCATCTACATTCTACACGACGTAATGAAATACAATGCCAAGGCTACCTACAAAATATATAACTTATGCAGTTTTTAGTAAAATTTCTTAAACTCACGCCTTTTATTGAACCCTTGAGATTCCGTTTTGAAAAATCCTCAATCCGGTATAGCCCAATAACACAAGCATGTACCTGATACTTACTTAGCTAATATTTTAATAGGAATCAGCTATAGGTACTGTATAGTAAATACAAACTTACTGCCAAATAAAGGAAAACGAAAAATTATTTTCGTGCAATAGTTTCACCCCAGATTGGTTGCCTCATTAATTCTCTATCAAAATATGGACTCTATTATAATAAATTAAGAGTCGCTAGCCGTGTTTCTGCCCCACATGACATTTAGCGAGCGCTAAGGGCACCGTATGTATGTAATATTTCCAGAACTGCCCAGTTGTATATGTTAGTCTATTTCAATGTCTGAACAAATGTGCCAAATTTCAAAATTAGTGTATGTATGTTTTTACTTTTTAAGTTTGTGGTCGCATGTCTCCGGAACTACAAGTCCGATTTAAGTAATTCTTTTTTTGTTGTACTAGGTATTGTTCAACTTAGGGAACACTACAAGTTTCATCAAAATCGGTTCAGTAGTTTTTGAGTTAAGGCAATTTTAATTCTCAATTACGTACAATTTTGAAGTCGGTTATATCTTTTTAAAATGCTATTATTCATTTATATCAGTATACAGGCCTACAGATCTTAATTATTAAGAATTTTGTTGCAGATATTTGCGATCCGATGCGAATTCGCAGTTTTATGTGGGAGCCCTAAGTCGTAAATCGTAATTCTCGCGCCCTCGTCCCCTGTAACCCTTTGAGGGCGCGAGTCCACTTGTGGGGCTGCTAATGCTCATCCCGGCTGCAAGTTCGCGCACCTCGCTAATGAGCCGTGCCATATTGTCTTACTGCTAAGTACTTCCCGTTGTACCTGACCATGGATTAGGAATGAGCTGACCTTTCTAGCGTTATTATGAAATACTAGATGTTGCTCGCAACTTTTGTTGCGCCAAAATTTGTTTATCATTCGGAAACATGCCCTCTTCCTGGACTCGAATTCTTTATCTCCATACCCATAAATAGAATTTGGAGTGATGATGCAGAAGGCAGAAGGCAGAAGGCAGAAGGCAGACAGGTTTCTTTCTTCGCACTTTCGCATTTATTTATAGCATTAGGAGATATGGAATTAATCTTAAAAAATATTCTTATCGACGAATTTAGCAGCAGTGCTTTGAGAGTCGGAAAGTCGGGAGTGTATTAATTTCATAGCCGGGCTAAGCCGGTTTGGGTATCGATTTTCTCTTACCTAATTTGAACCGCTCCATTTGTTATGTGGACTGCGTGGTCTGTGGGGTGTCCACCGAATTCCCGCCACCACCTCACCGTCCATAAAATTTAAACAAATTGAGTCGCCAACATCACATTACGAACGCAGTGCTCGTAGCTCTAATCTTTCTACGAAGACTAAACTAATTACAAGTGTTTTAGAATTTAACGGTCGCACACTTCAGAAATCCTACTATCCTATCCTACTAATATTATAAAGGCGAAAGTTTGTTTGGATGTGTGGATGTTTGTTACTCTTTCACGCAAAAACTACTGAATGGATTTTAATGAAAGTTTACAATAATAATATAGATTATGCTTATACATCAGAATAACACATAGGCTACAATTTTAATGGGGGAGGTGTTATGCTCGTTTATTAATTATTATTCAAAGATTACTCCGCTGTTTGTGAACCGATTTTCAAAATTGTTCTTTTGGTGTACAGAGTATCATCCGAATTTGGTACTATATTCACAAATGATCTGATGAAGGGAATAGGGATCCATAAGTAATCGAGGGAACTCCTCAAAATTTATATGGAAACATGTGGTGACTTCGGTTTCGTGAGAAGTAGTCTAAGCATATGCTACCAACAAGTAAGATTTTGCACCAAGGTATACTATGGTTGGGAAGGTGCTGAGAGAACTCCTGATTCTTTATAAATACAAGTTTGGGAGTTTCGGCGTTGTTTTAAGAACGGAAAGCATGTGCTACTATACAAATAACATTCATCATCATCATCATCACTACCATAATATTATACCATAGTCCATATGCATGCATCGTCCCATGATTATGAGCCAATTATAACATTATTGGTACTTTTCATAGTCATTTAGATCGAGATTCGATTTTGTCAAGCGATTTAAAAAAATCTATACTTACTAATATTATAAACATGAAGAGTTTGTTTGTTGGTTTGATTGAACGCGCTAATCTCAGGAACTATTGGTCCGATTAAAAAAAAAACTTTCAGTGTTAGATAGCTCATTTATCAAAGAAGGCTATAGGCTATATATTATCACGCTGAAACTAATAGGACCGAAGAAACAGAGGAAAATGTGGTTAAAACAGGGAAATTATTAGACCACGTGAAGGGACATAAGCTATTTTGTTGCGGAAAAATGTACGTAAACGTACGTGTTTTCGTAAAATTCCTAATTTACGCGGGCGAAGCCGCGCGGGACATCTAGTCTATGATAATCATGATACCTACGTATAGAGCCTGTCCGCACCGCGAATTTGAACAGCGCGGATTTTTTTTTCGCAATTCTGTAACACATTCAATCTTTTGAGAGTATCCGCACTGCCGATGAAAATTAATGTATATGAAAAAATTATAAGATATATTTTATTCGCGGCGCGCGGTGAAAATTCGCAGTGCGGACGGGGCCTAAATGTCCTGCTCATCTTTTGACAATTAAACCGGAACCGGAATGAATACTTAAAGTTTGTTATGGTTCCTCAATTATTTAATGCTCCTTCCATATATCTCGTCATCTGGAGCGTCAACTGCAGTAGCGAGCGATGAAGATCGCGAAGTTCTCTACCGACGCGAACGGGTACCTGGAGGCGAGCGCGGGGCGGCCGGTGACGGTGTTGGTGAACCGGCAGTTCTACACGCCGGGGGAGACGCCCGGCGGCCTCTCTGTCTTCTTCACCGTGCTCTGCATCGTCGACCTCTTCGGCGTCTTCCCCGTCGTCGCGCTGCCCAAGACCATCATCTCTTGCGGTGAGTGTGCAGGTGACACTGCTGGAGTAACAGGAGTATGCTTCTTTTTGTTGATAGAGCAGTAGCGTTGCGTGCCTCGATGAGGCCTCGTATTCCTTTCCGAGGGCCCCTTCCCTTCCGTGGCCCGGATGAACCCATATAATCGATACGGCAGTAGAATTGTCCCTGTATCAGAGCTTCCACTGAGTTATTGTCATGTTTTGGTTAATTTCCGGTTTTTCAACCATTTCGTAAAAACTAACATCAAAAGTTTCGGTCTGAAGTCGCATTTAAATATTAGCGCAAAAAAATCTATTCAAATGAAGAAGTAACAGTGTCACATTTATTCATTTCGTAGAGAATATTGAAGTTTAATATTGACGTGTGCAGGTAGTTTATATCCTCTTTGTGTGCAGGGATATACGGGATTCCCCTCGTGGTGGCGCTGCTGGCGCTGCAGCTGTACACGGCGGTGCTGCTGGGCCGCTGCTGGCTGCTGGCGCAGGAGCTGCAGCCCGACATCCGAGACAAGAACAGGTACCGATGCCTTTCGCTAAAGACACAAAATATAAGCTACTTTCTAATTTCGTAGTACGACGTGGCGGGGCCAGACTAATTAGATTATTTTGATGCCAAGAGTTCAATAAAGCAATTAATACAAAAAAAAAATCACCTAAATCACCTTGCTCCAACAATAATAATAATCTCAAAAGACCTACAAAAAAAGGGCTTATAAACAAGAATTGCAAGGGAAATTTGTGTAGGTCTTTGAGATTATTATTATTGTTGGAGTAAGGTGATTTAGGTGATTTTTTTTTGTATTAATTGCTTTATTGAACTCTTGGCATCAAAATAATCTAATTATTACATACTTTCGATGCATAGTTTTTATGAAATAACCCGTTTATTAAGAGATAAAAACAGGGAATTTTAAATAAAAGATAATTAGAAAAAAACTAATCTGCGCATTTTGAAGATGAGAATGTTGAGCTCATTATGCGCTGAACAGATTTTTAAATTAATTATTTATTGCCATAAACTAAGCGCACAAACACAACTCGAAATGACATTGGGACGAAAGAGCTGTTTTTAACGCTCGATTTACCTAACATTATCAACATAGATGAACTTAAAAAAATAACTAGCTATTACTTATATTATACGCAATAATATTATTTCGTGTTATTTTATTAGTCGTTGTTAGTTTGTCCAAAAAAAAATATACAAAGTTGCGCAAATAATTCGCAGCGAGTGAATTTTGCAAGACTGCAGCCTTAACTAAAAATCTGCCCTAGCTATTTGAGTATCAAAACTCGTAAATTCTTTAAAAAAATTCCTCGTGGTCCGAGGGGCGCGAGGCCCCTCGGACCGCGTGGCCGTGGGCGGTCGCCCACGTTGCCTACGCCTTACGCCGCCTCTGGACGTCGAAAGAGACCTACGTTAACCTTCGATTGATTAGATTCCGTTAGAATTTAGTTCGATATTTAATTTATAATTTCAGGTTTCCATACGCCGCCATAGCTGAGCTAGCATTCGGCAGTCGCGTGGGAAGTTTGGTTATTTTCCTGATCGATGCGACAGTTTTCGGCGCAGCGATCCCCAATTTTATATTCGGTCAGTAGCTATCTCGGGACGAATGTCACCTCCTAATCGCCTAGTGGACATAATCGACCTTTCTCCTTCTCTGTAGCGTCGCAGAGCATGCAGCTGTTCTGGTGGAAGGTCAGCTCGGGCGCGGTGAACGTCACGTACTGCGTGTGGATGGTGATCATCGGGATCCTGCTCTGCCCCATCATGTGGCTCGGCTCGCCCAAGGAGATGAAGTGAGTCGTTACTTCCAGCAATGGTACAAACCCATAGTCATAAAATAAAATAAAATAAAAATAATTTATTATCAGACAAAGAAGTCCATATTAAGAATAGTTTTAACAATAATTATGATGCAGCTCATCTTGCTACCCTGACATGTAGCTCAGTGAGTCTGCGAAGGAGTGCAGAGTCAATTCTCTCCGCTATCATCTTCAGGACACTATTCCGGCTTTCTCGAACTCTATGCACCACTGACGCTATTTTTTTTCCGCATAATTGCATAGAAATCATCGACTCCTGCATCGGCAAACATCCCGGATGCACTGCAGTAACGAGGGAGCCGCAATAGAGACCTGAATATGTTATTGTAAAGGACCCTCAAGGCGCCATAGGTCTGTTGGGTAAAGCTGGCCCACAGACCACAGGTGTAAAACGTCTGACAAAATGCTTTAAAAAGCATTATCTTGACAGGCGCTGTACACCTGGCAAACCTGTGTGCATGTCATGATTTTCTCATCCAAACGACATTGGAGTCTTCTTATTTCGAAGGGTCATCCATAACGTCTACCTTAACCGTTCAGGTCTGTGGCGGTGACGTCGGTGTGCGTGGTGACGACGGTGGCGGTGTGCGTGTGGGCGTGCATCCTCATGGACCAGATGTCGCCGCCGCCCGCCGCCGGCCTGCTCTCCTACATGCCCTCCAGCCGGGACTTCCTCGTCGCCTACGGCATCATGGCCTTTCAGGTGGAAATCCTATTAATTTTAGGGATCTATTGTAGTTATATTGGGCTCGTAATATTCATTTGAATAGAACCAACCGCATCAGCTTTTAGTGAGTGAATTACGTGTCAATAAGGTCCGTCTTGAACGAGTCGAGTGTTTGATTTCACCCATCACTCATCAGGGCCCATCCTCACTCTTGGGGTCGGAAGAAAGTCTAATGAAAATGACCAAGTAATTTCTCCATTCCAGTTTGACATCCACCCGATGCTGCTGACGCTGCAGGTGGACATGGCGGACGGGCGGCGCGTGAACTCCGCGCTGCTGGGCGGCTTCGCCTACACCGTCACGCTGTCCGCCGTCACCACGCTGCTGGCCGCCCTGCGCTACGGCAGCCAGGTGCACAGCAACATCCTGCAGGGTGAGTACTCGAGTCGCAGCGCCTAGGCCTTGTGCTTACCGTAAAACAACAGGGACGCGTTCTCACTCTTAAAATGAGTCTAAATAGGTGTGTGTAAATCTCTGAATCTGTGTATTAGCAGCGAATCCTCGAATTTCAGGCATGGAGCCGTCGTTCCCGCTGTACCTAGTGGCGCTGCTGGTGACGCTGCAGCTGTGCCTCTCTAGCGCCGTCAGCAACTCCGCGCTCTTCCAGCACATCGAGGACCTGCTCAATGTGCCCAGAAGTATGTACACACTTATCTAAATATCGGAATCGCAACTTCGGGCGCGACTTTAACGATCGGATCGGTTCGCAGGTTTCTGCATCCAGCGCTGCATCATCCGGTCGACGATCGTGCTGCTGGGCATCTTCCTGGGCGAGTCGGTGCCGCGGTTCGACCTGATCATGGGGCTGGTGGGGTCGAGCCTCACCGGGCCACTGATGTTCGTGTTCCCGCCGCTGTTCTTCGTGCGGCTGTGCTACAAGAAGACGCGGCTGCGGCGGCACCGGCTGCTGCGCAACAAGATCCGCACCGGGCAGTGGGCGGCGGCGGGCGCGGGTGGCGGGGAGGAGGCGGCGGTGCGCGCGCGCCTGCCGCTGCTGGCCAAGCGCCTGCACCTGGAGTACGACACCTTCGCCACGGAGGCCGTCGACGTGGACGAGTACAGCGTGCGCTGGTACGACGTGACGCTGGCGGCGCTCGTGGTGACGCTGGGCGGGGCCGCCACGCTGGCCGCCGCTTACTCCAGCTGGGGGGACTTCGTCGACAGCGCCACCTTCACCAAGCCCTGCCTCATCAACGCCACCGTCGCCGCGCGCACCTTCGTCGAGTCCATGACCGACAGCTAGCCGCGCTCGACTGCTCTCAGCGGATGCCCGGCGTCCGCCGTATAGTTTAATTTTTATCACGATCATTTAGGTAAAATTTATTACGGTATGTAAATATATACGTAACATGCTGCCAACAGATTTTTTTTTAAATAACGTGAAGTAAGTTGAGACCGCGCGTTTTTTATGCCTGGAAATATTATTAAAAAAATACGAAATACGAGTAGTTTTTTATTTAAATATTCAACAAAAGTATATACATATACATCACAACAAAACGAATATACAATGTGATAAACAACGATACATATACTCTACAGATTAACAATATGAGTCAGTAAAATCTGTTTGACCGTCGTCCACTGATCCTTCGCGTGTCCATTGTCGTGCGCAAGCGCAGCCGGACAGCGGCGACTCGAGCGCGTAACAATTATTTGTAGCTTAATTAATCATGTTAACATTTTGTGGCTTCGTCAATATATTTTGTTCGCTTGTTTGTTTGTAAAAATTCGTTAACAATAATAGACATTTATAGACTTACATACATAATAACTTTTTACAGTCATACTGATAATATTATTTACATTTTAAACAAACACAAAAAATCATTAAATGCAGTTTGGACACACGCCAGCACGGCTCGGTGTGCGGGCCGCGGTCGCAGGGGCCGGGGGCGGGGCGCGGGGGGCGGTGACTACCGCTTGAGCTGCGCCATCAAGTCCTTCTCGTAGAGCCGCCGGATCTCCTTCTTGTCGAGCTTGCCCATGGCGTTGCGCGGCATGGCGTCGACCACGAGCAGCGCGCGCGGCAGCTGGTAGGGCGCCAGGCGGGCGGCGGCAGCAGCGCGCAGCTCGGGCAGGCTGAGCGCGTGACCGGGGCGCAGCATCAGCACCGCCGCCACCGCCTCGCCGAGCCCCGCGTGCGCCACGCCCAGCGCCGCCGCGTCCGCCACGCCTGCCGTCGCTAGCAGCGCCGCCTCCACCTGCAGCGCGCTCACCTTGTACCCGCCGCTCTTGATGATGTCGACGCTGGTGCGGCCGAGGATGCGGAAGCGGCCGCCGGCCCAGGCCGCCGTGTCGCCGGTGCGGAACCAGCCGTCCGGCGTGAAGTCGGCGGCGCTGAGCTGCGGCAGGCGGTTCCAGTACCGCGAGAACACCGCTGGCCCGCGCAGCAGCAGCTCGCCCTGGTGCCCGCCCTCCGCCCCCGCCGCCGCGTGCTCCGTCACCCGCGGCGCCGCCCACCCGTCCGCCGTCGGGTCCGCCGCCACCAGGCCCAACGCCTCCAGCGATATCTGAAATCGGGTGATAAAGTTGAAGGGTTACTTAAAAAACAATAAATTATTGTTTTTATGCTAGATAGGGTAACTATCATAAACTGAATAAACGTTTATTCATTTATTTACGAAGTACGAGATACCAAATGTTCGCAGACGATCTCAAGGTATACAGAAAAATCAACGACCACCGAGATATCAGCCTTCTTCAACATGATGTAAATGCAATAAAACATTGGTGTTCTGCTAACGGAATGTTGTTAAACTCATCAAAGTGCTTTCACATTAAATTTACACGTAAACGAGATCCTATAGCTGCCACTTATTACATATCGAACGACCCGATTGCAGAGATCTCGACAATTCGGGATCTGGGTGTAATGCTGGACAGCAAGTTAGATTTTCGGGATCACATTGATGGTATAATTTAAAAAACCGGCCAAGTGCGAGTTGGACTCGCCCATGAAGGGTTCCGCAGCAGCAATAAGGTTTATTTTTATGAATATTTACTGACTTTATGTTTTTTTTTTTTTTTATGAAATAAGGGGGCAAACGAGCAAACGGGTCACCTGATGGAAAGCAACTTCCGTCGCCCATGGACACTCGCAGCATCAGAAGAGCTGCAGGTGCGTTGCCGGCCTTTTAAGAGGGAATAGGGTAATAGGGGAGGGTAGGGATGGGAAGAGAAGGGAATAGGGTAGGGGATTGGGCCTCCGGTAAACTCACTCACTCGGCGAAACACAGCGCAAGCGCTGTTTCACGCCGGTTTTCTGTGAGAACGTGGTATTTCTCCGGTCGAGCCGGCCCATTCGTGCCGAAGCATGGCTCTCCCACGTATAAACCCACGTGTGTCGGGGGACCGCGCGTATAGTTTAAGGGTCTGTTCACAGCGGACCGAATCGAGACAATCAGCGACTTGTCGATACAATATGCAAAAGTCGCTGTTGTCGTAGTTTAATTGGCGGTCCCCCGACACATCGTGACAACAATTATTATGGACTAAAATATTACTTTATACTAAGGAAATACTAAGGAATTATTTAAACTTTGAGTTAGTAAATATTAATGCGTCGGATCTTGTCACCATTTTTAGGGTTCCGTAATCACTAATCAACAAGGAACCCTAATATTTTCGGTCTATCCATCCGTCTGTCTGTCTGTCCACGGTTTCGCTCCGCTGAGACTAGCCTACAAAGCCGTAATTCGGCATGAATGCACACATAAACGATGATGAATGATGATGAATGATGACAAAATGGTATCCTACTAATATTATAAAGGCGGAAGTTTGGATGTATGGATGTATGTATGTATGTATGTATGTATGTATGTATGTACGTATGTATGTATGTATGTATGGATGTATGGATGTTTGATACTCTTTCACGCAAAAACTACTGAACGGATTTTAATGAAACTTTACAATAATATAGCTTATACATCAGAATAACACATAGGCTACAATTTTAACCGACTTTAAAAACGGAGGAGGTGTTATGTTCGTTTTTAGGATTCCGTACCCAAAGGGTAAAAACGGGATCCTATTACTAAGACTTCGATGTCTGTCCGTCTGTCCGTCTGTCCGTCTGTCTGTCACCAGGCTGTAACTCAAGAACCGCTATAGCTAGACTTCTGAAATTTTCACAGATTGTGTATATGTGTTGCCGCTATAACAACAAATACTAGAAATAAAATAAATTAAATATTTAAGGGGGGCTCCCATACAACAAACGTGATTTTTTTTGCTATTTTTTGCTCTTAATCAATAACGGCAACACATAGGCAATTGAATAGTTCTCAAAATACTTAATTGTATTTGTACTTTAATAATTAATTATAAAATTTAAATAAATTAAATAATTGAGGGGGGATTTGCAGATGCGGATGCTGTCAAAAATTGCCATCAGATTCTGGTAGACCTAAAGTAGCAAATATTTTGTTTAATTTTAAGTGTTAGGCTAGTTTTGTGAACCTTAAATAATAATTAAAAAAAAAGTATGTCATGTAACCTGTGTGTCGGGCGCGTCACACTCGACGGTGACGAGCGGCTGCAGCTGGTCGGCAGCGGGGGGCGCGTCCGCGGCGTCGGGGGCGGGGCTGGGGGCGGCGGCGAGGCGCGCGGCGACGCCCGGCAGCGGGAGGCCGACGCAGCCGACGGTGCGCGCTTCGGCCGGCCGGTACGGGTTGCTCAGCGCCATGCCCACCTCCGACATGCCGTACCGCTCCAGCAGCCGGTGACCGGAGATCTGGAAGAGACCGCCGATGTTACATCTTTTATTTCTACTACAGACACGCAACCCTCGAGATTTGCTTTCCTTCATAATATATTAGGTCCTTACATATGAAATTGGCGTCTTGTTGTACAGGCCACTTTGATCTCAAATATCTCCTCTTTGGTTAAGAATTCCAAATTCAAATTTATATATTCATTTATTTGGTACATTTGAGTTTCCAAAACAGCTCTCTGATAACAATCCTAAATACTTTGATAACAATGGTACATACTTTGATTAATTAAATACCTATATTATACAAAAAAAAATCGACTTTATATTCCTCTCAACGCCAATTTCATATGTAAGGACCTAATATTAAAAAATGGTATCGAAACAAATGTAATTACAGACGGCGGCAAATCATCTGCTCGAGTAACTTTAATAATGAGACGTAATCTTGTCCAGATAAGCTTTTTGAAGTTATTGCGCGCATGCGGGCGAGCGTGTCGCGCACGTGGCGGCGCGTGCGGCCGTCCGCGAACAGCGCCTCTCACTCCGCCGCCATTCCCGGCCAAACACAGAGCTGTAGTTACCTCGAGCCACTTGTCGTAGAGCGTGTCGGGGAGGGGGGCGGAGCCGGCGCACATGAGGCGCATGCGGGCGAGCGTGTCGCGCACGTGGCGGCGCGTGCGGGCGTCCGCGAACAGCGCCTCCCACTCCACCGCCAGCCGCGAGTACATCGCCGGCACGCCGTGAAACACCGTCACGCGCGCGCCGCTCTATGCAAACATAACAAAATAATAGAAGGCTGTTACAATACATTGGATAAGTTTCTTTTTTTTTTTTATTGTTAAAAAGTATTACTCAATGTCGGACTTCGGAGCGTCGCACACCACACAACGGGCACATGACGCCACAAAATTCATTTTGTTTTTTTCAACATTATTACTAAACAGAGAAGCTGTTAAGTACAGATGGAATTAAATTTTTTGTCAGAACTAACCTTAGCTCCCTCCATGGCGGTCCCGTCTCCAACGGCGGCGCCGACCGCGCGGCCCAGCAGCTCCGCCCACACCGCGTGCGACGCGAACGACGGCAGCATGCGAATCCTAGCAAACACTGACATATCATTGGTCTGTCTCATACTAATCATAAGTTTAGTTCTTTGCATATTTCTCTATAAAGATTTTTTAGAAATTAAATAAAAAATAATAGTGATGAGTAATGAGTAGTTCTCGTGACGAAAATCAAATAATTTGTCTTCCTCAGGGGAGTGTTGTCAGATATCTTTTTAACGAATGGGTTATGCGCTATCACTATCGCATCCTACGCTATACGCCAGCACAACCTAAATCCTATAGCCGCGTTACCGTGCGCCGGCGGCGAGCGAGGCGTGCAGCGAGTTGAGCTGGCCGTGTATGTGGTGCAGCGGCAGCGCGTGCAGCACCACGTCCGCCGCGCTGTACCGCCACGCCGCGTGCAGCGCCGCCGTCGCCGACGCCAGCATGCTGTGCGTCCACACCGCGCCCTTACCGTGCGCCGGCGGCGATCGAGGCGTGCAGCGAGTTGAGCTGGCCGTGTATGTGGTGCAGCGGCAGCGCGTGCAGCACCACGTCCGCCGCGCTGTACTACCACGCCGCGTGGAGCGCCGCCGTCGCCGACGCCAGCATGCTGTGCATCCACACCGCGCCCTTACCGTGCGCCGGCGGCGAGCGAGGCGTGCAGCGAGTTGAGCTGGCCGTGTATGTGGTGCAGCGGCAGCGCGTGCAGCACCACGTCCGCCGCGCTGTACTACCACGCCGCGTGGAGCGCCGCCGTCGCCGACGCCAGCATGCTGTGCATCCACACCGCGCCCTTACCGTGCGCCGGCGGCGAGCGAGGCGTGCAGCGAGTTGAGCTGGCCGTGTATGTGGTGCAGCGGCAGCGCGTGCAGCACCACGTCCGCCGCGCTGTACCGCCACGCCGCGTGCAGCGCCGCCGTCGCCGACGCCAGCATGCTGTGCGTCCACACCGCGCCCTTACCGTGCGCCGGCGGCGAGCGAGGCGTGCAGCGAGTTGAGCTGGCCGTGTATGTGGTGCAGCGGCAGCGCGTGCAGCACCACGTCCGCCGCGCTGTACCGCCACGCCGCGTGCAGCGCCGCCGTCGCCGACGCCAGCATGCTGTGCGTCCACACCGCGCCCTTACCGTGCGCCGGCGGCGATCGAGGCGTGCAGCGAGTTGAGCTGGCCGTGTATGTGGTGCAGCGGCAGCGCGTGCAGCACCACGTCCGCCGCGCTGTACTACCACGCCGCGTGGAGCGCCGCCGTCGCCGACGCCAGCATGCTGTGCATCCACACCGCGCCCTTACCGTGCGCCGGCGGCGAGCGAGGCGTGCAGCGAGTTGAGCTGGCCGTGTATGTGGTGCAGCGGCAGCGCGTGCAGCACCACGTCCGCCGCGCTGTACTACCACGCCGCGTGGAGCGCCGCCGTCGCCGACGCCAGCATGCTGTGCATCCACACCGCGCCCTTACCGTGCGCCGGCGGCGAGCGAGGCGTGCAGCGAGTTGAGCTGGCCGTGTATGTGGTGCAGCGGCAGCGCGTGCAGCACCACGTCCGCCGCGCTGTACCGCCACGCCGCGTGCAGCGCCGCCGTCGCCGACGCCAGCATGCTGTGCGTCCACACCGCGCCCTTACCGTGCGCCGGCGGCGAGCGAGGCGTGCAGCGAGTTGAGCTGGCCGTGTATGTGGTGCAGCGGCAGCGCGTGCAGCACCACGTCCGCCGCGCTGTACCGCCACGCCGCGTGCAGCGCCGCCGTCGCCGACGCCAGCATGCTGTGCGTCCACACCACGCCTTTCGGCTTGCTCGTCGTGCCTGCAACACATACCGTATAACACTCAAAACTACAAGAGAGAATAATAAAAATAACCTCTGCTGCGAGCGATGAAACAGTCGCTCGCTGCGACTTTAGGTTTTTTAAGCAGTTTATTTCTACTAAACTTTAAACGCCAAAACCAAATACCCACATATTATAGAAATTATCACATTAATGACATTAATAATGTTAATAGATAACCCAACTGTCTTTCGTAACATAAAGTTCAAATACAATATTATGAATGCATTCACTTTCAAATGAAGTAAACATTATGCAAATAACGATAATACCTTTGTACTAGCTGTAAGTTTTCCTTTAAAATAAAATAAAATAAAGGAAATTTTCCATTCTCTTTGCATACATATTATTGTAACTTAGCCTACATACTTACATAGAATTGTCACACTATTGCAAATCAATAAATCAAAAAACTGTGTAATAAAAAACTGTATTGTGGCAACCGATACGGCTCATAAAGAAATCTTAAGTAACTCAACTGCTACATACCACTCGTATAAATGAGCATGGCTTCCGTTTTGGCATAGAAGGAGTTGGAGAGGCTCTCCTCGTCGCGTGTCGTCGCAGCTCGGTCCAGACCCGTCTTGTTGTATACGATCAGAGGTCTCTTCAACTCTTGTGCTACGGGTTGCAGACGCTTCTCAAAGTCTTCGGTGCAGATGATCAAGTTGGAGTCGCTGTCGGTTACGAAGTACTTGAGCATCTCCTCGGGGTGGAGAGGTGTGAGAGGGACGGCTGGAGAGACATTTGAACTTACATTAGCACTGTAGTGTTTCTTAAACCCACACATATCTATTTAATGATGGATTAATACTAGTACTTACAGTACTTATGAACACTTACCAATATTCCCAGTCATCCAAATGGCCCACTGCACTACAACATGAGTGACGTTGTTTGGGCACATGTAACATATTGTCCGCTCTTTTTCACCTACTGTAAAACATGAAGATACAAATTTTAATTTAAAAACAAAATAATAGTATTTTAAAAAGATACAACCAACTTCAAAATTGTATTGTAATAATTGAGAATTAAAATTCCCTATCTCAAAAACTACTGAACCGATTTTGATGAAACTTGCAGTATTCCCTAAGTTGAACAATACCTAGTACAACAAAAAAGAATTACTAAGGTCAGACTTGTAGTTTCGGAGATATGCGAACACAAACATAAATACATACATTTTTGAAATTTGGCACATTTGTTCAGATGCTGATAATATAGACTAACATTATATACGAAAACTGGGCAGTTCTGAAAATATTACATACATACGGGTCGAATTATTGGTAACCTCCTTTTTTTAAAATTGGTTAGTAAGAAACTTAAGCCGCTCGGAACCGGTTTGAAAATACCGGTTTATTTCGGTTATAACCAGTAAATATATCGTTCTTTTATTTACCGGTTAAACAAGGGAACGGTTTTTACGTAACACAATGATAAAGGTTACCGGTTACTAACACACAAACGGGTTTGAAACCCAAATTAACCTGTTAATTCCGCATTTATATTTTTTAATTTTGATGCTTCCGAAAACACTGTAAGGGTAAAGCCAAACGAGCGTAATTTGTGAGTTGTGAGTCGCAGAATTTCTGCCGCGTAAATATCTTTTCATACAAATCGTGACTCACAAAATTACGCTCGTGTGAATCAAACAGGACTTTTGTATGAAACTAAATGCAGCAGAATTCTGCCGAACCGAAATTCTGCGACTCACAACTCACAAATTACGCTCGTTTGGCTTCGCCCTAAGAGTAAGTTAAGAGCATTTACGGCATCCACGCTCAATTTGGCTTAAAACTCTACTTTTCAAACTTGCAAAAATCATCAACCACTTATCTTTATAAAAATGTTGATTACTTATTTTTATAGGAATTAATTTCACTGTCTATATATATATAGAAGAGAAAAAAATACGATTTATAGAATATTTGTACATTAAATCTCGATACCTTATCAGAGGTTTTCTTAAATTCCGTTTTAGTATCAGTTTCGAAGCTTAAAATTTAAGAAACCAGCGACGGATCTAGTTAGTAAAAAATAATAACCAATTGACAAGATCCTTAAACAAATAGTTACTTAAAAAAATATTTTATTTAGGTATTTAATTATAAGTAATTTCTTTCTTTTTACCTATTTATCTAACTTAGTTCAATATTATAATAATAGCTTCATATCATAGAAGAACACTTTAAAACATAGTTTTTAATTATCAACAAATCTTTTGTTATTTTTTTTCCACAAACATTTTAAAACTATTATAAATCGCTGCGCGCAAAGCAATTCAAAAAATTAGTCCGCTGCGAGGCTTGCTGGAAACTTGACATTATGCGTAACACCCCTTTAAACGCTCTTAAGTTAGTAATTAAATTGTTAGGTTTGGAGCGGTCTCGAAATATTTTTTTTAAATATTAATTACTTTTAGGTACGTTAGGATTGTTTTATTTATTAAAGGGAAGTTAAGTATTTTTGGTTCGGGTTTTTTTTTTAATTTTTAATAAAAATTTTTGTTTATACTTTTTAAGGGAACATACTAGTAAACGATTTTGACAAAAAAAAAATAGGGGTGTTATAAGTTTCAAGTGTCTGTCTGTATGTCTGTCTGTCTGTCAATGGCATCATAGCTCCCGAACGGATGAACCGATTTCAATTTAGTTTTTTTTTCTATTAAAGGAGACTTACGTGCGAGTGTTCTTAGACATGTTTAATGAAAATCGGTTGAGCCATTTCAAAGTTGTGGGAGGTTAAAGTAGGGAAGAATTACCGAATGTTGGCAAATATACTCGAGTGGGGTCTTAAATGAGAGCGCATTTTTTTTATAAGATAAGGGGGCAAAGGTGATGAGGATGGTTTATTTTTCGCGTGGAACGATGGCAAAAAGTTGCAGGAAGTATTCCGAACGATTCAAAATCAAAATCAAAAAATTCTAGCAGCCCTGCGTTGGATACGATCCAGAGGGAGTAGTTAATATTTTTGGCGCCCCTGCCCAGAGATGACAACAGTATTCCATAATATGAGGCCGAACCTGTGCCTTGTAGAGTTGTAGGCGTTGCTCCGGACTGAAATATTGTCTCGCTCTGTTAAGAACACAAAGCTTTTTTGAGGCTAACTTGGCCTTACCCTCTAGATGATATCGGAACTGGACTTCGCTCGATATGTTTACGCTAAGTATTTCAATGTTGGGAGAGATCGTTAAAGAGGTGCCCTCAAAACGAGGATATACGACCATTGGTAACTTTTTAGTGGTGAACGTGCAGACTTGTATCTTGGGAGGGTTGAATTGGACTAAGTTACGTCTACCCCATTCAGAGACTGTCCAATGAATTCTCTATTCTAGACACAAGTTCATTTTGACTCTCAATGACATATTTTAGCCGATAAATATGGGGGGAGCCGGTATATAGGGCATCACCGTTAGTCTGTAACATATCATTGATATGCAGTATGAATAGGGTAGGCGATAGCACTCAGCCCTGAGCGACACCAGCATCAACAGACTGAGTTTCAAAGCATTCACCGTCAACTACGACCTTAATTCTGTCTGCTAAGAAACTTATGACCCATTTGCATAATTTCTCGGGGAGCCCATATGATAGAGCTTTGATAGCAGCGCTTTCTACCAAACCCAATAGAAGGCCTTTGCAATGTCCAAACTAACAACCAATGCCTCTCCCTGCGACTCAATCACCTGAGCCCAACGATGAGTTAGGTACGCCAAGAGTTCACCAGCCGAGCGACCCTTACGGAACCCGTACTGTTTGTCGCTTAGTAATCCCAGGCCGTCCAAGTATCGAAAGATACATAGGTTATAGCGATTGGTCTGTAGTTGGAAGGATTTGAGCGGTTACCTTTTTTTGGGGATCGGGTACACCAAGGCTGTCTTCCAAGAAGCCGGGACAATGCCAGAAGAGTAGGAGAGCCGAAAAAGACCCGTTAAGACCGGATCCAATTCTGGAGCACACTTTTTCAACACAATAGGAGGGATTCCATTAGGCCCACTCGACTTTTGGATATCAAGGGAACGCAGGGCTATTCGCACTGAGCGCTGATGAAACCGAATATCCGACATGCGATATGGTCGGCGGTTTCTGGCCCCCATCATCTAGGGTCGAGTTTGGCGCAAAGAGCTCAGACGATCGGCTTTGTCTTTTGCGTCGTGGGCCAACGATCAATTTCCTACTGGCAGCCATGGTAGGGATGGCTTGCAGAAATTCCCATCAATACTTTCAAAATTAACGTCACATCACGAGCGCATAAACGGTAAGACATGCCTTAATTCTTCTTTAATGAGGGCTGAAAAATGGTCATTCCTCTCATCACATTCCACTTTAGAATGTTCTGAACAAAGCAAACACATTTTATTTTCTTCTTTTGATACAACTTTTACTTTAACTTTCTTTTCTCCGAAGTACTCATATTTGACAAAGATGGAGATACAGGTCGCTCCAAATCTTCTGAGTCAAAAAGATACGGAGACTTGCTTCGCTTTAATTCTGGAAAGAAAAAGTAAAGACGAAATCTAGTACAATGAAGTAAATATAAATAATTAATTCAAATGAAACTCACGTCTGTTATTGATTGTTCGTTGCTAATTTTCAGTCCTTATATCTGAAGTACGAACTTTGTGAAGGCGGAGACGTGCGAACTCGAGTGCAATTCCAATTTTCTAACTAAATGACATCGCAACATTCGGGCGAGCAAGGGTGCGGGACCGGGGCCGAGGATCAAACTTGGTATTAACTGGTTAATTTTCAACACCAAAACCAAAATTAAAGAAAAACCAGTATTCTGCGTTTACCGGTAAAGTGCAACCTTTAACCTAAATCGATTTAGGTTTGGGGAAAATGATCAAAACCGGTTAAGGATTTGAACCGGTTCCGGAGCCCTGACTTAAACACAACAAGTACAATCACACAATCCTTACAAGTGCAATACACTCAGATACTGTTCAAATATAAAAATATTAAAAGTTTATCTACAGCAGATGATAATATACAAGTTAATGATAGCACCAAATGCTAAAAAACTATGTAAAATATAATTTAGTAATGCACTCGATAACAAAGAAGATACATGATTTGTGAACCATGATAAAAGTTATCAAAATATTTTATCTTACAAATATTTTTGTTAGGTTTTCCTCCTACCAAATGACTTATAAATCTAATCTTATTATGATATTATGTAACTCTAATTAACTTAAATATTTATTAAACTCTATCTAACATAAGAATGTACTATACTGTAACAATACTTACACAACTGTTTAGCAATACTCTTACTGAGTGCAGATGCAGCATCATACACCTCTTCGTATGTGTAAGTACCAAAGTTATCTTGTAACGCTGTTCTGGACGGAAACAGTAGAGCTTTCTTAAACACCGGGACCACGCCTCCTGTGGGTGAAAATTATTGAAAACTGATCTGACCTTAATCCTTAATATATTATTAAAATAACTTGCCTGCCCTTATGTCTTCATTATACGCTTTCAACAAGTCCAAGTTTAAGTCTTCTTTTACTGCTGCTGCCGAAAACCATCTAATTTTCGAAATATGCACTGGTTTCCGAAAAAACCGAGCAAAAATATTTAAATGCCGTAAGGATTTGTCAATCATTTTACAAAGTTACGTAAAGAAATAAACTCAAAATGCGCAAGTTGATTTTAGCGATAAAAATATAAACATGATCTTTTCCGGTACGCCGTACGAAAATCGAAATACGAATTTGACAATCAGCTGTAGTTGACACTTAACAGATGCCTGATAAGCGGTTTTTATAACCGGCATAAATCCTCTATCTCTTCCGAACAATTTTCAAATTCAAAATTGCAAACATTGACAAATTTGACAGATAAGTGAAACAAAAGATACGAAAAACCATTTACATAAAAGAGACAGTTCTATTTTTAAGAGTCGAATCGTATCGCTGTCTCTTTCTTCGCCTGAGCTATGACGAAAATTCGATTTTTTCCAGATTGTTCGAAAAAATAATTGAAAATGTAAATAATCGAGGTATTTATTGCAATCAAGACATGTGGTAAAAGATTCCATGTGTTTTGTTTTCTTTTGAGTCATAATTGGTACATTTTCGAAACACGCACGACGTCATTTTCAATGGGGCATTTTCTTATTTTTTTAATTTGATTGTCAAACAGTTTCCATTTTAGTAACTAGATGGCGTATGGGTAGACAACTATCGGAAATACCAGGTAATATCATCAATAATTGCTACAAAACTGGGCAAAATAATGTAAAGCTTGATACATTTGAAAAATACACAATGATATTCCAACGAATAGAATAATAAAGTTATTATAACGATGTTTTAGTTAAAACTCACGGAAGAAATAGCCCTATTTATCGTTATTCACACCAAATGTCACAGGAATTATAAATTTTGGTTTTGACAACATCTTACCTACACTTGTGCACGATAACGGATATTTAATGGCCAATATTTTACCAATAATGAACATCAAAAACCCAAATAACACATTTGGGAAAAAATAATAAAAACCACACCAACAATAAAAAGTAAAAGAAGTTTCAAAGTAAAATGGCCGCCAAAACTTTTTCAGTTGTCAATTTTCAGTTTGACAAGTTTTTATTATGTCAGCGTGTTCCTAAACTATTACCAGTATACTGGCTTAATCGCTTAGGCCAATGATCGCTTAGGTTTAAGATATTTTTATTTATGTCACACTTGACAGTACACTGAAATTTTTAGAAACACAACCAATATGTAGTCAGTGATGCCAACCTGCAGATAATTTCAGATCAGTGGGGAACCAATAGGAAATCTAGAAGTGTCTACCGTCGCGCCGTCTGGTGGAGATTTAAAAAAGAAAACAACCCTATATTATACCGCATTTACACATTTGCACGAATAGCGAGGCGAATCACGAGGCGAATGACGAACACGAATGTGTAAACAGGCGCTCGCTATTTGCCTCGTACTTCGCCTCGCGATTCGTGGCATTCGCGTTGGGAGCCGTTTTCGGACGCGAATCAAAGGGCACGAATAGCGAACACGAACTTACTGTTTACACATTCGCCTGCATTCAGTTGACAGCTAGCACCCGACCCTATTGGACGTGTAAAAATGGAGTGGAGTGAAGAGCGTATTTTGCAATTTTTAGAATTTTACCATTATAAAGCGGAAGAGTTTGTTAGTTTGTTTGTTTGAACGTGCTAATCTCAGGAACTACTGGTCCGATTTGAAAAATTCTTTCAGTGTTAGATAGTCCATTTATCGAGGAAGGCTATAGGCTATATTTTATCACGCTAAGACTAATAGGAGCGAAGAAATAGAGGAAAATGTGGAAAAAACGGGGGAAATTATTTGAAAGGGCTTATTTCACGAACTACTAGAGCATTTTTTCTGTTATTTGGGTCAGATAAGAAGTAGACCACGTGAAGGATCATAGGCTATTTTTTGTAGACTGATTTGTCTGTGAAATATCTAATTTACGCGGGCGAAGCCACGCGGAACGTCTAGTAATGTTATAAAAATGGAGTGGAGTGAAGGGCGAATTTTATAATTCCTAGAATTTAACAAAAAGGAAGAGCTCATTGATTTGAACCCAAAACATCGCTATCATAAATGTCATATTTTTTATTCAACATGGCTATCATGTGAACACGTCCTCCATGTTCGTGTGCGAATATCAAAATGAATCACCCCACGAATGTGTGAACAGTGCATTCGTATACGAATGTTTCGTCGAATGACGAGGCGAATGGCGAACGCGAATGTGTAAATGCAGTATTAGATATTCGTTATCGTGCACAAGTGTAGGAAAGTGATGCAATATCCAGAAACGTGCTATTTTGTGTTCCCTCCAAAACTCCATCGAAAGTTTCAATAAAGCGTCTACCACTTAAAGCGTCTCCCAGACAGACGCGGCCTGCGGTGGCGGTGGCGGTGGCGGTCAGTTGAATGGCTTGGCCGCGTGGCCGCGTGTGTCTGTGTCTTTCCTAGAACTCTCAAGTCATCCAACTGACCGCCACCGCTACCGCCACCGCAGGCCGCGTCTGTCTGGGAGATGCTTTACTGAATCGACAGACTTGACTTCTTGACTGTATTGACTTTTACTTAGACTTTGCCTAGACTTTCGACCTAACAATATAATAAAACGAAGCTGAAAATTGTATTATAGAATATTGTTTTCCCGCCATATTTATACTCGACACTGGCCATGGTTAAATAACCGAAGTGCCATAATAAGAAAAAAAAAAGAAGAAGAAGGCGAAGAAGATGTAATTCAAGCATTGAGCAACATTGAGGTCGAAACTTTATATTTTAAAACAGCGTTATTTTCACTGTTTTAATTAAATTAGTTTTAGATAAAAGACATTTTTTTAAAATTATTAGATGTACCTATGTGATAAAAACATGATAATCAAATTTTTAACATTATTATGGCATTATAATAAAAACGTTATTAATATCATTGAAGTCAGTGAGCAGAACAGGAGAATTTAATTTTATAGCAAGTTGAACCTGTGTCACACAGGCTGTGTGTATAAGAAAATGGTAGTGAACGCCCCGGACTCGCCGGTGCAAGCAGCAGTCGTGTTTATCGTGGAGGACACGGCCGCCAACAGCGCCTATATCACCGAACTTAAGACCAACTACATCATACCAACGTTAGAGTAAGTATATTATCTGGGTGAGGCCGCCAATTTTTGCTGATTTGGCACTGAATTATTGCGTTGATAGCGTAGATACTTCTACTACAAGAAAAAGTGTCTACGCTACTGTACATACTAAAATGGTAGCGAATTTTTATTTCTACGCTACCGTAGCGTTGAGAGAATCAAACTTATCTCTGTAAATAATACACAATGTGGTTTGTATTATAGTCCCAAACATGGCCCTTTTGACTACTCACATGATGCATTGATAGTTTTTTGTGAAACAGTAATACTTACATTTGTGTCACAAAAACACTTCCTTTGAAAAAACTGTGTACACAGCCCGTCTGAGGTTCAAATGTGAACTGTCGAAAAATTGCGGATATTACTACTTATTATTTCTTCATAAAGTACATAAAAACTCAATAAAAACTCAATCTCAAATTTGGAAATTTTTCTCTACACTTGGCATTGGTAAGTCCTCACCATGTACAGACAGCACCCTAGACTTAAATTCGCTCAATGCTCATTTCTCTCAGCCTCCTGTTATCGTTGACCAAGCCACAAAAGCGCGCACACTATCCCATCTCTCTTCCTCTCCTCTCCCTTCCTGCACCGCTTTCTCCTTTACACTTGTTACTGAGGACGATGTCGCTAAGCATATAGCGGCTATTAAATCTACTGCTGTAGGCAATGACAGTGTCAGTTCCCGTATGATATCCCTCTCCCTCCCTGAACTCTTGCCAGTTCTCACACACATCTTTAACTACTCCTTGGCAATGAGTTGCTTCCCTTCGGCATGGAAACGTGCTGATGTAATTCCTTTACCTAAAACCCCTAATCCCTCCTCTCTGTCCCATTACAGACCTATCTCCATATTACCTTACCTCTCCAAAGTCCTCGAACACATAGCCCACCAGCAGCTGTCCCACTTTTTATCATCCAACCATTTGCTTTCTCCTTTTCAATCCGGATTCCGTTCTGGTCACAGTACTGTAACTGCATTGCTGAAGGTAACTGATGATCTGCGCCTTGCCTTAGAAAATAAATGTGTCTCTATACTAGTGTTGCTTGACTTCAGCAGTGCGTTCAATTCTGTTGACTTTGACATCCTCCTTTCCGTCCTGCGCTCTCTTAACTTATCCCCGTCAGTTATTAACTGGATAGATTCGTATCTTCGGGGACGCTTGCAACGAGTTCGCTCCGGTGAGGCTACCTCAGACTGGTGTGTTCTTGATGCGGGGGTTCCCCAGGGTGGCGTTCTTTCTCCTCTCCTATTTTCAGTGTTTATAAATAACATCACTTTAGTTATCAGATCCTACTTCCATCTCTACGCAGACGACTTGCAAATATACCGCAACTCTCACACTAACTGGGCAAATTCTTTCGGTCTGCTGGTTAATCCCAGCAAATCGCAAGCCATGATAATAGGCAGCAGATACATGTCTCAACGGTTATGCAATGTTCCAAGTGTAATTTATGATGGCACCGTTATCGATTACACTGACTCGGCCAAAAACCTTGGCATAATTCTGGACCGTAACTTGTCATGGAACCCGCAAGTGACCGAAGTAAGCAGGAAAGTCCATTATTCACTACACATGCTGAGGCGCCTCCAAAACTTCTTACCTATACATATCAAAATTTTCCTTGTCCAGACACTCATCTTTCCCATCCTTGACTACGCCGACTCCTGCTACCTAGACGCCACTGAGGAGCAGTTAAATAGACTCGAACGTCTACAGAATCTGTGTATACGTTTCGTGTTTGGCTTGAGAAAGTTCGACCATATCTCGGCCTACCGTACAAAACTTAAATGGCTTCCTATCCGTCTCCGTCGCAACTCCCACATCCTCTGTCTACTTTACAACATCTTGTACAATCCTCTCTCTCCTCCATACCTCCTTGACAGATTTAACTTCTCTCGATCTCCTGATCTCCCTTGTAGGTCCAATGTCCGGTCTAATCTTTCCCTCCCCTCCCATCGTTCCAACTTCTACTCCTACTCGTTTACTGTTCATGCTGTCAGATTATGGAACTCGCTCCCTCACACCATACGTGACAGTCCCACCATTGCTGTTTTTAAAAGACGCTTGAAAGAGCACTACCTCGAATCTCCATCCATTTAAATACCATCATTATATATACATAATATAGTATATATCTATTTTATGTATTATATTTATATTATTATTTATTTTATGTTGTAGCTATAGCATTTGGTATATTTATAATTTATTTATTTTGTCGTTCATATCATATTATATTATCTGTTTATTATTATTATTATTATTACTATTATTTTATTAGTTTTATTGTAAGGAGTACATGTTGATATAATATTATTTTATTCATGATTGTGCACGTGCTATCTGCTATCCTTATCCAATCTCTCTCCGTAGGGCTGCTGGAAGAGATTTCTATTAGAAATAAGCAGATCCTTTGTGTCGTCTTACTGTGTAAATTATTATTTTGTTAATGTTTCTTGTGTACAATAAATCATAAATAAAAAATAAAAATAAAAACTCAGCATTGCCACCTTCCTATTTTACCTTCCCTAACACTTAACGATAATAATAAATGGGTATTATTGGTAACGTTTAAAAAGTGGGGTAGAATTGATGTTTCTAATGATTCATTTGATTTTAAAAAGTTTATAAAGAAAGTTATCTTAAAATACTATAAAAATTAGATGAGGTTGTAGCAGTACACGTTCGTCGCCGATTGAAACAAAGAAAACTACGCTCTGAAAAGAGCGCCCGCCGTCTTTGTATACGTTCGTAGAAGATTGAAACACAGAAGAAAATCGTTCTGCAAAGAACGTACGTTCGCAATGACAAGAGAAACAATAACCGCCACGGAGGCGGCCTGTCCGTGTAATATTAAGTGCATGTGCACCGGACATGAACCGGCCCTGAAAAGGGCGTTTTTCTAATAAGAATTCTTCGCAACACTTCACTACGCGTCTTCACATCGAGGCTACGTCGAGCGAGGAATCTTCGCAGCGTAGCTACAGACTTCATGGCGTTGCAGAGCTTCAGATCTTCACAAAATGGCGGCACTACTATTATTACCGGCGCGGCGACGAGCGACAGCGAGACGACGTCGGTATGGAGCGCGCACGCGAACTAATTTCGCGGGCCGCGAGATCCCGTATTTATACCCGAGCGACGACAGCGCCGCGAACCGCGGCGCAGTGATTCTCCCGCGCAGCCAATAAGAAATAATCTTTTCATCTTTCCAACATGTAAATATTTCTTATTCCATTTTTTTCTCATTCTAATTTTTGTAAATGTTTTTATCCCTTTCTAGATTTCTCTTTCTAATATTGTTCAACCAATCACAAACAATCTTTTCACTTTGTAAATATTTTGTAATAATAATAATTATGATAATTTTTTGTATATAAACAGCACCAATTGTTCAATAAACCACTTCAGTTCACCACAGTAAATCGAGTTTTACTCTTTACTCCTCCGACCTCTAGTGAACTCTTAGAGAGACCAACCGGTCCTCCAAACTGGTGACCCCGAAGAACAGCAAGCACCTTCAAGTGGAAACTCTGCCCGAAGAGCAACAAGCAACCTCTGCCAGAAGAAACTGCCCGGCAAGATACTGCTCAACAACGCTGCACCACGAAACGCTGCACACAAACCTCTGCCCGACGAAACTCTGCTCAAGATTTTTCCACACCAAATCTCCACACAATGGAACCCAGAGGCGAATCCCTGCCCGAAACCTCGGCACTCACCACCAACCCGGCGCCACCATCAGCATCATCACAAGAGATCGCCGGCATCGCACTCTCCATGCGAATTCCACCTTTCTGGAGGGACAAACCCAGGCTCTGGTTCGTCACCTTCGAAGCAGCCACCAGCAGTCTACAGAAGAACCAAAGCCAGCTCTCCCAGATGGTCATCGCCCGCCTAGAGAAAGAAGATATTGAGCAAATCGCCGACCTGCTTTACAACCCGCCAGAGAAGAACGAATATCAAGCTCTCAAGGACCGGCTCATCTCCGCATACGAAGAATCTGACAGCCGGCAGTTTCAACAGCTGCTGTCGGATATGGAATTAGGAGACCAAAAACCGTCGCAATTATTACGACGTATGCGAAACCTGGCTCGCAACAAGATCCCCGATTCCACCCTTCAACTCATGTGGGCCAATCTCCTCCCGACAAATATCCGCTCCGTCCTGGCCGTCAGCGAAACGTTCCAGACGAAGACCACAATCGACGAGCAAGCTGCGCTGGCCGACAAAATAATGGAGCAGTCACATGTAAATACTGTAAATAGCATCTCATCACATCGTGTAAATAATAATCAAGCATCAACTTCATCAAACTACGAACTACTCCTCATCGAAGAAGTCCGCAAACTGTCGCTAGAGGTCGCCGAACTGAAAAAACAACAGTACAACAATGATAATTATTATAGAAGAGGACACTATCAACGCTCAAGACACAGATCGACATCAAGATTCCGTCAGCGGTCATCTTCGCGTCCACGATCTCCATCACCATCGCCATTCTGCTATTACCACAGCAGATTCGGTAAAGAAGCGAGAAAATGTACGCAACCGTGTACATTCAACACGACGGAAAACTAAACAGAACGTTGGCAGCGGCGGAATCCGGCGTTCACAACAAACAATACCGCCTATTCGTCACGGACAAGACTACGAATCTCACTTTTTTGGTAGACACGGGTGCCAATATATCCGTCATACCGAAAAAGAAAGGCATCCATCTCCAGCCGCTACCTTTTCAACTCTACGCCGCCAACAACACCGTAATACCGACATACGGCGAGAAGACATTAGAACTCAACATCGGACTTCGCCGACCCTACAAATGGAAGTTCATCGTCGCCGCAGTCTCGAAACCAATCCTCGGTGCCGACTTCCTGCAACACCACGAACTGATTGTCGACTTGAAAAATAGAAGACTCGTCGACGGGAGAACAAGTCTGCACATCAACGCACCTGGACGCTACACGGACGTACCTACTGTCCGTAGTGTCGACAGCACGCAGTCGTACCACGACATACTAGCAGACTTCCCCGGCATCACACGATTAACTGCGATGAACATCACGCCGAAACACAACGTCGAACATTTCATCGAGACGTCCGGGCCACCACTACATTGTCGAGCCCGACCACTACAACCGCATCGCTACAATCAAGTCAAAAAAGAATTCGAAAATATGATGCAACAAGGTCTCTGTCGTCCCAGCAAAAGCGCCTGGTCTTCTCCGCTTCACGTCGTACCAAAGAAGAACGGCGACATAAGGGTGTGCGGCGACTACCGACGACTAAACGCAGTTACAAAGCCCGACCGCTACCCTATTCCCCGACTACGAGACTTCACATTTCAACTCGCCGGAAAAACTATCTTCTCGACTATCGACTTAAACCGAGCCTACCAACAATTACCAGTCCACGAAGAAGATATCGAGAAGACAGCTATCATCACACCATTCGGCCTATTCGAGTTCCCGAGAATGTGTCCCGGCCTTAGAAACGCAGGCCAGACATTCCAACGTTTCATACACGAAATACTACAAGGCTACGACTTCGTATTTTCGTTCATCGACGACTTGTTGATCGCATCAAGCAGCGAAGAAGAACATCGCCAACATCTGCGGTGTGTTCTTCAACGCCTAGAAGAAAACGGAATCACTATCAACCCAGCCAAATGTGTACTCGGAAAAAACGAAGTTAAATTCCTCGGCTTCAGCGTAAACAGCGACGGGATCAAGCCGCCACAAGATAAATTACAAGCAATAGAAGAATTCCCATTACCGAAGAATATAGAAGAACTACGTCGTTTTCTCGGTATGCTAAATTTCTACCGAGACAGCATCCCGAACGCCGCTACTATACAAGCTCCGCTACACGCATACCTACACAATGCGAAAAAGCGAGACAAAACACCGATCGAGTGGAACGAAACGTCGAAAGAAGCATTCATAGCATGCAAAAATAGCATCAAAAACGCTGTTTTGCTTGCCCATCCGAACCATAAAGTACCGATCGCAATATTCTCCGACGCCTCGGACACCGCAGCGGGAGCTGTAATTCAACAATACAACAATAACAAGTGGCAACCACTCGGCTACTTCTCGAAGAAATTTACTACAGCGCAGACGAAGTACAGCACCTACGATCGCGAACTTCAAGCAATCTACATGTCAGTAAAATACTTCAGAAAAATATTCGAGGGCCGAGAACTCATCATATTCACCGATCACAAACCATTGACATTCGCCCTACAGAAGAAAACATCGACATCGGAAACTCCAAGAAGAACTCGGCAACTACTATTCATCTCCGAGTTCACGCACGACATTCGTCATATCAGCGGAAAAGATAATATCGTCGCAGACACATTCAGCCGCATCGAAACTATCAACACGCCGTCAGCTGTAAACTATGAAGAGTTATCTCGCGCGCAAGAGCGAGATAGCACGCTACCTACACTCTACAGTCAAGAAAATTTAAGTTTCAAAACAACTACGCTACCTAACTCCGATATCAAGATAGTATGCGAAACATCAACAAAATACGTTCGTCCGTACATTCCACAAGACTTTCGACGCGCCGTGTTCGACTCCATACACAACATAAGTCATCCTGGAACAAAAGCATGGAAAACTCATCGCACAAAAGTTCTTCTGGCCGTCAATGAACTCCGACATAAGCAAGTGGACGAAATCCTGCATACAGTGTCAGCGAAGCAAAATACAACGACATACATCGAGCGCCGTGTCGACATTTCCACAAGTCGATCGTTTTCAACACACGCACATCGACATTGTCGGACCGCTACCTACAACAGCGACTGGTCATAGATACCTACTTACTATGATCGACCGCTCGACAAAATGGCCTGAAGCTGTACCACTCACCGAGATCACCGCCGAAACTGTCGCAAGAGTATTCTACGAGCAATGGATAGCGAGATTCGGTTGTCCGACTACAATAACAACCGATCAAGGACGCCAGTTCGAGAGTCAGCTGTTCGTCAACTTAACACGTTGTATGGGAATCGAAAAAACCCGTACAACGCCGTATCACCCGCAATCTAACGGCATGATCGAGCGCTGGCATCGAAGTCTCAAGAATTCACTAAAATCAAGACTTATCAACAGCAATACATCGTGGATCGACGAGATACCTACAGTTTTACTCGGACTGCGCGCCGCCATACGTGAAGACACCGGAGTCAGCGCCGCAGAATTAACCTACGGCCGTAACTTACGATTACCGGCCGACTTCTTCGAAACAACATCATCATCATCAGCATCGAGCCCAGACCATACCTACATCGAGCAACTACGAAAAAACATCAATTCTCTCAAGCCGAAAAACGATGTACATCGCCACGGTAATCAACGCAACATCTTCATACATCGTGATCTACTTACGTGCGAATACGTATTTTTACGTAACGACGCCGTAAGGAAACCACTTCAAACACCGTACGACGGGCCGTACAAAGTCCTTCGACGAGAAGAAAAATATTACGTCATACAGCTACCCGATCGCACAGCAACAGTGTCCATCGATCGTTTGAAGCCCGCCTACATACTGAGTGAAAATTACCTCGGCGAGTCAACGAGCAATGTACAACAGTCACCGGTAATTACCAACTTACCAAATACCAATTTACCTGTTACCTTACCTTCACATACCAATAATTTACCTCAAAATACCTCAGTACCTTTACCCGTTACCTCATTACCTTTACCTGTTACCTCAAAACCATTACCAAGTGCAACACCAGTCAAGCAGAAGACACCAGCAAGTCCAGCACAGAAGACAACAAGAACGGGCCGTGCCGTCAGACTGCCGGTGCGCTTCGCTTGAGGGGGAGCACTGTAGCAGTACACGTTCGTCGCCGATTGAAACAAAGAAAACTACGCTCTGAAAAGAGCGCCCGCCGTCTTTGTATACGTTCGTAGAAGATTGAAACACAGAAGAAAATCGTTCTGCAAAGAACGTACGTTCGCAATGACAAGAGAAACAATAACCGCCACGGAGGCGGCCTGTCCGTGTAATATTAAGTGCATGTGCACCGGACATGAACCGGCCCTGAAAAGGGCGTTTTTCTAATAAGAATTCTTCGCAACACTTCACTACGCGTCTTCACATCGAGGCTACGTCGAGCGAGGAATCTTCGCAGCGTAGCTACAGACTTCATGGCGTTGCAGAGCTTCAGATCTTCACAAAATGGCGGCACTACTATTATTACCGGCGCGGCGACGAGCGACAGCGAGACGACGTCGGTATGGAGCGCGCACGCGAACTAATTTCGCGGGCCGCGAGATCCCGTATTTATACCCGAGCGACGACAGCGCCGCGAACCGCGGCGCAGTGATTCTCCCGCGCAGCCAATAAGAAATAATCTTTTCATCTTTCCAACATGTAAATATTTCTTATTCCATTTTTTTCTCATTCTAATTTTTGTAAATGTTTTTATCCCTTTCTAGATTTCTCTTTCTAATATTGTTCAACCAATCACAAACAATCTTTTCACTTTGTAAATATTTTGTAATAATAATAATTATGATAATTTTTTGTATATAAACAGCACCAATTGTTCAATAAACCACTTCAGTTCACCACAGTAAATCGAGTTTTACTCTTTACTCCTCCGACCTCTAGTGAACTCTTAGAGAGACCAACCGGTCCTCCAAAAGGTAATAACCATTTATATAAGTATTCATAACATATCTGATTTATCTTCAAATCTGTCATACTTACTGCTACACCGACAGTTGAAGTGCACCTCTTCCACGGCGGATGGCATATTTTAAGCTATTTTCTTACCTTTTTTTGTTTAATTGTAAATATATTTTTAGACTATTATTTGAACCGAAATAATTGTAATGCATTCTTGAGTGCTTTATTTTCTTCGTTAGAATCAGTTTTTGAACATAAGATAAACACAATAATTTTTAAAATACCTTGGGCGGAGAAAAAATATTACCAAATCAGCAAAAATTGGCGGCCTCACCCATCTATATCCTGATGTCTAGGCTCTGGAGGTGATAGTGCTAGATCGTATTCTGTTTTATAGTCAAAATTGAACAAGCCACTAGACAACAAAAAGAGAATTGATATGGCGATAAAAAGCCATTTGAGTGACAATTACTGCCACATGGATTAGTTTGATCTTGCTTTATTAATAATTAATAATAAAATTTTTTTGTAATTAATATCATTTTTGTTGCATTAAAACTTGCATTTAGAAAACACATTATGATTAAATTTTAATTTAAGTATGTAAACAATATACTTTTTTGCCCCAGGCATTTAACAGGTTAATATGCACTTCCTTTTGCAGATACTTTCATGGTGGTGCATTAGAAGATGGTGTTGAGAGTGGATCAGTGTACGGAGTTGTGGCCTATCACTCGGCCGACTGTGCCCCCGGCCTGCCCGTAGCCACATACGGACCATTCACATGCCCCCAAAATGTCGTGGACACTATTGATAAGTTACAGTGAGTGTATACCCAGTCAGATTGAGTTTAACAACAATGGAAACGGTCTATAGTGTAAAGGGGTAAATTGGGCTAACATTATTAAACTGAACTTTTACCTATTTGAAGGTTTGTGGGTGGTCACGCGGAGAACCGGGCGTGCGTGACGGAGGCGCTAACGACGGCGGCGTCGTGCCTGGAAGAGCTTGGGCGCGCTGAAGCGCAGATGCACGTGGTGCTGGCGGGCGTATCGCCGCCGTACGCCGCGTACGCCGGCGGCTTGGCCCCGCCCGGCGCGCCCCCCACGCCTGAGCAGGCGGCGCGGCTGCTGGGCGAGCGAGGCGCGCATCTGTCCGTCGCCGCCGCGCGCCGCCTGCCCGCGCTCGCCGCCCTCTACGAGCACGCCGGCGGCGACTTACTCGCCGCGCAGCAGCGGAACTACGCTAAGGTGAGCAGTCGAGTGCTATTGTGCTTAATAGACTAAAATTTATATCTACCACGACTTATTATTTTATGTAGGATCAGCGGCACCTGGTGCTGCTGCGCGGGTACAGCCTGAAGGAGCGGCCGCCCAGCCCGGCGCCGCCGCCCGTGCCCGACATCCAGGCGGACGTGTACGGGCAGGGGCGGGGTGCGGGGGCGGCTCCGCGGGCGGGCGCGCAGTTCCCGCGCGGCGCGGCGCCGGGCGCGGCCCCCAGCGTGCGCCACCCCGGCGGCTGGCTGGCCCCGCCGCGCCAGCAGCTGTACCCGGGCAACTCGGCGCTGCTGTCGCAGCTAGCGCAGCCGTCGTACGCACCGCCCGCGCAGCCCGCCATGCAGCGCATGCAGATGATCCAGCCCGGCCCTTCGAACCCGGCCGGCGCGGCGCCCGGCGCGCAGCGCTCCTACATCTGGAGCGGCACACTGGAGTGGATGGAGAAGGCGAAGGGCCCGGGCGACCAGCAGAAAGTCACGAAGCACCTGCCGTGCCAGGTTTCCGCGCACTCCAAGGACATCGAGGCGGAGCTGAAGGCGGACACGTGGCCGAGCAAGCTGCTGATGCAGCTCATGCCCAAGCAGCTCATCAGCAACATCGGCGGCCAGTACCTCAAGGACAGCAAGTCCGTGCTGTTCCACCTGCAGCAGAACGAGGCCTACGAGGCGCTCTCCAAAGTCATGATCAACGGCTTCGTGAGTGTTCACCATACTGTCCATACTCTATCAGGTCGTTTCGTGTCTATAAAGTGTAAGTGTATAATTTCGTCTCATTTTAGGCGGGCTGCGTGCACTTCTCGCCGATGTCGTCGCCGCCGCAGTGCGACATCAAGGTGCTGATCCTGCTGTACACGCCCGAGAAGAAGGTGTACCTGGGCTTCATCCCCAACAACCAGGCCACGTTCGTGGACCGCCTGCGCAAGGTCATCCAGCAGCAGAAGATGGGCAAGCAGCTGCCCGCGCCCGCCCCCGCGCCGCAGCCTAACATGCCCGGTGAGAATATACTTGCTGTTGTTTTATCCGATTAATGTTTCGTGCCCAATAATGGACTGCAATATGACGTGAGTCAATTATACAAAATTTTATTACATATATTTGCAATTATTTTCCCAGGTGTTCCGATGGGCGGCGGGGCTATGGGTAGTTCCGGCATGGGCGGCGGGGCCATGGGCGGCTCCAGTATGGGCAGCTCCGGAATGGGGGCCTCGGGTATGGGCGGATCCGGCATGGGCGGGCCCGGCATGAGCGGCATGCAGGGCATGGGCGGGGGCGGTCTGCCCGGCGTGGGCGGCTCCATGTCCAACGTTCAGAACATGCCTCAGCAGCAGTCCTCACAGGTATTAACAATAGAGCTTTGAACAAACCTACGCGTCAGTGACGCGGGACGCGGGACGCGGTACGGGAGCGTCTGCAACGCGAAACTGGGCGCGCACACCGGCGCGACTACGGTGCGAACCGTCAAACTTCATTTGTCAATGAACAGTCACCGAAGACGCGCGACTTTATCTGGTGCAAATTATGCTAAATTGTTGTGGTAATGTCATCCCCATACTTAACATCAGAGTCGGTTTGGGAGGTACTAAGCTTGCTTTTGATTTGGAAGGTGCAGAGGAATAAAACACGTACACAATGGTCAAGTTGAATTAATTTAATATCATGACACAATCTATCAAAAGTCAAAACGTAAACAAATTAAAAAATCATAAACTAAAGTGTTGTACAAAATAATATAAAATAGGTTTTAAAAAGAAGTCTAGTCATGTACACTTCAAAACACACGTCTGACACTTGACGCGCACGTCCCGCTTTGCCGACGCGAACATCCCGCGTTGCGGTCGCGCAGGTGTGCACAGCGCCCACTGACCTCCATTATACAAGTACGCTGGACTAATGATACCCTTTGAAATGACAGCTATTTTTTGTGCCTATTTGAAGCGGAATCAGCTCCCCCAATGTGAGGGATAGGAACTAAATTTGACGTAAAAATGACGTTTGAAAGTCGCCATATTGGCGCTGATAGCAGTAGTGGGAGTATTTGGAACTAATATTAGTGATGACAACCAATAACGATTAAGCGGCCATTTGAAAGGAATAAAACACGTACACAATGGTCAAGTTGAATTAATTTAATATCATGACACAATCTATCAAAAGTCAAAACGTAAACAAATTAAAAAATCATAAACTAAAGAGTTGTACAAAATAATATAAAAAAGGTTTTAAAAAGAAGTCTAGTTATGTACACTTCAAAACACACGTCTGACACTTGACGCGCACGTCCCGCTTTGCCGACGCGAACATCCCGCGTTGCGGTCGCGTAGGTGTGCACAGCGCCCACTGACCTCCATTATACAAGTACGCTGGACTAATGATACTCTTTGAAATGACAGCTATTTTTTGTGCCTATTTGAAGCGGAATCAGCTCCCCCAATGTGAGGGATAGGAACTAAATTTGACGTAAAAATGACGTTTGAAAGTCGCCATATTGGCGCTGATAGCAGTAGTGGGAGTATTTGGAACTAATACTAGTGATGACAACCAATAACGATTAAGCGGCCATTTGAAAGTTACGTCAAATTTAGTTCTCTTCCCTCTTACTAGGGGCGCTGATTCCGCTTCAAATAGGCACAAAAAAGTGGGTATAATAGGTCCAGTGTACTTGTATAATGGAGGTCTGACAGCGCCATAAGATTACATGGGCAGTACTTCGCAGTCGCTTTGGTCGCGTAGGTTTGGCCTAAGCCTAAGGATTTTTATTCTCATAGAATCATCGACCGACCCAGGAGATGCAATAATTAAAACTAAAAACCAAGAAATTTGGTCAAAATTGGCTTCACTGATTATAATACATTCCTTTTCTCAGGGTATGATGATGAGCGGCGGCATGGGCGGGCAGGTGGGGCAGAGTGGCGGCAAGCGCCAGCTTGACGGGTTGGAGGCGGCGCGCCAGCAGAACCTGGAGAAGATCCAGCACCTGCAGCAGACGCTGGAGGCGGCGCACCAGCAGGAGGCACAGTTCAAGTCGCAGATGGACATCATGGTGCACCTGCACGCCGCGCAGCAGCAGGAGCAGCAGTACAAGCAGCTCGAGGTATCACCTCACTCCATCGTCAGCCTCCCTTCTGTAACGACCCTCTGACCCGCCCTCTGCTCCGTTACAGGAGCAGCAGCGAAAGCACATGCTTCAGCAGCAGGTTCAGCAGCAGGTCCAGCAGCAGGTGCAGCAACAGGTGCAGCAGCAGGTCCAGCAGCAGGTGCAGCAGCTGCGCGGCGCCGGGCCGCACGCGCACGCACCGCGCATCATGCGGCCGATGATGGCCACCAACCCCGGCCTGAGACATCTCCTGCAGCAGGTACGACGGCGACCACCCGACTGACGCGCTGAAACATCTAGCCTTCACTATATCTTGTCTAGCTTTCAATTTCGAGAAGGAATCGTGGCATGTAGAGCTTGTAAATAACACCCGTACGTAGCGACGCGCCGCTCACCGCCTTACGTGCGCGCCCGCCAGCGTCGCCGCACGTCGATATGTTTTTGAAGAAATAGTTTTTTGCAATTTAATTTTTACAATTAAAATACACACAAATTTTACAAAAAAATATATGAATAACTTGTTTACTTATTAGATTATGGTGATGCGTTATTCGACGCTGGTGGGCGTGCCCGTTTACCGTAAACTTTCATATTTTCTTCCTTCTAAATTTTGCATAGACAAATCTGGCCGCACGGTGCGTTCACAGACACGTCGATTACGTCCCACCGTCTCACGGCGCACCGGGCGGCGGATGTCTGTTACTCTAGTCACTAGCGTAGCTGCACTACCACTGATCCTACTGGGATGGATCCACATTATTTCGCATTTTTACATAGTCAAATATATTAGATTTTCGCCGCGGTCACGCTCTCGTTCGTGTTTATTTTTTTTCATAATTTTGCATTTTTATATCAACGAGCAATAATACTTACGTATTAATTTGTGAAGGAATAACATAATATTATATATTCCTATTGTAGATACAAATAAGTTGTCATTCGGACGAGCGTAACGCAGCGTGCCTGTTTAGTGCCGCTAGCCGTCTCCTAGCATCATCGGCACGCCTAGCTCGACCACTGTAGAAATTTTTGTCTACACGAGAAAAAAAGGACAGATTCAAGGGACAACAACTCATAAACCCTTTATCAATCTATAGCTCTATTCTTCGGTCGAAAGAAATCATTTCTATGGTGGTCATACTGAGCCTGCTGAGCTGATGATATGGAAATGAAGCAAACCGTATTCATATATCCCGGCTTGGCCTGGATGGAGACTCAACTTCTCAATATAACCCTGAGATATAACCACTCGCCAAAAGTTCCTTGTAAGATTGTAATCGACTTTGAAGACCAACAGTGATGGCGCTGGTGTCGCGGCTGCTGTTGCTTTTTCGATATCTAAAATACTCTCGCGCGCTAAATAGAGATTCATGCATTAAAATGTTACTTTTCGTCCTTTAAAAGATATATCCTCCTCGCCTCCCTCCCTCCCCCCGGTGGGCGGGGCGGGGGCGGGGGGCGTTGGTCTAACGGGGCGTGTGTTGTAGCAGCAGGCGGCGGCGCGCGGCCCGCGTCCGCACATGTGACCGGACACCTCACCGCACACACCGCTTCACCTCTAACTCGCACGCACACGGCGACTATATTGTCACACCGGAGCCTTCAGCCGAGTTGTCATCTTTAATATCAACAACCGACCTCAAAAACTTGCTCGATCGCTTGCTCGCTGGCGATGTCTAATGTCAGATACTCGACATATTTTGTCGCTGTTTGTTGTCGTGCTTTGCGATGGCAACTCGGGAAGAGTCTCTGTTAATGACATATTCTCATCGGACAGCAATAGGCCCACTTGGCCCAGTCTTAAAGCGAGACCGCACTAAAGCGACACGACGCGACGCGACACTTCGCGATCTGTAGAAAAACGTGTCTCGGAATTGACTGTATCTAAAACATTAGAAATCTGCAGGCCGTTTTGCTTAGGAATCAATTTTAGTAAATGGAGTCACTCCGCAAAATCTTCCTTTCTTTGGAAGATTTTTTTGCTTATAATATCGAAGTTTGAATTCTAACCGCCCATTGGCGGGCTCGGCGTGTCAGTTTAAAACTTTCGCCCACACCGAATGAATTGAACGTCAGATTCACGTTCGTAAAACGTTAGTTCTATGGATTTGAAGCGTCGCGTCGTGTCGTGTCGCTCTAGTGCCGTCTCACCTTTACAGCTAATCGCTTGTCAAAATATCTTGCCTTCTTTTGCGTTAATACAAGTAACAACAGGGATGACATGATATTATACTTAACCCCAGGCTGGCTCAAATGGGTCTCAATGTGCCAGTTCGTATAATACTAAAGGCCTGTTTCACCACTTCCTGATAAGGTGCCGGATAGGCTATCCACAACTTATTTGACAGACGCTCCATACTCTATCTGTCAAGTTAAGTTGTGGATAGCCTATCCAGCACTTAACAGGAAGTGGTGAAACAGGCCCTTAATGTATATCAATATCGTCGCTCGTAATCTTTAGTTTCTAGCGCTCGCCTAGCACTCCTGTAAACTGACCCACTCATGTGAACTGGACCTTTACATGTAAAAATACTACTTAAAACAAAAATTAAATTTAAAATATAACCATGTCGAAAGTCCAGTGTACAAGAGTGACGCTTACGTCGAGCTCCCTTCACCATAGTGATCAGTAGTTATACTCCTGTAAGCTGAACAAGTCTGCTGGTGAAGTGACCTCGTGCGACTGAAGAACATTTCACTTGTAATGTTGCCATTATGTTTTTGTTGGATGGACATGTTCGATATGTAGATCTGTACTTCGCTTGGATCACCACTGTAGGGGGTAATTTGTTTATTTGGTTTATTTATCAATGATTGTTTTCATAGTCTAATACATGATGTCATCTTATCACATAAAAACTTTGTCTGTCCCTCTAAAACATTTTGTGTATTAAATAAAATGAACTTCATAACATAAAAGCACAACTGTCTCTAACTGGCTATGTTGTAGCAATGCGAAAAAAATAATGAATAGAGCTCTCTTAATGTTCGGTGCTACAAGAAATCGTTTATGTTAGGTACACAAGAGTATTATATTATATGAAGTTCATTTAACCTTAAACCATTCTGGCCTACACGCCACGACTGTTGTTAACTTGTAACTTCAATCTCAAACTCGGAGCTTACTAAGCTACGTAATATCAGCCCTGGCGTGTAAAATTTCCGTTTAACACTAGCAGGCTTTCATTTTCAATTAATGTTGGTGCTTGCCATATACTGTATAGTTTCCGTATGACACTCCTGCTTAAGTGACTAAATAATTTCATGCTAAAATCTTTCTGCCATTATCTTTGAATTTTGTTAAAAAATATCTCCTAGTATTTTTATATAAATTATGTAAGTAAATATAACGAGTATAAAATTTGAGACTTTTGTGTATGAGTATTATAGAGAAGCATCGCGGGGCTAAGTCTGCTACTACAGAATCAAATACAAGTCAAACTTATTTTATGTATGTTACTTCTGGCTGTCGAGATGTGATTTCTAAACCGCCGACCTGGCCCCGTTTAAAACGCGCCAACAGCTCGACCGGTACGCTCGCATTGTCCTATTAAACATTCTATCGACGACGAATCGCCATAGACAACATACGTAACGCGAGTCGTAGACAACGCGAGGCATAGTGACGTCGGAAACGAGCGAGCGTACCGGGCGGGCCGGGGGCGTGCGGGCCGCTACAGCGTGCATGTGTTGAGCAGCAGCCGCAGTACCGCGCGGGCGCGCCCCGCCCCGCCCCGCCGCAGCAGTTCGACGACGTGCTCGGCTACAACGACTTCCAATAAACAGACTGACACCATACGCGCCTTTCATTTAACCCCCCCCCCCCCCCCCCCCTCTTCCCCTTTAAGCGAAAAAACAACAAGCGTATTTGTAAAATATTTATTTATATACCAGATTATTCGTAAGTAGGTCGAGTGCGTGGACCACGCGATACACACGTTCAGTACAATATTTACATTATTATCACACAATTTCATACTTCTCTCTCTGACCAGGCACACATACTAAAACTAAAAGATATGGCCCGTTCCATCCACCTTGATATTAAAATAATATTTCTTAGCAAACTATTTTGTAAGCCTTCCAGCAGAATAGTCATATCATAATAAAAATACATAGCATTTTATTGTTGTTAAGATAGTGATGGCGAATATTACCATCATCCGAGGGAAAGCTTGCGTACGAGTGTACGCACTCCGGCGTCAGAGTACGCAAACTGGCCTATCAAGTGAAAACGTCAGATTAAAGATATATATTACACCTCTACAAGTAGGTAAGTACTTTAAGTATACCCGAAATTCATTTTCTTATCAATAGCAATTATTTCTTGTAGATAATAATATATTATTCACTATAGACACTAACGTTTACATATTATTACATATTACAATAATAAGTACATATTTGAGAACCGTTAATATGTTAAACAATATACGAGAGCTAATCTACATCGGCTACAAAAAATAATATAATGGCCAATTAAGTAGTTTTTGTCGGTACTAAGTAGTTTCCATACGACTAACTTATCACTAGTGGCTTGGCCCGCGATTTTGCTCGCGCTGTACATTCATAATCACACCCTATGATTTGTCTTCTTCTCGTACGAGCCTTAAATATAAAATTCAGCAAAATCGAATGCCCATTTATTCCTAAATATTTTCATATACTATATAGAGCGTATTACAAAAAAATCAGTAGTTTATTTCTATTTGTGAAGTATATTTGTCTTTTACTGTATCACACGCGCACGTCCCGCCTACTGCCGTAGCGCGGCGTGCGGCGCCCCGTGACGTCACACGCGGGTCGCTGTTCTACCGCCCTCACATTACAATATTAAATATATTGGCTTATATTTGGTTTGTAACACCGCGGATTGTGGTGAGGTAAAACGGGCAGGAGATATACTGCACGAGGTCTATGCGACTCTGCTAGCAGTTTTTATGTTACACCCGCTTTGAAAAAATCCGCTGCTCTGGATTTCCCCGACTCGATTAGGAAATTCTTGTACTTCAGTCGGTAGATACATATGATAAATATAAAATGCTCCTATATCACCGCAGCTACATATCACCGCTTAGGTCTAAGTCAACGTAAATTCGTAAAATGCTGTATTTGTACACCGACACCGGGCCGCGGCGGGCGCCCAAAACCACGTCACTGTCACTCGGTCCTGCGGTCGCCCGCGCGACATTACGACACTTTCGCCTTCTCCCTCCCGCTCGTGGTTACGTTGTCGCCAGCGTTGTCTCGCTCGCACGCATCGCCCGCGCTCTCTATAGCTCTCGCGTCCCCCGCGCTGTCTCTTTCCCGCCCGTCGTCCTTGTCGCTCTTCGAGACTCCGTTCTGGCAGACGCCGTTGGTGTCCGTTTTCTTGGTCCTCCCCGGCTTGGGCAGCTCGCACACGCGCTCCAGCAGGCCGTAGAAGATGTTGCCGGGGATCCGCTGGTGCTCCTCGATCAGATTCTCCACCGCGCGCGCCACCTGCACACATAAACAATTAGATATCGCACGAGAAAGCAAAATGCAACAGGAGCAAATACTATAAGAAATAATAGTACACATTTTTAATTTTTACGGTTTTAATACCTCGATCGTGAGAATCGCAGACACAATAGATTTTTAATTGGTATGCGGCAGCCGGGTGCCGCTTGGGGATTGATGGGTTAAACGGATTTTAAGTCTAACATACGAATCGGCAACCGTCGGCGGCATCATCGTTAAAGCGATCCAAAGGTTCCAAACTCCCCGGAATATAAGCGATATGGGGCGCGTCGGTACCTTCTGCTGGAGCTGCTGCGGCGTGTCGGCGGGGTCGTAGGGCACGGGCGGGCCGAGGTGCGTGACGAGCTTGACGGGGAAGCCGCCGTACACGGGCGCGAGCGGCACGCGCGTGGCGGCGTACGCGCGCAGGCACGCGCCGCGCAGCCACCCCACCGTGCGGAACGCCTCGCGCACGTTCTGCGTGAACATCGGCACGATCGGCACCTTCGCCTCCAGCGCCACCTGCAACGTCCAGATTGGTTATTACTACAATATTAAGCGTGATTTGGGTCTACTGGGCAGGTTAATTTCGCCGTTATATTTATATTAATGACATAAAGGGAGACAAGTGCAGTGCGGTCACTCTCGTGATATCCGAGGAAGGTTGCCAATTAAAACTTGTCTCGAGAGCGAGTATAATCTAAAGTCGGAGCATTATTAGGCCCAACGCTAACACTCGCGCGGGCGCACGCTCGCGTGTGTATAAACGAAAAATAGTATGGGCAGCGCAGGCGCGTGCGACGGAGCGCGGACGCGGGCGACGACGCTGCCCATACTATTTATTTATTTATACACACGCGAGCGTGCGCCCACGCGAGTTTTAGCGATGGCCCTTATAGTACCTTGGCGAAGCCGTATCGCGACTTCCAGAAGAGCTTGTAGTTGTGGTCGCCGAACTGCGCCTCGTAGACTCCGCCGGGCGCGATGGCGAGCGGGTGTCCGGCGCGGAGCACGCCGGCGCACTCCGCCACCGTGCCGGGGATGACGCACAGCGCGTCCAGCAGCGCCGCCCAGCCCGGGATGCGGAACAGGAAGCGGTCGGCCACGGTGTGCACGTGCGTGCTGCGCGCCAGCAGCATGCGCGCGATGAAGTAGTACATGTCCACCGGCAGCGCGCCGTGGTAGTAGATCACCAGGAACGGGCCCGCGGGGAGGTGCTCCAGCCCGCGGATCTCGTAGCCTGCACGCACAACGACAGATCGGTCAATACCCTGGTCCCTGCACTCGGACTTAGTTAACGTCTGACACCACCTTTAAACCGACATCATAACGTCATAATAATTTCCGAGTGCATAATTTATATTGATCCCATTCAGTCTCGTACGGTAAACAAAGGGAGTAGCGACTTTTCCTTGACCGATAACTCCCGGCCACCGAACACATTGGATGAGATTAAACTACCTATTAAGTTTTATTTTAAATTTAACATAAAATACAAATTACTTTAATAACCTCCGGTGAATAGTGTTTTACTTATAATACCATTTAATTGCGTTGTTATATTTAATTATAAGTATTTGCACGTTGATCTTCATGTGCGTTTTTTGCAGGTCGTGTGTGAACCGCGCGGCAGCGTGAGAGCGGCCGCGTCGCTAACAAACAACGAGTGTAATAAAATCAACAGGTTTTTGTTCAAAACTAATTAACATAAAACTTCAAAAACAAAAATTATTATAAATATGACACTTTATATGAAACATACCGGGGAAAAGGAATTAGCTACCGTACTGCTACATTGAGACCGACCAACACTCATCCAGAACCCAAGCTTGTAAAGGGCTCATTGCTTAACGTGGTCCAAGAAGGCGTGGTCTAGTAGGAAGCCTGTAATCCATCGGACATCGGACCTCATACCAGGCGGACACTCTCTCTCCTTTTTTATGTCTTCCTTAGTGTATGATGTCTATGAGTGAAGGTGCATAGTCAGTTGAGGTGCGCGTGCGCAGGACGTACCGTGCCAGAGCCAGCCGTGGGCGTCCCACAGCGCGCAGATGGCCAGGAGCGCCGCCTGCCGCCAGTCCGTCTGGACGCCGTCCACGATGCGGTGCCTGCAAACGACAACAATATATAAGTCATTAAGATAACTACTAAAAGAAGTACTTTATTATTACTTTTACAAAATCCGCTCAGGAGCTTAGATTCCACATATACCTATTAAAGTAAGCGCAGACTTGAGAATAACTCCCTGGCTACCACAGAAAGGGTTTTTCTACGATAGAACAGATTACAGGATCTATAAAATCTGTCAGTTCTATTCTTTGGCCTCTCTACTATGGTCATGCTAAGCCATCTGCGTAGAGTTACATTAGAATAAAAAAAATGGAGGATGGACGTTTTTCAATGGTAATTTTATAAACACGATAAGTGAGAATCTCAGTGATATCATCCCAGGCCGGGCGACAGTCGCCGGTGGCCGGTGTCATGCCGCCGCCGAGTGACGGTCGCCGGTCGACGGTCGCGCGACGACCGACCTCATTATACCATCATTACAATTATTTTTAATTGCTCGCCGAGTTTGTTTACAGTTTAAACTAAAGTTTAAATAGACAAACTTCCTGTTAAATCACTATTAAGTAACCGAACTTGACCTCCAACATTATTTATGCTCTACCGAATTCATTGTTATTTATGAGCACATACATGATACATACAAATAATACTGATTTATTTTTATGAGATACAGCAGTAAGTAAACTCTTCTCTTTTTTTTTCAAAAAGACAAATCGATTGTTTGTGTGATATTTGTGACATTAGTATTTTTGAAATAATCGCTTGACCTATACACAATTTTGCATATTCAGATTTCAGATAACACCTATCACAGTCACACTCCAATTATTATGCAACAATACATCGATACCTACATGATATCTATTACCTACCTAGGGTAATGCCTTCGCATATCATTTCAAGAGATACTTTAGCTACTGTACACTCGCCGTGATAATCTCGAGAGATGAAAAGATGTCAAAGCGCGACATAGCGAGTAGCGACATTGAATATATTTTAAAATATTTAAGACCGAATAGGAGATCGGTTAATCACTACATAGTATAAAACAAAATCGCTTTTTCTGTCCCTATCTCCCTTTAATCTTTAAAACTACGCAACGGATTTTGATGCGGTTTTCTTTAATAGATAGAGTCATAAAAGAGGAAGGTTTATAAGCATATAGGTCTACCAGAATCTGATGGCAAAAAGTGAGAAAATAAATGGACTCTAGCAATACCGGGGTAATTGGAATAAAACATTTTGATCCTTTTTTTTTCTTATAGCGGCTGATTCTGTGTGTTAAACATGCAAATATAAAAAATTATCCAATGATCAAGGATATTTTTTGAAAATCTGCTGTCAAAAATTGCCATCAGATTCTGGTAGACCTATAATAACATTCATTAAATAGTGGAGAAATACTGTTATTTTTGAGGTTTCTTATGTGATGTCGTAAATAATTACATTTTTTTCCGCTTACGTTGCAAACGCAGGCTGAACCCTACGAGATTTATCAAAATAATGTACTAAGTATTGTACACATTGATAAGGTCTACACTCTACAGAAAACTCCGCGATGGTATAATTGTCTATCTCTTATGGATATGAGATATCCCACAATAACAGTTTTTTGTCATTTACTTTTTACTACAAATAATGGCTAATTTTCGAAGCGATTTTAACCAATGCGGCATTAATTCTTATTCAATTAAATACTTTAAATACATTGTTGATTTAACATCGATCTATATGGCCCTTTACAGCATATGATTTAAATAAAATATATTTTCGAAGATATTATAGATTTAAAAATTACGGGACGTAGTTTTTGCGGCGCGGGCGGTACCGGGCGGTACCGGGCGGTACCGGGCGGTACCGGGCGGTACCGGGCGGTACCGGGCAATGCGGGCCATGAGTAGGTAATGAATATATTATTATGTAAATCAGAGTTACTGAATCGATTTTAATCATTTTTTCTGTGAGTGACATAGGCTATATATTTTTTACCCGTGCGAAGCCGGTGCGGGTCGTTAGTTGATAATAATAAGGCCGGGTTTTCACTGACACTGAGCGGGGCGGAGTCTGGCGGGAGAGGAGCTTAGCGGTGCCCGATTTGACCAATCACTATGCTCGAAATCTCCGCTCCGCTTCAATGGAAACAGCACGAGCGGGGTGGAGCAGAGCTGAGCGGATATTCATAATAAAAATACAGCGAGGCGATGCGGTGCGGAGGACAACGAGCATTGGGGTGCAGAGCGGAGGACAGCGGGGCGGTGCGTGACCCGCGCGCAGTGCCTCTTCAATCAATTCCAAAAGTATGCTCCGCTCCGCTCCATTCCACTCCACTCCACTCAGCTCCGCTTCAGTGAAAACACTGACCACTTTTCACCGCTCTTCACCGTTCCTCTCCGCCCAGCTCCGCGGCCTAAAAGTGGTTGCAGCGTTAAAAACGCCTTACACCATTCACATCATAACACTTTCATAACACAATTTCCCGAGCGCACCACGGCAAATTGTGCTGAAAACGCTGCAGACGTTGGTAGGTCACCTGTAGAGACGGTAGACATGGTAGATGACGCTGCTGGCGTAGATGAGCACGATGATGACGGCGGGCAGCAGGAAGGTCACCACCACCGGCGTGAGCACCCACGTCAACCACAGGCTGTACTCCGTGTCCACGTACTCCACTGGAACAGACACACGGCACACCATACAGTTAGAATAGTTTCCTGCTTCAGTAGAACCATAAAGTTAATATACCTAGGTATATTAACTTTATGAGTAGAACTGACGGGAAGGAAATCTGTCACTTTGTTCCTAAAATCTGTCAGTTTTTGTATTATTTTGCTTTTAAGCAGACTATATTATGATATCCTGCATTATGCTGCATTAATAAGATTACGGCCTAAAAAGTAGTCAAAACGTCAGGATTCGGGGGTAAGAAAAGTGCTCCGCGACAAAATTCGTTGTTCCAAACAATACTACATAGAAGTTATTCCGGAAATTACGACGTAGCCGGCATCCGCAACGAACTTGGCCTAGATAGTAGCTGGGCCAGTCTGTTATCTGAGGGCGCTGCACCAGCCGGCCCGGCCGCCGCGCGCCGGCTCGATAGTCTCCCGGCCGGCGGCGCTATCGGCCCGATATCCTGTAGATATCGACCGGGATGCCGTTATCGCGGACCTCGCCCCGACGCCCCGACGCGCCGGGGTTCATGGTGCGGGTGGCGTAACATGTGTCATCACACAACACAGATAATAGACCAATACATCAAACCCTTCTTTTAAGAGGCTCAAATAGGCTACTTGACCTATTTTTTTTCTTCATGCTAATCGCTTCTTAATCATTCATTTTCACAAAAAAACTAATATAATATAATTAAGCAGTAGAAACCCATAAAAATGTTAATTGAAAAATATGCCTTTTAAATGGCGCCGAAAACACCGTCCGCCATAGTGTGACGTCATATTTTTTGGGAGTATTTTATACTTTCTTTATTGAAAAAAAAATTATGTGCTAAACGAGTCTAACAGTGCCAAAAAATTAGAAAATAATTTAGAAATCATTTGTAATGTTGAAAACTTTTGGAGAAAACTTTTGGACATTTCATTTCCCAACTACACGACGACCTCTGTGGCTTAGTTGGTGGGCTGTTGGTAGCTTAAGCCGGGGGTCGCGGGTTCGAATCCCGCCGACGGAACAAAAAGTTTTCAAAGTTCCTGGGTCATGGATGTGTATTAAATATGTGTATAATATAATAAAAATCTTAAATATATGTAGGTATAGTATAAAAGTATTAAATATATTTCCGTTGTCTGGTACCTGTAACACAAGTCCTTCAGGTACTTAGCACGGGGCCAGACTGACGTGGTGTGAAGCGTCCATAGATATTATTATTATTATTATTACTACAATAAATGGAGATAATATATATAACTGATGTTTTATTTGAATTATTCAAGAAAATATATTTTACAAATCTTTCTAGGCTTATTCTTATTATTTATGTACAAATAAATTTACATATAACGAGCGCGATAAATAAAAGATATTAAATTACTAGTGTGATGACGTCACATCCAAATCGGAAGTACCGCAAAAGCGTTTTCGTCAGTACAAATTAAGGGTGGGTTGCACCAGAGGCGTGGTTAAAGTTACAGTTATGGTCAAAGTTATGGTTATAGTTAAGGCTAACTTTAACTTTAACCTTAGCTTTGACCACAGAATTTGACAGATGTCTGTTGCTGTTCCGACAAGGCTTGGGCGGGGGCGCTGCTGGTAAAAGAGAACTGTCAAAAATGGCGTTTTTGTATGATGACAGCGTTAGTTCCTTTTCCCTTAGAACGCGCTAATCTCAGGAACTACTGGTCCGATTTGAAAAATTCTTTCAGTGTTAGATAGCCCATTTATCGAGGAAGGCTATAGGCTATATTTTATCACGCTAAGACTAATAGGAGCGAAGAAATATAAGAAAATGTGGAAAAAACGGGAGAAAATATTTGAAAGGGCTTATTTGTACGCGCTAATCTCAGGAACTACTGGTCCGATTTGAAAAATTATTTCAGTGTTAGATAGCTCATTTATCGAGGAAGGCTATAGGCAATATTTTATCACGCTAAGACTAATAGGAGTGAAGAAATAGAGGAAAATGTGGAAAAACGGGGGAAATTATTTGAAAGGGCTTATCTCACGAACTACTACAGCAATTTGTCTGTTATTTGGGTCAGATAAGAAGTAGACCACGTGAAGGATCATAGGCTATTTTTTGTAGACTAATCTGTCTGTGAAATATCTAATTTACGCGGGCGAAGCCGCGCGGAACGTCTAGTTATTCATATATTTGTGAATGAAGCTAAGGCAGCTGGAGTCTTCGGCCGGGCCACCTTGAGAGCGGCGATAAGCTACAATAACAGCGACAACCGCCACCAATGTCAATACCACTACCCGACTATTATTGCGACATAAAGTAAACACGATAAAACTCCAAATATAACAACCGTAATTTCTTTGTGTATTATGTATGCGAGGCAAAGGTTACTTTAATGTACGGCGAAGGTCGGGGCTCGGGGTGGGCTGGTGCCGCTGACCCGCCGGGCGCTTGTCGACGGTCAATGATGCTCGAAACAAGAATCTGATGCTTCCCATTTCAATTTATTAATACCTTGATCGTGGGAATGGCAGACACAATAGATTTTTAATTGTTATGCGACAGCCGGGTGCCTCTTGGTGATTGATGTATTAAGAGGCCAACTGCCAAGGTTTGTCAGTACAAATCCTGGACTAAGTATCATTATGTTGTAAGTTGTAACATAATGATGCTGATGAGATAATGATTAATATGAGATTCAATTAAACAGAGATACATGTGATGTTCATTCGATTTATGAAATAGACATAAATTTTAACCCAGGCCCTGGGTCCCAGGGTGAACTTTAACCTGGACTCGTGGAAGTAAGCCTGTTAGCATACATAGACGCCTAGACGTAATAACCATCCACAGACCAGATGGGGGCTATAACACAGTATTACAATATTATTAGGGATATAATATTGTAATACTGTGGCTATAATTTCTAATGACTCTCCGAAATCTTTGCGGGAGTGAGACGAAACTGGCGAGACACTATTTTTGCGCTTTTCGGGGCTTATCAACATCGAGATAAAGGTACTGTTCTTTAGACCTAAATTAGTTTCTGCGAGACGAGAGGGCGAAGGGACGCATCCGCACACTCACACGACGATAAACCAGCTGACATTGAACGCGGCAAGTTCACGGACGAAGATTGTTTTGTGAGCGATAGCGCTATCTCCGCGCGATATCACACTCCAGCGCAGAGAAATGAGAAATTAGCAAGCGACCCAAATATTATTGCGTCATGAAAGATGAGATCGTGCGTCACTAGGGAATCGCTACGCACGTAGGCCGTAGCACTGGCCGGGGCCGTAGCGGTTGGGTGCCTTGGCAGTTGGGCCTCGAGACATTCTGGCCCTGAAGGGTTCAGTCTGTTACCATTTTTCGGGTCCTGCCTTCTGCAAACTTCGTTATTTCGTCGTGACTCGCGATTCTCAAACTAGATTCTCAGACTAGACTAGAATACCGAGTGGATGCAAGCTGGTGGTCACAATCTAAATTCATAAATGTACACATAATATTATTGTGGACACAATACCAACATTAATTGTTATTATAATTATTTATATGACCGATTTATAACGACTGAAGAACTTAACGATGTAAAATGTGATTCACCGGACTTTAAAACAATGGACGCCTTAAATTAATTTATTTAATTTTAACCTCTAGAATCGAATGATATTATAATTATGTTACTCGTAACTAGATTGGCAGTTTTCATGGCAGCAACGCGTTGTCACTTCGAAGATGCCTGCAGGCATATCTGACCTACATAATGACATAATGACTTGACATCGTCTTTGAACTATCAAGTGGTTACACGTTGCTACTCTAGTGTTTTATAAGCTTATTGCTAGAACCCCAGAAAGTTTGTCCTTTCAAAATATAATATTATGCTCATTGTGCTTACAATTAAGACCGGCCTGCCAAAAATTTCAAAGCACGCTAGCCCCGCCTACACACCCCGCTATCCTCCAATCGTGATATAATGATTCCATGTATCGTGCCCGCATGAATTGTACTTTGCGCTGCAGCTAATAGTGAACAATATCGCGTAACAACGGTTCCCGCATTATAGCACGAAAGTAAACGTCGTAAGTCCCAAAAATATTTTTGATGATTACTTCAAAATTAAATACAATACTTATTTTTCCTTTAGCCATTATTTTATAAAGTGTGTGGTTGTATAGGTCTACCAGAATCTGATGGCAAAAAGTGAGAAAATAAATTGACTCTAGCAATACAGGGGTAATTGGAATAAAACATTTTGATCTATTTTTTTTTTCTTATAGCGGCTGATTCTGTGTGTTAAACATGCATATATAAAAATTTATCCAATGATCAAGAATATTTTTTGAAAATCTGCTGTCAAAAATTGCCATCAGATTCTGGTAGACCTATAGTAGTGCAAGTTACTTAATGATAGTAACTCAATAAGTGTAACAGATATTTGTTGAAATGCCCAGAAATATTCATAATTTCGAAAAATATAACTATCGAGTCAAAATAAGTGAATCGTGTTTTCCGTTAGGCTAATATCAGATAAATATACAATGATTAAATAAATCTCAATTTCATTTAAGTCAGTCGTCTTCCGGGATCGTAATACTTATTAGAAAACACAGCAAAATTTGGCAGCCCGCTCTTAATTTGCAAGTTAATTTTATACTTAAGTGATAAAAACAATGATTGTTATTAAACGCAGTTAAAGTTCTAGATTCTAAAATATAAACATCGTGTAAAAAAGTCCCACAAATCTGGGGGCACGGTAGTGACCCCGCCAAGATGAGCCAAGCGAAGCGCAAGGGCACTACCTACCTTTTCTCGAAGTGTTTCGTCGTTTTTTAGGGTTCCGTACCCAAAGGGTAAAAACGTGACCCTATTACTAAGACTTCGATGTCTGTCCGTCTGTCCGTCTGTCTCCAGGCTGTAACTCAAGAACGGTAATAGCTAGAGAGTTGAAATTTTCACAGATTATGTATTTCTGTTGCCGCTATAACAACAAATACTAAAACAAAATAAATTAAATATTTAAGGACGGCTCCCATACAACAAACGTGATTTTTCAAACATTTTTTGCTCGGTATCAATGATAACAATAATAAATCGAAATGTACACAAAATACTTAGCTGTATTTATACTTTAATAATTAATAATAAAATTTAAATAGAATAAATAATTAAGGGGGGCTCCCATACAAAAAACACATTTTTTTACTATTTTTGCTCTATAATGGTACGGAACCCTTCATGCGCGAGTCCAACTCGCACTTGGCCGATTTTTGAACCCTCATAGAGTTAGTTTCCGATGTACCTGATAGTTCATATTCTCAGGATAATATGATGTCATTTATAGACTAATTAAACATACAAAGTCTCAATTGAACAGCTCTAATACTTTAGATTTTATTGCTATCTAAAATACACCAATTTCGTCACTGACACACTGATGATCATCAAAATGTTTGGCTACTTCCTGAAGTGCTAGGAAGCTGAAATTTGGTATGTAATCTAAGTTTAGTATACAACTAACAAAAAAATTCATAAACTTGTAACTTTCGCCCCCCATCCCCTAAAATGGGGGGTTGGAGGTTTTATATGAGACTTTCACCAATTTTATAAATTAGGACATAAGAGTTTACACGGGACTGTAGACAGTTACTAAAAACATATTAATAAGTACTTATACAAACCAAATTACAAAAAGAATTGAAATCCCACGAAAAACATTTCATGTAAAATGTTGCCGAGACGACCACGTAAGGTTTACCCTGTGAAAAATCTCATGTAGAGCCAAGCTTCTACACGGCCTAACTCTACCGACCCTAACTTCAACAAATTCTACATATTTATACTAATATTATAAAGCGGAAGAGTTTGTTTGTTTGTTTGAATGCGCTAATCTCAGGAACTACTGGTCCGATTTGAAAAATTCTTTCAGTTTTAGATAGCCTATTTATCGAGAAAGGCTATAGGCTATATTTTATAACGCTAAGACTAATAGGAGCGAAGAAATAGAGGAAAATGTAGAAAAAACGGGGGAAATTATTTGAAATAGCTTATCATCTTAAGATTATACGTGGGATTTATACGTGGGAGAGCCATGCTTCGCCACAAATGGGCCGGCTTGACCGGAGAAATACCACGTTCTCACAGAAAACCGTTGTGAAACAGCGCTTGCGCTGTGTTTCGCCGAGTGAGTTTACCGGAGGCCCAATCCCCTACTCTATTCCCTTCCTTTCCCTCCCCTAATCCCTTCTCTTCCCATCCCTACCCTCCCCTATTACCCTATTCCCTCTTAAAAGGCCGGCAATGATCCTGCAGCTCTTCTGATGCTGCGAGTGTCCATGGGCGACGGAAGTTGCTTTCCATCAGGTGACCCGTTTGCTCGTTTGCCCCCTTATTTCATAAAAAAAAAACTACTGGAGCAATTTTTATGTTATTTGGCACACATGAAGAATTGACCACGTAAAGGGATATAGGCTATTTTTTGCGGAAAAATGTACGGTTTCCGTGAAATTCGTAAATTACGCGGGCGAAGCCGCGCGGAACATCTAGTCAGTAAATATGTATGGCTCGGCTGTTTCGTTACTAACTTCAGATCAGAAACTAAATATTTGCATCACCTTCACGACGCGACGGTAGCGAAACGGCGAAGCCATACATATTTACTGGTAGGTAGAATTTGTTGAAATTAGGGTCGGTAGAGTTAGGCCGTGTAGATTCAGAAGCTTGGCTCTACATGAGATCTGATATCTTTTTAAACCTTATGTGGTCGTCTCGGCAACATTTTACATGAAATGTTTTTGGTGGGATTGATTATTATAATTATTAGGTATCTGACGAATAGGCATGATGACTATTTTTTTTCTTCTTGGTAATTAAAGGACCATTCCAAAGTAGAAACATCGGTGAAAGAATTACTCTGTTATCTTAAAAAACTTTCCAAGATATCACAATTCAAAAATCGAATAAAACAGACCTTCCCGAAATGCTCCATACAAAGTGCTACGAAATTATGACGTCACTCTTTTGTAGTTTGTACGCATCTAGGGAAAACTTTGTTCGATAGGTATATTAAATATTGCGTTTATGAAAGTGGTTTCATAACAAAAGCTGCTTTTAATTGCACAAGTTATCGAATGGTAAATTATTTATTTAATTTAGTTAATTTATGTAAAAAAAAATCGACTTACCTATCTATCTGACTTTGAAGGCTCATAACAATAGTATTTTAAAACGATAAAACGGACATCAAATTGTACGTAATTAAGAATTAAATTCCCTATCTCAAAAACTACTGAACCGATTTTGATGAAACTTGCAGTATTCCCTAAGTTGAACAATACCTGGTACAATAAAAAAAGAATCACTTAAATCGGACTTATAGTTCCGGAGATATGCGTGCACAAACATAAAAACATACATACATACATACATACATACACTTTTGAAATTTGGCACATTTGTTCAGAAGCTGTTATATATTAACATAATTACAAAAACTGGGCAGTTCTGTAAATATTACATACATACGCGTCGAATTGATAACCTCCTTTTTTTGAAGTCGGTTAAAAAAAATACAAAAGTTATCAAGCTGAAATTTTGGAAATACTTATTTTTTACTGTTAAATCTTTATTTTATTTAAAAAATCTGCTAATCTTTGACCTTGTCATCATCCCTGATATTATGCATACAAATATTATAGATGCGAAACTGTAGTCTGTAGGGATTGCAATCCGGATACTTCGAAATCCGAAAACTCCAGATAATCATGATTTTTAGAGCTAGGAAAAATCCGGATTTTTATTTTTGAAAATCCGGATTTTCGGTTTTTTCGAATAGTTGCTAAAATTATGAAAAATAAGCTTTTACGTAATATAAAATTAATTTAGATGTATTGTGTAGTCTGTATTTGTATCTGACATACAAATTCACATTTGTTTAAGGTGCTATCACAAATTTGCGTGGTCAATCAATAGGTACCTAACTCAGTACTTCGTATGTCCATTGTCCAACATTGCATTGTTTAGTCATTTGGCGCTTGTAAATTGTTTATTTACATTTTTTTATTTTAAGAAAGAACGTCATTTTTAATTTCTTATGGCCTATCGTTTACTAACTATATATTTTACTATTTAATAATATTAATGCAACGATGAGAAATGTACAATTGTTTTACAATATTGTCAGTATTGAATAAAATGTTTTTCTATAAAATCTTCTGATTTGTAAGTCTGTCTAATTAAATAAAGGAAAATAATAGAAGTTCATAAAAATATAATAAAATGTTGATTTAAAGTTTAAATAATTATTTTAAGTAATTTATTCTGTATAAATACAATAGCGGATAGCTTATACTATCCAAATGGTGGGCAAAGGTTCCCCAAGGATATTTCACTTATCTCGCTCCAGCGTCACTGCTGATATGCCTCCAAGGAGGAGTTTGCAACCGTGTGCTAGGCTGAGGTCTTTGCAATCGGTTGCATCGGTTGCTCACTAGAGAGCCAAGAGATGGCCCTAGTTAATAAAAATATTTTCATCCTCTCTGATAGTCAAGCTGCAGCAGAAATTTTGTCCAAATTGATTCTAGATTGTAATGATACGCAAAACATGCTGGAAGGCAACAACGTTCGACTAGTATGGATCCCGGGTCACAGTAACGTCTTTGGCGACGAAACCGCTGACGAGCTAGCTAGGCTCGGGGCTGAGAATCTCATATGTACGGTCCAGAAGTGGTCTGTGAAATATCTTCTCATTACTACAAAGCAAGTGCTCGAGGAATGGGGTTACAGACTAAGCAAACAGCAATAGGCTGAGACCCCTGGCCTTGAACATTCTAAGGCACTAATTCCTGGCTTTTACAAAAGTAACTATTAACACTTATTCTGTAAAGGTAAGAATAAAAATATATTTACAGAATAAGTGTTACTAGCATTACGACTTGCAGATTCTGCAAGGAAAAGCGCGAGATACCTTTCTAACTTGTTTTGTTTTTACCTCGTTGACTCTCCTACTCTACTAGACAGCAGAAACTCACCTACTCTACTAAAGAGAAAATTAGTGGCACCAATTCCAACCACATCGTTCAATTTGTGAGGATTAAGGAGTCACAATACATCCTCAAGGGTCGTCGTGACATCAGCGGGGCTAAAATGGTAACGTTTTGCAATTCCTCTAGAAAATGAATTGTCAAAACTGTCAAACTGACAAATGTCAAATTAGTACAAATTGTGCAAATTACTAGACATGAATTGCAAGCAGAGTGATTTTTAAAAAACGAATCATAATTATAATTTATTTTTTAAAAATAACTCTGCTGCCGACCACCCGACCACGACCAAATCGGAAAGTGTGGAGAGCGGTCGGCCCGACATAATTATTATTAATATTGGTCGGACGTTGTCGGATCGCCGGCGCATCCGACAAACCGACCGCCCGACTAAATTGGAACGTCTGGAAGCTTTGTCCCGACCAAATCGCAGTGTGACCATATGTGGCAGGTTCCTGCCATTTTGGCAGGATTGGCGTCTAATTTTGGCCTATGGCATGATCGGTTGACGTTTTGAAAACTTGGCAGGTTTTGGCAGAATTGGGATATGAAAAATAAATGTTATTATTGCATCAACGAAGTTAGTGATTTATTAGAATCTGGTGGTAGTACTTAATTCAAATGAGGCATTTTCTTATTTTTTTAATTTGATTGTCTAACAGTTTTCTTTTTAGTAACTGGATGGCGTATGGGTAGACAACTATCGGTAATACCACCATTAATTGCTACAAAACTGGGCAAAAGAATGGAAAACTTGATGCATTTCAATTTGAAAAAGACGCAATAATATTCCAATGAATAGGATAATAAAGTTATTATAACGATGTTTTAGTTAAAACTCACGTAACAAATAGCCCTATTTACCGTTATTCACACCAAATGTCACAGGAATTATAAATTTTGGTTTTGACAACATCTTACCTGCACTTGTGCACGATAACGACAATTTAATGGCTAATATTTTACCAATAATGAACATCAAAAACCCAAATAACACAATTTGGGAAAAAATAATAAAAACCACACCAACAATAAAAAGTACAAGAAGTGTCACAGTGTCATGCCCGCCAAAACTCTTTCGTTGTCAGTTTTCAGTTTGACAGGTATTATAATATGTCAGCGTGTTCCTAAACTATTACCAGTATACTGGCCTAATCGCTTAGGCGTATGCTCTTCGTGAAATTTAAATTAGAGAGACGAAGCAAAACACCATAGAAATATATGGAAATGTATAAATACATACAGTTTTATGTTAATATTATGCTAAAGGAAACTAGGTTTAAGATATTTTGATTTATGTCACATTTTGATTTATGAAAACTTTCCTTGTCTGTTATCAAAAGAAACTAACTAGCCTTAGTAGTCATTTTTTTGCCCTAACTCTCGTGCCGTTGGTCATTGTTTTATCTGTTTATTGTAAGTTCTACCTCTAGGCTTGCAGTGCTAAGATCTTGGAACATAACTTGATGATGTGCGGCTGTAGGAGTAAAAAGGGCTTAGTCGTCCATAAAGCGGAGATTGTTTAGGCTTTTATTGTTAACTTAAATTCCACTGATTTAAATAGTTAAACAAAATTAAGGTAATTTTAAGTTGTTATTAATGTCTTAATTAACAGATACTGTTAATTTATTTTCTTACTTTATTACGCCCATATGAAAATCAGTAATCACTAACTTAATAAAAATGATAATTTTATTAAGAAGTCTGATTTAGCACTCTTAAAATGAATGTTTAATAAAGAAATAACAAGAAAATAACTCGCATTTAAAGCTTTTTATCAAAAATAATAGAAATTTTTCAAAATATCCGGATTATCCAGATGATCCGGATTTGAGCATGTCAAAATCCGAAAATCCGGATTTTTTTTTAAATCCGTTTTTGCAAAAGTGTGTCTGTCTGTCTGTTACCTCTTCACGCTTACCTAAGCCGTTGAACCGATTTTGATGAAATTTGGTTTAGACTATACATAGAGATATTTTGATTCCCGGGAAAGGACAGACACGGGAAGGGAAAAAGGTACATTCCCGCGAAACTTATTTCTGTGCAACGGGGTTGCGGGCGTTATCTAGTAGGTATGTTATAATTATAATGATAATTGACCTGTGGAGTTAACCAAAGAACCTAAAAGTGGAATATTATCATAAGAAACGCTAGCGTTCGTTGTGCATGTGGTAAAGTAAGTCTTAACCAACGTTCAAAACGTGGTTAGTGCCGTCAAGTGTGTCGTCGGAGTGCAGCGTCAGCGCAGAGCGACGCGATGGCGGCCGCGGCAGGCGCTGACGAGGCTAATGTTAACGCATTATCCATAATGAGTACGCTTAATAATTCGCCGAAAATTACCGACTTATTAACAATCCAATTTGCGACCATTATCTTCGTAATGAAACTTTGACGTGAATCCTATTGTTTTGGAATTTGATATGGAACAAAAAATCTTTTCACAAAAATCGCCATTATAATGAGATGATTTCAAACTTTTTTGGGGGCGAAACCCTTTTAAGTCGTCACATTTTTAGGGTTCCGTACCCAAAGGGTAAAACCGGGACCCTATTACTAAGACTTCGATGTCTGTCTGTCCGTCCGTCTGTCTGTCTGTCTCCAGGCTGTATGCAGTTTGTGTATGTCTGTTGCCGCTATAGCAACAAATACAACAAATAAATTAAATATTTAAGAGCGGGCTGTAAAATTTTGCTCTGTTTTCTAATAAGTATTACGATCCCGGAAGACGATTGACTCAAATGAAATTCAGATTTATTTAATCATTGTATTTTTATATGATATTTGCCTAAGAGAAAACACGATTCACTTATTTTGACTCGATAGTTATATTTTTCGAAATTATGAATCTTTCTGGGCTTTTCAACAAATATCTGTTACACTTATTGAGTTACTATCATTAAATAACTTGCACTACCACAATCACACACTTTATAAAATAATGGCTAAAGGAATTATATTAGTATTGTATTTAATTTTTAAGTAATCATCAAAAAACATTTTTGCGACCCTTACTTTAATGCGGGAACCGTTGTTACGCGATATTGTTCACTATTAGCTGCAGCGCAAAGCACAATGCCCGGGGGCACGATTCTGGAATGTATGAATGGTGTGTAGGCGGGGCTAGCGTGCTTTGATATTTCTGACAGCCCGCTCTTAAGGGGGGGCTCCCATACAACAAATGTGTTTTTGGTATTCTTGATCGATATCAATAATAGCAAAAGGTAGGCACTTGAAATGTTCACAAAACAGTTGTATTTATAATTTAATAATAAAATAAATATTAAAGGGGGCTCCCATACCAAAAACACAATTTTTGGCCTATTTTTGATCTATAACGGTACGGAACCCTTCGTACGCGAGTCCGACTCGAACTTGGCCGATTTTTGACGGATCCTGAAAACAAAGAATGAATTGTCTTTGAACGAATTGTCTCCATGCTGATTGCTGGTGTCTGATGACATTTTTAGAAACAATTTATTTATCGCTCGCGGAGCCCCGGCTCAGGGCTCTGCGGACTGCGGAGCACACTTTGAGAATGGCTGGTATAGATTACAGGGCACGCTTTGAGCGTCAAAAGAAGTTTTTAACGACTAAGGAGTAAGGACTCACTTGACGTGAAATTTGGATCTCAGCAAGATATTCAGAGAGAATGAAACGAGAGAAATGCCTCCGAGCACCGCAGGGACCGCAGCTTCCTAGTTCCTGCGTGCTGTACCGCGCTCCGAGCTGCGGCTGCGGTCGAGTGTCGACTGTCGACACAGCGAAACCTCCGGCTCGTGTTACACACTACACTACACTCACAACTCACAAGTCACAACGCACGCGTCACAAACGTAGGTTGATGACATTTTATCCCTTAGGGCCCGATTACACCTATAGAGTGAAGCGGCGAGACAGTGCAAACAGACAATTTGATTGGCCGAGAGCACTGTCTCGCCACTCTACTCGGTAGGTGTAAGAAGGCCCTTAACATTTAACCCCTAGACCCTACTGTTCGATTACTATTTTAGCCGACGTACAGACAAATATACTGGCTAATATGTTGAGAATTAAATGAGGGTCACATAATATAGGAGCTTCGTTTACATTTTAAGTGTAAAGAATCCTAAAACCTAAGACTTCCCGATGAGGTCAGAGGTATCCTAAATGGATAGTTCGGCGTTGGTGATCGGGGACGCTGTTACCTTATTTTCAACGTTGTTTTTGTTTCTTATATTCTTTGTGAAGTAGGAGAATATTGTCATAGCAATTGAGATAGTCCGGCGAGCGATATATCAGAATCACGTGGATATAGTCACACGGCGCAGGCATGCCGCCGATAGCCTCTCAACAGTCAACACATTTACAGCATAAAAAACCGGCCAAGTGCGAGTTGGACAAGCCCATGGAGGGTTCCGCAGCAGCAATAAGGTTTATTTTTATGAAATTAAAAGGTTTTTGATTTATTTTTATATCTCAGTTGATTTAATGAAAGTTAAATTAAGTTTACCATTTATGACGTATAAAAAAAAACTACTTGCTAGATTTCATTCAAACCAATTTTCGTTGGTAGTTTTTATAGTAAAGTACATCATATATTTTTTTAGACTTATCATGCCTCTACTTTAGAAATTAGAAGGGGGGGGACACACATTTTACCACATTGGAAGAGTCTCTCTCGCAAACTATTCAGGTTAGAAAAAAATGAAATTAGAAACCTCAATATGATTTTTGAAGACCTATCTATAGATACCCCACACGCATAGGTTAGGTGAAAAAAAATTTTTTTTGTTTCAGTTGTACCTATGGGACCCCTATATTATAGTTTTTCCATTTTTGTAAGGCCAGAGAGACTACATCTACTTACCAAGTTTCAATAGTATAGCTCTTATAGTTACGGAAAAAAGTGGCTGTGACATACGGACGGACGGACAGACAGACAGACAGACATGACGAATCTATAAGGGTTCCGTTTTTTGCCATTTGGCTACGGAACCCTAAAAACTTCCGTTTCGTCTCCACTCTTCACCTATCGGTTACAACTTACAGACCTAGTTTACTTCGATTTGAATTTAACCTTCGACCTAGTTTTTATAACACTTCAAAAATTCGGTTCGTTTAGAAAATATATTAATGCTATCGATTTAACTTCTAAATACTATTTAGTATAGCATTAGTATGCTAGAAATCACAGTGTTATGACACATTAAATTTTACAAAATTTTCCTATTATTTACTTTTAGATTAAATTGGATTTAATCGAAGTATACGATAATAAGACGCAATATGGTAAGATGGCACTTGAATAGATTCGATGGCCACCCTGGCGTGCGCGGGCCGTCCAGTGCCGTCCAGTGCCCGAATGAATTACCTAGGTCGTTATGGCTGTATTCGGCCAGCTCTACAGGAAGACAAACTCGGCGGCCTAGTGAAAAAAAGGCCTAGAAAAAGTGGCATAAGCGCTATGCCAAGTAATATGGTATGCCAAAGGTGGGCATGCGAATTTCAGGCTTTTTTACTAGGCCGCTATAGAAGGACTTACGGAGCTGAGGAGTCGAATACGTCTGATCGAGGACGTCACATTAGTTGAGGTATTTAACAACATCACTCATGCTGATAGCCGACGCCTATCAAAACACTATATCGGGACCCAGTCTCCACGCCACCATAAAAAAACAATTTAAATATTTATCTAGTGTAGACCGGATTAAGATTTAAGACGTTTATTTTCCGAATAAAAGTCGGTTCTCATCGTGCATCGGCGGCGCCGAGTGTTCTAGACATTTCAAAGGAGCCGCGCGTTCACGTTGATCGCGAACTGCGATCGATAATACAGATTCACACCTGTAAGTAGTGATGAGCAAAATTGGTCTTGGTCTTGGTCTTGCAAAAAATGCAAGACCAAGACCAAGACCAAGACTACCCTAAGACTAGCAAGACCAAGACCGACTAGAGTCTTGCTCCATGCAAGACTCTGCTAAAAATGTTTACTTAGTCGCGCAGCGACGCGTCCCGTAACCCGTTTTTACCCTTTGATTTTGTAACCATGCATTTAAACTAAAAATTTGGGAATATACGTGGCGGCCGAAAAGGAAGATCTTCCAACCGAGAGAGAATCCGAACATCCGGATTTTTTAAAATAAAATAAATCGGCCAAGTGCGAGTTGGACTCGCCCATGAAGGTTTCAGCAATAAGGTTTATTTTTATGAAATTAAGGTTTTTGATTTATGTATTTTTATACTTCAGTTGATTCAATGAAAGTTAAATTAAGGTTTACCATTTATGACGTATAAAAAAACTATTTGCTAGTTCTCGTTCAAACCAATTTTCCTTGGTAGTTTTTATAGTAATGTACATCATAAACTTTTTTTAGACTTATCATGCCCCTACTTTAGAAGTTAGGGGGGGCGGGGCACAGATTTTACCACTTTGGAAGAGTCTCTCTCGCAAACTATTCAGGTTAGAAAAAAAATGATACTTATTAGAAATCTCAATATGATTTTGAAAGACCTATCCATAGATTGACGACCTTTGTGGCTCAGTTGGTGGGCTGTTGGTAGCTCAAGCCGGGGGTCGCGGGTTCGAATCCCGCCGACGGAACAAAAAGTTTTCAAAAGTTCCTGGGTCATGGATGTGCATGTGTGTATCATATAATAAAAATCTTAAATATATGTATAATATAAAAAGTATTAAATATATTTCCATTGTCTAACTTGCTTAAATATTTTTGAATATAATCTTACATAGTTTTTAAAGTGTTCACTTTGATTTATAGTTCTTTCATTATAAAGATCATAAAATTTGAATCTGCTTTTCATAATACCTGGTGTAGCCCATTCACTAAATTTACTCTTATTGTTTTTTCCAACTGTCTTAGAGGTGAAGTTAGTATCAAAATTGTTTTTAATTAACTCTTCAACTCCCAAGCGGCCACATACAGCCGCGAGAACAATAGATTTCCAAGAATCCGCAATCGAAGAATTAATTTGAAAAGATTACCAAATGTCATATCTGGACTACTATGATATTCTGCAATCTTAGATATAATTTCACCCATAAACTTCTCAATACGTTTATCATTAATTGGGATACAAGTACTTTTGTTTTTACGTACTTTTTTGAAATTCTTGTTCATGGGGAAAATAGCTCGTTGTCCACAGTGATCAGAGCTTAGTATGTTTAAGACTTCTTTATTTAAGGGGTCTATAGGTATTGGTAAAAATATTATCAATGCATGTAGCAGAGTTGCCACTGATCCTTATGGGTTCATAAAACAAATTTGTCAAATTATATGATTTTAACAAAGAAGTGAATCTAACAGTGGTTGAATTGTTGTCTAAAATATTTATATTAAAATCACCACAAAGTAAAATGTGTTTGTTAGATGCACTTATTTTTGTTAATAAAATCTCCATGGCCTTTTAGAATATATCATATAACCCTAGTGGAGGCCTGTATACGCATATAATAATAAAGTTTCCCACCTCTACGCAGGATATTTCTGTTGTTCGTTCTGTAGAGAGGCTCACTACGTCTTTACGTTCCTTATATTTTAAATTCTTGTTGATTAGCCTCTTACGGCTTTTTCTCTGCAGAAAGAACTTGCCAGCTGGTGCATACTATAATTTAACATTATTTCATTTTTCTTGAACCAATGTTCAGTAATACATAAAATATCTACATTATTGTTATCCATACTAATATTATAAATGCGAAAGTGTGTCTGTCTGTCTGTCTGTCTGTTACCTCTTCACGCCCAAACCGCTGAACCGATTTTGCTGAAATAGCGATGATGACAAGGTCAAAGATTAGCGAATTTTGTTAATAAAATAAAGAAATAACGGTAAAAAATAAGTGTTCCCAAAATTTCAGCTTGATAGCATTTGTATTTTTTTTTTGTTATGCGCCTTCAAAGTTGGATAATCAAGTCGATTTTTTTTTTCAATTAAATTTCTTAATATTTGTATACCATTCGATAACTTATGCAATTAAAAGCAACTTTTGTTATGAAACCACTTTCATAAACGCAATATTTAATATACCTACCGAACAAAGTTCTCTCCCGATGCGTACAAACTACGAAAGAGTGACGTTATTCTTTCGTAGCACTTTGTATGGAGCGTTTCGAGCAGGTCTATTTTATGAGATGTTTGAATTGTCATATCTCGGTGAATTTTTAAGCTATCAGAGTCATTCTTTCAGCGATGTTTCTATTTTTTAAGGGTCTTTCAATTACCAAAAAGAAAAAAAAGTCATCATGCCTATTTGGCATGGAGATACTTTGAGTCCCGGGAAAGGAAATAGGATACTTTTTATCCCGGAAAAATGTACGGTTCCTGCGCGATAAACGAATTTTGGCGCAACGGAGTTGCGGGCGTCATCTAGTTTAAAAATAAATAAATTTCTAATTCTTTACTTGACATTCCTTGTATATTTTGATGCACCAGAGTAAGTGAACTAAGTTTACTATTTTGAATTAAATCTACAGTGCTAGAGACGTCCTCTCACCTCTGTTGTCTTATAGTCTAATTTAAATTATTTTTATTTGGAACATATTCCAAGCTGTCATTAGATGTCATATCATTATGACCAAACTGCTCAATAGAAGCAGCTATCGTCCTACTAGCCAAGTTCTTGGCTGAATTTAAAAATAAAAAATTGAATAGCGTACTTGCTATAAGTCGTGTAAAATAAAACGATAGAAAATATCTATCTAATGTCAACTTACGTAATTTATAATTAAGAATATTATTAATGTCAATAATGTTTATCTTATTATCAGTTTCTTTCAATAAAGCATATGAACATTCCTTTCTCCGTTATTAATTTCCTATTTTTATTTATTATACTCATGATATCAACTTCCAAAGTAATGCCAATTTATTTAAATTCAAGCATACATTCAGTATCTCCCTAGTATTTACAAATTACTTTTTAAAATTGAAACACACGCCAATACATCGACAATTTCATTAACTACATATTTGACGTTTGAATTTTTTTTGGTCAATTTTGAACTAAGATAAGTGAAAAAAATAGGATTTTGGTGCGATCTCGGCAACGCGGCAAATGTATGGTAAAGGTCGTTTGCTCAAGGGATGGCCTTAAGCCTAGGAAAGAATATTAATTCAGACAATTCAGAACTCTTTTTTAACCTACATTTTGTTCGTTGATAGTTTGAGATACGTAACCGCCGGGCTAAAAATAATATATCAGGTTGAACAATAATTACATGTTGAAGTCGAGCAATTTTTAAGATCCCCTCTCGCTGGCATAATTTAAGGGATCCTGTCCTGAATCCTGATCGATACGCGGCCGTGGACTGGTTTCTTTACACTTTTTGCCAATATTTAGAGCGTGCTCGCTGGAATTCGACGAGGCCCACAAAAAGTCGCCCCGCCGCCCACGTCCCGGGCCCGGTGAAAACAGAAATAAAAACCGGCCAAGTGCGAGTTGGACACGCCCATGAAGGGTTCCGCAGCAGCAATAAGGTTTATTTTAATGAAATTAAAAGGTTTTTGATTTATTTTTATATTTCAGTTGATTTAATGAAAGTTAAATTAAGGTTTACCATTTATGATGACTTCAGTCTGAAATAAACATTTTTTTTTATTTTATTATGACGTATAAAAAAAAACTACTAGCTAGATCTCGTTCAAACCAATTTTCCTTGGTAGTTTTTATAGTAATGTACATCATAAACTTTTTTTAGACTTATCATGCCCCTACTTTAGAAGTTAGAGGGGGGGGGGGGGGGGACACACATTTTACCACTTTGGAAGAGGTTAGAAAAAAATGATATTAGAAACCTCAATATGATTTTTGAAGACCTATCCATAGATACCTCACACGCATAGGTTAGATGAAAATATTTTTTTTTTGATTCAGTTGTACCTATGGGGACCCCTAAAATTTTTAATAATTTTTCCATTATTGTATCAAAATCTTAATGCGGTTCACAGACTACATCTACTTACCAAGTTTCAATAGTATAGCTCTTATAGTTTCGAAGAAAAATGGCTGTGACATACGGACAGACAGACAGACATGACGAATATATATATATATCTTTATCTATATATAAAGGGTTCCGTTTTTTGCCAGTTGGCTACGGAACCCTAAAAAACCCACGGTAATTGCTGAAAACCCGGCGCGGCGCTGATGGCCAGACTCCAGATTACTGATGGATTTTATTATTCACTGATGATAAGTAGGTACCGATGACTGGTTTTAATAAAATTGGAATATAATAGTATACAGACCTCCTTCAATATGAAGTTGCCTAGTGCACGTAGCTTGCAAATTGCACGTATTTACTTGAGCTTAATACTAGTGAAGTTTTTGCACATTCGTGGCACTGGATTATGGATCATTATGGTCTATGGAGTACCCAAAGCTGACCTGCCTTAACCGGTGCGAATCACGTGAAATCGCCAATTTCACGATCTGTGGCCAGTGGCCTGCCACCAGCCCACCGGCCACCACTCGAGCACTCGCATTATTGCACTTTCAACCCCGGAATTACTTTATCTATACTTAATATTATAAAGCGGTAGAGTTTGTTAGTTTGTTTGTTTGTTTGAACGCGCTAATCTCAGGAACTACTGGTCCGATTTGAACAATTCTTTCAGTGTTAGATAGTCCATTTATCGAGGAAGGCTATAGGCTATATTTTATCACGCTAAGACTAATAGGAGCGAAGAAATAGAGGAAAATGTGGAAAAAACGGGGGGAAATTATTTGAAAGGGCTTATTTGAACGCGCTAATCTCAGGAACTACTGGTCCGATTTTAAAAATTCTTTCAGTGTTAAATAGCCCATTTATCGAGGAAGGCTATAGGCTATATTTTATTACACTAAGACTAATAGGAGCGAAGAAATAGAAGAAAATGTGGAAAAAACGGGGGAAATTATTTGAAAGGGCTTATCTCACGAACTACTAGAGCAATTTTTCTGTTATTTGGGTCAGATAAGATAAGAAGTAGACCACGTGATTCGTGAAGGATCATAGGCTATTTTTTGTAGACTGATTTGTCTGTGAAATATCTAATTTACGCGGGCAAAGCCGCGCGGAACGTCTAGTCTATACTAATATTATAAAGCTGCAGAGTTAGTTAGTTTGTTTGTTTGTTTATTTGAACGCGCTAATCTCAGGAAGTACTGGTCTGATTTAAAAAAAATATTTCAGTGTTAAATAGCCCATTTATCGAGGAAGGCTATAGGATATATTTTATCACGCTAAGACTAATAGGAGCGAAAAAATAGAGGAAAATGTGGAAAAAACGGGGGAAATTATTTGAAAGGGCTTATTTGAACGTGTTAATCTCAGGAACTACTGGTCCAATTTTAAAAATTCTTTCAGTTTTAGATAGCCCAGTTATCGAGGAAGGCTATAGGCTATATTTTATCACGCTAACACTAACAGGAGCGAAGAAATAGAGGAAAATGTGGGAAAAACGGGGGAAATTATTTGAAAGGGCTTATTTGAACGCGCTAATCTCAGGAACTACTGGTCCGATTTGAAAAATTCTTTCAGTGTTAGATAGCACAGTTATCGAGGAAGGCTATAGGCTATATTTTATCACGCTAAGACTAATAGGAGAGAAGAAATAGAGGAAAATGAGGAAAAAACGGGGGAAATTATTTGAAACGGCTTATTTGAACGCGCTAATCTCAGGAACTACTGGTCCGATTTGAAAAATTCTATCAGTGTTAGATAGCCCAGTTATCGAGGAAGGCTATATGCTATATTTTATCACGCTAAGACTAAAAGGAGCGAAGAAATAGAGGAAAATGTGGAAAAAACGGGGGAAATTATTTGAAAGGGCTTATCTCACGATTCACGGACTACTAGAGCATTTTTTCTGTTATTTGGATCAGATAAGAAGTAGACCACGTAAAGGATCATAGGCTTTTTTTGTGGACCTTTTTTTTTCTGTGAAATATCTAATATACGCGGGCGAAGCCGCGCGGAACGTCTAGTACAATAATATAATTTACACATTAGTCGCAACTCGCAAGTCGCAACAACAAATAAGTTTACTTAGGTCGGCAGGTCTCTTTGAAGTAGTGTAGGTATAATATACATAGAATGGATCACAAAACTCTATTTTGTCCCTCAATTACGTTTTATATTATGTTGACATAACCTAAAAATATTATCATCATCATAATCTATATATTAAATACGCGAGCGAAAAACTTTCGATCCTTTTTTTACGAGAAATGCGGAAACGTAGGAGCATGAAATTTTGCACAGTTATAGTTTATATGAAGAAGGTGTGTATCGAGACAATATTGTTTTTAAATTATGCTTTTATCATACACTAGACGTTCCGCGCGGCTTCGCCCGCGTAAATTAGATATTTCACAGACAAATCAGTCTACAAAAAATATCCTATGATCCTTCACGTGGTCTACTTCTTATCTGACCCAAATAACAAAAAAATTGCTCTAGTAGTTCGTGAGATAAGCCCTTTCAAATAATTTACCCCGTTTTTTCCACATTTTCTTCTATTTCTTCGCTCCAATTAGTCTTAGCGTGATAAAATATAGCCTATAGCCCTCCTCGATAAATGGGCTATCTAACACTGAAAGAATTTTTCAAATCGGACCAGTAGTTCCTGAGATTAGCGCGTTCAAACAAACAAACAAACTAACAAACTCTTCCGCTTTATAATATTATAATATAGATCATTTTAATGAATAAAACAATGTTACACACACTACAATGTGCACACTACCAACTTTTTAACCGACTTCAAAAAAGGAGGTTATCAATTCGACACGTATGTATGTAATATTTCCAGAACTGCCCAGTTTTTATTTATGTTAATCTATTTCAGTGTCTGAACAAATGTGCCAAATTTCAAAAGTGTATGTATGTTTGTTTTTATGTTTGTGTTCGCATAATATCTTCGGAACTACACGTCCGATTTAAGTAATTCTTTTTTCGTTGTACTAAGTATTGTTCAACTTAGGGAACACTACAAGTTTCATCAAAATCGGTTCAGTAGTTTTTGAGATGAGGCAATTTTAATTCTCAATTACGTACAATTTTGAGTCGGTTTTATTGATTGACAAGCCTATACACACGAATTATACTCTTTTGTGTACTTATAGTTGAAGTCTGTGATGCTGTGATCAAATTGAAAATGAATTGTAGTTTTTTTTTATTGAATCTCAAATACTGTAACATATTATATTATCTGTGACATCGATAACGGTTACCATGGTGTCTACTTTGTTTATCTCACTTCAATAAAATGTGATAAACAAAGTAAAATGATTTTATTAAGTAAGAATTTCAAACTTATAATTAAAATTATTATTTAACCTTCAAGCGGGCGCGCGCTATTTTGTAACGGCAGTGGTCGCGCGTAACTTAAAAGACGTCTTAGGTGAAATTGGGAAACAAAACACTTTTCATTCAACATTATTTATTATTTAATAAATTTAATTATTACTTTTTTAAAAGTAATCAATTCACCCAGAAAATTAAATGTATTTTTAGTAAAAACTTAGTTATAAAATCCGGTGACCCAAAGTAGTTTATCTTGTGTGAACAGGGGCAGAAAAAGTGATCGGAATTTTCTTATCCCAGTTACGATTTTTTCTTCTTCTAGCAATAACAATCGATGTTATCGGTCAATGACGACTTAGTTTTATAAATAAACATAGGATTTGCTTCAATTATATGAAAATTACATATAAATTATAAGAGAGGCGCGCGGAGTCTTTTCGACGCCGGCGCCGAGACCAAAACAATTGAGTTCCTTGCTGCAAAGCTAATGAGAGAATGATACGGATTCAACAAGATTTTTTTTATAATTTTTTTTTATTTAAGGTTCACAAAACTAGCCTTACACTTAAAATTTAACAAAATATTTGGTACTTTTTTTTTATTGAATCTCAAATCTCAAAATATATTGCAAAATATACTGTAACATATTATATTATCTGTGACACCGATAACGGTTACCATGGTGTCTACTTTGTTTATCTCATATCAATAAAATATATCCTTACGAATATACGAGTTACGACTAAGTACATCATTTAACTATTGTACTTTACAATATTAGCCATGATTTTAAGTAACAATCTTAATAGCGTTCAAACGTCTTATAATTTAAGTTATTATGGTCGAATTTCGACCACAGAGCGACCTCTAGTCACTTGAAAAACATCGTAAAGCCATTCGTAAGCGGCACTCGCATACCAATTTGATGGTGTTGAAAAATTATTGCATAATATTTTCATACTAAATCGGATTTTAGCATTCATTAAACATTAAAAATATTTTTGAACATTTGAATGATCGATTTTAATAAAGTTTCTACGAGCTAATACATCTCGCTCGTATTTTCAGAGCCTTAAGGGCACCTTCTTCCAAATTCACGTTTCTAGAATGAGTAATTTTTAAAGAAAGCGCCATTCAAAAAAACTGAAAAATATATACATGTATAGATAAATCTTTTAACTAGTGACTTTTTTGGTTAGAAACACAATACAGATAATTTTACTCGATAAAAAAAAATCCGAAACAACCTCGATTTTAAAAACATTTTGAGTTTTATAGGACTTACAGGGGCTCAATCAAAAAATTATTTGGACAGTTCGATTACTGTTAAAATTTTACAGGGAAATGATTGGATACATGTTTAATTATAATATTTTTTATCTAAGTAAACAGGTTTTTTCTCCTATTTCGCCCTATCATGGACGCGGCGAGCGTCGTAACCGCCACCGTACAAGGCGCGCTGATATGAATGTTATTTTAATGTCATTTACGTCGATATTCGCACTGACAGACATCGACCTGCTAATTTAGGGAGAAGGTGCCCTTAACTAGTACTCGATAAGGCTCGGCCGAGAAGGAGCTAAACAGACGAGCCGGCGACAACCCGGAGGACCCTACTCAGCAGTCGGAAGGTGGACTCACGGTAGAACATGCCGATGTAGAAGCCGAGCAGCGCCGCGACCACCTTGACGACGTCGCTGGAGGCGGCCAGGTCGAGCTTGGTGAGCAGGTCGCTCATGATGTACGCCTTCACCGGGCGCGCCTTGCACTGGCTGTCCACTATGGTCGACATGGCGGCGGACGGCGGACGGCGGACGGCGGGCGGTCTGCGGCGCGTGTGTGGTGCTGCGGCCGCTCGGGCGGGACTGGCGGCCGGCGCGCGGCGGCGCCCGCGCAGCGCCGTTTCGCTGACCCCAGCACTATCGCCCGCCCGCAGGGTTCCGCCCGCCGCGGACCCTCCTCGCCCGGATCGTTTAGGTTGCCGGTGCACGAGCACTCGCTGTCGCATATCGCTCCTGCTTCGGAGCGATCTGCACGGTGCGCTGACGTAAATTCGGCGGCATCAAAAATGTCAACAGTCTCGTTGAATGTAAATGAGCCCCTAAACATCTCTAGGGTCGGAAGACCGATCTCCGATCGCAACATATCGACGACCTAAGTCCAGACGGGACGACATCGACAGTTCGGACGGGTATGTAATTGTCGACGGAACCCCACGAGATCTAATAAACACATTTCATATCTCCACGTTTCTAAAACGTGCTTGGAAGTCGTAGCGTTCGGAACCTAAAAATACGGGTATTATTTATGTTATATTGAAGTCAATGTATTACATAACGAAATGTAGAGTCGGCGGTGTTTACCGGAGTACCGAGGGTGGCCTCCGTCGCGTCATTTTACTACAATAATTACACATTCGAACTCGATGTTAAAACAATAATTTTTATAATTAGTGTCACTGCGGTTTGTTTACAATCTGCTGACGCTTCTGTCTGCAGTCTGCACCGACTGCTGAAGGAATTAGGAGGTAGAACAATGCAGGTAAGGTAAATACGCGAATTTGCAAAATTTTAATCAATATTACTATATTAATTTGTATTATGATCACTGATTTTTGTGTTAAAATGTTGGAATTGCATGTAAAATTATTATATTGTGTATGCTCATTGCATGAGTGTAATGCAGATTGTAGAATTTGTAGAGCATACTTGCATAGATTGTATGGTACATATTCAAATACAATTACGGAGCTATTTTTTGGTTGGTACAGTGAAAAAGTGGAGTAGTTCTGTCTATGATAGTTGATAAGGGCTCGCGTGTGAAGGTCGTTATCAGTCACCCGCCCGTGACCCGCCAGCACACCCGCCAGCACACCCGCCGGACGTGCCCGCCGCCCGGAATCGAAGCGGCTACCTACACCACCCTATTCTTTGCGCACTTTTTCTGATTAATTATGTTATTCTAAGCAGGATTGCGGGGTTAGTGCGTGGTATTTTGCAATAGACTAGCGCGGCCCCGTACCCGTCCGCTCCTCGGCCTCCGATATTCCTCGGAGCTATGCCATCTCGGAGCCTCCCAAAATCGGAATATGCTTCAGGTGTGTTCAAAAAATTTCAACCCAACTGCCGACTCTTTAAAGCTTATCATAGCGAGGACACAAGTGGGACCGCCCGTGAAATTCCAGAAGCCGGCGCCCTGGGCCACAACATAGGGACGATGATGATGAGTAGATAACGGTCTCGGGTGTAGCCTGTACTCTGTAGGGTCTGGGCTGCCTGCCCTTTACGAGCTCGTACGTGGCGTCGTCGCGTGCAACATTTTGTATTTTTTACGCGGGCAGGAGCAGTAGAGCAGTTACGGTACAGGTTTTTCTACCGACAGGTGTTTAGACGTATGGGGATTTCATTAAGGACCTCGGGAATTTCTCAAACTGTGCCATGAATGGAATTAATATATTTCTTATAGACGTTTCGAGCACAAATAAATTAATACGACGGTACAGATCGGTTTCATATTAATTTAATTAATTTTTTGACGAATTTGCTTCGGTCAATGAAATTTAGTGTCGTTACTTTCTACTTTTAAGTTTTTTTATGTCCGTCTGTCTGTCCGTCCGTATGTCACAGCCACTTTTCTCCAAAACTATAAGAGCTATACTATTGAAACTTGGTAAGTAGATGTGTGAAGTGAACCGCGAGAAATTATCAAAAATTTCAGGGGTCCCCATAGGTACACCGTACAACTGAATCATAAAATAAAATCATCTAACCTATGCGTGTGGGGTATCTATGGATAGGTCTTCAAAAATAATATTGAGGTTTCTAGTAACATTTTTTTCTAACCTGAATTATGAATAGTTTGCGACTGCGCAAATTGCGAGAGAGACTCTTCCAAAGTGGTAAAATGTGTGTCCTCCCCTTCTAAAGTAGGGGCATGATAAGTCTAAAAAAATATATGATGTACTTACATTAGTCATTAAGTACTAATAAAAACTACCAACGAAAAATTTATTTTTTTAAACGGCCAGAAATTGGTTTGAACGTTATCTAGCAATTAGTAAACCTTAATTTAACTTTTAAAAAAAAATAAAATACTGCCCCTGCCTTGTCAGTATATTTTTGACGTTTGTGTTTTTGTGCATAACAATCTAGATCGCTTCTTTAATAAAAAATGAACTTAGCAACAAAAAGTAGTAGAAATAAATATAAATTTGTTATACCTGACTAAAGACTCAACATTTGTAGTAAAAACGCGTATTGTATTGCACAGTTCGGATCTTTAACAAATTACCTAGCTGATAAAGAACTGACTATAAAACAATGTAAAAATAAACTATACATATTCTGGCTCCTTAACAAAATGTATTATTCAGTAAATGAATTTTTCGATCATAAAATATTATGAACTAGCTGACCCGGCAATGTTGTTTTGCCATATAAATTATTTGTAGTTGTAATGTAGTTCTTTATTTGTAAAGAATATTATTACATACAGACAGACAGAGAGACAGGCAGGCAGGCATGCAGACAGAGAGATAATTTTATACACGATGTTAAGTTGGAAGAAGACAAATATATCTGCGAAAACCGATTACGCTCGTTTGGCTTCACGTTTAGTGTTGTAAGTATAATGTCTGTTTCATCGTAGCTCCCAAACGGACGAACCGATCTTCGTCAAGTTGTCTAGCAATAGATAAGAAGATGTCAAAAGAGCATAGCTCAGAGCTACACATTCCAAGGTCGATGTCGCGAATTAATAGCATCTTTCCCGGCTCAGTTCCCGGCATTCTTTCTCATCCGCCTGGTCATGTGTTCAGTTGAATATCGATAATAATGTATAAATGTTGTGTAATTCGTTGTCCTCGATCTACGACAATTGTGTTCACGGGAAACTAGTTTTACTTGAATTCTATTTAGATTGGCAGCTTATCTCATCCGACAGCAAAAACACATCACACCATTATTGCGGTCAATTTTAATTCATGTGTGAATCAAATTTAAAATTCGTGCTAAAAACTTATCAAAATTGTCGGTAGATGTTACCATTTTAAAGTTAAGCTAGATGACATAGAGCCAATGGTAGAGCAGGGCGGCGCGTTGTTGTTATCGGTGGCGGCCCAGCACTTGGCAGGACGCGAAGGAGACACTGTCGGATTTCAGTCCCAAACGATATTTCGGCGACCTTCACCAGACCACTAGTAAAATCGATAGAGAATTTTCAAAGACAAAAGAGGTGAGGTAGAGCAGAACTTTAGTACAGAAAATATAGACACCGCTGTGTCAAAACATGCTGTCTAGAAGCTTCTAAGAAAGTATTTATCGTGGTTTTACCTAGAATAGGTGAGACTATGAGCATTCCCTGAGCGTTTGAGATGCGCTGCCGGTTAATTCGCGGGCGGCGCGGGCGGGGCGGCGAGGGCAGGGGGCGTCGGGGCGGGGAAACTTGACAAATTGCCTCGTTACATACAACTGTCAACTACACACCTCCCAGCTATGCCCATCGATGTACGACGCTAGACAGGCGGGCTTTCACCTTAATGGTGAAAATTAAAAAAAAACTGTAAGGTCATGGTCACAAGCTTAATAGACTTGCTGTTGGCCGCTGCGTTTCTGGTGGATTTGCAAATAATTCGCACATAACTCGTAACTTACTCGTAAATTTGCCTGTTACAAGCGAGTTACATATCCCAGCGGACATTATGGTTAAGTGGTTCCTAGACTTTCAAGACAGGCTGCAGTTAATCCCAAAGCAACAGAAGCAGGACCTATATTCTGCCCTTAGGATTATATCTAGACTGGAAACTCGACCGTGTCTAGCTCGCTGCATATATATCTAGCGAGTTAATTACAAAGCAAATTGGCCAGGATCGGCCGGCGCTATTAAGTCCGTCGGGTGCGGCGTGAGAACATGCGCGGAGTACCGCCACCGGCCACCTGAACCACACTCACCATCCTACGGCTACCGGCGCATTCTCTAACTTTAACTAAATATTGAAGTACTCTAATGCCGCAGCCGCACATGCGTCTATCGTCACGAAGCTTCGTGCTATGAGTCGTCCCTTAGCACGAAGCTTCGTGACGATAAACGCAGGTGCGGCCCGGGCATAACGTGAATAAACTTTATGAAAGCTGAGGTCTGAGGTACATAACCAAACAATGAGGCGCAGAGTTTCGTGCAGATTTTTATTTGCTCCTCGGTTTGCCGTTTGAACTCCAAGCGGGTATTGAGATTCGAGTACCTATATTGTTTTTACGAAATTTGAAAAAATAAGTAAAATTAATGCAGTAGGGCCTCGATAGTCCGAAGTCCGAACACACAAAAAATTTACCCTGTTCGGACTTCGTATGTACGCAGCGTTCCGATTATAGTACCTATGCAATGTAGACATTTTTAAAGGCATTTTTGATATTTTAAATCGTTGACTTCCCAACGTTGTACTGCTGTGCGAGAATAGTGAAAGAGATGCCGTCCTTAATCTTGTCTAAAATCTCGTACTTTGGTCATTTGTGAAATCGTAAGAGCCTGTCCAGATGAGGCGTTTTACGCGCGAAAAAAAAAACGTTAGTAAAAATTTGTGTGTAGTAAAGCCAAAACACAACTGCTCTTTCCGAGTCCATGTTTGTAACTGGCTGCTGCGCAAAACGCCTCATCTGGACAGGCTCGAAATTGAAACGCGCGTATGGACTATGCGCGTAAAACGCCTCATCTGGACAGGCTCGAAATTGAAACGCGCGTATGGACTACGCGCGTAAAACGCCTCATCTGGACAGGCTCTAAACGTTACGTGTTTTCTTTTCTTGGATGTCGAAGCCATAATAAAACGCACAAAATATACAGTACAAAGATAATGTACCGATAACAAAATGGCGGAATAACGCGCGGAGCGGTCAAAAACAATACGGACGAATGCGGCGGCGCGGCTGCGGGAGTGATTTGTGCGGGGAAGGGAGGTCGTTCGGATTATAGAGGTATTCGGATTAGCTGGAGTTCGGACTATCGAGGCCCTACTGTATAAGTATTATGGATTGATATCGAAGCCATGAACTCGTATCGTAACCCGACCGCCAAGGCCGCTCGGAAACAATGCGGACGAATTCGGCAGAAACGTCGTTCGACGCACATCTTTGTCGCTCTGTAGATCGTAATCCTATGACGCAAGTGAAAATTAGACTGCCTTCACATTATGTCGCGGGTACCGCCGCAGCCGCGCGGCAGCCGCGCGACTTCCATACTAAAGTCTAAAGCGAGTCGCGCGGCTGCGGCGCGACTCTGTTTAGTATGGAAGTTGCGCGGCTGCCGCGCGGCTGCGGCGGTACCCGCGACATAATGTGAAGGCAGCCTTAGGGGTTTTTAGGGTTCCGTAGTCAACAAGGAACCCTTATAGTTTCGGTCTGTCCGTCCGTCTGTCCGTCAGTCTGTCAGTCTGTCTGTCCGCGGTTTTGCTCAGAGACTATAGGATCTACGAAGCTGTAATTTGGCATGAATGCACATATTAATGATGTCGACAAAATGGTACATGAAATCTTAAAAAAATATTTTTTTTATGGTACCTTCCCTTCAAGCGGGGATGATTTTTTTTTTCGCGTCCACTACATCGTGTGGGATGTCGTTGGATAGGTTTTTTAAGAATATTATGAGTATTCATACATCATTTTCCGATTTAGGGATCCGTGTAGGGAAGTTTTAAAGTGGAAAAAATCGTTAGAGTCCAGTGTGTGTCCCCCCCCCCCCCTCCTACCAGCGGTTGCTTCTGGAAATGTGAAAAAATTCACGGGAGTAGGAAATATGCTGAATAAAATGTATTCGGCGAAGTATAAAGGAACTTTTCGTTCGAATTCCTTTGAATGTAACTGAGATGATGTTATTAGTAGTGTAAAAAACGTTATAAATGTACATTCATTGACCATACAAAAATTAAAAAAAACTAGCGGTACTACGGAACCCTATATTGCGCGTAGCCCGACACGCATTTGGCCGGTTTTTTGAATTTCCATTTACGTCATTCGAAAACGAGTCTGCGCCGACAGTGATGTCAGGGTTCACCACGACGAGAGCCCGGGAGCCAGCTGTCGCCAGGTCTCGCGTCTCTACCGTTACATGCTGATATTTTACATATCTAGAGCAGCATTATCCAAAGTGGGCGATAACGCGTGGGGTGTGGGACTCAGAAAAAAAATGGGGGCGTTGTGTAGAGACTTGGGGGTAATTGGTAATTTCATTTCATGTGGATGCATTTTAAATAAAATGCATCTATTCCCTTACATTAGTTTCAATTTTTGGCTAAGAGTTTTGGAGGTGACTTCTTAGAATATAATATTTTGTTATACAAAAACCCTGTAATTCCGGAATTGGAGAAAATTCGGGAATGCAAATTAAGTAATACTTAATATGGTTTGAAAACGACTAATTTAGCATTTTGTATTTATTTTTAATAAAAAGTCTGGGACTCCGGGTTCACTTACATAACTATTCATATCATGTATAATTACTTGAAGTTTTCACAGTCCTCATGGAAATTTTTTTTTAAACTATTATTTTACCTACCAATTTGAGGCAAAAGCCCCATTTAAATAAGGAAAAGAAAGTAGGTGAAACAAAGGGGGCGCAAGGCGCAAAAACATAAATAATTTGTTCTCAAAGTGGGCAGTAGACAAAATAAGTTTGGGAACCCGATCTAGAGTCCAAACGGCGAATCGAGGCACAAAACTTATTATTATAAAATGTGTATGAAATATAATAATTTTGTCTTCACACTTCATAATTTTTAGTTTTCAGCAGAAAATTGCAATCATTTTATGTCGCCATGGCATGTTAAAGACTGTCGTAAGAATGATAGTATAACACGGGTTCATGGGTAGTATTACTACTCTTAATGAGCATTTTTGGCCAAAACTAAATGTCTAGGTTAGGTACATAGTTACATTTTTTTTAAGAAAAAAATTGTCGCATATTGGATATCCTCTGCCAAGAAACTCGACATGAAATATTGAATTCGCGTCGCATTTTGCTGCGTTACGAATTCGCAAATTTGTATAGGGCCTCTAGTTAAAATGGCGTGCTAGGTAATATGCTGTAATATCGCAGGGCTGCGGCCATTATTATAATTACTCCTCACGTTACTGGCTTGAGATAATGCGAGAGTTCCTCCCGCAAGTCGCAACTGATACAACGTGGTAATTACCTATACCAAATCGAATATTTTTATTTTAATTTCTGAAGATTCTAGAGTGTAGGGTTACCGCGCACTTTGAATATTATGAACTATCAAACTGATAGCAGTTCCGGATTTATACATATATTTTATGGGTGCAGGTCACTTTTTTCCGCCGCCCCATGTACGAAATCTGCCGCCCCTCTAAGACACTGCCTTCCCCATGGCCCATAGTACGATGCCGCTTCTAGGCCGCGGCCTGTACGGCCTAATTCTAAGTCCAGGCCTGCCTGGAAATTTAGTCTTAAGGGAGCAATTCGGTGTGTATTAAGATAAATAATGTGAGTGGTATGGTCAAATTCATATTTTTGGAAAACAAAGAAACATCAAACAATGACATGCTAGACTTTTGATTCTGGGCATTATATAAATAAGATTAATTAATAAATAAATAGTTCACAGGTTGTAGGTATATCATCTTAGATACTAATATTATAAAGCGGAAGAGTTTGTTAGTTTGTTTGTTTGTTTGAACGCGCTAATCTCAGGAACTACTGGTCCGATTTGAAAAAAAATTTCAGTGTTAGTCCATTTATCGAGGAAGGCTATAGGCTATATTTTATCACGCTAAGACTAATAGGAGCGAAGAAATAGAGGAAAACGTGGAAAAAACGGGGGGAAATTATTTGAAAGGGCTTATTTGAACGTGCTAATCTCAGGAACTACTGGTCCGATTTGAAAAATTATTTCAGTGTTAGATAGCCCATTTATCGAGGAAGGCTATAGGCTATATTTTATCACGCTAAGACTAATAGGAGCGAAGAAATAGGAGAAGATATGGAAAAAACGGGGGAAATTATTTGAAAGGGCTTATCTCACGAACTACTAGAGCAATTTTTCTGTTATTTGGGTCAGATAAGAAGTAGACCACGTGAAGGATCATATCGCTCATTTGGTGCAACAACAGCGTAATTACACTTTAACAAATTTTACAGGAGACCTAATCAATGATTTGTATCCAATGTATGGCGTTTTGGGAAGACTTTTTATTTACCGACTCTATTTGAAAGTAAGGTTTATTCCTATTCTTTCTATTAGAGTTCCAGACTTTTCGGTACATCATACATTACCTAAATTATTGGCATTTATATAACGATATGTATGTAAATACGTCATTGTTTCCTTTTTTTTTAATTTAAAAAATAATGCATACGCTAGGGGATTTTGCATTTGTGACAAAATAAAACTAAGTAGATTAATAAATTAACTTCACAATAGTTTTAAATCAGTTCAAAACCAGGAGGTTATTTCTATTTTACCAGGTACTTAATTAAACATTTAAAAAGGAAACATTTTCGTAACAAAAACTAAATTCTTAATAATTATTAAAATCACAATTTTAAGGACTTATTGGCACAAAAAGCAGAGATTATTTGCCTACTTACTTAAATCTTTAACTAATAATCTACTTATTAGTTTAAGATTTAAGTAGGTAGCCAAATAATCTGTGATTTCTGTTCCAACAAGTCCTAAAAATTGTGATTTTAATTATGAAGAATTTAGTTTTTGTTACTTTATTTCAGCTTCAGTTTAGTCATCGTCATACTTTCGTTTATGCTTGTATACTGCATTATTATCTTTTCTTAATTCAATAGCATTTATATCTGAAATCTTAATCGTATTCCCTTCAACATCTTTGCCAGTGTTAAGTTCAATTTCGTCCGTTATACCGTTACCGTTATTCATCAGAAATCATCGAAATTTAATTCCTCAAAAATAATTAGGTTAACTTTTTTCTTTGCAGATCTATTAGTATTTATACATATTGATCTAGTACATAAATTGCACCAGATTTTTCAGTTTTTCATCGCCTTTTCAATTACCTACAGTGCGAGCTGTATCTTCATCATTTTGAGCATGACCTCTTATTAAAAATTAATGTGTAATTTTATCGATCTCAAAAGTTTTGTCTGGATACAAAAACATATAAATGAAAAATCAGAAAAAAGAAATAAATATTAAACAAAACACGACACATTAGTACTGAAAATTTTGTAAGAATAAATATAATACGAATCTATTCCTTTCTTGACCACGACAATTATCTGTTTAAAATGTTAATTACTGCCAGGATGGGTTGATATTTCAAAATACAGGAACCAATTTTCATTGTTTCTCTACCTCCCATAGCTTCATGCCAAAAGTAACAATAAGTTTGGTCTTCTTTTATATCAGTTAGGTATATATAAAAAGTCATAAAACAATCAATTAATATTAAATTTGGGACTACAATGGCATAATTTACACAATTATGTCGTAGTTTCTCCAGAAATCATCGGATTTAATGTCATAATTACCTTTACGACGTTGTAGCTCCCAAATACAACCCCAATCAGCGGGGCGCCCCGCGCAACTGGCTGTCCGGACGTTGTAGCATCAGAAATGACGCCATTTCGGTCAATTCCACAATGACATTCGCGCCCCCTTGCGAAAAATCCCAAGAAAAACATTACGGTCGATGTTACTCCGGGTGTAAATATACTTTTGGAATATAGTGACATAATTAACTCATTTTTGAAAAAATAGGTAATTACGACATTGTTGTACCAAATGAGCGATTATCTCGCTTGCTCAGGCCTTTGTTTCTCTATTCCGCTAGGTATATTAACTTTATGCACTCACCCGATATAATATCTAAGACTAGACGTTCCGCGCGGCTTCGCCCGCGTAAATTAGATATTTCACAGACAAATCAGTCTACAAAAATAGCATATGATCCTTCACGTGGTCTACTTCTTATCTGACCCAAATAACAGAAAAATTGCTCTAGTAGTTCGTGAGATAAGCCCTTTTAAATAATTTCCCCCGTTTTTTCCACATTTTCTTCTATTTCTTCGCTCCTATTAGTCTTAGCGTGATAAAATATTATAGCCTATAGCCTTCCTCGATAAATGGACTATCTAACACTGAAAGAATTTTTCAAATCGGACCAGTAGTTCCTGAGATTAGCGCGTTCAAATAAGCCCTTTCAAATAATTTCCCACCGTTTTTTCCACATTTTCCTTTATTTCTTCGCTCCTATTAGTCTTAGCGTGATAAAATATAGCCTATAGCCTTCCTCGATAAATGGACTATCTAACACTGAAAGAATTTTTCAAATCGGACCAGTAGTTCCTGAGATTAGCGCGTTCAAACAAACAAACAAACTAACAAACTCTTCCGCTTTATAATATTAGTATAGATTATTTCAAAGATTTTTCACTTAAGGTGTCAAAAGAATTTACAATATTTAGATTTGGCAAATATTGAATGAGTCGAATTTCTTGAATTATCTGTTAAATAATATTATATGATTAATTAAAATTTTAAAAAATGTATTTTTGTTTAAGAAATTTTGATAACACTAAAAAGTTTTCTCCACTTTCCAAACTTTGCCACCCTGGGCACTAGTCCCGACTGCCCCTAGTGTAAATCCACCCTTGTTTATAACTAGATAATATTATATTTTACTTATAGCAAACATAATATTGTAGGTAAAAAATTAATTTGTGAATCAAAATTAAGGACCCTGTTTGTAACAAAACAGGCTTTTTAAATCATTGGATTAGTAATCAGGGATGTCAAAGTTTATTTAAAGACATTATTAAATTTCCATTTCACAAACATAATTTTATACAAAAAAATTAATATGAAAATATTCCATGGTATTTAGCCAACTGAAAGTGACTATAGTGCCAAGGTCTAATTCTGTCTAATAACACATATTATTAGTAGATGGAGACATTAAAATACAAAGTATTCATTTAAGTAAGTAAATTTTAAATATCTTTTCATTTTTAGCAACATCACTATCAGTAAATATCAACTTGTTAGTGAATAGTACAATATATTTATTTGTTGTAATTTTAATCCTCAGGTAAATTATTTAAAAACTAGCTTAGCTACCTAAAATAGTGAAAAAAAATGTTTACGACGGCGACTAGTCGGCAAAAAGAGCGCCGACTATCCGGCTTTTTATTATTTAACTATTATTAATATGACATTAAAGAAAAACCTTGATTATTTTTAAATTAAATGAATTGTGTCTGAAATTACTTGCTGGTAAAGAAATATCTATGATATTTATTAAATAAAAATTGTACCTTATAATACTTTGGTACAGAACAACATAATATCTTCTTCAATAAACATTTGTAACGTAAATTTATTCTTATTTATAATATAAAAAACTCGGATTTTGTATTAACAAATTAGGTAATTGTTAAAGCAAGATTGCATGTTACACATGATGTACAGTAAAAATATATCCTGAAACCATCAACTGTATCGTGACGATCACACGATCCGACACGTTCGCAGGCTGCGTATGCTGCGCAACCCACGAATCAGCAGTAAACAAAGCATCACGGAAACATCCGAAACCATGGTCGGTTTGGCCGACTAGTCGGCCCATTAGTCGGATTCTTTGCAAACGACTAATCGGCTAGTCGGCTAGTCGGCCAAAGTCATGATCCGCACATCTCTACTAATCACTAATCAGGTACCCAACCATGATTAAGAGTTCAAAAGTTAAACATTTATTATAGCCACCAAATGACTTGCGAGTTTATAAATATAAGGAAATAAAACCAGTTTTGACCTTAATCTCCGTGTTAAAAACAAAGTAGGACGTTAAGTATGGCCATCAGTTTGAGTATGTAAAACCTCAGACCAAATAGTGTAAACTGTAAAACATGAACAGTTATACGAAATAACGTTTATTTACTAATTATTATGTAAAATGAAAACTCACCAATAACATCGTATATGCTTGCTGTGTAATTACCGACGAAGTACGACAGAAAACTCATTTTATTTGTCCATTAGAACAGTGAGCGATACTTTGTTTACATGTAAATAACGTCAACTTTAAACACCACCGACTTTGTTGAAGGCACGTTGAGTTAAATAGCTAATTCTATACGTACTATTCTACTATACGCGCAAACAAAACATACCTACTGTTTTGTTAGATTTTTTAAAATTTATATTAAAAATTATTCGCGAATCTCAAGGTGAACTGCGACCGAAACGTCAAAAAATCAATGACATTTCAGTGACAGTTGACAAATCAGCTGATTGCATGTTTTTTTTTCTAGAGACATGCGTAGCCCGTAGGTAGAGTGCGCGCACGATAACTCTGCGCGCGACAGCCGGAAACAATATTCTAGTGTACTGTGTACTGTGTAGTACAATTTTTAGCATCGTTTTTATAGGTCTACCAGAATCTGATGGCAAAAAGTGAGAAAATAAATTGACTCTAGCAATACCGGGGTAATTGGAATAAAACATTTTGATCCTTTTTTTTCTTATAGCGGCTGATTCTGTGTGTTAAACATGCAAATATAAAAATTTATCCAATGATCAAGGATATTTTTCGAAAATCTGCTGTCAAAAATTGCCATCAGATTCTGGTAGACCTATATGTATCATGTCTAAAGTCTAGTCAAAGCTTATATACTTCTAGAGTCAAAGTCTAAGTAAAAATCAATACAGTCAAGGTCAAGTCAAGTCTGTCGATTCAGTAAAGTGGTAGACGCTTTACTGAAACTTTCGATGGAGTTTTAGAGAGAACACAAAATAGCACGTTTCTGGATATTACATCACGAATAGATCTAATGGTTAATATCCTACCAATATTACACATTAAAAACCCAGTTAACACAATTTTAGGAAAATAATACAAACACACAACATCACACCACACTTTCACATTCCCGGCAAAACTCCAAGTAACACAGGTTCCTAACTATAAATAGTACACTGATTAGAGACATCAGACGATTTGATTGGCTACTGAGAAGTGAAATGGCTCTGGTTAGTATACTGCATCGAGTAAAGGAACACACCCTTTTGTAATTTGTACATCAATCATCATCTGTGAGACTGTGATCATCATACTTTGCCTCTGCAAACACGCTATTTTTTGTTTAAAAGATAATATTTACATGATACATAACATAATTCTACTAAAATGTAGGTAATTCAAAGAAGCTTCTATATTTTACTTACGAGGATGAATGAAAAAATTACCGACGGCATGCTGGTAAGACGCAGGTTCTGTAAGCGTCTGCTGTTTCTAGCCGTAGCGTTTGTGATATCGTTCTACGCATCTCTGCTGTTGTTCGGCAAGGGTCCACAAGTTATGCGTTTGACCGACTTGAGCCAATGTCCCGCCTGCTACGGAGTGTCCGTATGCCCGGAGCTGTACTCGAGTCAGATCGCCCTGGACACTTCTCACTGGACGAGCGTGTTCAATGTCAAAAACGTTTACTACGGCTACACGAAGTCGAACCGACGAATCGTCCTGAAGAAGCTAGCTTCTGACTCTGAGCTGAAGGAGTTCGACAACAAGTTCTGTAAGACATGGGGCTTAAAACACAATTGCAAGCCGGTAGATCTACTCAATGCTGTGAATCTTGATGGAAAGATCCTATCTATTGTGCAATACAACTTCACCTGGCCGGACCTCGAGCCTAGACATGGTTTGATTGTATGCCCATATGCGTACAGTGTATATGATGCCATAAGACCAATACTCAATAACAAGAAAAGCAACTATAAATCAGAAATGTTAAACATTTGGACGATTCTCAGTATTAATCCGGAGCCTATTATTTTGCAGGTGTGCAATTTAGTGACACAGTCAAAAAATACATATTATTTAATTGCTTTTTACAAAAAGATTATGCACATAATTTTGTTAATTTCTCTGCAGATAATACCAAAGTCATATGGCTGGCCTGTGCCTGCATATGGCGGTGTCTGCGGCCGACTGGAGGTGGTGGCCCACGAGGGTGAGCCGCTGTCCCACATGATGCATGTCAATTGGTACACTAAACTGAAGTATTCACAAAAAATACTCAATGCTGCAATGGACTTCACTTTCAAGCATGAGAGGTACTCAGAATATTCTAATACCTGTATGTAGATAAAGAATTTTCCAGTGATTTTTGGCATTGCTTACATAGTTTAATGTTTTCTCTTCATGATCAATTTTTTTAAAATTAGGGGTGTCCACAAATTACGTGAGGTGTTTTTTTTTAATTTCTGACCCTCCCTCCCCCCCTGGTGAGATTTCGTGAGATTTTTTTCAACCCCCTCCCCCACCCCCCAATCTCACGTGACATTTTTCAAAATTTGGGTTTCTTACGTAAACGCATTGGATTGTTTTACAGTCAGTAGATGTATAATGTCAAAGTATGAATGAAATTATTTTCTTTCGAACAAATTAATCGATGATCTTAATTGTATTAATATTACACTTACGATTAAACCTTAAGCATACGTACAATCTGTATGAAATGGACCAAAATAGTATATTTTTTGTAACAATGAGAAAAAAATTACGTGAGATTTGCCGAGCCCCCCCCCCTCTCTCTCTCCAACGTAAGATTAGATGATATTTGACTCGAGTCTCTCCCCCCTTAAAGTGCCTTAAACACCTCACGTAATTTGTGGACACCCCCTTATTATTACACTAAGTACTTATATTGTTTTTTTGCAGGTTTCGTTTTTACCTCATGGATTGGTCTTTAGATAATATAGTTGCAAATGAAAAAGATGAGATTACATTTGTAGATTTAGAAGATGTTATCATACTGGACAAACATATTTCTCCGAAGAAAGATCTTCCCGAGTGGTACAAGCGCTACAGTAGGGAGGTTTTAGGCTCAGGCTTTACATTTTCCATAGAAAATATTTGTAAATCACACTTGAGTGACCATAACCTGTGGGCTGCCTGTTACACTCTAGCGGGAAGTGAGAACCCTCTGCTGTACCCTATACCAAAGGAAGTAAACACCTCCAGACCTCACCTGGACCGTCTTCTGCACATGTGTCTCGATGGAGACAATAGGTTCGGTACGATGAGCAAACTCCAGCATGTGATTGATGAGATGCTCACAGACAACAAATTATTTAAATCAAGATGATAAGAAAAAAAAAAGAACTTAAATTAACAGCATGATGTCTGTGATATTACATTATTTTAGCTTATTACCATAGTCTCAGACCAAATAAAAAGTTTTTATTTGGTCTGAGGCCATAGTATGATTTATTTGCATTTGATGTTTGTGTATAAGGTAAAATTACGAATCTCATTATGTGTAGTAAAGTAATACAAAATATACACATGGGCCGTTTTAAATTATCTGAATTAATAAATATTTTTTTAACTAATTATCTTTGTATCGAAACACTTTAATTTTAATGTTTAAAGTTTATAATAATTATTAATTATGACATGTTCGTGACATTTATGATCATAACATAATTGACGGAGAGCTGGCGACCAAATCGGTCATGTGACATGTCGCATGTGGCTTCAGCTCACTGACCTCCATTATACAAGTACGCTGGACCTATGATACCCACTTTTTTTGTGCCTATTTGAAGCGGAATCAGGCCCCCCAGTAAGAGGGAAGAGAACTAAATTTGACGTAACTTGCAAATGGCCGCTTAGTCGTTATTGGTTGTCATCACTAGTATTAGTTCCAAATACTCCCACAACTGCTATCAGCGCCAATATGGCGACTTTCAAACGTCATTTTTACGTCAAATTTAGTACCTATCCCTCACATTGGGGGAGCTGATTCCGCTTCAAATAGGCACACCGCACAAAAAATAGCTGTCATTTCAAAGGGTATCATTAGTCCAGCGCGAGCGTACTTGTATAATGGAGGTCAGTGCTTCAGCTGTATTAAAACTCCGTTAAGCGCTTATTCCACTTCACTAAATTTAGAAGTTCTAAATGATTTAGTGACTAAATTATACAAGTGAAATAACATTGAGAAAGCTAGGATCCTAATTAGTGTACTAAATCGGAAAAAGTGTGGCTTCTAACTGACTAAATCAGTGTTGCCAGATGGTTTCAACCTTTTATCTGTAGTGGGAAAGTTTAATGCAATATCTTGTTGTGTTTTGTGGTTCCGCTATATAATAAACCATAAAAACGGTCAAGGAATGCCTCAAACACGTGGATTTAACATAACATACGTAAGTTTTCAACAACGTTTTTTGGGGTTATCAATCGGTATTTTTGTAAGCTAAAAAGAAAATTTATAAGTTTAATAATCCCTTAATCATGCTGTTTATGGCATTAGTGATAAAAATGTCACATCAAGTAATAATTTCGCTACAAATAGGGCATAGCTTTTTACGTGTACTTTAGGGATGCACCTTGCTTGAAGTATATATTATATCGATAAAAATATTGTCATGGACTAAATCAGGATTTGAAAATGCTTCAAAATAAACGACGAACAGAAATATATAAACCCAAGTTTCTTACTCCCTTATGAAGACATCACAATATTGGGAATATCATTTCAAACGTAAGTTTGAAACAATGATTTTATTGAAATAAAAAAGTTCTAACGGAGAGTAAAATGATTAACAGCTCTCACACCTCTCCCCTGTAAGTACTCAAATCGTTACTTGGATTTACGTTTTGAAATTTTATCCTGGCATTATTCTTTTTTAATAAAATGTATAACGCGGGGTTTTAAAAAATCGGGTACATCCCTATTGCGTCACTAGGATTCGTGTTTGCTCATCCCTATAACACCTCCCCTCCCGCGCCTCGAGTGCCGCGGACCGCTCCGGCGCTGATCGCGCGAGCAGTGTTGCCAACTTAGCCCTTTCGGGGCTAGATCTAGCCCTTTTTTGGCTTATTTAGCCCTTAAAATTATGGTTTAGCCCCTAGCCCTATTTCTAGCCCGGAACCGTGTAAGAAAACTTTATATAAGCTAAGCGGGCAACACACAAAGTCACGTCAAATCAGACTACCTGTCTCTTTTCCTCTTACATAAATCGTAGAGACACAGACACAGATAATGGTATTCCCCGAAAATCCAACTACGATTTTATCCTTGTCTTACATCAACAATTTTACAATTTGATATTTTATTTCATTTTCGTACCGAAGTACTGAATTGCGAAGTCTATTACTTATTGTTTTGAATATTATATTAGTCAGTGATTCAGTGAGATTTCTTGCCTTTCTTATTCATGATATTACGTGTGCAAATTGCAAAAATTGACGTTCCTTTAAAAAATAACTACTTTTTCCAATTTTAATTTTTTTTACCAAATATAGGCTAGATTTGGCAAAAAAAATTATCTAGCCCCCATCTAGCCCTTTTTAGAACTCCATTTAGCCCCAAAACCTGACACCGAGTTGGCAACACTGCGCGCGAGGTCCTCTGGCCAGTACGATTTCGACTAGCGAGCGGCGCGCTGTATTTTAATCGCGCTCCGAGACTACGACGTTCACGCGATCCTCCGCGCCTCACTCATGCCAGCGACGTTTTATGTTCCCGCTGGCATCTGGTCGATTGTGTTATTTGTATATCGATATTAGTAACGTTAATGCGATTGTAATAGTCCTAAGTGTTGAAAAATAAACGATTTTCAGTACAAAAGCGTTAAACTGGCGCCCATACTAGTGGCTCGAATCCCGCGGCTCGGACATTTTTTCGTACATTATTACGTAAAATCGTGTAGGTAAATACCTAACCCGCTTGTGTAGCAGAAGCACGGACCTCCTACGTGATTATCCGTTCGCGTAACGATGACGAGAACACGTCAGGACGCGCTCCGGCATCGTCAACAAGATGGCGACGGCACGCCAACCGAGACCGGCGACGAAGACACTACCGGCGAGTTCGGCCGCGCTGAACAACCTGCGGAAGGCACGAGGCAACCGCAGGCACCCGCATACCAACTCCCCGAGCAATTTCTATCTAGGCTGGTAGATAGCATCACACGCGCTCAAGCTGAAGCGAACAGTACCCTTATCAGCTCACTGATGACATCCGCCGGAGACTTCAGGGCTTCCACCCCGGTGGCGACGACGTCATCAGCATGCGCGCTCGGCGGCAACTTCACGAAGTGCACCGCCAGACTAGCGAGCGGCGCGCTGTATTTTAATCGCGCTCCGAGACTACGACGTTCACGCGATCCTGCGCGCCTCACTCATGCCAGCGACGTTTTATGTTCCCGCTGGCATCTGGTCGATTGTGTTATTTGTATATCGATATTAGTAACGTAAATGCGATTGTAATAGTCCTAAGTGTTGAAAAATAAACGATTTTCAGTACAAAAGCGTTAAACTGGCGCCCATACTAGTAGCTCGAATCCCGCGGCTCGGACATTTTTACGTACATTATTACGTAAAATCGTGTAGGTAAATACCTAACCCGCTTGTGTAGCAGAAGCACGGACCTCCTACGTGATTATCCGTTCGCGTAACGATGACGAGAACACGTCAGGACGCGCTCCGGCATCGTCAACAAGATGGCGACGGCACGCCAACCGAGACCGGCGACGAAGACACTACCGGCGAGTTCGGCCGCGCTGAACAACCTGCGGAAGGCACGAGGCAACCGCAGGCACCAGCATACCAACTCCCCGAGCAATTTCTATCTACGCTGGTAGATAGCATCACACGCGCTCAAGCTGAAGCGAACAGAACCCTTATCAGCTCACTGATGACATCCGCCGGAGACTTCAGGGCTTCCACCCCGGTGGCGTCGACGTCATCAGCATGCGCGCTCGGCGGCAACTTCACGAAGTGCACCGCCAGATTCGACGGGTCATCCCATGACGGCGAAGTGTTGGAGGCATTCCTCGACGCCGTCGAGATATTCAAGGACTGCGCAGCCGTCAGCGACGAGCATGCTCTCCGTAGATTACCAATGCTCCTAGAAGGCGACGCGGCGATATGGTGGAGAGGCGTCAAGTCATCGGTCGCGACGTGGCACGACGCGCTCGCCCGACTCCGCGCAATCTACGGCGTCGCTCAACCGGCATACAAAATATTTAGACAGATTTTTGCGTCCGAACAACAAGATAACGAACGCGCCGAAGTTATGTTGTGTAAAGTGCGCGCTCTTTTCGCTAAGTTGCCCTATAAAGTAGACGAAGTTATGCAAGTAGATATGTGTTACGGTTTGTTATGTAATAGGCTTAAGAAAAGAGTGCCCCGCGAGTCTGTAAGTAGTTTAGATGAGTTACTATGTAACACGAGGATCGCGGAGGATAACATGAAGGAATATCAAGTAAGTCCCGATATTATTAAAACACGTAAGTCGCAAACTATAACTACTTCTACTGGCCAGCACGGTACACATGCGGTAAGACTGGTGTCGTGAGGGCGAATGTGATGTTTGCAACCCGGGAACGTCGACTTCGACGCCGGCGAAAAAAGAGGGGACGGGGCTCAATAGCGCGACATTTAACTATACCGACTCGAATAGGGATGTTACATCGAGTTGCGATTTTTGTTATTGTTCCGATAAGGACAGTTACACACATGTACACCTGGGTAGTACAGTCGCGTGCGAAAATTCATTGCACCCTATGGTGAATATTCATGTTATGGGTCGTAACGGTGTGGCAATAGTCGATACGGGTGCTACACATTGCATCGCGAGTCCTATGTTGCACCAAATTTTAGTCGACGCGGGAGTACAATTTATCGAATCCCGCCGCGCTGTACGTTTGGCTGACGGGTCTCAGATGTTGCGGGACTTGTTGTCAGCTGCGGTCACAGTCACGATTGGAGGTCGTGAAGTGACGAGTGAGTTCCTGGTACTGCCCGGGGATGAGACTAGAACACTACTGGGTGTCGAGTTCTTATCCCGGGCCGGCATGGTACTGGATGTTGCTCGAGGTAAGTGGATGTTCGCGGACTATCCCGAACGTTTGTATGACTTTGTGTATACCTACTCCCTTAGCCCAGCTGACGCGGAGCTGTTGCGCACCGATACCGCGCAGCTCTCGTTGCGCGAAGATGAAGGAACGAAGTTGACAGCGGAGGAAAGGCGCTCCCTCAACGGATTCATCAGTGACAGAGCGGCTCAATTTGCGCGCCACGGTCCTGCCACGGAGTTCGCCACCCACCGCATAAAGGTGAGTCCAGACCAGGAGCCCATTGCTAACCCGCCGTACAGGATGTCCCAGAAACGGAAGGAGGCGTTACAGGGAGAACTAGACAAGTTGCTACGTGACGACGTAATCGAGGAATGTGAGTCCCCTTGGGCCTCGAACGTCGTCCTCGTGGCCAAGAAGGGAGTGGAACTGCTGTCCTACTTGGATGACCTGGTCCTCCTGTCACCAGGTCCCTTCGAGAGGCACCTGGCGGACCTGAAAGCCGTCTTCGACCGGTTGGCTTTATTTAAGCTACGAGTCAATAGAGACAAGAGTCATTTCGCGCGAGAGTCAGTCAAGTTCCTGGGCCATGTTATCGTACCAGGCGGAATCCAGGTAGACCCGGACAAAACCGCGGCGGTAGATAACATGCTAGTGCCCACAAATGTGAAACACTTCAAGTGTTTTCTGCAAACGTCGAGTTGGTTTCGACGTTTTATACCGAATTACGCGGAGATTGCACGGCCACTCACTAACCTCCTGAAGAAGACGAGCGTTTGGCGATGGGACGCCGAGCAACAGGAGGCGTTCGAGCGCATTAAATCTCTCCTCGTATCCGCTCCCATATTGCGTCAGGCAGATGAGGCAAAGCCATTCATCCTCTGCACTGACAGTAGTAGATATTGCCTCGGGGCCGTTCTCATGCAGGGGGAGGGCTCCGATGAGAGGCCGATCGAGTATGCAAGCCGACTTCTTACCAGTGCCGAGAGGAATTACTCGACGACTGAGCGGGAGGCCCTCGCTGTCGTGTGGGCCTTGTGTAAGTTTCGCGGTTACGTGGAAACCGCGAAGGTTATTGTTAGAACAGACCATCAGCCCTTGCGTTGGCTGATGAGTCAGAGGTCACCTAGCGGTAGACTGGCCAGGTGGGCCCTGACCCTGCAAGAGTTCGACCTCAGTATTGAGTACACACCCGGACGTTCAAATGTGGTCGCAGACACGCTGTCGCGGCCCGTCTGTTCGCAGGACCCGGTGTGCGACATACGTCTCACCGTTGTTGATTTGCCGAAACGGAGCAGTGGTGACATCCGTGACAGCCAACTGACGGACCCAGAGGTTCGCAAAATTATTGAGGACTTAGAGTCCGACGAACCCTCTAGGGGGAGACCATGGTTCGACCGCGGATATACACTTTCCGATGGAATCCTTTATAGGTATAGTTTGGAGTCCGACGATGGAGAAGATGCATGTTTGGTTGTGCCCGAGCACGAACGCAGGCAAGTGATGGCTGACCTCCATGATGCACCTACAGCAGGTCATTTCGGAGTGGAACGCACCTTGAGCCGCGTTCGGTTCCGCTACTATTGGCCTGGCATGCGCACATTCGTGAATAATTATATTAAAAAGTGTGTGCCCTGCCAGAGGTATAAGGCCGACAACCGTAAACCGGCAGGGCTGCTGCAAACTCCTGCCGTGTCAAGGAGATTTGAGGTTGTCTCGGTGGACCTATTCGGTCCATTGGTTGAGGCCCCAAGGAAAAACAGGTGGATCCTGATCGTGGAGGACGTCTGCTCGCGCTGGGTGAAATTGTTTTATTATTTAGCGGAACCACAAAACTCAACAATATCTAGCATAAAATGTTCACTAAAAACCTTTATTAACACTTTTATTACATGAAATATGCAGACCGACTGCTTTGTTATGTCCTGGTAAGTAGGACATAACATTACACGCTTTTGACGCTTATACACAGCCAGATAGGCTATCCACAACTTTTTTGACAGATTCTCCATACTTTATCAGCTGTCAAGATAAGTTGTGGATAGAATATCCGGCACTTATCAGGAAGTGGTAAAACAGGCCCTTAACATAATAAAATAAAATAAAAACGTGGCAATAAGATAGATATGTATATTATTTTCATTTGTAATTTTTTTTGTTAAATTTTGACAGCAACTGCTCATCAATCTCTAGAATCTAGATTATAGCATTCGTAGCATTCGTAGGTAATTTCTAAAGTCTGCTGGTTCCAAGTAGTTCAGAAAGTTCATAATTCATAATTTTTCGTGGAGCAAAAATTCTTTCAACCATATTTTTCGCCTTTTATTTATTTTGATTTTCATTGAGCCAACAGCTAAGCCTATGAGAAGACCAATTTTTTGTTGCTTTGACAGAACTGGAGCCATTAAGAAGACGTCTGGCCAAAATCGCCGCGTGGTCACAACTCACAACTGATTTAGTTACTAAATTAGGACAAGTGGAATAAGAAGCTTCTAATTAGTCTCCTTTTTAGGATCCTAGCTAGGACCTCTAAATTTAGTGAAATGGAATAAGCGCTTTAGCTACTTCCCTGAACAACCTTTTCTGATAATCTGCGTGCTGGCCATAGATAATACAGTATATATATGGTGCTGGCTCAGCTGGCTGGCGGTGGGTGTGGGTGTAGTGGGGTGGGGAAAAAAATGTAGGTTCAGCGACTTGTGAATTAAAGATAGTTGCTCTGTACTTCATGCACCCAAAAATTTTTTTAAATCGATCGGGTGGTGGGAAGGGGTTGCCAGCGCTTGAGGCATATTCTTATTTTTTTAATTTGATTGTCAAACAGTTTTCATTTTAGTAACTAGATGGCGTATGGGTAGACAACTATCGGTAATTAGAGATGGGCACGTACCTGGGTATTTACCCATCTACCCGGTATTTACCCTCACGTACCCGGTAAATACCCGTATCTACCCAAAAGGGCGGGTAGATAAAATTCAATACTTTAAGTCACAACTTTTGGTAAATGTTAGACTAATTTCCTATTACTTTAGTCTTTTTTAGGGTTCCGTAACCAAAGGGTAAAAACGGGACCCTATTACTAAGACTTCGTTGTCTGTCCGTCTGTCTGTCTCCAGACTGTATCTCAAGAACCGCTATAACTAGACTTCTGAAATTTTCACATATTGTGTATATCTGTTGCCGCTATAACAAAAATACTGAAAACAAAATAAAATTAATATTTAAGGGGAGCTCCCATACAACATACGTGATTTTTTCGGCCTTTTTCGCTCTATATCAATAATGGCAAGAGGTAGGCACTTGAATTTTTCACACATTCTTTTTTTATATATGTAATTTAATATTTAATAATAATAATAAAATAAAATAAAAATTTAAGGGGGGCTCCCATACAAAAAACACAATTTTTAGCCTATTTTGGCTCTGTATCGGTACGGAACCCTTTGTGCGCGAGTCCGACTCGCACTTTGCCGATTTTTATTTACATTCTATTATTTTATTACATTTTTATACTTAAATTATTTCATAATAAGTGACATACATTCAACGAAATTGTCTGTGGAAAAGATTGATAGATAGATCAACGTACAGGCCTTAAGATTTAGAAACGTGAAATTTTGCATACACTCGATGTAAAATACACTAAATATGGATTTAAAAAAAAACTCCCAAAGGTGTTAAATAATCATTTTAAATTTTTATGAAACTTTTTATTCCTCGGACACAGTATTTGCATTAATCTAAATATATATAACTCAAAGGTGACTGACTGACTGACTGACATAGTGATCTATCAACGCACAGCCCAAACCACTGAACGGATCGGGCTGAATTTGGCATGTAGGTACTAGGTAGATGTTATGGCGTAGGCATCCGCTAAGAAAGGATTTTGATCAATTCTACTCCCAAGGGGATAAAAAAGGGGATGAAAGTTTGTATGAAACTTTGTCAATTTTAAACCGATCGGGCTGAGACTTGATACCTAATTAATAATAATACTTCTTAACGCGAGCGAAGCCGCGGGCAAAGGCTAGTATCATGCAAAGGTAGTAAAAAATAAAGAATAAATTATACCGGATGTATCAGACTCTTCGAAAATTCATTTCTTGGAAGTGTTAAAAATTTTAATTCAACGCATGTGACAGTGGAAAATAAGCATAATTTGGAATTTTTGATACGTCAATAATTTCAAGTTATAGATCGCACAGTGTGACATAATTTTCCAACAATATTGAACCAACGACATTGTTTAACCTATAAATATTCCTCATTTTAGGGCCTGTTTCACCACTTTCTGATAAGTGCCGGATAGGCTATCCACCACTTAACTTGACAGATATGGAGAATCTGTCAAGTTAAGTGGTGGATATGGAGAATCTGTCAAAAAATTGTGGATAGCCTATCCGGCACTTTATCAGGAAGTGGTGAAACAGGCCCTAAGGGTTGAAAATATTAAATTTCGCACAGATGTTCCTTTTATGACTAAATAAGGATTTTTCAATTTAGCAACTTAAGGGCATATTGCCACCCAGCTAAGTGATGAGTGGCGATATGCTATATTTTAACTTATATAATTTATTACAGAATAATCAATACGGTTTTACTAAGGGTCGATCCACAACGGATGCTGGTATAGGTCTTCTTTACATTATATTTGAATCATGGGCGAAATTGCAGGATGCCCTAGGGGTTTTTTGCAATCTCTCCAAGGCTTTCGACTGTGTTGGGCATGCTACATTGATCAGGAAATTGCACCACTATGGACTCAGCACTCAACCTTTTGACATCTTACCTCAAAAATAGAACTCAAAGGGTTGACATTAATAGTAAAAGGTCCAATGGGACCAAACTAGAATTAGGCATCCCACAGGAATCCATTTTAGGTCCATTTCTTTTTCTCATCTACATAAACAACTTACATTATCTTATTAAGGATAATGACAACGAGATAGTACTTTTTGCTGATGACACTTCACTTATATTTAAAGTGAAGCTACAACAGTCAAATTACGACGAGGTAAATAGTGCTCTCTCAAAAATAGCACATTGGTTTAACGTTAATAACTTACTTCTAAATTCTAAGAAAACTAAATGTTTAAAATTTACTTTGCCCAACGTTAGGCAAGTTAAAACCAATATGCTATTAAATGATGAGAAGATGGATTTGGTGGACACCACTGTATTCTTAGGCATCTCACTAGATAGTAAACTACAGTGGGGTCCTCATATTGCTAATCTTGCGGATAGGCTCAGTTCAGCAGCATACGCAGTCAGAAAAATACGGGAAATTTCTGACGAAGACACAGCAAGGCTAGTTTATTTCAGTTATTTTTATAGTAGAATGTCGTATGGCATCCTTTTATGGGGAAACGCTGCCGACGTTAATACGATTTTTGTGCTGCAGAAGTGAGCTATACGTTCAATTTATAAAATGTCAGCTTTTGAATCTCCGAGAGAAAAGTTTAAAGAAGAAGAAGTTGGTATTCTAACTGTTGCTTCTCAATACATACGTGGGAGAGCCATGCTTCGGCACGAATGGGCCAGCTCGACCGGAGAAATACCACGGTTTTCTCACAGAAAACCGGCGTGAAACAGCGCTTGCGCTGTGTTTCGCCGAGTGAGTGAGTTTACCGGAGGCCCAATCCCCTACCCTATTCCCTTCCGTACCCTCCCCTATTCCCTTCTCTTCCCATCCCTACCCTCCCCTATTACCCTATTCCCTCTTAAAAGGCCGGCAACGCACTTGCAGCTCTTCTGATGCTGCGAGTGTCCATGGGCGAAGGAAGTTGCTTTCCATCAGGTGACCCGTTTGCTCGTTTGCCCCCTTTAAATCATAAATAAAAATAAAAAAAAAGATAATGTATTATATGTTAGAATCTTAGTAAATTTACAACCAAAAGTGACAGTCACGGAAGAAACACTAGAAATAAGTACAAGCTAGAAATACCGGTGATCAGACTTAGTAAAGTTAGTAAATCTTTTAAAGGTCAATGTATACGTCTTTACAATAAAATCCCAGAAAACGTTCAAAATCTTTCCATTAATAAATTTAAAAAAGTAGTCAAGGAGCGTTTGTGTGCCAAAGCCTATTATAAGGTCAATGATTTCATAAACGATGGCACATCTTGGGAGTAGGATGGCTGCTTGCAAGGCTACTTCTACATTATTATATGACTAACAATTATGTATGTTCATAATATTGAATATAATTTTAAGTTACAACTTACAACATTGTAAATTTTATTTTCAAAAGACAAATTTTTCCTATTTTTTTAGTAAAAAGGGTCCCCCGTGCGAGTTTCTTACGCCGGTTCTTCTCGCCGGGTTAGTTCCCGAACCGGTGGTAGGCATCTACATCATGACTTTCAGAGAATATTTGCAAAAATTTATTCTGAATAAAACAAATTTGAGTTGAGTTTGAGTTGAGATGAAGATGGTATATTTTTTGCCTGGAACGGTGGCGAAAAGTTGCAGGAGGTATGATTCCGAACAATTCCTAGGAGCACTCCCGTGATACAACCGATAGAGGATGCAGAGCGTAATTCACATCTCGGCGTATTTCCAATAGGTCTAGCTTGTTTGAAACCAACCAACAATTCGAGCGGCCCTTCGTTGGATACGATCCAAAGGGAGTACCCAAAGATGAAAACAGTATTCCATGTGAGACCTTGAAGAGTTGTAGGCATTGGATCGGACTGAAATACTGTTAAAAATACGTATGTAGGTACGCTCTGTTAAGAATATCAAGGATTTTCGAAGCTAACTTGGACTTATCCTCTAGACTTCACTCGAAAAGTTTACGCCAATTTTCATGCTGGGGAAGATTGTTAAAGTGGTGCCCTCAAACGGGGTGACATTGGTGACATTTTTGTGGTGAACGCGCTGACTTGTGTTTTGGTGCGGTTAAATTGTACTGAGTTATGTCTACCCCATTCAGAGAGTTTTCGGCTCTCAGTGACATTCAGCCGAGAAATATACGGGAAGAAAGTATATAGGGTCACATTATCTGTACTATCATCCGCATAGCAATGAATGCTGTTGGTCTGTAACATGTCATTGATATGCAGTATGAATAGGGTAGGCACACAGCCCTGAGGGATACCAGCGTCAATAGATAGATTATCAGAGCATTCACCATCAACTATGACTGCTAAGAAACTTGTAACCCACTTGCATAATTTCTTGGGGACTCCGTATGATGGAATTTTAGATAAAAATGCTTTGTGCCAAACCCGATCAAAGGCCTCCGCGATATCCAAACTAACAGCTAATACCCATAGTTTCAATCGCCTGAGCCAACAATGAGTTAGGCACGCCAAGAGAGCCGAGCCGAGCCTTAGTAATCCCTGAGTGTCCAAGTGTCGAAGGAGCTGGCTATTGATAATGGATTCCATTATCTTCGAGAAGAGGGAGGTTTTAGCAATCGGTCTGCAGATCGGATTGGAACGGTCACATTTTTAAGTATCGGGTTCACAAAAAGCTGTCTTTCAAGAAGCCAAAATTATGTGATAAGGATAGGAGAGCCAAAAAAGTCGCGTTAAGACCGGAGCCAACTCTGGAGCCCTCACTGAGCTACTCCTAACTCAGTGCACTGAGCGCTTATGAAGCCGAATATCCGACATGACGCTCTTACATCGCGGTATGGTTAGCGGTTTCTGTCCCTCATCATCAAGGGTCGAGTTGGACGCAAATAGTATGTGATAAGATCGGCATTCTCTTATGCGTGTTGAAGGAAATACAGTGCAAGCGCTGTTTCACTCCGGTTTTTTCGGAGTCGACCCATTTGTACCGAAGCATCGCTCTCCCACGGTTAAAAGGGTAAAATTTTTCTTTTCATTAACGCACAGGCTAAGAACTTTTTCTATTTGATCATTAGTTGCGTTTACACAAAAACAGTTCTCATTTGCATAATAACCTCAAAGGGGTATTATACCCCCTTGAGGTTGGAATTGTATAGGCTCAAGGTTGGTTAGTGGAACCTTATAATTTCTTAGACACAATTACACAACAATATTTCGTATTAAGTGCCCACCAACAAATATTGAATTACGAGTACGTACGTTTATTAGAATTTTTCAAAGTTCAGCCTAAAGGAGGGATGAATGTTTTCAATAAAAGCACAGAAAAAAAACTTGAAATTTTGCACGCGTGTTCCCCTTAACGATGAAGGCGTCCACTAAGACGATTTATTTTAATTCAATCCCCAAAAGTGTTAAATGCTAACTTTATCACTATAAAAAGTTAGTATACTTTAAATAATATTAATATCACACATACAAAGCCAAAATTTAGGAAAAAAGTACAAAAACACAGCGTCACTCTTTGACATGCGAGCCGAAATTCATGAAAAACATGGTTTTGTATTGCAAACATACATTAGTTTTAGACTTTAAGGGGCTTATTCAAACAGTTACGGGCTAGTGACCAAATTTGCATTATTTAATGGAGGTTTTACTAAGGATTTACCAACAAAATATATGTAAAAACGTACGCTGAATTATAAATACCCACCATTTTTGGGTATTTACCCAATCTACCCGGTAAATACCCAATCTACCCGGTAAATACCCAGGTGGGTAGATTGGGTATTTACCCATCGCCCATTTTTTTTTTTTTTATTATTTTATTTTACGGGCCTGGATTCTAGTCCTTTTAGCCCAGTCGTATATAATTTTCGGCATCGTTTTTCTATTTCGTCAGGTCCAAAGTCTAGTCAAAGTCTAAGTAAAAGTCAATACAGTCAAGAAGTCATGTCGGTCGATTCAGTAAAGTGGTAGACGCTTTACTGAAACTTTCGATGGAGTTTTGGAGGGAACACAAAATAGCATGATTCTGGATGTTGCATCACTTCCCTACACTTGTGCATGATAACGAATATCTATCTAATGGTTAATATCCTACCAATATTACACATTAAAAACCCACTTATCACAATTTTAGGAAAATAATACAAAAACACAACAGCACTCTTTCACATTCCCGGCAAAACTCCGACACTGGCCATGGTTAAAAAGCCGAGCGCCACAATGGGGCATTTTCTTATTTTTTTAATTTGATTATCAAACAGTTTCCATTTTAGTAACTAGATGGCGTATGGGTAGACAACTATCGGAAATACCAGGTAATATCATCAATAATTGCTACAAAACTGGGCAAAATAATGTAAAGATTGATACATTTCAATTTGAAAAAGACACAATGATATTCCAACGAATAGAATAATAAAGTTATTATAATGATGTTTTAGTTAAAACTCACGGAAGAAATAGCCCTATTTATCGTTATTCACGCCAAATGTCACAGGAATTATAAATTTTGGTTTTGACAACATCTTACCTGCACTTGTGCACGATAACGGATATTTAATGGCCAATATTTTACCAATAATGAACATCAAAAACCCAAATAACACAATTTGGGAAAAAATAATAAAAACCACACCAACAATAAAAAGTAGAAGAAGTTTCAAAGTAACATGGCCGCCAAAACTTTTTCAGTTGTCAGTTTTCAGTTTGACAAGTTTTTATTATGTCAGCGTGTTCTTAAACTATTACCAGTATACTGGCTTAATCGCTTAGGCCAATGATCGCTTAGGTTTAAGATATTTTTATTTATGTCACACTTGACAGTACACTGAAATTTTTAGAAACACAACCAATATGTAGTCAGTTATGCCAACCTGCAGATAATTTCAGATCGGTGGGGAACCAATAGGAAATCTAGAAGTGTCTACCGTCGCGCCGTCTGGTGGAGATTTAAAAAAGAAAACAACCCATAAGAAAAAAAAAGGAGAAGGAGAAGTTGGAAGAAGTTATAAATTTGTTTTGCAATGGTGTGCAGTTTGAAATTTTCGTTTATTTATGTAAAATGTTAATAATTTTGATATGATTGAATGAATAAATGTGCTGATTGAGTTCAAGAAAGGGTGTCATGAGTGGTTCAGAGTCAGATGAAGAAAATGTTATCAAATACGGTACTCCGTTGGAACCGTATGATGAAGGTATTAATATTGTGAATATTGCTTATAGTATGTTACTTTTCTTTCCAAGGTAGATCACTCTTAAAGAATTACACCCGTTACCAGACTTCTCATTGTAAAATCTTTAAATTTTTTTCACATTTAACAACATTTTAAAATGTGCATATCCTTATATAAGTTTCTGTTTCAAATGGTATTTACTATTTACTATGCAGTGTAATGATAATATGCATTTATCAGAATGTAGCCATGATCAATGTTTATTTATATCTTATAATGTTTCAGATGAAATTCCATCCAAACGTAAATTTCAACAGCCATCTGACCAGTATGCCACGGACACTCATGGTCGGAGACGCTTTCATGGTGCTTTCACGGGAGGTTTCTCAGCTGGATATGGCAACTCTGTGGGAACTCCAGAAGGGTGGACTCCAGCCAGCTTCAAAAGCTCAAGGACAGAGAAAGCTGCAATATCGGTAATCAAAGTTTTTAGCTACTACTACTTGATAATTTTGGTTTAAAGTTTTACGTAAAATATAATATAACATTATTTTAGAATCAAAGACCAGAGGACTATATGGATGATGAGGACAGAGGAGAATTCGGTATTGCACCCCAAACACTACAAACCCAGGCTGAATTCTCTGGCCAGAAGAGACAAAGGCACAGATACCACGATGGACCTATACCAGGTGAATAAAATTCTAAGAAATACTGTAGAAACTATATCAACATTCACCACCTTTTACACATGACTTGTGTCTGTAACACATTATTGTAAGTTGTGTCTTATGGCCGCACATTGCAGCCATAAGATACAATGGTGCAACCCTGCATCTATGGCTGCCATCAAAATTAGCACTCAGTCTGTTTAGATGCTGCAAACTACAAAAAATAAGACTGACAGCGTATAGTGTGTACGGTCTAACAGTTGTGAAGTAACAACAATGATGTTGCAGGCGAGCCGGTGTTGGAGCAGCTGGTGCGCGCGGTACACGAGACCGCGGCGGTGAAGCTGCTGCGCCGCATGGGCTGGCGGCCCGGCCCCACCCACGGCCCGGCGCGTAGGAAGCCCGCCCAGAAGAAAGTGTACGGATGTTACGTGCCACCAGAGATGAGACAGGTTCAATATGTTTTGTTCATATTAACTCTTCAACTCCCAAGCGGCCACATACGGCCGCGAGAACAATAGATTTCCATGAATCCGTGATCGAAGAATTAAAGTAAAACTAGTGTTTTTGTAGTAAGTAGCACACAGCAAGAATAAATAGGTAGTTGTCACTCTTTGAAAGATTTTATGGTCATCAATACACTTAATACAAGTTGAAATAGTTTAATTCCGCTAATAGCAGGGGAGCCCAAGAACGGATTTGGCGACATGTTCGAGTGTGTCAGATTAAGCTTTTATAAGCTTCCAACATGTGTCTTGTTATCATGGTATAGAAATCAGATTTCTCACGTGGTGGGAATTTTTAGAAAGAAAAAAGTTATTTTCGAGTATTGAAAAATGAAATGTCATTGGATGCTGCCATACTTATTTAGTCACTTCAATAAAATAATATGGGCGAAATTGGAAATACTTTATATGGCAAAACAATGTTTGCTGGGACAGCTAATTTTAAATTATAAAAAAATAAAGCTTCATATTTTCCTAACTAAGCTTCGCAGATATTTTATGTTGCACTAAACTAAATGATTTTGTCCTTGTCTAAAATCTTGTTATAATTTACCTAAATAAGTAATTTTCTGAATACATTTTCTTTTTCATAACTTTAAAATGGCTGCGATTTTTGACCTCACCGCTAAAGTAAAAAAAAAACGGGAACAAATATAATGACCACCAAAAAATGCTCTGATACCTTAAGTTTGTTTACCAAAAAAAGATACTTAACACCATAAGAAGAAAGTCTAAAATTGCAATACTACCAGCTATTTTAGTCATGACTACACTTCAATTTGTAATCAAATGCCAAATATAGTAAATGATCACCAAATCCTAGCGAGCAAATCAATGCATTATTTGTAAATAATAAAATAAAATAAAAATATAAATAAAAATTGTTTTATTTCTGAATAAATTTGAAACAAATGTTTTCAGAAAGTCTACATGGTGCCTACCACCGGTTCGGGAACCTTCTGTCCAAATAAATCACTAACAAAAAATGTAAGCATATTAACGAAAAAAGTATTATAACTCCATATTATGTTATATTGTCTCCGGCCTGCAGTCCCATCCCACCGCACCGCAAGCGCCGTGCATGCCCGGACGCGCACATCCCACGTGTAAAATCGGTTCAGCAGTTTCAACCGAGATAGCAGACGGACACCTACCCTTTCCAATTTAAAATATTAGCATGGATGATGGGAGTTATACATACTAATATTATAAATGCGAAAGTGTGTCTGTCTATGTGTCTGTCACCTCTTCACGCCCAAACCACTGGACCGATTTTGCTGAAATTTGGTATGGAGATACTTTGAGTCCTGGGAAAGAACATAATGTTGGTGATCATTTACTAATTTTGGTGATCATTTACAATTTTTGGTTTAACAATGATTTATTTGGAGTCATTTTGCATAAATAGGATAGCAAGATGTATCTTTGGTTATCATTTTACATTAAAATGGTGACCTGTATTTTGGTGATCGTTTACTATTTTTGTCTGTGAAATGTTACTATATCTGGTGGTCAGTTAATTATAAGCCTAAGAAACGCTCTTTTTTTTTTTAAACCTACTAGTTTTAAAAAACCTACTAGGCACAGACATAGATCAAGATAGATACCGCATGTGTATGTACTTTGCGTGCCATATCGCGTTCCCAAACGACAAGCAATACTCGTCTTCGTTCTTAAGTCTGTTCTTTAGTCCGCTATCGGAATCGCACGTCAATCGGAATTTTAAAAATGCCTAAATGCTTAAAAGTTTCGTATTGAGCTGTAGAAATTCAAATAGAAACGTTGGCCTTGATAATGGACACGTTTCTTATCATCGGTACGTCACAGTGGTAGGAAAAAGTGACACGCTCGTTTTTATACAAAAGGAGCGACATGCGGTATCTATCTTGATCTATGTCTGTGCTACTAGGTCTCCATGACGCTCGAATAACTACACGAATAGCACTCTGGGCTTCCCTACTATAAAAATTGCTTCCTGTGCTGTTACAAAAATTAAAAAAGACACGTAAAATAAATAATCTTTATCTAAATCCCTATTAATAGAATATTCGGTTTTTAGTCCCAGGAGACACAGGAGTCGGCGTCCGAGAGCTCGGAGTCGGAGTTCGAGTACGAGGATCTGTTCGAGGCGGAGCGGGCGGAGTACGAGCGGCAGGCGGAGCGGCAGGCGGCGGCGCGCAAGTGCGACCGCTTCGGCATCGGCTACAGCGGCCTGAGCCGACACTCCGTGCTGGGCGGAGACACAGGAGCGACCAGTCACCTCATGATGAAGGATAAGGGGAAAAGGGTAAGGATATCCTTCTAATGTCATAAGCTAGTGAACATAAATAGATAAATGGGTACATGCATATGTGTTACATTTATAATATACACATATAAAATAATAATGTTCCAGCCGATTCCGTAGGGACAGTAAATAACTCGAAAATGCGCGGTTTTTTTTAGAGAATTTGATTCATATCATTTATGGCATTCGCTACGTTATTTGGTTGAGTTATGTCAAGACAAAGTCTGTAGATGTTTTCTCTAATACTACCAATGTTCTGTCTATGCAGGTGTCAATCCGCGGTCAGGCGTTCGGCGTGGGCGCGTTCGAGGCGGAAGACGACGATATCTACGCCGCCGATGACATGTCGCGCTACGACCGCGCCATCGGCCCACCGCCCCCGGCAGACAACGACAAACAGACGCGTAAAGTGGCGAAGGTAAAATACACTTTAAATGGTTTTAGACGGATGAATTATGAGTGTATTCATATATTGTTTGCTCTTACTTCTATCGGTTTACTTAATTATATTTAACTATAAATAGTTCCTAAATTTTTGTACCCTGTCTACAATCTTAATGCAAAATTAACGCAACTCCTTACCTTGTTAGTTTTTTGTCAAACAGAGAAGCAAAATGGTATTCTCATTAAATCGTTTCTCATTAAGTTGGACTTATATAAAATTTCGCAGTTCGAAATAGCACATGACACGGACGGAAGGGACAATTAATGTTGTTTATATTTGTACATCATCATGAGGTCATTCTCTCGCCCACAGAACGGTAACGTGTTGGAGGGTTTCGTGAAGGCGAGCAGGGCGGAGCGCGCCACCCCCCGCCACCCCCCGCCCGCGCTCCCCCGCGACTACCGCCCCGCCCCCGCCACGCGCACGCGCTTCGAGCCCACGGACGAGCCGCAGCGGGACCAGGGTACGTTTTGGCAATTAGCTATTCATATTTCGCTGTTTCATAAGGCGGAACAGATTATACATAAAATAAATCAAATACTTTTTTAATTTTTATTTCTGAATATAACCGCAAACACTTTCAAAATTGATACTTCGATATATAGAGAACGTGAGTTTGGCTTACGAATTTAAATTTAAATCAATTCCTAACTTTTTAGGATACGATTTATTTTGGTATTACTAATCTCTTGTGTTCAAAAAGTAAAACCGGTAAAATTTTGACAGGCTTGGGCAGGCACGAGCTGTCGGCGGCGGCTCGCGGCGCGCTGCTGGGCGAGACGCCGCTGTCGCGAGCGGAAGAGCGACCCCGCCCCCCCGTCGCTGTCGCACCCCCCGTCAAGGTCATCGACTTCACCGCCGCCGGCGCCACCCCCAGCGAGGACTTCATCCCCATAGGCGGCGCTGGCGGCCCGCCCCGCGTGTTCCGCCCCTTCGCCGCCGACCCCCCCAAGCAGGCGCGCTACGAGCGGTACCTGGCAGGCGGCGCGTGCGAGCGGGACGGCGCGGGCGCGCTCGCCGAGTGGGAGCGGGACAGGGAGATGCGCGAGTTCGAGCAAGCCGCCAAGCTCTATCGCCCGCTCACCGGCGCCATGAGCGACAGGTAGGCTGCAGATTCATTATTATTTAACTTTTGGATCTAATTTAAACAGCTGTCACTTACTCATTTAAATAATTGTAATTTGTAACATTTACTCATTTAAATTAATTGTAATTGTGCAGTATATTTAATTGAACACTAGACGTTCCGCGCGGCTTCGCCTGCGTAAATTAGATATTTCACAGACAAATCAGTCTACAAAAAATAGCCTATGATCCTTCACGTAGTCTACTTCTTATCTGACCCAAATAACCGAAATATTGCTCTAGTAGTTCGTGAGATAAGCCCTTTCAAATAATTTCCCCTGTTTTTTCCACATTTTCCCCTATTTCTTCGCTTCTATTAGTCTTAGCGTGATAAAATATAGCCTATTCAAATAAGCCCTTTCAAATAATTTCCCCCCCGTTTTTTCCACATTTTCCTCAATTCCTTCGCTTCTATTAGTCTTAGCGTGATAGAATATAGCCTACAGCCTTCGTCGATAAATGGACTATCTAACACTGAAAGAATTTTTCAAATCGGACCAGTAGTTCCTGAGATTAGCGCGTTCAAACAAACAAACTAACAAACTCTTCCGCTTTATAATATTAGTATAGATAACGATAGTTAATTGATATTTAGCTAGGATGACATCTTTCTCTTTTCTCCCTGCAGGTTTACGCACGCGGCGGAACCGGACGACGCGGCGAACCCGCTGTCGGCGGTGTCGCGGAGTGCGGCGTGCGGCGCGGCGACGGCGGCGCAGGCGGACGCGGCGCGGCGCGGCGTGTACGGCGTCATGACGCGCACGCACGCGCCCTGGCGACCCGAGCCGCTCGTCTGCAAGCGGTTCAACGTGCCCGAGATCGGCGGCGGCAGGTGAATATATTATAATTATAGTCGAACCGCGTTAGGACAGTAAGAGCCAGTCCACACGGCGCGTTGCGTTGCGTCGTCGCAACGCAAATATTTTGACGCATAGCCGGTCACACGGGCGCTGCGCCATCGCAGCGTTATTACGAAGCAGTCTTAACGTCAACACCTGCACCCCCTTCCGCTTTGTCTCGGGGGCTGCTGTTCGTCATGTGTGCGTTGCGACGACGCAGCGCGCCGTGTGAACATCTTGGTTATTTGTATGTGAAACAACGCAACGGCAGCGATATTACTCTCTTGTTCAAAATTCAATTAAACACGAGCGAAGTCGCAGCCGAAAGCTACTCTAATGTTACTTCATTTCGCAGATCCGAGCCGACGAAACGGGACAAGCCCGACGTGTCCTACTCGATATTCTCGTACCTGGAGAGCTCCGTGCACGACCGGGAGAGCTTCACGCGGGAGCAGACCAAGTTCAGCGGGTCCAAGTCCTTGGCGGACGCGCCGCCGCCCCCGGCTCCCGCGGCGGTCAGCGGCACCGACACTCGACTGGGCGAGGGAGTCCGGGAGCCCGGCGACGACGGGGCACCCAATAAAAGAATGACGGTGGCCGAGCTGTTCCTGAAGGAGTCCGAGAGGTCTGTGGAAAAATCTGAGAAGGTCGAGGACACTATCGAGAAGTTCGACAAACTCGAACTGTACAAGTCCATATTCCTGAGCGACAGCGAGCCCGAGGAGGAGGTGGCGGGAGCCCCAGACAGCTTCGAGGTCAAACCGCGGAACACGGAACGGAACACCTCCCCACCGCGCGGCATCTTTGCCGGCGTCGACTTCGACGAGCTCAACTCCTGGAGGAGAAGCGCCGCCGAACCACCTGAACCGGAAAAGGTACCCTCCAACGCTCGACCTATCGATAAAAAGACGGATGCGGTGGAAGATGACGCCGTGTACGGCCCCAAGATCCCCGACGACCTGAAGCAGAGGATTACCAGCGGCGAGAGCGGGCCGCGGTCCCGCCGGGACAGCGGGGGCGAGTCCTCCGGCGAGGACTCGTGGGTCGACGCCACCGAACTCAACAAGAAACATAAAAATAAGAAACACAAAAAACACAAGTCCAAACACAAGAAGACAAAACATAAAAAGAAGGACAAATAAATGCTTATTTAGTTGTGGTTTTATAATTTTCATTTTTCTTTGCAGTTTGTGTAAGTAAAAGAACCTTAGCTACCTACTAAGGTTATTTTGGAACCAGTGTCCTGCGAGTTTTTGTTAACACTCGCCGTGAAGTGACTACATCCTGGATGTTGATTTAGTAGATAAAAAATTGATTTGGTAACCATTATTTGTGACTGTTGGCAATGACATAACTGTTTTGATGCCATAATGTAGTGAACTTCTCTCACGTGCGAGCCAATATCCCAATACTGCAGGAGTAGAGTACACCAATAAGATATCTCTTCAAGACTTTAACCTCGGCAGTGTATTATGGTGCCGCCAACACCGCCCGTCGGACAACAACCCGCTCGTCGCGCCGCGAGACGACGCGCAAAATGTTGCGTCATTCTTGTCGATCACAACAAACAACGTTTTACGTACAGAAAATGCGTAGTTATATTTATAAATTGGTATTACACAATAACGTTACGCCGAAAGTGTAGGTGTTGCGATCGTTTCAAGGTTGCGCGCGATGGCGGGAAACCGCCGCCCGCCGCGTCCGACCGACCGTCCCACCGTAAATCTCACCAGGCGGTGCCGTAGTAAACAAAACCATTGGCGTACCCAGCCCAGGTAGAGGCAGGAGGGGGCAGCTGCCCCCCGCGCCTCTAGAAGATAAAATAAACGTCATTTTTCCTGGCAAGCGGGAATTAAAACGTGTTACCTCTGCGCAAAATGTTTTGTATCATAATCATAGAGAAAAATAATACATCGGTCATAATCAAACTAATTAATAAAAGTCAATTTTCATGATTTTTCGACGAGTTAGTCCATCCATCCATCGACACCCCCCGCCCCATCCCTGCTGAAATCCTGGGCACGCCCTTGGGTAAAACAGCTCTAAACTAAATAACACAAACAAACGAAAAGCCCCAGAAAACATGCCTACCTATTAAAAGAATATCATCATTAAAAGATGCATTATAATAAACATGGCAGGCGAGTCATGTTTATTTATATTGGTCTGACTTGACTACGTGCATAAAACTATAACAATAATTAGCTGGCAACAAATACCACTGCACTGTAGTCTGTTAACAATTATTAAGACGAAATGTCAATACGTGACGACTGACGACTGACAAAAGAAAGAAATGCAGATACTGTTTGAACTGTTTCACGAAAGAGGAAGCGAGATAAAATATTAACCGTATATTAGAGTGAAATAGAGCACAAGCGCGTATGTTGCTAGAAAGGGATGTATGGAAAACAGTTTTACATCATCAAATCTCGTTCTCGTGATTGGTACGCATGCGTTATAGCTTTTTCGGGGCCGGACTACGTTTTACAAAATATATAAAATACGATTAAAATATAAAGTTCCAAGCATTTATATTCAATTTATTTTTGAACTGAAAATAATATTGTGAATAAAATACTATTATAATAAAAAAACTTGAGAGGTGTCAAGAGACACCCGAATAGAACGAAGTTATTTCTTATGTTCAAAAAACCTGTATACATAATATACACTTAAAAAAAAATTATAATAAAAACGCCATCAATTGACGCCCAGGAATACTAACGACGCGTCGCTGCTTATTCTCAAAAAACGCCATCTAGTTGACGCACAGGAATACTATCAACGCCCTCTGCCCCTACTATGCAGGTACTAATAAAAACGTGTCGAGGTCAAATATCGTTCTGTCTAGCCTCCTTTCGCAACGTCGAACGCGCCATAAGGAACTTCGTTCCAAAATCGCGACACGTTGTACCAGTTACCAGCTTTTGTTACCTGCTAGAGTCGCAGAGTTTTCCAATTCTCTTCTTTGTAGTATAGTTAATTGCAAAAGATTCTATCTTTTAGGCTTTAGTGGAAAAAACATTGATTAAGCATCTTTGAACCAAGTACGAAAATTTTATAATGTATAAGAACTAATTTATTAGTATTCAATTACTTATTTATGAGAAATAAACATTTGATCGGTTAATTATCAACAAAAAATATCTTTTGACATTGCAACAACGCGAAGCGGCACTGTAGCTCGAACCGCGATCGTGATTTATTTTGTTGCATCTCGCAATACGGCCCTGACTGAATACAATCAGCTGTTTGTAATGACAGTTTCACTGACAAATACAAAATGGTCGAAAACTAAAGTTGGCAAACAAAGAAAGGCAGCGTAAAAGTGTTTTTGTAACGTTAAAAACTGTTTTATTGAGTGAAAGTTAGTGAGTTTAGTGAGTGTGAGGTGTGTTGAGCACGATGCTGGACCTGGAGATCGTCCCCGAGCGCTCGCTGGGCTGCGAGAGCTGGGAGTTCGTGCTGGGTGAGCGCTCTCCTATGTTTATACGTTACGTCAAGATTTTGCGTTTTATTTCCCTGGGATGGGGCTTATGCAACTGCGGGTCGCCGGGCCGGGGCGGAGACCGCGGGGCTGCGGTCGGGGCTCCGCCGGGGGCCATCGATTTTTCTGGTCGCGGGTGGTGTCTTTGTGCGATAGTGTTTATTTTTTTTCGATACACTTGACCATGAAAACGGGCAAGTGGCGTTGTTTTCATGTATATTCATTAGTTTTCGCAATGCAAACACTTTGTTTATGTTGTGCTAGGCGACCTAGTTATTATTAGTAAATAGCCAAACTGAACTTCTGAGTACAGAGTTCTCGTAACTGTCAACTTATGAAATATCTATCAGCTCGTTTCAGTAAACTTACCTCAATAATCATAATTTAAACTTATAAATACAGCATTGAAGTTACCACTCGTCTTGCATTTAAGGCCCAGCCCAGTATAATGATTACAACTTCCTATAATCTTTAAACTTACTTAACAACAACATTTCAATAGCATTTAAGTTTTGATATTGAACCACATACTTAAATATGTATTGAATGACTAAATATGATTTTTTAAGGAAAACAATGTCTACTTTGCATATTCCGCACTTAACAATCGAGACATATTCTGAAGCTAATTTGAATGATGATCCAGGAATAATTGAGTCAGTAAGTCTGTACTGAATCATTAATATGTGCAAAATTCAAAAGCAGAAGGGTTGAAAAACTTAATTTGTCATTGTTGTGGCTAAGAAGTAAGAACAGACCCCACTCCACGCGAGGTACAAAATCTGGTTCCTCACAATAAATATCATGAGTTCATTTTAAAAACATTGAATCTGATTAGAAAATCAGAACAATTAAAATTTTGTGAGTCATATTACTGAATTTTAATTTCATATATTAAAAAAATTGGATTGGGAAATATCTAAAAAGGCATTGATAAAACCTAAATTTGCTCAAAATACTTTTTTCTTAATCATTATAGTTCGTCTTTTATTCATAGTAAAACTAACTTGGCGATGATTCCGCGTCATCCTTTTTCACCTGGCATATGAAAGACACGTGAGTGTGAAGAAAGAAGGACAATGTTTGATTTTTTTGGGTCAGTAGCCGTCTTAATAAGTCATGTTTGTAAGAAAACATTTTGTTTATAATGATATGTAATATCCTTGACTTTGAACACATTCAATGTTACTGATGAATTCAAATGCGAATAGGAAACATTAAGATTACTATTATTAGCTATATAATATATTATGTACATAAATAATATTATGTGTACAAACTACAAAAAGATTAATTTTGGTTGACTTTTTTGCATTTATGGCTAAAAAGTTTTTCAAAATTTTACAGTCTACGAATAATAAAAACTAAGGAAACGTAACTCCCATACTATTACCGTTTTAAATTTGGTTCCTTTCAAACTGTCATGTAAAGTCAGCCTGATACCTCTCAAGGCGACCTAAATATTGCAAATGTATTGAAAATGTGTACCTAGGTACACATTTTTGACAAGTATTGTAGAACATGTTTTTGACGGAGTTACTTTTCCTTAGTTTTTATTATTCGTAGAATACAGTCATACATAGTTATGAATAGTCCTACAGTAGGATAAATACTGTACATGTATCTTTACATTATTATTTTAACTAAACTCAAGAAATGTTATCAATCTGAATCACCTGTTGCACCATTATGCAATTCCTCAATGAAAAGTAATTTTTACTTGTGTAGATAATAAAATATTCATAATGTATGTTGTAACAAAATATTATATACATTATAGTTAATACTCTTCTTTGTAAGTAGCTGTGATACTTAGTATATTGTACAGTCCAAACTACATAATATATTAAATGTTAAGTTTAGGCTTTTGGATGTATGTTTCAATATTCTACATGTGATTTTGCCTTTAGGGCATATTTTTCTTAGTGTAACCCTTAGTTAATTTTCACTATTCATAACTTGAGTACAACTCACCCTCAGTGGCTCAGTGGTTGGGCGTGTGGTAGCTCAAGCCAGGGGTAGCGGGTTTGAATTCCGCCGACGGAATAAAATGTTAATATGTATATTAATGTTCCTGGGTCATGGATGTGTATTATATGTATATATGTGAATGATACAATATAAATCTTAAATATATATTATGTATTATATAAGAGTATTAAATAATATATTATCTGTTGTCTGGTACCCGTGGGCCGTAAGCCCGTAACACAAAGTCCTGTACCTACTTACAGGGCCAAACTGATATGGTGTGAAGCGTCCATTAGAGGACATTTTGGATCTCAGTTTACTAGTACCTGTGCAACATCCTGCTTTAAATACTACAAGATTCAATAAAAACCAAAAGTAGCTACGACATAATATAATATAAATGTAAATGTCAAAGTCAGCGGGTAGGAATTTTATCAAAATAACAAACTTTTCCAAAACATGTTTTTGTTTTCATGTCGTAATTTGAACGTAATATTTTCGCGAAGATATCGGCGCGTGGCCTTGGACGATAACGCGAGGTACGGACTACGGTCTACGGGCTACGTCTAGTAGGTGCGAGTTTGACGCACCGGCCACCGCACACACCTACAAAATATGTCCTAATAATCCCAGATTTAGAGCTATTGCAAAATTATTTGTAATAAATGCATATTTTGATATCGATAAAGTATAATAATATGACCAATGTATAAATACACCTGTATCAACAGGCGTCCGCTGCAGCTGTAGGAAAAATACCAGTAATATTCTGCGCTATTTGCATGTGTAATAAATACTGTGCACTATATAATTTAAATATTTGTTGATATAAAGGTTCTGCAGGTAAAATAATTGTTCAACGAATAGTCATATTTACGTGCCCCGTGGCCTGGGCTGTGCGTGACCCAGACATGAGACGGTACCATCGGTGATGACTGATGAGTCAGACGAACAGGTCGATAGACCTGCAGCCTGCTATCGATTGGGCATGAGTCACGAGTCATGACAGACAGCTGCATAGTTCTACATAGTGTAACTGCAGCGCGTGTCCTTCACGACCTCACCTCAGACAAGACAAGAGTAGAGTAGAGAGAACTAATATAATCAGAAATTATTTTAGCGAGTTACCTGAGGTGACCCTTTTGAGAGAATCCATACATATAAAAATCGTACGCCGCGATTATGAGACCTATTTTAATAATTTAAATTTAAAATGATATCGATTGTATTGAATGCCAGCTGACGTCCGCGCGGTCGTTGACCTCTAGGTCGGGGCTGTTATTAGTCCTATCCTAATATTGTTCAGCATCACGTGACTCTAGAGTGTTTTGTAAGGTATTGCTGATTTTCGATGCCCGTGGATCGAGTTGATCCATTTCTGCAGAAGAGAGTATGCAGTTGTAACTTGTATATCGTTGTACCTCCGTCGCGTCGGCGACCCCGCAACAGATATCTGGGAGTCATTAGCACCGGGCTTATCGTGCGCCGCCCGCCCCGCCCGTCCCGCCCACCTCACCCCGCGTTATCCGCCGAGATAATATTATGTACTTCGTAGCTTCCTCTAGTTCTCACGAGTTCAAACCACTGACGAGCTTTTTTGTGGGGTTCTAAGCCTTTTTTTTTTTTGCGCCGAGAAAATGCTTTTAAGCATCTTGCGGGAGATGGGGGTCCTATCCGCAAGTATGTGTGTCTCTGCTGCGTCCGAAGATGGTGGTGGACGCAGCCCCTACCCACTAAAAACACGGCGGTACTCCACTATGCGCCTTGGGCGGGCCGCGGGATCGCGTGAGCCTACACCACGACTCCGCCGGCGAGCGCCTGCTGCTGCGCAGGCTCTTCTCTGTGGGGGCTTTTGCCCCGCCGAGGCCAAGCAGAGGCCAATGGGCTTGCATGAGCCATTTATGATTTACGTTGCGATGCACAGGAGTACGTTGTGCATCGCGACCAACTCGGGGACTCGGTGCCATGGGTAACGGCATCCCCATGCCGCCACCCCGGGAGTTCTAAGCCTGACGGCCTTACTTATAGTGCAACTCTTTTTTTGTGTATCTTGATAATCATCGTATTTCTGCTTTTATCAAACGTTAATGAAAAAAAGGTTTTGGCGACATTAAGAAAGTGGTTGTACTGCACAGACTTCTAGGCTCTAGAAGCGAAGCTAGTAAGAAGTAACACTTAAAGTAGACATCATAATATTAGCCCTCATCTGGCCCATGGGCCATGGCCCATGAGTGGCCATGACCCATCTGAACATAAATAATAGAGTCTTAAAAGCCTAGCTTTTTGAGAGGAGTTTATCTATTCAACAGTGTTGTTTATTGGTTTACGTTCGTAAGTGGAAAAACTAAATTAGTAATAGGGTCCCGTTTTTACCCTTTGGGTACGGAACCCTAAAAAGAGTTATCGCCGCGCGATCTCCCTGAAACTCTTCCACAAAATATAGCTAGTGTAATAATTGTGAAGGTTTTACAGTATTTTTTTTATTTATTTTCGCAGACATTAAGAGACCGTCCCCAGGAGCACGGGAACTGTACAATGTCGTCAACATTACTCACTAATTAGTTCATAGATAATTAGTTTTGGCACGCGCCGCGCCGCGTCACGCGTGTTGACTGTAGTCTGTACCCGACCGACTAGACACCGTGTCCTGCTCTACTATCAGTGACTGGAACTTGTCATACTATTTCATCTTAATAGGATATATTACTGCAACGTTTTCACACTAGAGGCAGCACCGGCATAGACAGTAAACAAAAAGTTTTGTTCGATGTTTTACAACGTTTCTGTCAATATTCTGATATGACGTATGCAACATGTCGGATTATTTACTGTATGTTTATTGTTATTGTTTACTATTTATTCAATTTAAATGAACTAAGTGATTATGATTCCGATCCGCTATGGGGACCTTACAATACGTACTACCGTCTATCGTAGAAATTCTTTTATACTTAGGTCTAGTTCACACTTTAATAGATTTTTAATTGCCCATCCACTCGAAGACACGTTCTTCCTAAAATCAAACAAAATTAGAAAAATTATGACTGATACGTTTTTTAATAACTAAAATAAACATAATGTCTGTATTGAATTATTTTTAATGATTTTCTATCGTAAATTTAATGAAATCTAAAGGATTGTGCTCATCGCACATCTGCTGTGTGTATATTTATTTATTATATTAAGTACTGTTAGCTTCATTATCTCACAATTTTAAATCCCTCACCCATTTCTTGTGATTTAATAAAATTAATATAATTTGTAGTTTGTCTAAAAAAATTTTTAAGTACTTTAAATATTTTTTAGATTAACTTAAGTCATGTGTTATGTGTCTCGTCAGGACTTTTTGTTTGATATAGTTACGTGCTAGCCTGCTAGGGTTCGAAGGATTTGGAGAGAAAGACCTGCTGACTCTCTTGAAGACTTTATTCACTAGCACTAGGTCCAAAACACTAAGCACTATCACTGTCCTAGGTCGTAGCCAAGTCGTAGGTTTCACTGGTTCACTCACTATTAATCACTTGTTTTCACTCCTAAGTCGCCTTGACGATCGCTCGGACTGAACAGAATTGTCGGCCCCTCTGCCTGCGACTATTTATACGGGCCGAGGCGAATCTCAGAATGTTCCGGAACATTCCTTTCTAGAATAAACCCGATTCGCGTAAACAAGTGTGGTATATTTCTGGAAGCCTAACGCCATCTAGTATCGAACAGCGGATTTACGCTGTCTGCGTTTCCTCGATAAGTTGCGCTGGTTTGACGCTAGATGGTTCTGTGTGTCCGTATTCGTAACAATATGTTAATTTTAGCTTAGATTTATTATTTACTAGCGAAAACTTGTTATTGGTATGTCGTTATTTAATATGTATTATCACTGTTATAGTTATATGCTGTAAGTTTTTCTAATAAAATAAAATAAAATGTGCTAGTAGCGCCCTCTACCCGGGTCCCCGACCTTTGCGTAATATTCCCTATTCTCTCTGACTCGCGCACGAAGGGTTCCGTTTTTAGTTATTGGCGAAAAACCAAAAATTGAGATCTTTGTCGTTCCTATCACTCACATTGGGGGAGCTGATTCCGCTTTAAATAGGCACAAAAAATAGGTGTCATTTCAAAGGGTATCATTAGTCCAGCGTACTTGTATAATGGAGGTCAGTGGTTCCAGCAGAAGTCGCTTAGGTTCCCGCTCACGCATTCTATAACTACTTTGTTGACTGAACTAGTGATTGACATGAGAACATATTATTAGACAATGACTGAAAATTGTGTTAGCTGTTGGTATTATATTATCATAACCGACTCCAACTTCCAAGGCCCAAGACAAGGTTACAATATTAGGGACGTAGGATCATTATATTAGATACATAATACATAATATTATCTCGTTATTATGTCTCCACGTTAATATTGTAGTGAGAAATCAGAGCAAATGGCAAAATTGTTCAATGACGCTATAGCTGTGTTTACCTTTACCAACTAGTAATTATTCCTGTTGACATTAATTGCTTTCTCATCGTCACCTCTTTGCTACTCTATAAAATGTCGGTGTTTGTTCTGCAGCTCAATGTTCTAACATGGTTTGTGTGATGTTTCAGGCATGCACTTTTCACAAGCGGTGTCGATAATACAGAGCCAGGTGGGCACGATCCGGGGCGTGCAGGTGCTCTACAGCGACCAGGTGAGTGACGTCTTACACACACACACATTGCTGCGCCTGCGCAGGTCATATAATGAGGGCTACCCCGTGGGGACGCCCGGAGGGGCGGGGGTATCTACGAGCAAATAAAAGATGTCCAAGTTATCAATCTCCTGCACGCTTAACACCATAGTTAAGGACTCTTTCCACGGTAGAATTGACATTACAGAAGTTTCTTCTTTGTCCTAGAACTTCTAAATAAAATCGGCTAAGTGCGAGTCCGACTCGCGCACGAAAGGTTCCGTACCGTAAGGCTGCGTTTCCACTGAAGCGGAGCGGAGCGGAGCTTAGCGGTGCCGAATTGACCAATCACCATGCTCGAAATCTTCGCTCCGCTTCGCTGTCATTTAGCACGATTGGTCAATTCGGGCACCGCTAAGCTCCGCTCCGCTTCAGTGGAAACGCAGCCTTATAGAGCAAAAATAGCCCAAAAAATGTGATTTTTGTATGGGAGCACCCCTTAAATATTCATTTAATTTTAATTTTATTATCAATTATTAAAGTACAAATATAATTAAGGATTTTGTAGAAATTTCAAGTGCCTAGACTAGATATTATAGCCATTATTGATATCGAGCAAAAAATAGCAAAAAAATCACGTTTGTTGTATGGGAAATATTAATTCCCATACAACAAACGTGATTTTTTTGCTTTTAAATATTAATTTTAATTTGTTTTTAGTATTTGTTGTTATAGCGCGAGCGGCAACAGATATACACATTCTATGAAAATTTCAGAAGTCTAGCTATAGCCGTTCTTGAGAAACAGCCTGGAGACAGACAGACAGACATCGAAGTCTTAGTCATAGGGTCCCGTTTTTACCCTTTGGGTACGGAACCCTAAAAAATAAAATTTCTGATTAATCTGCTTGCTAGTTCCTTAATGCCTAGTGTGCAAAGTGGAAATCGAGGGGCAAGTATTAACGCGATGTGTTCTCGCGCGCTGGCAGTCAGCCTGCGAGGTCGTTGTTCTCATTCTGTACATTTAAAAAAACCGGCCAAGTGCGAGTCGGACTCGCGCACGAAGGGTTCCCTACCGTTGTAGAGCAAAATTAAAAAATAGCCCAAAAGTTGTGTTTTTTGTATGGGAGCTCACCTTAATTTTTTTTTATTTAATTATTATTAATAATTTAATAATTATACAAGTATAAAGTGTAACTGAGTATATTGTGAACATTTTCATCTTTGGCCATTATTGATATCGAGCAAAAAATAACAAAAAAATCACGTTTGTTGTACAGGAGCCCCACAAATATTTAATTTATTTTGTTTTTAGTATTTGTTGTTATAGCGGCAACAGATATACACAATCTGTGAAAATTTCAGAAGTCTAGCTATAGCGGTTCTTGAGATATAGCCTGGAGACAGACAGACGGACAGACAACGAAGTCTTTAATAGTGTCCCGTTTTCACCCTTTGGGTACGGAACCCTAAAAACAATTAAAATGTAGGAAATGATGGTCTCTCCGACTAATAATCACACCCAACATAATCGTTAAACTTGATATTATTATGTTCATGTTACACTTAACCCAAATAACGCGTATCTTGCGAGCGCACATCTTTTGTGAGTCACACCCTTTGTTGCGAATGCATCGAGGGCAGAGGTTCTGCTCATCATCAGCATCGTCTCTGGGAAGGTTAGTCATGTCACGTGCCAGGAGGGTGCCATTGTCATGCTCACAGAGACACAAAGAAACAGATAAAACATTCTAAATCTTCTTTGTTACCCGATTTCGTCTAAGCTTATCTTTGATCCGTGATTTGCTTATCGAGTAAAATGCTTAGTGCAAGTTGTAAGTACATTTTTGGCCAAAAATGCTGTGCATAATATCGAAACAGCGCCTCTGGTGGCAAAAAACGAAAAAAGAAAATAAACTTTTTTGGTGAAAACAAATAGGTAGCCATAGTTAAAAAAACCAAATTGGTGCAATCAGCATAGGTTGCGAGGATAATGCGATTTTCAGTATAGAGATTCATTCGATGCCATACATAAAAATAGCGTGAAAAATAATGAGTAGGACTGATCAGAGTAGGTACTTAAATTCAACCGCTTACAAGCTGATTGTGGTTCCAGAACCCGCTGGCGGTGGACCTGGTGATCAACATGCCGCAGGACGGCATCCGGCTGGTGTTCGACCCCGTCGCCCAGCGCCTCAAGACCATCGAGATATACAACATGAAACTAGTTAAGCTTAGGTATAGGTGAGTACGACCTACTTTATTAACAAAGCAAACATTTTAAGATACTTTATGTGCCTTCAGTCTTCAGAACTTAATAATGTGGGTTTATTGGTGCCGAGACCAAACAGCTCCATCTAGTGGTCAGTAGATTAAACTTTTCCATTTTTTTTTATCTCTCAATTTACAAAAAACCTCTTAAAGTATCCGTAACCTAAGTTTAACTCGACAGACCACCGAGGACTTCGTTTGTCTGTTTAGTTGAACTTTATCTATTTATTACCATTTTAATGTAAGAAACAAGTTGTCAAGTCAAAGGAGTACATAAATTACCTTCAAGTTTGCCACTGAAAAAGGGTTTATATTATGAAAAATCGCCCCATCTCAGTCCTTCCGTAAGTTCCGGTATTCTCAAAGGTATTAGAGAAAGTAATATACGCTAGGCTAATGAGATATTTAAATTTTCACAATATTCTTTACTCAAAACAGGAACAGGCTTCAGGAACAAATCTATTATTGTCAGCCTGTATCGACCTAATAACAAAACTTAAATGTTCTATTGATAAAAAACAACTGGCTCTTGGAATATTCATAGATCTACAAAAGGCCTTCGACACAATCAGCCATAAACTTCTTTTGCATAAGTTAAAAAACATCGGTATAAAAGGCATACAAAATACTAGAATCATATTTAAAAAATAGAAAACAGGCAGTTAAAACGACAGACGAAACATTCGAGTAGTACTAATTCAGTATCTTGCGGAGTCCCACAAGGATCAATTCTCGGACCCCTACCTTTTTTTAATCTACATTAATAACATAAAAGAATTTAATGGCTGATACATAAAGTTAATATACCTAGCGGAATAGAGAAACAAAGGCCTGAGCAAGCGAGATGTCACTATCAGTAACACTGCGTGGGTAAAAAGAGACGTGTGATACATGACAGCAGGACTCTTTTTTTGACGTCCAGTCGGCACTTATCGGCACGTTGACAATTTAATCTCATAGAATTCATGTTCAATCATGCTTGTGTAAGTGTATACGTACACATATTTTTACACACAGATGAAACCAATTTCGGTTTCGTTTGACAGCTCGAGATTGTTGCTCTATTCCGCTAGGTATATTAACTTTATGATCTGATACAACTCTATACGCAGATGACACCTGTTGACCTGTCTCTTTTACTTTGAAAATCTAGACTCTACTTTCACAAGCCCAGAAAGATTTAAATAAGCTCAATGAATGGTTCGAGTATAATTTACTAACTATTAATGTAAAAAAAAAACTAATTATATTATTTTTCGTCAAAAAATAAAAAACTAGGTAGTTTTACACCGTTAACAATTGATAATGAAATTATAACAAAGGTAGAATCAGAGAAATATCTTAGCTTAACTCTCGATAATCATCCCACTTGGAAACCGCACATAAATAAAATATGTAACAAACTGTCGTCGCCGATGGGTGTCCTTAAGGCTAATACATACTGTTTCCCAATTAACATAAAATATCTAATATACAATTCACTTATCAAATCACACCTTACCTACTTATTGAAGTATGGGGATCCACCACAACAGAAAATATTAAAAAACTACAAAAAAAACAAAATAGAATTATAAAAACACTTTTTAATTACGATTACATGACACCTACCAAAACTATTTATAAAAGACATAAACTAATGACTGTAAAACAAATACATAAATTCCAAACCTGCCTACTAATAAGAAAAATATTAACCAAAGACATCCACTCACAAATCATCTTTACTAAAAAGTCACAAATCCACACTCGCAATTTAAAAATGCAAACCGGCAACTAGGTAATATAAATCTATATACTCCAACTATGGCATTATAAATATTATGTTTGAAGGTGCCAAAATGTATAATAGCTTGCCTAAATCTATCTTTATATAAAAGAAATAAAGTCACTGCCATTATAATAGAATGTTTTCTAGAGAATGTATGATGTATTTTGAAATAGTGATGATAAATGTAATGTTTTATGAGAAATGTAAAAGACAAAAAAATGTAAATGTCTATACTTAGGAAGTGTTTGCCAAATGTATCACTTAATTTATTCTTGTAACACGTGTTTCTCGCCCTGTAACGTGCGGTATGTGACGTTTCAGCGGCATGTGCTTCAACTCGCCGGAGATCACGCCGTCCATCGAGCAGGTGGAGCACTGCTTCGGCGCGACGCACCCCGGCCTCTACGACAGCACGCGCCACCTGTTCGCGCTCAACTTCCGCGGCCTCTCCTTCTACTTCCCCGTCGACAGCAAGTTCGAGCCCGGCTACGCGCACGGCCTCGGCTCCCTGCAGTTCCCCGACGGCGGCTCCCCCGTCGTCGCGCGCACCACCATCTACCCCGGCTCGCAGCACAAGCCCGGCGCCGCCGCCGCGCCCGACTTGCCGCTCGCCTGCTACGGCCACGAGCTGCAGCTGCGGCGCTGCGACGTGCTGCGCAGCGGCGGCGCCACGCTCGGCCTGCGACTGCACGTGTGCGCCGGCGGCGCGCGCGGCCCCTCCGCCCGCCGCCCGCTCGTGCGCTTCGGCGACTCCTGCCAGGCCGTCGCGCGCGCGCTCGCCGCCCCCGCGCGCCTCTACTACAAGGCCGACGACAAGATGCGCATCCACCGGCCCACGGCGCGCCGCCGCCCGCCGCCCGCCTCCGACTACTTCTTCAACTACTTCACGCTCGGGCTGGACGTGCTGTTCGACGCGCGCACGCACCGCGTCAAGAAGTTCGTGCTGCACACCAACTACCCCGGCCACTACAACTTCAACATGTACCACCGCTGCGAGTTCCGGCTGGCGGCGGCCGCGGTCACCGTGACGGCGTACAGCCGCTGGGAGGCCGTGTCGCGCGCGCTGCGCGTGTGCGAGCGCCCCGTCGTGCTCAACCGCGCCTCCTCCACCAACACCACCAACCCCTTCGGCTCCACCTTCTGCTACGGCTACCAGGACATCATCTTCGAGGTGATGTCCAACAACCACATCGCGTCCGTGACGCTGTATCAGCCGGAGGGCGCGCGCGCGCACGCCGCCGACGCCGGGGCGTGACGCGGCGCGCAGGGGGCGGCGCCGGGGGCGGGGCGGGCGAGTGATCGATCTCAGCCGCGAGTGATAGTGTAGTGCCGCGCCCGCGCCCGCCGCCCGCTCGGCCGAGCGCGAGCGAGCGGACCGAGTGAACTTTTTAGAAGCGATTTACTTCAAAAGTATCGCTTTTTATCGGTATCTCATTTACGATTAAGTCTAATAAATTTTATTCTGTTCGATAAAATGTTTCCGACCAGCTCGGTAAGATTCCAAAATGATATGTTTCAAATTTGGCAATTTTGTAACCGCATCCTAACACACGCATTATTTTAGTTTATACGTGATACGTGGAGCGGCCGCTCGCGTCTGCCGGCCGAGTACTCGGCGCGACCTCGAGCTAGTCGGTCCTCTGAATCGCAGGCTCCTCTCGGCTCGGCGAAACGTCGGGGGCAGCGTGCGACCCGAGTGCCGCTTAAGGGTCACCGCAGATATACAATTTCAAGTTGGCCGACTATCGTACAACTAAATTGCGTAGTTTCACAATTTAATTGGCCAACTTTATCGTGTACGCTGCCAGCCGCAGACTTTTAGATTTAGTCGGTAACGGTATTGCTAGCCTAGCGACGTGCGTGTTAAAATGCGTAAAAAGCACGCTTTAATTGTGGCACTAATAAAACGAAGGCGAAAACAAAGAGAATATTTTGGGTGCATCCAATAGTAAGTGACAGATTAGAATTAGGAAAACATCATACCTTACATTTTAAACTTCGATATTATCCAGATAATTTTTTTTTTCATACTACAGAATGATCATTCTCAATCACCAAAAATCTGTATAAATACGGAGAAATCTGTATATATGGCAACACTGTAACCAACTAAGTTGAAAAGTCTGCGGCGGTCGGCGGGCTTGCATATGATACCCGCGCTAACAAGCATTTGGCCGATAGTTGGACAACTTTTTAATTGGTGGTATTCGGAAAGGAATCGCGGTTCTGATACGATTGGTGTCCAATTATTTAGTTGTACAATTTAGTTGGATGCAATGTGCGAGCTCTCATAAGCCGCTGTAGCTATTAGTATACTATACGATTTAGTTGGCCAACTTGAAATTGTAAGTCTGCGGTCGCTCTAACTCGTCGGCGGTCGGCGGTCGGCGGTCGGCGGGGGCGGAGCTCGAACTATATAGAACCGAGTTTCTTAAATGAATAGTCAAATGTGTTCTTTAAGTTTTATAATCTGCGGAAAAAAGGATAAAAAATCGGATAATATTAGACGTAAGCTGTACATACTAGGCGAGCTACAAAGAATTGATGTATTTTTTCTAAAAATCATTTTCGAATCATGAGGTGTGCTAGATGTGTGCGTGTCAGACCGCGCGCGCCCAACACCACCGGCCGGCTCGGGTCGGGTCACACCGATACGCGACGCAGCGAGACATACTAAAAGAAGCGGTTCAATATAACACTTTATTTTCTAAAAAGGATGTAAAATGTTTCTGCGCCCTAAGCAGCGGGACAGAGATTATGTTTAAATTGAATTTGAACCGAAATTTAAATATAAAAAATGCGGCACCGTCCCAGCGCGAGCGGTGTGAACTGGCCCAGTTTATCTACATATTAATATAAATTAAAAAAAAAAGTGCCGTGTAGTGTTGTGCGACGCGCGGCACCGCGAGCGTGGTGTGTTCGTTACGCGTTTGTGGGTTTGTTTTAAATAATTGTAATGTTAATATTTAAATGTGCGTGCACGTCACACGGTCATATATTCTGTTGGACGGTTCACTCCGATACGTTTAGGTTTTCGATTTATTTTACAATGTATTTATTGACATGGCGAAAGTTGTAGTTTGTGATTCGGTGACCTCCTCCCCCGCCTCGAGCGTCACGCGTCGGCCACGCGCCGGCCAGTCGGCGGTCGAGGCAGTAAATGCGACGAAAACGAAATTGGTTACTCGCGACGCCCGCTAGATGGCGCCGCACGGCTCATTTCGACTGAGTTGTCGATAACAATTGGCTGAATCTTGTTCAAACGACTAAGCTTTCTCCTTTCTTAAGATATCTATTTGGCTAATAAAATGTAATTTCTAACGAGGAACGTTTTTAAGTTCTATCGCATTCATAATTTTCTTGGAAAAACACAGCACAATATATCGAATATGAAAATACATGTTGGAATTCCGTACAAATACAAAAGGCAGATCGCATCATTATTGTGTAATTATATTATATGCTCCGATCGTAGTGATCCCCGCGGGGAGGGGGAGGGGGAGGGGGTGTGTACTGTGAGTATGACCGCGCCGGGGCGGGGGGAGGTTGCAGGACACTACCGGTACACCGGGTACACTCTGGCCGCGCCGGTGACTCACGCCTCTATTTCTGAGTTCGAGTCAACGCCGCACTGGACACCGCTGATTAGATAACGATAGAGAACGGCGGATAAGATAACGCGGTTCTCCAAAAACGCGCAACTCACGTACTCGACGAGGATTAAATTGTAATGATCGATTTCATCGTAACTACTCTGTCGATGACGTGAAGCAATCCGCGTGATTGTTCACTAATTGAGTCTAATTCATAGTTAATCGAAAGTCGGTAGCCACTAGCCAGATATTATAATTATTTAATAGTTTATAAATGATGTCCTGTAACCTCGTCGAGCGCCGGTGTTATGCACAATCAAAGGAGTGACAGTAATAAAGTGGCTGTGGTGCCATACAAAAAAAAAAGTTAAAAAAATGACAAATAATAATGAAAAAAAGTATTTATGTAAGCGACCTCTAGCGCCGCACGGGGAAGTCGCCCGCGGACCACCGAGTGATGCCCAGTGTGCCGAGTGTGAGTTTTTTGTTTCACATTCGATCGTGAACGCGTTTGGCGTTTATTAAGATTTTGTATGGGATTACTCACTGGGCTGGGCTCACTCCCGTGAGCATCGCTAGGTGGCGCTGTACAAATCCCATACAAAATCTTAGTAAACGCCAAACGCGTTCACGATCGAATGTGAAAGAAAAACTCACACTCGGCACACTGCTCTCCCGCTATACTTTAACAAATAGTAGATCGATACCAATTTTAATAGTCCTCTTATATTTGTTAACGTTAAGAGCGAATTGGATCCTAATCGAGTAAAGTGAAGCGAGTATTCTGTAGTGATGATCGCTCGCCGGTCGGTCGGGCGCGACGCCCCGTGCGGCGGGAGCTATTTTTGTATCGATAATTATTATTATTAGCTTACGTTCTCGCGCCGCGGTCCGCACCGCAGCGGCGCTGTCACTTAACTCATAACGTTATTTGTATTTTACTCGTGTCAGCCTCGGTCGAGTACCGTGCACCGGCCTGGGATCCCAGACCATATTATACCAGCAAAATTGTAAGTGTTTGCGGCGCGCTGACGGGCCGCACGCTGCGTCTGCACGCGCGGCGCACGCACGCTGCGTCTGCACGCTGCAATGTGTAAGATACTAACCGGTGCTCGACCCGCCCGGGACTAGAGCACGTGCTCCGCCCGGGGCCTGGCACGGAGGTATAATATAACTTTAGTATGTACGTTACACATGTAGAAGTTGTTATATTATGCATTTAGTGATACAAAAACTTTATGATTAGTGAGAAAACGACGCCCACTCTTAAACTATATACATATATTTTTATTTGAACTTAACATTAACTAGCATAATTCTGTGAACCTCCTGAAGGCTGTTCTACGTAGGTCGGGGAGCCGGAGTGTCGGCGCCGCCCGCCACTGACGCTGGGCGGGGCCGCCGGGCGGGCGGGGGGCGGCGCCGACCGCGCTCGGTGTAGGTAGTCGAAGTAGCCAATGTTTATTTATTGCTAAGCGCGTTGTTATAAATTGTTGAATGCCGTTTTGTTATTCGTTTCGATGCGAAGTAATAGTTGAATTCGAAGATTATTGTTTTAATTTTACATTTTATAAATTGCATTCGAGAGGACACGATTATAATATCATGTGTACATAGGCGACGATTATTTTCAAATAAAATACAGGGTGACCTCTCAAGCCCCAAGCGGTCGCATGTGTTAGTTTTTTTTTAAAGAAAAGTATAAATAAAAATATATAAAAATATTAATCAAAGTATTAAAGCAGACTTTACGTAATAATAGTATTATTTTTAATACATAATATATTTAAACAAAGGGCTTGAAAATAAAAGAAAGTTATCTATTTAAGCATTTATTAAAGCAAGGTTCATTTAATTATCAAACAGCAATAAGCCATAAAATACAATTTATATATAAAACATTGAAACAACATAAACCATTTATAGCTCGGTATACATCCACTAATAATCACTATATTATTTTAAATAATCACTTTACACAGAAACATTACGACATTACGACTATAGAAAATAATACTTATCTTTAACACGTCAAAATAGAGATTCTTCTTTGATGACGGCTCGAGAAAAAGTGTCGGAACACGTCAACGTCTTTTATAACGTGTCCCCTTTCTTCGACCCGCCCACCGGTACAGTTTATACAAAATAACATTTAAATACTAGTTTCATTATCAATATAGCTTTTATATTATTTATTATTTTTAAAACAATTAGAATAGATCGATATTTATGTAATATGTATTAGTAAAAAATGTAATATTATAACACATGCGACCGCGATAACAATAGAATAACAATAGATTTCCAAGAATCGTGGATCGAGGGATTAAACCTACCGGCCAAAATTTTTTTAGGGCTTAGGTGTTTTTAGGAAAACTTTCGGAAGCTATTTCTCAACATTTTAGTACTGGGTGATTATAAAAGAAAAAATATGTGTATTTTTATTTTTAACAAGGATCAATATATCGAAATTTGGCCGGAAGGTTTAATTGCACCCCGTATAATAATAGTGCTTACGACAGGCGAATTAAATATTATGAAATATTATTACTTTGGCATTTTAGAAATTATCTTATGTTTTTTAAAATTCTCTCACTAGATGTAGCCCTCGAATAGAGCGAGTATTTTAAATTGTCTGATATTTTTTTAAGAATCAGACGCTTACTGTTAATGATAATAATTGTAACGCTCGCCAATCGGACGGTGTCGTCCTGTATACGTCGACGCCGGCTCCGCTCACGGCTCCCGAGATATCTTGCGAGCGCAGAATACAGAAAAAACCAGAAACCGTCAACGCACTTGAAAGTGAGGCAGTCACAACTCACAGCAACTCCGAATTGGAGTGGCTCGAGTCATTCGATGGCCGACGCGCGCATCGATGTCTCGTGTTTGTAGTTGTCAGTTTTTAATTATGTAATTATGCCGACTTGTGTCGTTACCACTTGCAAAAATGCTGCTGCGACTGCAAAGAAATCGCATGGGATCACGTTCCATCTGTAAGTAGTACATTTCCAATTCATTTTATTAAAATATTGAATTTAATGTGCGTGACGTAATTGTTATAGAATTCATGCGTTCATTTTGTAAGTGTTGCCACAGAATAACGGAATATTTTACCCAACTTTTTTTTAGATTTATTTTTTATTGAACAATTGTCTGAACATAATGACGAAATTGTTTCGTAAGTGTTGCCACATAATAAATAATATTTTACCCGCTTTTTAACAATTACCATATATTAGATTTTAGTGAAACTGGAAACTTTCTCCTTGATCTTGATGGGAAATTCTTTAACATTACCCATGTTCCATGTACATAGTGAAAGTCGCTTTGTGGGAGTTAAATTATGACTATGCGAGCTGAATAATCTGATAGGTTTAAATGCATAAAATTGATAATGCACAATAAAAAGTTCTTGATTTGATTATTTTTAATTAGTACTTAAGGTGGAACGTCCCGGAAGTAACTAGCGCTCAAGGTTTTTAATTTATTTTGATTAAACTACAGAAGATACACAGACTTCTTTTTGTTTGCGAACATTACACCATAGGGTGGTATTTTAGCGAACATTGCAAGCATTGAGAATATCTTCGTGTACTTATAAATGGTACACTGCTAAAAGTGTCCATTTTTAACACCTTTACTATTTAAAACTACACGAAGATACTCTTACAAGTGATAAAAGTGGACACATTTTTTTTTATTAATTTATTTAAGTCAGGCATCTTGGCCCATATTATAAATACCTTATAGACTAACATAAATACAATTATACTAAAACTAACACTAACACTAAACACGTATTGTTTGCGACGTGGGGCGCGACGCGTCGGAAGTCGTCCTCGGAACCTCCTGTAGACGACTCCAATCCAATTTATGTGATGGGAAAATAAATTATTCCATAACATAAAATTGTTATTATCATATTATTATTCAACTATTATATTATTAACTATATCAGGGGTTCCCAATATTTTGCCTGAGGCCCAGTTACGCGTCGCAATAATTTGTCACGGCGCGGCGCCCTACTCTACCTAGGTATTAGAAAAAGATACATTTCAAATAAACATCTTTAATGATTATTATAGTTAGGTTAAGCAGGTAAATTTATTTTATTTAATCATCTATTTGCTTAACATAATTAATATTAAAATTTTATTTAAAATATTTGTGGTTTCGGATAATGATGGAGAATCAACTCACGGCGCGGCGCCCCTCTTGCCTTTCCACTGCTCACCAGGGCGCCGCGGCGCACACTTTGGGAACCTCTGAACTATATATTATATAATTGATTTTTATTCAACTATTTGCAGTCGTACATAACATTTTAATTTTACCCCATAAAGAGGCAATACGTAAGCTGGTAACACTACGCGCGTGGGTGAAGAGCGGGCGGGGCGGTGTTTTGCCATTGTTTTGGACACAGCGCGCTGCGTACAAATATCATCGAATACTCCTTCTGGTTTTATTCTGTATTCTGAGCTTGCGAGCTGTCGGCTGCTGGCGATTACGCCCATCACTCTGGTTAAGATTTGAACCGAACCGCGATTTGCACTGGTGCAAGCGGTTTGGTTCGAAGCTCGACTAGACAATTTACTATGCAGGACATCTAATGTTTACATACAGACGACGACAGACCCGGTGCACGGTGGACCACTCGTAACCCAACTCGATGGCGATGAGGTGGTGCACCGGATCTGTCGACCGTCCGAGGGGCGAGCGAAGTCGGTGCACTGACAGGAGCCAGTCCCGTCGCCCGAGAAGTATTCACGTGTAGAGCTCTTAAATCGGCCTCCGGGCGCGCATCGTTCACGCCGAGAGAATATTTTAACTAAATTGTGATCGATATGACATTAATTTTTTATACTTATTCCAAAAAAGTGGGTACAAAATGAAAATAAAAAAATACCAAAATGAATAAAGGATTTCATACCGACTCCATTATTTTATTTAGCCCATATTCTGGTGCCTCGAGTTTGGTGTGAGTCGTCCATCGGCGATACTACCAAGATAGTACGCGTCGTAAACGTAATTATATGTGACGTTATCAGCGTGAAGGGACCTTATTGTCGGTATTGAGTTATTAGCATCCCCATAATCTACATTTAATAAGCTATCGAACCATGTAAATAACATGCGTGTAGGCCTGGCAAAAATAAAAAAAAAATGTTGAAACTCGAAAGTCGTAAAAGGTGATATTGAGAAAATCGCATTCAAACTTCGAAACCCAAAAAAAGTATGTTATTGTGGGAAGTTACATAGATATTATGTTTTTTGAGAAGTACATTATATGGTCTTTTAGATTTTAACTTCAATTATATAATTTTATAGCCTTATTCCCGTTTTTTACCACGCCAAAGTGCATGATGTACCTAATGAAAATGCCCAAAATGGTTTTTACTAAATATTTAATTTATAATATGTTTTCTATAGTATTTTATGAAAGAATAATATAAAACGGGTAAGTTTTTACTAAATAAAAACGACTTCAATATTAAACGACATTGTTTATTATATAAAAAATATTTGAACAAATGAAACATTGTGCTTCACTAATCTTATTAATCAGTCAAAATCAACAAAAATATATATTTACTATGCTTAAAATTAGTCAAATGAGATCAAATATATAAAGTTCTATTAAAAAAGTAACTTTTTTCAATCTTAAAATTCAAGTTAAAGTTTAGTGAAAAGCTGGTACAAACACTAAACATTTTATAAAAGGGACCTTATTGTCGGTGATTAAAAATTTAGTGATATCACATAAAAATGAATATAAATTTAGGTTCTTATTTTTAAAATAACTTTAATTATCCTTTAGTAACAAGACGTGTACCAAAACATGCAATTTCTCTTAGTTATTATAAAATATATTAAAAGGGACCTTAATGTCGGTCGTTACATTTTTAGTAATAAAGTTAAAAGAAGATACAAAAATAGTACTAATTTCGTAGTTGTAACAACGAATTATAATTTGTCTCTCTATTTATACAATATTTAATATAAATCAACGGGCGGTCAACCTCTAAATATGTGTCCAGTTAAGACGATTATGACCGATTTGCCATTATCGCCGAATTGCCATTTAGACAGTCGATTATTACAATTCGATAATAATGTAAAAAAGTAGAAATTCAAATTGTATACAAATCAAGTTGAATGATATTATAAAAGCAACTTCATAGTAGTATTTACATACTTAACTTACGACTTTCATTAGAAAAATCCATTTCTTAAAGGCACTTCGATCCAAAATAAACAGCGCCAACACTATCCGCACGTCTAAACAAACACAAGCTCGAGCACCAACTGACGCACTGACGACTTGACGAGTAACGAAAAAACGAATTAACAGGCGGGTACGCAGCGAGTGGGCAGAACCGATGCCACGAATCAGAAAGAGACGACAAATCCTTTGATACACGCCGCCACAGCGTCTCGCCGACTAGTCACTAGTACCAAAATAATGTAGTCGTGAAATTTTTTCCACTTTTAAATCATTAATTTTGAAGAAAGTTGTTTTTTAACCCTAAAAAAATTTTGTTGCGGCCCGCAACACCTAGACCAAAAGATATTTGTGGCGCGTATGAAAAAAAGGTTGGGGACCACTGGTCAAAGTCTTTTAACCCGATACCGTGCCGACAGAAAGCCGCAATCGACTCTTCTACAATATATACTACTAATCTGTGCTCTCGGCTGCAGCACCGACAATAAGGTCCCTTTTTTACTAAACTTTGGGTTCAATTTTAACCTATAAAAATCGTTTTTAAAGCCTGTGTCTTTGTTATATCAAAATTTAGAGTCTGTTTATTAATATGGAGAAAAAAAGAAAAAATTATTTTTTTCGACGTTTTACTTTAAAGGCGATTATCTCGGAAACTAGAACCGACAACAAGGTCCCTTTTCCCATATAACGTCACATAGTGACAGTTGGTTTGATGACTCAATAGTCATTGCAATATTATTATGCTAATGCAAACTACTTTATCTCTTACCAATCTTGGAATCCTGAAAGCAGTTACTGGAACCTACGCTCATTGTCTAGGACAAGAGACACAGGCTCGGCTATAATCGTCGTGGTGGCGTTGCATCACCGGACGCCGGTACTTCCGTAATTGTCTCATCAGGACAGGTCGCGGGTCGCAGGGCTGGATCAATGAGGTCGGCCGTCGGGGTCAACTGGCGCTAGGCGGAGGTCAAGGACAGCGTGACTCACCAGTCACCTACTACGCAGGTACCGTCTACATCTGCCGAAGCCCGTAGCTGCGTGTGAGACTTCTTAAAGTTCGCTTTAACCCTTAAACAAACGCGAGCCGGTATGCATATTTTCGTTAAAGAATTGGATTTTGAGTAATTGTGGGTCGCTTATTTCATATTTTTGATCAAAATTTAAAAAAAAATAGGGGAAGGGGTAGTTTTTTGGGTGGTAAATAATTTACCATTATCCACTCATGACTCAAAATATTAAATGTTGGTGGTAAAATAGTTACCATTGCCCGCTTTGGTTTATTTTTGGTTCTTGACTAGTGGCTTCGTATTGGTTCTACCTACATAATATATGAGTGAGGCCGCCGTTTTTTGTTGATTTCATAAAAAAACAAACTCTCCGCCTTCGATATTTTCAAAAGTGTTGCAATTATCAAATTTTTGACTATAATGTCGGATTCAGCAACAAATTGACTCGGAAGGACATACACAATGATTCGGTTTAAATTATAAACCTAAAAGTTTTTTCGGAAAAACCTTGACGAGAGATGCTGAAATGGCCCAAAAACGGCAATCCGCCGAGGTAAGGGTGCACTTTGACTGTCGCTGTAGCAAAAACTATGAGAACTATTGAAACACGGCGTACATATTATGAATTGTTATATGTTTGGTTATTAGTTCAGCTACGTGCATAACATTTGATAAAGAATTTTATTGAAAACTTTTAAAAAATATTTTGGTCGCGAAATCCTAAAATTCTGCGCCACTTTGTCAAAATGTCAACGCCACCAATATTCGCCTATCTTTTTAAAGTTGGAAGTCGGGGACATTAAAAATTGAGAGGTGGCAACATTGAGCTTCTATTGTATATGGCCAGCTCCTTGTTGGACGCCATTTTGAATGCTAATGTCATGTCAACGTGAGTGTCGCACTATGGAAAATGGTAGAACTAGAGCATATCATAAATGGATTTTAAAAATATCACAATTTGAATGAAATATTTATTGCATTCGATACTCTAATAACCAAATAATCTTAATCAGACATTTTTTTGTTCTAAAACTGCATAAATATTTTTTTTTCATAGGTTGAAGTAAGTTGAAGTAGCGGATGGCTCATTCAAATGTTTGCATACACGTAATTCAAATGAATATTGTGAAAAAAGTATTTAGCACATGCATGCGGTTTTATACATTTTTAAAAAGGATATTTTATGTTCTTAATAATGAGCTATTAACTTTTTTTAATATGCTTTTTATTTTTGAGTAAGTACTTAAAAATTGACATACCCTATTTTTCACTTTTCTTTTTTTTTCGTCGAAGGTTTTCACATTTACCGACGGCTCGCGACGCGCAACTTTATGTGTTATTTAATAGCCTAACTATTTATAAATGAAAAATTAAAAAAATCAGCTGCGGAAGTTTGCGGTCCTGGAAGTTATGGGAAAAAATGTGATAGCGGTCGGAGTAGATAATTCGGTATCTTTTGCGGTTACTGCTGACATAGTTTACAAAAACTATATTAACCACAATATTTTGATAGCAATAGCTTATCATCTATTTTGCACTCGTCGTGCATGAGTAAATATGCATAACATTCATATTAGTACGTATTTCATATCTAAAAAACTAGTATATAAGGGGAAGCAAATATCTTCAAATTGCACACTTCAGCGTGTATTTCATATTGAGTGACACTTATTTAAATTGGTTATTTCCATTAAAATGTCAACTTTCAACTGTACTAAGGGCGATTTCATCATTCCCTATATCGAGCGTGGCAGAACCTTGGAATCGTTGTCCATAGTTCTACAGCAAACATTAAATGTTTCTGAAAACATCTTGTGTTTTGTAATTGGTGACATTCAAAGAAATATTCTGCCTTCTTTCAATAAGCGCTGGGCTCAAGCATCACGGAAAAAGGACGAATTTATTCGAAATAATACAAGCTGGCTGGAGTCAGGATATTCAGTACAGTTTCCGGAGTCTGAAGCACATTCACTGCCATCAACTTCTGGTAAACGAGGAAGACCGTGCATTGCTTATGGAGACTCCTCAGAATCAACAAAGAAAAGGAAAAACACTCTTTTACTAGAAGAATATGGGTTTGAGCACATTTGTAACGCATTTTTGCAAGGACTGCGGGCCTTAGGTGAGTATGCAGAGGCTCATCTTGTTGAAGAGCTAAGAAACTCTGAGAGCGAAAAGAAAAAAGTTTTCTCGACTATGTGGAAAGAGTCAAACCAAATGAAGATTTTATCTGATACAGAAGCATTGAGTGCTTTTATTGATTTGGATCTAACTAAAGCACAATATATGTACCTAAGAAATTTAACCAACGAAAGAAAGTGTACAATGTTTCCCCCATATTACAAAATACAAGAAATAAAACAAACTTGCTATCCACCATCTTCTACAATCGAAATCACAAATACTTATGCTAAAGTGATTAATATACAAGACTTACTGGACCACACAGTTGCCAGAATTTTAAAAATTAATCCAGTTTTCCTAGAACAACACAGAAATTTAATCCTTTACTGTAAATGGGGATGTGATGGTTCATCTGGCCAAAGTCAATACAAGCAGAAACTGCCAGAAGAATCGGAAACTATTTCAGATGCCAATCTGTTCGTCACTTCATTAGTTCCCATTAGATTAATTGATGACCTCTCACAAGCCATTATTTGGCAAAATCCAGTACCTTCATCTGTTCGTTATTGTAGACCCATTTCTATTGAATTTTGTAAAGAAACTCCTGAAAAAACTAAGGCAGTTGTAGACGAAATTACCAGACAAATTGAATCTTTACGCCCGTCATTAATAAACAAAGATGGTGTTGCAGTAAATGTGAAGCACGAACTTTTTCTAACAATGATTGATGGTAAGGTGGCTCAGGTCCTAACAGAAACTCCATCGGGTTCTACGTGCACGATATGTGGGGCTACTCCTCGACTTATGAATGACCTATTAAAAGTGACTGCTAGACCTGAAAATGAAAGTGCTTACCAATATGGATTATCCACATTGCATGCCTGGATTCGCTGCATGGAAATGGTATTACACATTTGCTACAATCTTGACTTTAAGACTTGGTCTGCTACAACAGAAGAAAAAAAGAAATTGAAGAAAGAAAAGAAGGAATTTGTTCAAAAACGTTTCAGGGAAGAGCTAGGATTAATTATCGACAAACCTCGTCAATTAAGTGGAAACTCAAGTGATGGAAATACAGCACGAAGGTTCTTTTACAATTACACTTGCTCGGCGAACATAACAGGTGTTGATGAAACATTGATTAAACGCTTGTATATTATTTTACAAGCTCTCTCTTCTGGAATGATGATCGATCCCGAAAAATTTGGAGTTTATGCCTTAGAAACTGCGCGAATTTATGTTAGTAACTATGATTGGTACTACATGCCATCCTCCGTGCACAAATTACTTATACACGGAGAAAGCGTGATCAAACATTTTTCTGTTCTTCCTATTGGGCAACTGTCGGAAGATGCACAAGAGTCGCGCAATAAAGACTACAGAAATATGCGCCTGCACCATGCCAGAAAATGTTCCCGTATAGCTACAAATGAAGACGTATTTAAAACGCTTCTATATACTTCAGATCCATACGTTTCAAGTTTAAGAAAACCTTATGTGAGAAATGTGAAGGATCTTGATGAAGAGGCACTAAGTCTTTTGAAGGTGGTACCTGAAGGTGATCCTACATTTACACCGGAAGTAATTTTAGTTAGAAATAGCGAGGATAATAACAATTAGATATAACATTATAAGTAACTAAAACCTAGAATAAAACCAATAATATTATAAGATTTGTCTAATCTAAGATAAATTAGTTTGGTGTGAGGCATAGATAGGTACTATACGATTTTATAATTTTATGTATTTTATTATGCTTGTGTGATAAGTATAATTTTACTCATATTACTACTTATTTATAAAAAATAAACTACTCGTATTACTTTTTTATCTTTTCTTTTTTTTTAACCTAAAATAAATATGTATACAATGAAAAAAAATACAAAAATTGATTATTTTTAAAATCTTTGTATATCACTGTATACATGTGCCAAATCTCAATTCAATACGATGAAAAACCTTGAAGTTACAGATTTTTGATCCGATAAGGACCCAAATTTTCCACTGTGTGTCGGCGCGTGTACACAGAATTTTCGAGACAAGATTTTTGAGCATAAAAATGTAAGTACAACTTTTAAACAAACCACTTTCAATGCACCATGTGAGAAAAAGTGATAGACATCCTTTACGTTATCATTCAACTCAAATTGTGCGTTATTTCCAGAGATATCTTGAGAATTATCAACGCGACGGTGGCGTTAGATTGAACAAACGCCACTAAATTTGTGCTTCATTGCCACCGGTGGCGCATATATTCGCCACCTCCACCACCACGCTACCAAAATTAGGGTTAGTATTCACTTACATTTTAAAGTAATAGAAGATGTAATATTGTAAATACCTAAATATATTATATAAAAAAATTGTGCTATAAATGTTTATCACATTAAGTATAGGTGAAGTAAGTATTAAAGTTAATACTTACATATTATTGAATTTATCTATACTTACATACAAATAAAATTGGAGTGTCTGTTTGTAATATTGAAAGAACCGTTTTTTACTATATGCATATGAATCTATATGCGATACATACACCAAAACAACATTTTTTACAATTTTTGTCTGTATGTCTGTCTGTCTGTTTCTTCCGGCTAATCTCTGAAACGGCTGGAGCTATTTTGCCGGGACTTTTCTTGTAGTTAGATGATACAGTAAGGCTACTTTTTAACCGACTTCGAAAAAGGAGGAGGTTATAATAATGATAATAATATATTATATTTTTCAAGAAAAAAATGTGTATTACTACCCTTACAATTATTCGCCACTATTCTACGCCACCCAACGTCACCGTTGCGTAGGAGTGTCAACGCTACCTACGCAATACTTCTACGCCACATCAGCAAAAATTGACGGCCTGACCCATATTATTTTTTATTTAATATTTGGAAAAGAAACAAAATAATAATTGAAGGTATAAACATTTAGTAAATAATTAATAATATGTCCAAAGTAAATCCTTACACCTTGAGTCTGAAATTAACAATTTTAAAAAATTAACTACACCATAATATGTAACGTTTTGATAACTTAAAACTTTTCCAAATATTTATTTAGTTTTATTCGTAAACATACAAAAAAAACAGCTTTTTATATACATATCATCAAACTTTTGTCAAGACGGAATCGGACAATGGTAAACTATTTACTACTTCTTTGAAATGTCTAAATTATATGAATAAATCAATTGCGGACGCTGCCTATAAGTGAGATCATACAATATATGTTATAATTTAGGAATTTGAATCGAAAAACACTAACCATAATTTTCGATGAACAAAGTTTCAAAAAAAACCAAAAACGCGCACAAAAAACTTGAATTTTTTCACACCAAAACCGTTTGGTTGACTTTGACATTACCTGACAGTGACAAATGACGTTCAAAAGTTGTAAGATGGTATAGATAAAGCGCTTATTCCACTTCACTAAATTTAGAAGTTCTAAATGATTTAGTGACTAAATTTAGTCAAGTGAAATAACATTTAGAAAGCTAGGATCCTAATTAGTGTACTAAATCGGAAAAAGTGTGGCTTCTAACTGACTAAATCAGTGTTGCCAGATGGTTTCAACCTTTTATCTGTAGTGGGAACTGCTAAACTGGGCGGGCGGGCGGGCGGGCGGGCAGGCAGGCAGGCAGACCGACCGACCGACCGACCGACCGAGCGACCGACCGACCGACCGGACCGACCGGACCGACCGACCGACCGACCGACCGAACGAAAACACCCCCGCCAAACAACTTTAAAAAGTAATGAAATAATATTTAAGTACTTACTGACTTTAAGTTCAAATAATTCTTAAGTGTAAAGTAATATTTTAGTCCATGAATGTTGTCAAGGTGTGTCGGGGGACCGCCAAGTAAACTACAACCTACAATATTATTTCATTACTTTTTAAAGTTGTTTGGCGGGGGTTATTTTTAATTTAAATATGTGTATGATATAATAAAAATCTTAAATATATTATGTATAGTACATATAAAAAGTATTAAATATATTTCCGTTGTCTGGTACCCGTAACCTAATATTATTTATTCTGTGCCGTAAGCCCGTAACACAAGTCCTTCAGGTACCGTACTTAGCACGGGGCCAGACTGACGTGGTGTGAAGACTGAAGCGTCCATAGATATTATTATTATTATATTAACCCCTCTAACGGCAAAATAAATATCTAGAAACCTTTTAAGTTTTTAGATACATACATATTTATTATATCCTTTTTAAATTTTATATGAGTTAAACGAGGTCTTATTTGTAGTTTGACCTCGTAACGCAAGTTTTCCACTTTATATTATAAGTTAACAGAGATATCAGCAACGGCCGAGAACATCCGACTTCCGAGTAACCTCTAGAAGAGATATTGAAATATTAGCTGATAGTCCGTCACTGTCGTCCTGTCGGGGCATGCGGGCGGGGTCAGGGTTATGCGGTATCAGCCACCAAGATGGTTTATAGCCTGCAGGCTCCCGGAGGGCATGCCGGCGATCACAGCCCACAGCCCACAGGTGACCGTGCCCGGTGCCGCCCACCCGAGTAGCGCGCTGCAGGTATCTCCGTACCGTGGACCGTGGAACCACTCGACCCTGTCAAAACTCTGTCAAAACATGATAACCGCGCGCGGCGGTGACGAGGCGCAGGTGCGAGTCGGTGGAAGTATATTTATCGTTATCGGTGTGACTAAGGTGTCGATAAGGATTTGGGGATTAGGTGCGCCGCGCGGCCCGATAACCCCAAGAGCCGCTAACCGCTTTGAGAGCATCGATAGTGGTACTGCCCCGCCGTCGCCAGTGCCCGGCGTAGCGGACGGCACGCGGCCGCACGTCCGCCCGCCTTGTTTGTTCCGCAGCTAAATGGGTGTGCTAGTCGTTGGGTCAGGCCACACGGGGACGCGACGACGCTGCGCCTTTAGGGCGGCGTCGCGGTCGCCTTGCACAGTGCAACGTGCAGCGACATTAGAACGTTCGCCATGAGACGGGTATCTCGATATTTACAGCTCCGCGTCGCGTCTCGTCTCCGTGTGAGCTTACCCTAAATTCCTAACATGTATTGACAATGCATATTATGCGAACTCATTTCCTGCACATTGCTATTACAAGTTTGCAGTTTGCGGTGTCGTTTCCAGAGGATTATCTAACCGCAGCTAGCAAAACACATTGTAACAGCGTTTTGTTGTAGGTATATGACTATTAAACAAGTGGTTTAGTAATGACACCGGACACGAGAGTAGGAGCCACATGTTATTGTGATCACGAGCGGTCGGTGTGGCAGTTATCACGGCGCGGCGGCGGCGGTCGGCACCTGGCGATATAATCGTTATCTGTTATCTAGGGCCCATACCCAACTCGACGTAACGGTTTCGACACTAGCGTTTATAAATTACTCTTGAGTAGAGCTGTAAAAGTAACGAAAAAAAGCGTACCCGTATGTATTCGTTACTTTAACTGTTAGTACTCGTTACTATCGTATAACGACTCGTTACTCGATACTCGATACTTTTGAATTTTGATACCTCATACTTAACAACCAAGTTCCGTACCCAAAGGTTAAAAACGGGACCCTATTACTGAGACTTCGATGTCTGTCCGTCTGTCTGTCTCCAGGCTGTATCTCAAGAACCTCTATAGCTAGACTTCTGAAATTTTCACAGATTGTGTGTCTCTGGTGCCGCAATAACAACAAATACTAAAAACAAAATGAAAGTTAATATTTAAGTGGGGCTCCCATACAACAAACGTGATTTTTTTGGCCTTTTTGCTCGTAATTCATAATGGCAAGTAGACACTTGAAATTTTCACAAAATCCAAAATCCTGAGTTATATATATGTCGCAGCCAACTGCTTAAAATAGCCGTTCAATCAAACAACTAGCCCTTTGACTGAACAACGCCATTCAATTACACGTCTAGCTTTTTAATTGAATATTCGAGTCGCTCAAAACGTTCAACACTACATCTGATTCAAAAGCCGCCGTCTAATTCAATTAGTTCAGCGCTCACCACTGCGGCGCTAGGTGCGTTTTGTTTACAACTCTAGCCGTCAACTAGCCGGTGTTTGTGGTCGTTTTAAAGATATTTTTCGGAAAGATATTAGTAAATATACATTACAAGTCTTAATTAAAGAGACGAAAATTATGGGGGCACATACGAGTGATACGAGTGTATCAAAATTTACACAAATATTCGAGGAGAAATTACGGGTTTATGAAATGCATCACCAAGGTACTTATTGCAATAGAATAATCTTCCAAGAAATTACAAAAAGTTTTCCGATTCTGTCAAATTACAAACTAAATCTAATGGTCATTTTAGTTAATTTGCCATTTAATCAGTTGGCTAAACGTCGTCTAGCTGTAGTGTTGAATGTTGCAGTCAACAAGTCGGCTAAACGACGTATAGCCGTGTGATTGAATGGCGTTGTTCAGTCAAAGGGGTAGCTGTTTAATTGAACGGCTATTTTAACCAATTGGCTGCGACATATATATACGAGTAAAATTAGTTGAGTAATGTGTATTCATTGCGATCAAATATACAAAAAATCGGCCAAGTGCGAGTCGGACTCGCGCACGAAGGGTTCCGTACTGTGGTCTGTGATAGAGTGAAAGTAGGGAAAAATTGTGTTTTTTTTTGTATGGGAGCCCCCTTAATTATTTATTTTATATTAATTTTATTATGAAATATTAAAGTATATATATATATATATATATATATATATATATATATATATATATATATATATATATATATATATATATATATATATATATATATATATATATATATATATATATATATATATATATATATATATATATATATATATATATATATATATATATATATATATATATATATATATATATATATATATATATACTTTAATATTTCATAATAAAATTAATATAAAATAAATAATTAAGGGGGCTCCCATACAAAAAAAAACACTATTTTTCCCTACTTTCACTCTATCACAGACCACAGTACGGAACCCTTCGTGCGCGAGTCCGACTCGCACTTGGCCGATTTTTTGTATATTTGATCGCAATGAATACACATTACTCAACTAATTTTACTCGTCGTAAGTCGCTGTACTTTGAGCCTCCGTCGTTTTCCTACTATAGTTACTTCTATAGGTTACAAGACGTTACAACTGGTAGGTTGTAACTACGCGACGTATTTATTCTTATTATACCCGTACGTCGCGTCGCACGCGGCAGTCGGCACGACGCGACGCTTGTTCACACTAGTCTATACTTTTTAGTAACCGACCGAACTTTCGGTTTCGGTTTCGGTTTCGGTTTCGGTTTCGGCCAGTTTCGGCCAAAAAATCTAGTTTCGGCCTTAGTTTCGATTTCGGCCAAAATATAGCCGAAACTTTCGGCCCCGCCGAAACTCTAGTGTTCGTGAATAATTTTCGTGCGTCGTTCGGTAAACTTCGCAGTTAACTCGTGCTTGCTCGCCCGCGAGGCCCTAGCTCATTTCGCCACCGTCCATTTAATCGTGTTTTGAAGTTATGTTTTGCAAATAAGTGCCAAATTACTAAGTATTTATTTTGTTTTTAATAGTACTTCGTTTTATTTTCATCAAATTGTCTAAACTTATTCTTATCGAACATTAGAGGTATATTGTTGAATTTTATTTCTAAACATTTATTTAATATATTATACCTGTTGGTGAATTACGTTCTATTTTATGTTCATATTTTAACAATGTTTCCCAAAGAAACGATTAAGTAAATGCTATGATAAATTGGTTATATTGTGTGTGAAGTTTATTTACTTAATAATTTTGTTTGACTATGAGATATAGCTTTGTTTCTTCACCAGACTTGCAATATAGAGCAAAGTCGACACAAAATCACTCTGACATTGGCAACTCACTGAGGCCGCCATAATAAAAAGAAGAGGAAGAGATATAGCTTGCGAGATTTTTCTAGTCAATCATCTCGCCTCATTCTTTCCCTTTTACCACGCGTTTAATTTATATTTCAAATATAATATTAACCTTTAACTATAGACGCGCAGTCTCACAGACCGTTCCTATCCTGCTAGAATCATATCTACCCCACTTCCCCGTAAGCTTCACACTTGCGGCCCCATTACACAAGTCGACAAATTTTTTTTTTTTTTCTTGTGCCTGTTACTTAATGACTATTATCCGATGATTTGCATTTAAAATTAACCAGAAACATAAATAAAAAAAAAAGAAAGTTAGCTTTTATAGTTAAGTCGAAGATAAATAAAAATATAAGATTTTTTCAAAATTCTTAGAGACTAACGCTCGTCGTGACCAAGATAAAGGGGTTTGGGGGGATATCAGAATTGGAACGGGAAGTTTTCCGCTGGCACTGCGTATTAAATTTTTAGAGAAATTATAAGTTTTATGTACTTTAAACCGTGAAAATATCTTCAAAAATGTGTAAAATGGACGTAAAAAATTTTTGCTGTATTTTCGGAAAATTTATTAAAGTAAGAGCGAAAAAGTTACTTGCACCGACAAACAAAAGGATTTATCAAGCCTTTGAAACAAATTTTAAACTTCCTATTAAAATATGGGTGCAACATATCTCACGCACTTATTAAAGAGGCATGCTACAAGCTATGTTTGGAGTATGCTTACTTAAATACAAAAAATATCAAATTTGAAACCTAATTTATATAGGCATATTTTTTCTTCTAATTATTTTTTAGTGATGGTTAGTAATTATATAAATGAAATAAATAATATTATATTTTATTCTTTTGATACATAACTGAAAGAAGAAAATTCAGGTTTTCTTCAAAATTTCAAAGTTTCTATAAAAGCAAACTTTATGAGTTAAAATTATTGTTTCTCTAATTAATTAAGTGTAAGACATCCAAATTGGGTACACAGAACTCAGGCACAAAAATCGTGTTGACCTAGTGTTATCTTAGGTTTAGTGGCAAAACGTCTTCTGAACAAAAAAATTGTGACGCCAACTGCAAGTTTACTTAGTGATTTTGTTTTGAATTTCAACCGCGGTCTGTGAGACTGCATGTCCATGTTTCCCATGCAAATAATATGACTACAATTGATTGTGTTTTCAGTAGTAAATGCCTTGAAATAAATTCTGCTCATGTTTTTTTAGGGAAATCATTCGTTCTAATACATTAAAAACTATGAATCGGATAAAAAAACGGAATATGATACTGAAAAGTTTCTAGGAAACATATTATTCGAGTCTAAGATTAATAATATTTATTTTAAGAAATGTCACAAAATGGAAATAATTCAATTTGGCACTTTTTCTTATGTGCTAACAAATGTTAGAGAACAGTAAATTTCAGTAAATAATCGTCGTTTTAAATGTTTTATCAAGTTTCGGTTTCGGCCGAAACTGAGAGTAAGGCCGAAAGTTCGGTTTCGGTTTCGGTTTCGGTTTCGGATGAAAAATCAGTTTCGGTCGGACACTAATACTTTTTAATATTATAAAGCGGAAGAGTTGGTTAGTTAGTTTGTTTGTTTGAACGCGCTAATCTCAGGAACTACTGGTCCGATTTAAAAAATTCTTTCAGTGTTAGATAGCCCATTTATCGAGGAAGGCTTTAGGCTATATTTTATCACGCTAAGACTAATAGGAGCGAAGAAATAGAGGAAAATGTGGAAAAAACGGGGGAAATTATTTGAAAGGGCTTATCTCACGAACTACTAGAGCATTTTTTCTGTTAAATTTGGATCAGATAAGAATTAGACCACGTGAAGGATCATAGGCTTTTTTTGTGGACTAATTTTTCTGTGAAATATCTTATTTACGCGGGCGAAGCCGCGCCGAACGTCTAGTAATTATATAAAAGCGAAAGTTTGTGAGTGTGTATGTTTGTTACTTCTTCACGTCTAAAACGGCCGCTAGAGCGACTTTGCTTGCTAGGGGATTTAGCTGATACCCTAGGCTGGATTAACAAGTCATTAGCGAGCGGAAAATGTCATAAATTATTTTCCTGTGGGCTGCGGGTAACCGCAGGTCACATGACACATCTAGTTGTAAGACACGATAATTATGGCGACTAACCCAAAAAATCAAACATCGTCCTTCTCTCTTCACACTCACGCGGGTCACGCCAGTCTTTCATAGATATATATGCCAGGTGAAAAAGGACGACAAGGATTCATCGCCAAATTAGTTTTTTCTCAATAACTCGATAAATATACAACATTTTAAAAATCCGCCTGGTCAGTGTCTCAATGATATAATTTTATACAATGTGTTAAAATATTAACTTAGTTTAATGCACGGTTATGGCAATATATGAAAAATTCGTGAAAATTAGATGCATCTTTGTGATTTTTGTCCATCGAGAAAATTTTAAGATATCGTGTTTTCGCTAGGTCTGATCCTCGGAAATATTATAATGTAGTATCTATGTTTAGAAAATGAAACAATTTAGGGCTTATTTTCAAGTACAAAATAAATTATAAAATCGACAACTTAGGGTTAGTCGCCCCCTTACACTCTCGTTTATTAGTAAGAGGGTTCCCAACTAGCAAATTACTCCCAACACACGTACGTTAAATAAATAAAATACTTATAATAGTTTTGACATGTGCTGTTGCACTATTCACAGTATTGAATAATCGGCCAAGTGCGAGTCGGACTCGCGCACAAAGGATTCCGTACCATTATTGAGCAAAATTAGGCCACAAATTGTGTTTTTTACGTATGGGACCCCCCCGTATTTTTTTTATTTTAATATTAATATTAAATACTAAGTACACATATAACTAAGGACTTCGAGAAAAAATCAAGTAACTACTTACCTGTTGCCATTATTGATATAGACCAAAAATTGCCAAAAATATCAAGTTTGTTGTATGGGAGCCCCCCTTAAATATTTGTTTTATTTTGTTTTTAGTATTGCGGCATGTTATAGCGGCAACAGGAATACATAATCTGTGAAAATTTCAACTCTCTAGCTATCACCGTTCTTGAGATACTGCCTGCTGACAGACAGACGGACAGACGGACAGACAGACATCGAAGTCTTAGTAATAGGGTCCCTTATTACTAAGACTTCTAAGACTTCGAAGTCTTAGTAATAGGGTACCCTAAAAATGCATTTTATACTCAAGTAAAGTTATTCTTATAAATACACTTACAAGTCTTTATAAGTAAAAAAATCTAACCTTTATTAGAAAACATACTGAAGTAAAGTTACTCCGATACTGAGCTTTTAGTAGCCTATAAGATAACAGTTATAAGTATCGAAAGTCTTACAACAGCAAGGAAATAGGGTAATTAGGCTTAAGAGTGTGTACTCTGGTTATCTGTGCTTGTAAGCTCTTATAAGGCAAAATGATTTGGCCTTTATAAGTTCAATCAGCTGTATTGGTCGCATTATGCGATTATGAGCATTGTGGGTTTCGTACTATTATAGAGCAAAACTAGGTAAAAATTGTGTTTTTTTTTTTGTATCGGAGCCCGCCTTAATGATTTAGTTTATTTTAATTTTATTATTCATTACATAATTAAAAACAGAATTCAGTATTTTGTGAACATTTTAAGTGCCTTCATGTTGCCATTATTGATATCGAGCAAAAAATAGCAACAAAAAATCACGTTAGTTGTATGGGAGCCCCCTTAAATATTTGATTTATTTTGTTTTTAGTGTTTGTTTTTATATCAGCATCAGCAATTTCAGAAATCTACCTAATCATAGCGGTTTTTGAGGTACATTCTGGACACAGACAAACAGACAGTCGGACAGACATCGAAGTCTCAGTAATAGGGTCCCGTTTTTACCCTTTGGGTACGGAACTTTAAAAACAATTTTATATTTTCGTTAGTTTTGTGATTTGTGTAAAACAAAACATTGCTTTGATTTTGTATATTAACTATGTCAGATGAAACTTAATCAATATTTGTATTGCAATAATTTAAATGGCAATGAATATCGTATCGCTTAAATTGCATATTATTTGAATTACAATACACCCACAGGGGTTGCTTGGTATGTTCTGCGGAACCCTAATGAATCGCAACATGGCAGGAAACAGTTTTGTAAGACACTTTATCAGTGCCCTTTTAAAACTACTTTTTCCTAAAATAGTCTTATAACACTCTAAACAATTTTAATAAAAACAAAATGTCTGCTACCGCAAATGATTCTAAATAATTTATTAAATAATTATTAAATATATGTCGAATTGAAGAGGCGCATTAAAAATTTAGGCTATATCCTAATATAAGTATTTCACATGAAATTCCCGTTCCCCTATAAACAAGTGTCGACAATGAAAAATTATACTACACCAGAAACCAAAAATATTATTAAGTACTTAATTTTAAATACATATAATATAATATGTATTTAACCCTATGTATTTAACCATATTATGTCATATCTTCAAAATGTATTTATTCCAGAAATACTTTGTAAGTTGTAACACAATCTCATTCCACTTGACAAGTGCGAGTTTTGTAAAACACTTGTTTGTGTTTTATAAGCCTATTACAAGTGAAAATCGGATTCACCAAGTATTCAATTAGCAAGCTATAAGAGCAAAATATAGTCTAATAAGTACCTTTTGCGGTCTTGGAGATAGGAAATAGTGTATTATAATTTATAACTGTAAGAAATTAATGGTATTGAGATAATTATAAGAGTACTTTTTGCTAGTTGGGTTAGTTTTTAACTTCCTACCTAATAGTTAAAATAGTGGCTTTTGCTATCCTCGTTTACGATAACACGTTTCATCACTTTTTATTCTTTAAAAATCACTAATTCAGTCTGTCCAAATAAAAATGCTGCTTTTATTAGCTGGCTCGTTCATTATTTAAAGACAAAAATGTATGTGAATAAAACAAAACTTTCAGTCAAGTGCCTTCAAGGCGCAAGCCCTATTCAGTATTATATTATCATTATAATACTTTATGAGAGTTAAGATTTAAAATATTTATAAATTATAAGTGACTGCCTTACGAGTTGGAAGTATTAGTATAGGTTTTGTTATGTAGGTAGGTTACTTAAGATGCGCTTACACGAGCAATAATAGGCATGATGACTATTTTTTTTCTTATTGGTAATTGAAAGACCCTTAAAAAATAGAAACATCGCTGAAAGAATGACTCTGATAGCTTAAAAATTCACCAAGATATGACAATTCAAACTTCTCATAAAATAGACCTGCCCGAAACGCTCCATACAAAGTGCTACGAAAGACTGACGTCACTCTTTCGTAGTTTGTACGCATCGGGAGAGAACTTTGTTCGTATATTAAATATTGCGTTTATGAAAGTGGTTTCCTAACAAAAGTTGCTTTTAATTGCATAAGTTATCGAATGGTATACAAATATTAAGAAATTTAATTGAAAAAAAATTCGACTTGATTATCCAACTTTGAAGGCGCATAACAAAAAAAAATACAAATGCTATCGAGCTGAAATTTTGGGAACACTTATTTTTTACCTTTGATTTGTGATTTCTTTATTTTATTAACAAAATTCGCTAATCTTTGACCTTGTCATCATCCCTATTGCGGCAATGATTGCTCGGCGACACGAATGGACCGATCTGGAGCAATTAGTGGAGCAATATGGAGCAATTTCAATAAATTGCGGCAATCATTTCGGCGATATTGCTTCTAATCGCTCCAGATATTTCATATATCGCTCAATGTCGCAGATACGAATTGACGTATATCCGATGGACTTGGAAATTCCAAGCAATTGTATTGCGCAATATTGCTGCTTGTTGCCGCAAATTGCTTGATGTAGTCGTGTCATAGTTGACGAGAATTGACTGGAATTGAGCAATTTTAGTTGCCCATATCGTCGTATCCTAGGAATAAGGGCGCTATTGCAAAAACCCTACTTTACAGGAGAAGGTTTTTTGTGTTTATTTAAAAATATTGTTAAACAACTTTTAGAAATTAATTATGAAATTATCGCATAACTACGTAGCGGTTGCTATGAAATTTAAAATGAGACGTTTAATTTGATATTTCGGGTAGATTTGTCCCTTTTTTTCCTTTTTTCGCGGGGTAAAATAAGTCTTGTCAGACACAAGTAACGTTATGCCTTTTTTGTACGGATTCAACGGGGTCGTAAGAGCATTTATGTCTTTTTACTGATCATTATCAAAGAATTTCCTTTTTAAAACCACATTGAAAAATCGGCCAAGTGCGCGTTGGACTCGCGCACAAGGGGTTCCGTATCATTGTAGAGTAAAAATAGCCAAAAATTTGTGTTTTTTGTATGAGAGCCCCCTTAATTTTTAGTTTATTTTAATTTAGTCGTCAATCATTATTAAAGTATAAATACAACGGAACATTTTTTCAAGAGCCTACCTGTTGCTATTATTGACAGAGCAAAAAATAGCAAAAAATCACGTTTGTTGTATGGGTAATGGGAGCCCCCTTAAATATTTCATTTATTTTGTTTTTATTTCTTTTTTTCTGGTTTCTTTATTGTCTTTATTTTCAAATAGAAAACCATGCTTCTTTACAAAAAGACATGATTCTAGTATATACAAACAGGCCAGTGGAAGAATTTTAAATTGTTGAAAGAGCGGTTTGCAGTGAGTGAACTTGTCTACCCCTGCCATAGCTCGTATACATTTTTTTTGTATTATAAATACCCTGTTCACATCCACCGAATTGAACCATAGTATCAGACCATATCTTAGAGATGAGGAGACATAACATTTAGACATAAGATACAATATTTTTTATTCTTTTAAGCGCAAATATGAATCTATTAAGTTTATTGCAGGTATTATCTATATATATAATACCTATATATTATATATAGGTATTATCATATAAATTTTATCTATATGTATCCCTAAAAAAATAGCTGATGATACACATTTAATTGGCATTATTTTATTTTCTAAATTTTTATTTTCGTCAATATTTTCTTTATAAAACTTAATAATTTTTGTTTTTTCCAAATTTACTGTAAGATTATTAGTTTGTAGCCAATTTGTAACATTTTTGATTTCATTTTGCAATTCGTCATTTAATATATTTCTTGGGCATTTTATTAAGAGAGTGGTATCGTCTGCGAACATACTGCAGTCATATTTTATTATTTCTGGCAGATCATTTATGTAGATTAAAAAGAGATTTGGTCCCAACATGCTTCCCTGCGGTACTCCGCATTCCGAGTCTTCATATTCTGAACTATGCGATTGTCCATGTCTCGGATCTTTAAAGATACTTAGATGGAGAATATGAGCGTGTGCACAAGTTTCATCTTGGTTTTTAACGAAATCTTTCTGTCACACCAGGTTTTATGCATTTGAGACATGGCACTCTTAGCCAACCCAATTCTTCTACGTATATCTGGTTCACAGGAGCCGTTGTTCGTAATAGTAGACCCAAGGTAGACGAATTCGCTAACCACTTCTATTTTTAGGGTGCCAGTCAATTATGGTAGAGTGTTGCTTCTGTCTATGACCATGATTTAGGTTTTTCCTTAATTAATAGAGAGGCCCAAGGTATTGCTGATTTGCTCCATTCTCTCAAACAGTTCTTGCATTTGGACTTCATTTGCAGCCAAGGGAGAAGTGTTATCCTGATACATCAATTTTAGATTTGTACAATTGATTGCAAAAGGTTTAGCTAGAAACACCAAAACTTTATAGATAACCTTAAGAAAGTTCTTGAGAAGGTTCCTCAAAAAAATATATTTTCTTAACTTCTCTTACTTGAAAAATGATATTTATGATTATGGTAAGGAACAAATTATAGTGAAACTATAACAATTATGTCTCAATTCTTTACGTAAAGAACATGTTGTGAGAATTGTACTAAGCTGAAGGTTAACGTAAGGGACTGAATAGTATTTTAGAAACATTTACGTTGTTTTTCTAACACGTAAAAATATTAACGTCCGTCAAATCACTTTTTTTAATAAAAAACCTGTCTAGACTTTCGAAAATGTGTACTGTAAGGGACATTTTTTAACGATAGAGTAATAATTTTAAGTATACCAAACGATAGAACTCGAAATTCTGAATCGAATGGTATCGAATCGAATGTAAATCATTTTCGCCAAAATGTCCCTTACATGAATTGATATTTCCGGTATCGATATATTAAAACAATCACGCACCTATTAGTATCTCAAATATCAATAGTAGCTGTGTCGTCATAATAATTAATTATCATTTGTTTGTCCAGCCTTGATGCGACCGTATAATCGCGACCGAAGCCGTCTGTAACTGTTTAATTTCTGAAACGCCCGATCATTTGAACTACAGTCTTCACTTCTCTCATATTTCATCTTTGCGCCCTCAAGAATTTTCTCTCGGACATTAAGGGAATCCTATGCATCTACATAATATACAGTGTGTAACAAAAATAAGTGATAATACTTTAGGGTGTGTACGTGTTCCTTGTAGAGAGTTCACTGTGAAAGTAGCAGCGCTGAAAGCAGAATTTTTTTTTTCACTTTTGTATGGGCAAGGGCCCGAGCGTCACGAGTTTCCCCATACAAAAGTGAAAAAAAAAATTGGTCTTTCATCGCTGCAACTTTCACAGTGAACTCTCTACAAGGAACACGTACACACCCTAAAGTATTATTACTTATTTTTGTTACACCCTGTATAAATTATTATGCTACTCGTATCTTTTTATTTGGTCCGAGACTCGTATACAATGTCCCGAACCCACCTCTAAGCTGAGGGTCGACTAGGTCGCTATCGGCATTCGGGCTGTACCCAGCCCTGGATTTATAAAGTCCCAGTCCTAGGGGGTCGGCAGCATCCCAGTATTTTGTGAACACTGGCAGGGCGTAGCATGGGTACCTACTACCTACAGTCTCCAGAGCGAGAGACCTATAATTATAATATTACTTAAATAGTTATTACGGCCGGGGCTATGGGCATTGGGCGTACCCAGGTAGGGGCAGGGGGGAGCAGCTGCCCCCCCTCCCCCCACACCTAGAAGATAAAATAGTCGTCAATTTTCCTGGCAAGTGGGAATTAAAAACGTGTTACTTTGCGCAAAATGAAGTGTTGGAAACAAAATATATACTTTATGTCAGATTAATAAAAGCCAATTTTCATGATTTTTTGTTCACACACCACATCTTCTCTAAACAGGTATGCTGCCCAAGCTAAAATCCTGGGTAAATACGCCCATGGCCGGGGCCACGCCACGGCCCGATTTCGATAAACTTGACGCACAGCTTTATATTAGGGCTCCCACACAAAACTGCGAATTCGCATCGCATCGTAATGTCATTTTTATTAGGAATTTTGTCGCAGATATTTGCGATGCGATGCGAATTCGCAGTTATGTGTGGGAGCCCTAAAGGTTTTATGTCACAGGTTTTATTTTGTGTCTACATGCACCGAATACAGGTGTCTTGTGCAAATACACGATTTTCAGTTTGACTTGGACGCAACACTATTTAATACAACCAGCTATTGTTCACAATTTATCTACACGTAGGTATTACACGTGTTGCACGATACAATACGATACGAACTCGACTAGTTATTTTATCTAGATCTGTAGATTTTACAGTGCAATGAACAAACATCGTAGGTAGAGCCTGGTTTGTACTGAATTGAAGAATAATAATATAAGTATTACGAGCATGATGCCTCAACGGTCAACCTCTACGACGCGACGGGTGTGTACTGTGTTATGATGTTATGTGTATGATGATTGATGTGGCCACTGGCCGCACATATAAATTAGACTACATACAACTATATACATAGTTTAGTTTCTCCACAGGTGATGGGGCTGTTTCCGAATAGGCCACAGTATCTGTACCAAATCGTTTCATTTTGATGTTGGAGTGGCACTGGCCTCTATTTCGGAAATTCTATATTTAAAAAACCTACTTTAACAAAGTTTATGTACCTACCTACCTACTTACTTAGTTACAAAACTGTCTAATAACTAGAAACAATATTGTATATATATACCTACCTATATTATTATCTAAAACAATAAGTACCTACATTATAGTTTAGATGAGGAAGGTTTTTAGGTAGATAATAATAAATATTACGATGTCAATTCCATTACACTTGGGGCATTTCTCCGGATTTGGATTATTTTGTTGATTCCCTGGTACATTTTTATTTCTGCATATTTTTTAAAATCAATAATCACATATTATTCTTAAGTGAATTATAAAAATAATTATCTATTTGGGCCCTTATTCACTTCACAATTTTAGAAGATAGTTTGATTTAAATTTTTCTAATCTAGGGAATCAACAATGCTTATAGAAAAAAGCTTTTTCAGCTAAATAAACATGTTCAATTTAAATATAAACATGTATAAAATTGACTACAAACTAAACTTGTTCGTTAAAACCAAATACAATGAATTGAAAATGAATTTATTTGAAATATTTTGACTTTAAGAATTTTTTTTTTATATATTTTACTTATTGGTGTCATTTATTTGTATCAGAATATGAAGATAATGTAATTTATTTTAATAAAAATAAACAGATATGTACCAATTAGATAAATAAATGTAAAAGATTTTGATTCCCTACTTAAAATACCCAGGGAATCATCAAAATGTATGTAGAGGGAATCAATAAAAAGTTAGTTTTTCCTAAGGTGTACAAAAACTGGGCATGTAGGTTAAACAATAAATAGACTAACTAAAAACCATACTCATTATCGTCGTTTACATCGTGTCTAAACAAACTTAACTTTGGAAATGACATTGTAATTAGCGAATAGGGAATCAATTGTGTAAGGAACCAAGGGTGAGGGAATCAGATATTTTCCTTTGTAACTCGGAAACGGAGCAACGAATTGTGTGACCTCCTTCCATGATGTTTAGAGGGCTACCGAACCACCCGCCCCTGCGCACCCGCAACCACGTGCTACTTATAACTAGGGAGGTACGAGCCTCCAAGTGAAGCGTATAGGGAATCACTATGTGAGCCAGGACAAATCTTAATATGACTTTTTCTATTTATATGTATAACGATATGTATGTTAATTTACAACTTTTTATAAATATTTTGTTCATGCTCTAACGATTTAATTACTTCAAAATTAGAATTTCATCGTATTTGTGGTATTTTTTTGGGAATTTATGGTGAATTCTGGGGACAGGATAGGCCAGGGAATCAATTTTTCGACATTTAAATTTATTTTAATTATATTTACAATTAAGTTTTTCTAAAAAACCTAAGTGGCCCAGTTAGATCACACCTTATATTACTATAAAAAAAATACGGAAGTCTATTTATGTAACTCTGCGGGTACTTTATACGTCCGGACAACAAAATTTTGCGGTTTGAAGAAATAGCCTAAACAATCTATAACCGGGGTCACCAAATGGCGGACCGCGCGCGGTCCGCACGCGCGCCAACCCATTGTGTGCGGATCAAGCATTTTCGAAGATGATCTTCGTTAAAAATAAATTTCGGTCGCGACTTACTGATGACCATCTCTAGAATTTAATATCAATAGCTTGCACCAATTTCACTCCAAGCATTGATCAGAGAGATAATAAGCTACAAAAATTTATAATATATATTAATAAATAAGTACCTTTGTAATTTTCGTAATTACCTTTGTTTAATATTTTTTTTAATGTGTGGACCGCGAAGGTCGTGCAATTTCTTAAAAATGGACCCCGAGCGAAACTAAGGTGACCCCTGATCTATAATATGCTTAACAAAACGCGCGGAACGTCTAGTATTAAAATATAATATGATAAATCAAGCAGTCGGTCATGCCGCATGCGGCTGTATTTGTAACATAAAATATTATCATTATTAGATGTTATTTCTAAAAACTCAACTGTTCAAAGGTAACCGTTAAATTTAATAAGATTAATTTATATGCACATTATTTTAATAACATCACTTATCCATTATGACGTAATAGGTACATAATAACTAATAAAGTCGCTTGGCTGATCGATTTGGGTGTGATCATTATAATTCGCCTTCAGAAGCCTTCATTTATCGCCTGTGCCATGTTACATGTATAATATCTATGGCCTGTGCCGACTGCCGACCATAAAGTATATTAACTTTATGCAGCCGACTGCCGTAGGTACCCACGTGACTCACGTCCCACACTAAAATAAAAAAATCGGCCAAGTGCGAGTTGTACTCGCGCACGAAGGGTTCCGTACCACTACAGAGCAAAAATAGGCTAAAAATTAAATTTTTTGTATTTCAATTATTTAATTTATTTAAATTTTATAATTCATTATTAAAGTACAAATACAATTAAGTATTTTGAGAACATTTCAATTGCCTATGTGTTGCCGTTATTGATTAAGATCAAAAAATAGCAAAAAAAATCACGTTTGTTGTATGGGAGCCCCCCTTAAATATTTAATTTATTTTATTTTTAGTATTTGTTGTTATAGCGGCAACACATATTATGACACAATCTGTGAAAATTTCAGAAGTCTAACTATAGCGGTTCTTGAGTTACAGCCTGGTGACAGACAGACGGACAGACGGACAGACGGACAGACGGACAGACGGACAGACGGACAGACGGACAGACGGACAGACGGACAGACGGACAGACATCGAAGTCTTAGTAATAGGGTCCCGTTTTTACCCTTTGGGTACGGAACCCTAAAAATTAGGTACTCGAACAGTAACAACTAACAAGCTCTATAACTTATGAGTTATGAACTTATGACACGTAGCTAACAGGCAACAGATAACAACGTTCAATAGTTTATTTAACGATATTGATAACTTAACAAAAATGGGCCAAGTGAAGGGTGGCTTCCATATAAAAAATACAATTTTAGGCATATTTTTGTTCTATAACGGTACGGAACCCTTCGTGCGCGTGTCCGACTCGCACTTGGCCTATCTTTCTGCTCTCCAGGATATTACCCCAGGATATTACAAATAGTGAGTAGTGGACTATGATCGTTGGTAAATGGTTAGTAACAATAATTTGTGTTGAAAGTTGGAAGTTGGAATTGAGTGACAATATAAATAAAAAGAAAATGGATTTCATAAGTAGATGTTTATTAATACATTTGTGTTGTTCAAGGCCGATATTACATTATATTTCATGTAAATTATATTATTACTTCACTTGTAAAAACGGAAAAATATCATTAGTCTTTTACTAACCCCCGAGTATGCCCGTATTCACAATTGAGACTTTGGATACAACACAATACAATATTATACATAATTTTAGATGTAAGTAATTTAATAATTGTTATCATCGACAATACATAATAAATATTGATACTTATTATAATTTCAAGGTTACATTGTGATACAATTTACAAAATAAATGGCACTGGAAGTGAGTGCCTTCGGATAACGTTAGCCCAGTCTTTGTTTAACAATTAATTAGGAAGTATTTTTGGTCCCACCTTAGACCGAGACCAAAAACAAAAACAAACATCCAAAGGCACGTAAATATAAATTAAAATCTGTTAAATTATCCTAAATCACCCTGTAACAAATTGTTTAGAATTTTACAACAGTCATTGAGATTTAAAATTATTATTAAGAAACAAATCACAATTATGCAGTCCGGACCTTGAAACTGAACCCACGACACCCGTAGCTCTCAGATGCGGCCTCCTACAACAGAAGCCGGGACAATATATACATATACACCACAAGCAATGGTCAGCGTCCAGCACAATTTTTTTAATACACAGCTTTATTTATTAGCATAATGTCTGTAGGACAGGCCCTTACAATAATCGGTTCTGGAAGTAAAATAAGTTAATAAACAATTTTTTTGCAATAAAAATTACAATTTCTACAATACGCATCGTTTTGCAAGCACAATTTTATTACTATGTATTAAATTTTAAATAATTATCAGGAGTCTCTATTGTCATTTGATGGATCACTCTGCGCTAGGAATATACTATGTCAAGTGAAATTTTGTTTTTCAATATGCTTGTATTTTTAAGTAACATTAAAATAAAAGTTGGGAAAATATTCTTAATTTCACATAATCATTGTATTATATTATACCCCTTGTATATACAGATTGGAGAAACTTTTTTTATATATTTGGCAGTGGCGATCAATTTGATTAAAATAAACAGTATTGCGACAGGAGTTTATCAGAGATAAGGTGATTCATGATGCGGTTGACTTGTTGACTCACATCTGATGTCAACGATTGAGTCACAAGATGCTTCCCTGCAGTGGTAGAGCCCACCCTATACTGTATACATATGAGTATGCAGTATGAACACAAGTTCCCCTTTAACTAGGTAACCAAATTATAAGTCCACAGATAGTCGATGCAATCAATTCTAATTTCCAAGTAATAAGCTAAGAATACAATAATTGTCTGCTAACATTTACAACAGATTTATATGTTCAATACTAATGTACCTATTCTGTGATCATCAGCTGCTGCAGGGTAGGACTGCAGTAAAAACTAAATTGACAGCGGGACCTACTGATAGTCCCTAACATATTTATTATGACATATTATTTTGAAGATTTAAAAATTCTAGATGATCAAAAGGAAAAGTGTTACAACCTACACCAATAGTAAAGTGACAATTATTTATATGAAAAAAGTCATTGAAGTAGTTATTTGAGTGAAAGCCCAATTATCCAATAATTTACTAAGAGTTTCACATCCCTTTAATGATGGTTGTCTCTGCGGTAGTTATTTTTATCTTGCACAATATAAATAGTAGTACTATGAAATACTCAGTAGATAAACAATCAACATTTTATTACAAATTAATTTAAAATGTACAAACCCACAAAACAACAACCATACGCAGGTCACTACAAAACTATAAATTAAATAAAAAACTTAATGCTACAAACATAAATCCATCGCACTATACATCTGCCTCGCTCGGTCCTATAGTATCGTACATAAAATTAAAGCTTCATATAAACGAGGGGAGGGACTTAGAATTTGAGTTTGGGTTTCAGTTCGTGGGCTCGCCCGCCCCAGTCCAGCCTGTACGTACGAGTCCTCCACGAAATCTCAGAGTTGAGTAACGCCGCCGCCAGCACAAATGGCGCACAACACTCACTCCACACCCACCCCAGCAGGAACTCCACCTTGGTGAAGGGTGGCGAGCCGTTCTGCACCGCCCGCAGCATCAGCCAGTCTGACAGGAACCACACCAGAACGTGCACCAGGAAGAATGGCAGCGGCTCCGCGCCCAGCAGTACGCCCGCCGCCCACGCCGCGCCCGCGCCCAGGGGCAGGCACTCGCTCAGTGGCTCCAGCAGCGCCGTCGTCGGCACCATGGCAATGCGCAGCCGCGCCCAACGAGTCAGTCGCGCCTGCAGCCCGCCCACCGATTTGGCGCCAGAGTTCTGCAGCGCCGGCAGCGACGCCACCCTCATCCTCCACCCCCGCGCCACGATGGCCTTCGCCATGAAAAAGTCCTCGGCCAGGTACTCCCCGAAGGCGGCCAGGCCGCCCGCCTCCTCCAGAGCGCAGCGCCGCACGAGCGAAGACATGCCGGTGTGGCAGTTGATGCCGAGGAAGTCGGCACCCAGGTACATGCGCGCCTGCGCCGTGCCGAAGTACACCTTCTCGTAGACGGCGGCGAAGCCCTCCGCGTCGCACGTGAACGGCATCTGGTGCACGATGGCCACGTCCGGCGCCATGTGCTGCACCATATCCAGCAGCGTGTCCTCGCGCATGCGGATGCCTGAGTCGCTCACGAGCACGAGGGGGTACTTGGCCGCCAGGTACGCCGGTTGCATGTTGTTGATCTTCGGGTTGACGCCGACGCTCACGCCCCCGACGAAGAGCTGGGCGTCCGTCTGCGGGTACTTCTGCAGCAGGCTGTTGACGAGCATCACGGCGGGGTCGTGCTCGCTCTCCACGCAGAACAGCAGCTCGTACGTCGGGTAGTCCAGGGTGAAGAACGTCTCCAAGTTGGAGAATAGATTCGGATCCACGCCGGTGAGCGGCTTCAGTATGGAGACGCCGAGGTAGGGCTGCTCCGGCGGGGCCCGCTCCACGCTCCGGTGCAGCTTCCACTTGCAGTACGAAAGAGCCATTATGTGAATTAACCACAGGCAGACCCACGCGATCATAAAAAATATAGCAAAACCGTAAACCGTATACACCATAGGCATCATAATTGTAAGATTTCGATATCTCTTTTATTTTCCGGCCACATAATATCGACTGATTTCTTTAGGTCTGGAGCCGTGCACTACGATGCGGTTTTATCACATAGCTAATAAAAGGTGAGTGATTAATTAATCAACCGAACTCATCGCAACATATTTTGGTTGAATGGTCGATAATAGTAATTTACGCTAGCATTATCACAATTATTTTAACTAATATCACAACTGTCAGACCGCCGCCCGTCATTGACAACAATCACAGACTAACAACAATGGGTTCACAGCACAGATTAGTGTAGTATTGTAGGTTCACAGCACAGATTAAGTATATTATATTGTAGACAGATTAAGCGTCTTAAAAGAGTTTGACGGCTCACGAATTGACATTTGATGCGACAGCAGCGCCACCTGAAATTGTTCAATGGGTTGTTTTCTTTTTTTTGATCTCCACCAGACGGCGCGACGATAGACACTTCTAGATTTTCTATTGGTTCCCCACCGATCTGAAATTATCTGCAGGTTGTGTTTCTAAAAAATCACAGTGTCCTGTCAAGTGTGACACAAATCAAAAATTATCTTAAACCTAGTTTCCGTTAGCATAATATTAACATAAAACTGTATGTATTTCACTGACCTCCATTATACAAGTACGCTGGACCTATGATACTCACTTTTTTTTGTGCCTATTTGAAGCGGAATCAGCGCCGCCAGTGAGCGGGAAGAGAACTAAATTTGACGTAACTTGCAAATGGCCGCTTAATCGTTATTGGTTGTCATCAGTCATCACTAGTATTAATTCCAAATACTCCCACTACTGCTATCAGCGCCAATATGGCGACTTTCAAACGTCATTTTTACGTCAAATCATAGACAAATATATTTGGTCAATGGTCAAATTTAGTTCCTATCCCTCCCATCGGGGGAGCTGATTGCGCTTCAAATAGGCACAAAAAATAGCTGTCATTTCAAAGGGTATCATTAGTCCAGCGTACTTGTATAATGGAGGTCAGTGATGTATTTATATATTGTATGTATTTATAATTTATATGCTTCGTCCATCTAGTTTAAATTTCACGAAGAACATACGCCTAAGCGATCATTGGCCTAAGCGATTAGGCCAGTATACTGGACGGTAACAGTTTAGGAATACGCTGACATAATATATTACTTGTCAAACTGAAAACTGACAACTGAAAGAGTTTTGGCGGGCATGTTACTTTGACACTTCTTCTACTTTTTATTGTTCGTGTGGTTTTTATTATTTTTTCCCAAATTGTGTTATTTGGGTTTTTTATGTTCATTATTGGTAAAATATTAGCCATTAAATATCTGTTATCTTGCACAAGTGCAGGTAAGATGTTGTAAAAACCAAAATGTATAATTCCTGTGACATTTGGTGTGAATAACGGTAAATAGGGCTATTTCTTCCATGAGTTTTAACTAAAACATCATTATAATAACTTTACTATCCTATTCGTTGGAATATTATTGCGTCTTTTTCAAATTGAAATGTATCAAGTTTTACATTCTTTTGCCCAGTTTTGTAGCAATTAATGATGGTATTACCGATAGTTGTCTACCCATACGCCATCTAGTTACTAAAATGAAAACTGTTTGACAATAAAATTAAAAAAATAAGAAAATGCCCCAGAACTCTTTAAGTGTCCCCCGCCACAGTCAAGACCTATTGGCAAATTCTCTTTTCTATAACTGTTTTCGAATATATTGTAAATACTGTACAGAAAAATTTATGATATGGTTAGTTATGTTTATGTTTTGACTTTTGTAACGTTTTTCATGTCAGTTGTTTTTGATACATGTCATGTGTAGGGATGTAAAGCGGTAAAATTACTTTCGTAAAATTCGGTAAATTACGATATTTTACGTAAAATATTATATTTTACGGTAAATTACGGTAAAATTGGGTAAAAAAAGATTTGATTTCGTGGCATAATTTTCATTAAGAATGTGGATATAAACAATTAAACAGGTTACTTAATGCAAGTCTAGACTGCAGTAAGTCAAAACAACATAATAGCCAGCCTGCCGGCTTGCTGTATGCTCTGTCGAGTGTCGTCAACTGTCAACAAGTCGCAACAGCGCAAAATATTATGGCAAACAGCACTAATCGGCAACGTCACAACTCACACCGTGCGACGCGCACGCAGTACACAAATTACAACTTGCAACACGCTCGCCCCGCCCGCCGTCATACCACCATTCTGCATACATACGTAGCCGGTAATTTTACCGTAATTTATATAAATTACCGTAAAATACGCGTATTTTACCAGCGTTTTCGGTAAAATTACGTAATTTTGCAACCCTAGTCATGTGTCACTGGTACATAGAAATGGCTGTATGGGCAACGCTCCCTTTGCCTGTCCCGACCGGGACGAGTTAACAAAAAAAAAAGTCACTGGTTTTAGTTTTTTTTTTCTTTAAGCTTTTATGAGTGTCTTAGAAATGTCTATCTTTATATCAAATATCAAATAAATGTATATCTTTCTTAGAGTTTATATAAGTTTTCTTTTTGTTATAATTTATAATTTTTCATTGTATTAAATTCATTGTATTCTTATATAAGTTCATTGTACTATTATAATGTGTACGACTGAAGGACCCGTATCCATAGTCACGAATAAATTAAAAAAAAAAAGGTTGCCTTGTGAGTTTTGCCGGGAATGTGAAAGAGTGATCATCAGTGATGTAACGTGATTGGATTCAAGTGGTGTCCTATACAACTTAAATACACAATAATTATTGATTTGATTAAGTTCTCACATAAAATATAAAGCACTAAAAATGGCCGGTTATTCATTCGATTCGTAAAGAGTTTATATTTTATTCGCTTACTACAAAGTAAAGTCATTCGATCTCTTCACATGAAACTCGCACTCGGCAGTCGGCACACAGAACTTAGACCCGCAATTTAAACAGGGTTAAAAATTAATACCGGTTGAATTATAATAATGATTTATTTAAATTAGATACCTGTGTATTATAATTATTATTAAGTTTTGAAGTTATAAGTGTAATCAGTATTTTATACTGTAATTTTTTTTATAACCGTCGGTGGCTCCACATTTGCAGATTTTTTTTATCAATAGAACAAAATAAATTTAACCATAGTGCTGTCTCTGTCTAATCTATCATTGCAAAATAAGTTGAAAAGTGGAGGGGAGAGTTGATGTCGTCAACAGACTAGAGGTCCGCCATTTTGATGTGCTGCGTTGCGCGTCTATTGTGTTTAAGTGAGTTAAGATAAAATTAAAATACAGTTAATTGTGACCAGTGTGTTCGTTTTATATAATAAAAAGAGGTAAGTAAATATTTATTAATACTTATGTGTTCTTTATTTTAGATGAATAATAATTATAATGATTAAATTTTTTCTTTATTGTGCCTTTTTTTAATCTGTTCCATGTTATTTTCAATATTAAATTAAAATGTTGAGTTTTATAACTCAAAATTTTACATAGTAAATCGCAATATTTAAGGGTTTAGCCAATAAAGTAATGTTTTACATATATTTAAAGACTCATCAATATTTACCCGGTATTTTTAATTTATACCCGGTAAGAATGGGTATTTTTTAATTTTTACCTATTCCACCCATTTTTACCAATTTTTACCTACCCGATTTTTACCCACCCGCCCATCCCTAAGACTCATGGTTAAATAGCCGAAGTGCCATAATAAGAAAAAAAAAAGTTCGCCTAGTCTGTGGTTCTTTGTCTTGGCGCCAATTTTTGTAGTGTTTTTAAATTTTATGCATTTGTTTCTTTGTCGAATTTATTTGTATCCAGATTTGTAAACAAATATAAAAATGGATATATTATCTGACTTAAAACGTGTTTCAAATTTAGAAGAGTATATCACAGTTACCCAAAATATTGTGAGCAAACATTCAAAATTTCCTGTTTTATTCAATATGTCCACTATTCTCTCATTGAAAAAAGTTAAAACTCTTGAAATTGACGTAAGTACAGATGCATAACATTGTTTTATTATATTACTTACTTAATATTATACATAACTTACTTACATTCTGTTTTAGTATTTTAATAAGTTTAACGAACATGGGGCAGCCGTTATCATTTTTAAGCTTATTTTGCGACATCCTCCCTCTAAAACCTGGGCCTTACTGGGCAAAGAGCTAATATCACTTATAAAATATTGGTTTGAAGTGATTAGGAAGCGTCTCATATTTAATAACAATCGCTGGTGGAACTTCACAAGTACTTTGATTGCTTTTATTGAGGTAAGTATTGAAATTTTATATTTATTATACTATAGAGTATAGAGTGTAGAACAAAAGTTTTATCAACCATGAGCCACAGAAATGACCTCTGAGGCTCTGTGGCTCAATGGTTAAGCGTGTGGCCGTGAGTCAAATTTCGAATCCTGCCGACAGAACAAAAAGTTTTTATGTCCTGGGTCATGGATGTATATTAAAAATGTGTATGATATAACAAAAATCTAAAATAAATTATGTATAGTAAGTATAAAATTATTAAATATATTTCTGTTGTCTGGTATCTGTAGGCCGCTGGCCGTAACACAAGTCCTTCAGGTACTTAGCACGGGGCCAGGCTGACATGGTTAAAGCATCCATAGATATTATTTAATTAATTGGACCACTTAGGTGTGGTTCCAGGTACTGATAAAAATGCAGCTGTGGTCTCTCTCAGAGACGTTTAATTATTATAGGTCATTATGTAAAAGTAGATATGTTTTTTTAATTAATACTTTACTTAAAATAGAGACTTTGACTTAAGGGCCATACACTTCCTGTCCAATCCTTCATTATTTAATAATTAAGCCCCTCTGAGTGCAGCCATAGGCCAACAAAAATTGTATAACAGACCCAAGTATAACGACCAACTATGAACTAGGTGTGTATATTTTGTATTTTTTGGTGTACATTCTGTGGAACCATTTTTTGAGTCAGTTATTCTTCTTTAGTATTTTTTATTGTTAGAAGGTAAGAGAGAGAAGACATTTAGCACATATAAAGTCTATTAGTGATAAATAGCATATTCTAAAGTTATTGAGTTGCTTTTAAGCAGCTGTCCAGCTGAACAGCCAATATAGTAGTGTGAGCAATTAAAGTAAAGGTAATAATGTTTGTCACTCGTTATCCAGCTGTGGATCCAGGCTCCTAGCGGCGGACACAAAATATATTTATATGTAAAATATATTCTGTTTAAGCACAGTACCTAAAATGACTTAATATTGTAAATATTTAGCTAATTTTCTGCTGCTTAATGTGTTTCACTGCTTAAATATAATTTATTTCATATTACACTGGTACATGCAACTTTGCAGAATTAATATAAATGCTCGGGTTTTTTTAGAGTATTTGCGTCAAGTCCAAGACTGTACATGACTTTATCGTACAAGAAACTTGCGAGTGTTTGCTAGACTTGGCAACACATAACAGGACGGATTTGAACCAGAGCTTCGAAATCATACGCTGCTTCAACGCGTGCTGCGCAGAGAGCAGCAGGACAGTCCGGATCGCTCTCAAAACAAAGTTGGACATCTACCTGTAAGAGATTCGTTTTTAATCGAAAACAAATGAAAAAAACACTACGACCGTTCAATCGGTTGCGGACTCACCGGTACTAGACAGGATGTATAATGTATATATAGTAGGTACCTAAGTATAACGCTAGCGTGTCGGCAGGGCGCGCGTGGCGGGCGCGGTGCGGGCGAGCGGGGACGCGCGCGTGCAGCTGGCGGGCACGCAGGCGCTGGTGCGGTGGACGCTGCCGCGCGCCCGGCGAGACGCGCGCGCCGCCGTCGCCGCCGCCTGGCTCGCGCCGCACGCCTTCCCGCCGCCCGCCGTCGCCGCCTTCGTCGACGCCTCCTGGACCGACTACCCGCAGGTCGGCCGCTAACCCTCGTAGCTGTTTAGTGATCTACGACCTCGTCGCGCCGAAATTGCTAATATTTATCGCCCGATCGCAGGACGCGCGACGATTTTTGAACGCCCTGAACGAGGAGGGCTCGACGGTGGTGTCGCTGCGCTGCCGCAGCTGCACCTCGAGCGGCGTGGAGCTGGTGACGGTGAGCGGGGGCGGGGCGGGGTGTCGAAGGGCGGGAGTGGAAGTGAAATGGCTAAAATGATCGGACAATATCGCAGGCGGCGGGCGGGGAGCACTGGCTGGACGCGAGCGCCGGCAGCCGCAGCCTGGCGCTGCACCGCGCCGCCGACGACGACGCTGTGCTGCTACTGCGGGACGACGACGTCCAAAATATTTCCTTGCACGGGTAACGCTAACGGCTTTTTCATACTATATGTTTCGCTCTGTCATGTGATAAGCCGAGTACGGCTCGACCTCGTGGTGTTTTCTTTCAGGGCGAGCGGCGGCGCGGTGGTGGTGGTGGTGGTGGCGGGGGCGGCGGCGGCGCGGGCGGTGCTGGGGGCGGGGCCGCGCGGACTGCGCCGCCTGCACGCGCTGCTGCGGGTCGTCTTCGCGCACCGATACACGGTAACCGCCGCGCGGCGGCAGAGACCGGCTCTGTGATCCCCGACCGGACCGTTGTATACTTTAAACCGAAACTTTTGCATTTCCAGGCGGCGGCGGACTTCGACTCTATGGCGGAGACGAAGGATAAAAGTGAAGAAAATGAGGACTCACATACGAAGGTAAGTACGTAAAAAACGAAACGAAGCGTTGAATTCGACGTTCTGTTCAGTTTGTCGTCGTGATATCGGTTACGCTCAAACACAAACCCTCGTTTGAACGCACCCTCAGCGCAGATCTTAACTAGAGAAGGACCCGGGTGGGCAAAAAAATACCAATACGACTCCTGGCAAAATTCAGTATCATAATCTGTATGCTTTCCTGATATCAATCCCATTCACAGAATGCGTCACTCATATTTTGCATACTCGACTTCACCCAGCGCCTCCTCTATACTTTTATTACAAGAAAGCTACCGACAATCCGTTTTACGCGCTTTAAAGTGTAGGTACCATTAGTCAATAATTTATTATAATGTGTATGTCCAGGCGCGCGCGGCGGGCGACGGCGCGGGCGGCTACAGCGGGCGGGCGGCGCGGGCGGCGCGCTCGGGTCAGTACTGCGCGCCCGCTAGCTGCTACCTGTAGTCACTAGTCGGCTCTAAACGTAAACAAGCACACTCGATGTATATAACGATAATGCGTTCGTGGATTTCATTAAATTATATTAAAGTTTAAACAGTGAAGCCGCCGCGACACATGTAGTTAATTATGACACATTAATTTGGTCGCATCCTCTTGTTTACGTTTAGATTTACGAGTCGAGTAGAGTGCAGTGTAGTTTTGATTGTGCGTCCTCGCCGATGTTCCCTGGGACTTGGGACATAGTTGGATTGGGTACATAGTTCATACACTGTGTAGTGTGTAGTGTGTCCGGACCGAGCGAGTGATCTGACTCAGGTACGCGTTCTACTCGTTCTGCTGGCGTTCATAGTTTTGGTAGTTTTATTGCTTATGTTTAAACTTCAGGCTGATGGATGTTTATTAAATATTCATTAGAATGATGTGATAATTGTCAGTGTAACAATCTTTAAAGCGTCGGGATACGCGAGAGAAAGAAGAAAAGTCTATAGATTTGCCTTTAGATTTGCTCGTTACAACCCGGTAGACTGCAGTACAAATTAGGTACATGAATAAGTCGCGAGCTAAACCTAGATAAATTATTATCTTATTATGTTTACCGATTGCTGCCTAATGCCGATGTTGGCTTACTCAAACTTATAGTACGAACAGACGTCCCGATTTGGTCAGGTCCCGACCACCCGACCACGGCCAAATCGTGAAGTGTGGAGAGCGGTCGGCCCGACATAATTATTATTAATATTGGTCGGGCATGGTCGGGTCGCCGGCGCACCCGACAAGCCGACCGCCCGCCCGACCGAATTGGAACGTCTGGAAGCTTTGTCCCGACCAAATCGGCTCAGTCGCATTCGTGACGCCGCCGTTGTTAGACGTAATTATGAACCCCGAGGGAGTAATGATCTCAGAACGTGAAATAATAATAAAGATATTAGAACTTTATACAGACTTTCCCTGTTTGTGGGACTTAGCTCATAGAGATTACGCATATAGGAATGCCAGGCATCAAGCTTATCTAATTATGCTGGATGTTTTAAATAAACGAACAGTACGGCAACTTTGAACTTTGAACAATGGTTGCCGCAACCAACGCTATTTTAGCATTTTAAGGGTTCCGTACGCAAAGGGTAAAAACGGGACCCTATTACTGAGACTTCTATGTCTCTCCGTCTGTCGGTCTGTCTGTCACCAGGCTGTAGCTCAAGAACGGTAATAGCCAGAGAGTTGTAATTTTCACAGATTTTGTATATCTGTAGCCGCTATAACAACAAATACCAAAAACAAAATAAAATAAATATTTAAGGGGGGTTCCCATACAACAAACGTGATTTTTATGGCCTTTTTTGCTCTATACCAATAATAGCAACAGGTAGGTACTTGAATTTTTCACACAATATTTAGTTATATGTGTGCTTAAAATTAAAAACTAAGGGGGGCATCCCATACAAAAACCACAATTTTTGGTCTAAATTTGCTCTATAATGGTACGGAACCGTTCGTGCGCGAGTCCAACTCGCACTTGGCCGATTTTATTAGATAATACCGGCGGCATGATGTTTTAATGCATCGACGGCAATAGCTGGCAAGACGTCCGTTCACTACTTCATACAAAGTCAACTGACGGTTGGAAGGCCGACCGTCGAGCAATCTGTAGCAATGTCGGGATGGTTAGCATGTCAGTCCAAATCGGGACGTCTGTTCGTACTATACTACTACAGATGAATATAAAAAGCCGAGCATTGTCACAGTTCCGACGAATATGTCAATAATTTTGTCGACGAGCCTCAAAAATGTTACTGTTCAAGTTTAGTTGAATATTTTTATACGTACTGCAAGTATATACATATCATAAAACAAAGTCGCTATTTTTTCCATCATGTCCCTTTGTTCCCTTTAATGTTTAAAACTACGCAACGGATTTTGATGCGGTTTTCTTTAATAGACAGAGTGATTCAAGAGGAAGGTTTTCAAGTATAATAACATTCATTAAATAGTGGAGAAATACTGTTATTGTTGGGGTTTCTAATGTGATGTCGTAAATAATTACATTTTTTCCGCTTACATTGCAAACGCAGGCTGAACCCTACGAGATTTATCAAAATAATGTACCAAGTAGGTATAATTGTATACAATGAAAAGGTCTACAGAAAACTCCGCGATGGTATATGTCTATCTCTTATGATATCTCACAATAACATTTTTTGTCATCTACTTTTTACGACAAATAATGGCTAATTTTCGAAGCAATTTTAATAAATACAGCATTAATCCTTATCCAATTAAATAGCTTAAATACATTGTTGATTTAATGTAGATCTATATGGCCCTTTACAGCATATGATTTAAATGAATATTTTCGAAGATATTACAGATTTAAAAATTGCGGGACGTAGCTTTTGCGGCGGTACCGGCCATTAATGCAGGCCACGGGTAGTAATGAATATAAATCAAAACTACTAAATCGATTTTAATCACATTTTAATCATTTTTTCAGTAAGTGACATAGGCTATATATTTTATACCCGTGCGAAGCCGGGGCGGGTCGCTAGTAGTATAATAAAGTGGTGACCGTGTAATCGCAGGCTACGCGTCGCAGCAGCACGCGCCGCCGCCGCCGCCGCTGTCGCCCTCCTCCGCCTCCACCTCGTCTCTGCTGATGGTACGCCACGAGCTAATTCATATTTTTCATTTTCGTAAAAATTCAAACTCATAATATTGAAAAAGACGCGTTCGTTTTTATGTTTACTAGGCTACTTGACCTATATTCAATTTCATTGAACAAATGCATATTTCTAGTAGAACTTGGCCCAGGAAACCGTATTTCACCCTTATCATCAAATAAAAGCTTATGATTGATAAATAAAGTCGATTTGAAAATATGATTTTATATTTCGAAAACGCTTTTGCGGTACTTCCGATTTGGATGTGACGTCATCACACTAGTCATTTAATATCTTTTATTTATCGCGCTCGTTATATGTAAGTTTATTTGTACATAATATAATAAGAATAAGCCTAGAAAGATTTGTAAAATATATTTTCTTGAATAATTTAAATAAAACATCAGTTTTATATATTATCTCCATTTATTGTAGTGCGGAAATGAAATAGCCAAAAGTTTCTCTAAAAGTTTTCAACATTACAAATGATTTCTAAATTCTTTTCTAATTTTTTGGCACTGTTAGACTCGTACGTTTAGCACATAAAATAATTTTCAATAAAGAAAGTATAAAATACAAAAAATATGACGTCACACTATGGCGGACAGTGTTTTCGGCGCCATTTAAAGGCACATTTTTCAATCAACACTTTTATGGGTTTCTACTGTTTAAAATATTAAAATATTAGTTTTTTTGGTGAAAATGAATGATTAAGAAGCGATTAGCATGAAGAAAAAAAGTAGGTCAAGTAGCCTAATATAAATTATTATTATATTAGGTCTCTTTTGAACCTAATTTTATTTGTAGTAGATTTATAGTAGTGTACGGCCGGCGGTGTTTCGGTCCGCAGCTCCGGGACAAGCTGACGGCCTTCCCCGGCGCCGTGTACGACAAGGAGCCGGTCGGCGTGTGCGCCGCGCCGCAGCTCTCCGACCTCACCGAGGCCACCGAGCCCGACCTCGGCGGCGCCCCGCGGAGTGCGGCCCGGCCCGGCGCGATAGACACGAGCGGCTCCTCCCGGGATACTCGACAGAAAATCGCTCCGTCCCCCGTCGCCGAGGACGACGAGACCGACGTGAGCCTCCTGCTCGTCGCCGCGACCGTCTCCGCCGGGGACTCCGCCGAGGCCGCGGACATCGTCGACCTGCTGGCTCGGGAGGCGCTGGGGTCCGAGCGCCCGCCCGCCCCGCCCGCCGCGCGGGGGCCGACGGTCGTCAGCAACACGACCACCGACGACTCCAACGCCGATTACGTCGAGAACACCCCGCTCGACGTCCTCGAGCGCGGCCGGCGCCGCAAAAACGAGTTCGGGAGCGATCGCGCCGGGGGGCGCCCGAGCTTCGACAATCGAGACGTAGAAAACTTTTTCTCCCGCCATCTGGCCGAGAACGGCGACCGCGACGTCGTGGTGAGCCCCGCGCTCGCGAGGAGGATCAACAGGAGCAGCTCCGAGTCCAGCGCCGGAGACGTCGGTTCGCCGAGCTCGGTGGACGACAGTCGCGGGGTGGACCGGGACGTTTTGGATTGTTTGAGTAAAATGTTGGATGAAGTTTGCGAAAATTTAGATAGATGTGTGGGTTACCTCCGGGCGGACGAGCGCCGCGACGCGAGAGCGACGATCGAGGACGTCGCCGATCCGAGCGGCGACGGACCGAGCGAGAGGAGAGTCGAGGGGAAAGCCGAGGCCCCATCGAAGAAAATAAAACTTAAATTCGCTTCGAGGAGTCCGAGAGTCGCTAGAGCCGAGGCTGCATCGAAGAAAATAAAACTTAAATTCGCTTCGAGGAGTCCGAGAGTCGCTAGGAAGGGTGGGCCCCGGAGGAGGAAAGACGTATCGAAGCCGGCTCCGCAATCCACTCGGGTAGAAAATAAAAATCGGGACCCGGCGGTGGTACCGAACGAGGTGATCCGTGAAAAACGATCGAAAAATAGTTGCAACGAAGCGCCTCCTTGTAAAACTCCGCAGACGCGCCGCAAGAGAAAGTTATACTCGCCGAAGGACGTCGTCGACGATAGCGATTCGATCGCCCCCCGGGATAGTGAAGCCGACCAGCGTAAGAAATCACTGGACACGCCCTACAAGGAGATAGAGAACATAAGAAATAAATCTTTGATCGAGAGTCGGAAAAAGATTCGAACGCCGCTGTCGACCCTCCCCCCGCGGGCTCAGAAATTGAACGACATCTTCGACAGTTTAAAAAATACGATCGAGGGCGAAAGGAACATCACCCTCGTCGCCCGAAACACCCGGAACAGGGGGGCCGTCTACAACTTCCCCAGCGACAGCGACGACGAGGACTTTCAGGCGAAGGAGAACGAAGTCGCGACCGAACGGGGCAAAAAGCGGCCGACGAGGAAGCCTCCCGCGGGCCGAACCCGAGGGAGACCCGCCAGGCGAGGCGCCAAAGGGGACCGACCGCCCGTCCAGCTGGAGCGCGCGAGGGCGGCTCCACAGAGTCCTTTGGAAATATCGTTCGACGCGGAGCGCGCCGGGGAGCCGGCCGGCGGCGACCCCGAACCCGCGGGTACCTCGAAGCCCGAGATGGAATTCGTCGGGATCGACGGAGACGATGGCGATGCGATCGAAAAACGCAGCGCGAGGCCGCGTCGAAAACGGCGGGACCCCGAGCGCACTAGAGAAAGCCGAGGCTCGAACATAACGACGTCGGCCCGACCGGCCGACGGGGACGTCACCGGGAGCCCGCTGCCGGGGCTGGTCGTCGAGGAGATCCCCGCGGCTAACGACGTCAACGCCGCGTCGATTTGCACCCTGGAGGGCCTCGATATCACCGCGGACCGGCTCACGCTTGATAGATCGCCGAGCTCGCCGGCCGAGACGCGACTCCGCTCTCGGCTCGAGCGTAATTCGCCCGACGTCTCCGCCGTCGCCGTGTCGAGCGGGAGCCGAGCCGGGAAAAAACGTCAACTATCCACGCGGAAAAGAAAGCCGGACGACGCTCCAGTGAAACGGTGCCCCCGAGTTCCCGCTCCCGAAACGAGGGCGTCGACCGACGACGCCGATCACCGCGCCGTCGACTCGGTCACCGGCTCCGAGAGGTCCATCGCCACGCTCGGGAAGTCGCCGATACTGGCCCACGGGGACGTCGACGAGGCGCCGCCGAGCGCCCACCTGCTGGCTCGCCCTCTCACCGAGCGCCGGGCCATCGAGGCGGTCGACCTGAGCGGGACGCTGCGGGCCTACTACGACGATCTCGCCGGGGAGATCGAGCGCCCGCCCGCCGACCGCGGCGCCTCGCCCGCGACCGCCCGCAGCCGGGGGACGACGAGCGGCGGCCGCTCGGGGGGCGGCTCGGTTTCGAATCTATCTCCGGTCGTCCTCGTGGCCCGGCTGTCCCCGGAATTCGTCGGCGGGTGGACGCCGGCCCGTCTTGCCTCGGCCCGAAGCTCCTCCGGCGACGTCGCGTCCCGGCCGACGACGAGGGGGGTCGCCTCCGACGCGCTCCGCGAACGGATCTCGACGATATCGCCGATCCTGCCGTTCGGCGACGGCGACGCCGGTCGCAGGACGAGCGGACGGTCGCGCGGGGGGAGCGGCGCCGCGAAGGAGCCGGCCCGCCCGGACCGACGTAAAACTTCTAGCCGGCGGAGCGGCAGCACGCCGAGCTCCGGCGGGTACGACCTGAGAAGTAGCCGCCGAAGCCGCGCGGGAGCGGCCAGCCCGGCCGAGGAGGCCGCGCCCGCGCACGACGACGTCCAAAGCGAGTCGCAGATCGGCTCGGAGGATTCGCCGTCACTCGCCGAGAGCCGCTCGCCGAAGAGGAGGAGGCTGTCGGCGGGGCCGACGCGCGTCGACGCCGCGTCCACCGTCAGCGCGTGGGTGTGGAGGAGCGCGCGGGACGCCTCGCCCGAATGTGAGTCCGCTCTAGCCCCTCAATTATAAAGTTACACGATCTTATTATTATTATGAACGAGTACCTACGCCTCCGCTTGGAACCGAGCCGCCCAGAGCGCGCTACTCGTTACGTTAGATATTTTTGATCGCTTATATAAAATGGTTATATGTATATAAGATTATTTTGATGTATGCAGTATGGAGGAAAACAAGTAAACAATTTCGTTTCCCTGTAAATAAGAGTTTAATAATAATAACTAAAAGTAAAATATTACAAATTATAAACAAACTAAATACAACGATCATAGAATAATATCATACCTGTAAATAAGAGAAACGACAATCACGTTTATTGTTATTCCTCCGATAAAATATTAAAATATTTTTAACACATCGTTTCTCTTAAAACATTTTTTATATTATAATAAAATTGACATCTTACTTCAAAATAAAATAAATCATACTTTCTCTTTGAAACTTATACCAGCCTACTCCAAAACAAGAAACACCTAAGAGGTAAACTTACATGTATATTTGAATGTTTAAGACGTGGCGGCGGACGCCACATCGCGCGCGCGGGCCGTCGTCGACGCCGTGCTCGAGAAGCTCGACACCACCCTGCAGGAGATACATCACAACACCAGTACCAAGTGAGTTGTAGACTTGTAGTCGAGTATTAAAGCCTTTAAAGGTGTCGTGTAGATGCGAGGGAGCGGCCGTCTACACTCTGCTAAAACCGATTTGTATGAAGTTTCGTGTTAGCCCAGTCACTATTGGGGGTTGACCACGTAAAAACTTGTAGTTTGGCATCCTAAAACAGTTCTCAAAATTCACACTCCGTGCGAGTTTCTTACGCCCGCGCCGGTTCTTCTCGGCGGGGTAGTTCCCGAACCGGTGGTAAGCAACGTAGTTTCTTCGTTCTTTCTACGACTTTCAAAAAGTGTATCATGATACCCATCTTCTTATATATATATATATATAAAAGAAAGTGGTGTTAGTTACACTACTTATAACTCAAGAACGGATGAACCGATTTGGCTGAAAATTGGTTGAGAGGTAGCTAAGAACCAGGAGACGGATATAGGATATATTTTATCCCGTTCGACCGCGTTTCCGTGAAGTCAGTATAAAACGTGGTATAACAAAAACGCATCTGACATAGAATAACAAAACAAAAATGACAGCTAAACGTAATTTTGTCTATGTTGTCTATGGTTAAGTATGGTAAAAAATTTGACATGAAGCTAAACGTAATTGATATGGGCGAAATACTTTATCTGGCAAAACAACGTTTGCCGGGACAGCTAGTTTTGAATAAAAAGATATTTTATTTATTTTTTATTTTATTTATTTTACATATAATAATTGGATGGTCGCAAGTTTTAAAGTCACAAAAATCGATTTTTTTTTACTTTTTTTGCATATATTTCGTTTTCTATGCGTTTTACGTTTTTTGTATAAATAGGAAAGTTGTAGAGGATTAAATTCTCTACAACTTTTCTATTTAACTTTTTTTTACACCTTGAACTGTTTTCAAAATAGAGGGCGTAGAGCGCGCGGTCGGAGAATTGGGTATTTGAACAAATTTTTTTTGTGATAAATGGAAAGATCATAAGTATATAAGTTTTATAACAAAACATTTTTTTTTATTTTTTTTCGCCATAATTCAAAAGTTATTTCAAAATAAAAATTGGAAGACACGCCGACAGCTCCCGCACAAACCCGCGCGCGTGTGAAGACATAATGTTATTTTTCACCACAGAACAATAAAAACAGTAGAACTGACATACCACGAACTTAACAAACGAATGTTTTGATTGGACGCGTACTTCTAAACCCAAATAAGCCTTAAATTTATTAAAACTGAAAACCAAAGCACACCTTCAGTTCTTAAAATAGAGTTTGTTTTACAATAAACAAAACGGGCACTTAAGACATTTCTTATTTCGAGTCATAGGAGCATCAGTTTATTGTGGATTTACTAAAAAGTTTAGCTACGTAGTATGGCATTATAGTTAGCGCAAACAATTTTGACTTTAAAGGTCAACGAAATAAGGTTAATATTGCCGTATATATACTATTGAAATGTATATGTTACGCTCAAAGACCGAAAACGCTCAGTGAGCGAAAAAATGGCTCACAAGTCACAACGCGTTGTGGTCATAGTGAAACGGCCACGACGCGAAATTCACGTCGTGGCCCTAATGACAACTTCTGGTACTCGAGAAAAGCCTTGACGCGTTCTGAGCATTTAAAAACAGCCACGACGCGAATTCGCGTTGTGGCCCTAATGAAAACGGCCACGACGCATTCTGAAACCAGGCCAGCTACGCAGGAGTAATTTTATAGCGCCCAAGTGTGTGCGCAATACACAAAAGCACTCTGGTTTCAATGAAACCAGGCCAGTTACGCAAGAGTTATTTTATAGTGCCCAAGTGTGTGCGCAATACACAAGAGCACTCTGGTTTCGATGAAACCAGGCGAATTACGCAGGAGTTATTTTATAGTGCCCAAGTGTGTGCGCAATACACAAGAGCACTCTGGTTTCAATGAAAGCAGAGTGCTCTTGTGTATTGCGTTTCACTATGACCACAACGCGTTGTGAGCCATTTTTTCGCTCACTGAGCGTTTTCGGTCTTTGAGCGTAACATATATAACATTATGAAGTCGCATCTCAATCATGGCGCGTTTATAAGTCACGTGACTTTATTTTTTCATGAATTTTTAATTGTTTCTAATTATTAATTGAAAAATCATTTTTAAGGTTTTTGCATTAAATATCAATATTATTAATAATAAGGTTTTCAAATACATTAAAAAATAATTTTTTTTTTCAAATAAGTAGATACCCAATTATCTGAGGTCAACTGGTAGATCAAAAACTCGTAAATTTATTGCTAAACAGAATTATATTTTTTTATTAACTTTTAGATATTATTTTTTTGGTTAGTTATCTATTTTTAATTAAGTGTCAATTTATTTAATAACACTTACCTGGACATGTAATTAAGAAATTGTCGAGGAAACTACTTAAATTGTATTTTAGTTCTTATCTAATTTTAAATACTAAGTACTTTCTATATAAATAAAGAATTAAAGAAATACATTTTCATTTCATGTTTTTATAAACGTGTCATTTTACAGATTTATTATAGTCAAAATTAATAAAAGTTTCGAGAACAAGTTCTAATTTCAATTCTCTTCTTCTTCATCATCTTTTTCTTCTTCTTCTTCATCATCGTCATCCTCCCTCTGGCGCGGAATTTCCTCTTCATTACTTCAACGACATTTAACTCCAAGTCATTCATGATTTCTGGGTCAAAGGTTTTTTTTAAACGGGCAAAAGGCCCACCACACATTCCCACCACTACAACTCCTGTGTCGCCAGGACCAACAGTGGTAACCAACCACGAAAACCCTTTGATATGATCTCAGGGATGCCCGAGGGACAAGCTAAATCTGTCTTGGGATCCGCAACGAAATTAATCAGAAGAAAGGTAGGAGTAGGAGAGACACTGTAACCCCACTTCCCTGCATCCACATCTTGAGCCACAGCCAATTTTGCAGTTACAGACTATTGTATTGAGTAAATCGTCTGGAGCAGGTGGTAAAATGATCATGACAGGTTCCAGGAATCCGTTTTTGATCGAGACTACCAGTTGACCTCAAGTAATTCTCTGACCGCGCGCTCTACGCCCTCTATTTTGAAAAAAAGAAAAGTTGTAGAAAATTTAATTCTCACAATAAACAGGAACAAATACTTCCTAATACTGTATTGTGAGTTAAAAGCTAGTTTAATTTACGTCTTATTGTTTTATAATTTAAATGTAATCCCCAAATATTATTTTGGTTTTGTCACAGGTCACTATAATATTATGTAGTAAGTGGGTTCTTAAAGGTTTTTGTTTTAGTTTAATGTAGGTCATAAGTTTGTGCTAACTTCGATGTGTACATAAACATGCTGTAAAAATTATTGTTATTCACGAGTTTAAAACATTGTAAACCGTATAATACTTAGGTCATAAGTTTTTAATGTGCTAACTTTGTTGTGTACATAAACATGCTGCTATACATTGAGATGTGCTGCTAAATAATTGTTATAATTCACAAGTTTAAAGCATTGTAAATAATTATAATGGATATTTTTAATGTGAACAATGTAGCCTGTCAAGTGTCAGCTGTCAAATTTGCTTGTCTCTGTGTTTCTCCTTCTTCTTGGTTTCTTGTTCTTTTTTTGTTTTATTTTATTTTTTATTTTTTTTCTTAAAAGAAAAAGTGATAAAGCCTTGGGCAGCAGCAGCTATTAATTAGGTTTAGAGATCTTTGCTATTAATGTATACAGGATACATATGTATTCTGTTAATTTTAGAAATATTATTTTTTAAATATTTATTAACTTTATTTGTGATTATATATTTTATTAAATTGTGAAGTCGGTTGGTGTGTTAGAAGTAATTATATAAGAAGTAATATATATATATATATATATATATATATATATATATATATATATTATTATACAGATAACGTTATTTTATTATATTTATATAATATTTTATTGCTATATTTTATATTTTTATTTTATCAATGTTTGAATCTAGTCTAGACGATAGTTTTATATCAATTTCGGGCTCCTCGAGTTGCAGTGACGATAGCTTTCACAGTACTTGTTCTGATCATTTACTTTCTACACTTAGTTCTCACTTCTCTAACAACTTAAAGAATTTTAATGTCATACACTTGAACGCTCAAAGTGTTCCGGCGCACTTTTCCTACCTTCTTAACTCATTTGACTCTCAATCATTCATTGACGCTATCCTTATTTCGGAATCTTGGTTCAAACCCTGTTTATCTTCCACTTCTTACTTACTCTTTACCCGGTTACCATCTCATTAGAAATGACCGTATAGGCAGACCAGGTGGTGGGGTTGCAATCTACCTTAAATCTAACATTAAATATAAAATTTTGAGATCATCAGCACAACCTCCTCCAGCCGATGATACTGAACACCTTATTTTAGAAATAGCAAATGGCGTGTCTAAAGTATTGCTTGGGGTATTCTACAGTCCTAATCTCTCCGTCAATTATTTTACTACCTTCGAAAAATTGCTCGATGAACTTATTCCTTCTTATGTATTTTGATTGCAGATTTTAACACTTGTCTCCTAAAAGACGACTATCGTTCTAAAAACTTATCTCCATCATTAACTCCTTTAATCTAAACACTCTTCCTCTGCAAGCCACTCATCACTATCCTCATTTCACACCATCTCTTCTTAATCTTATGTTTGTTTCTTCCCTTCACCTTGTAGATTCTTACGGTCAGTGTCCAGCGCATGGATTTACTTACCACGACTGCATATTCCTCTCATACAAATTGTGTCTAGCAAAAACCAAGCCTAAAGTTGTCTTGCATCGGTCCTTTAAAAATATCGACATAGACAGTCTCCGCGAGGATGCTGAAAATGTGGACTGGGAAGAGATAACCAATGCTGACTCGATTGACGAAAAAACTTTTATTTTTGAGAGTAGAATCATCGAACTCTTTGATAAACATGCACCTTTACGCCCTGTTAAAATAAAGCACCTCCCAGCGCCATGGCTAACAAACGATATTAAATCCTTAATAAATAAAAAAAATCGTGCAAAAGCTAAATTACGCCAAACACATTCTGATGTCGACAAATTAGCCTATAATAAACTCCGCAATCGCTGCAACACAATGTGCAGAGATGCGCAAAAACGTCACATTCAATCGTGTGTCGAAAATGGTGACCAAGCTAAAGTATGGAGGTTTTTAAAGTCACTTGGTGTTGGCAAAGATCCTAAAACCTCAATTTCGTCCGACATTGATTTAGATCTTTTAAATAGCCATTTTTCTAACCCCGCACATGTCTACGATACTCACAAAAAAGCTCACACAAGTCATACTATATCTAACTTACTTATTTCAGATTACCCCCCATTTTCCTTTAAAGATTTATCTATCAGTGATGTTAAAAAGGCTGTCCTGTCAATTTCATCTAAGGCTGTGGGTAGTGACAACATTGGGCGTAACATGATATACCATTACTTGACACATTATCTCCAGTCCTCGTCCATATCCTTAATTTTTCCCTCAAGACCTCCGCTTTTCCTAACTGTTGGAAAGATGCTTATATAATTCCTCTGCCCAATAAATCTAGTCCCCATTTTGCTGATTACCGCCCAATTTCAATACTTCTTTTTCTCTCGAAAATCCTCGAACGTTTAGTACAGCAACAACTTTGCTCTTTCCTTAATTTAAATAATTTATTAAATCCTCTGCAATCAGGTTTTCGCCCCGGCCATAGTACTTCTACAGCCTTAGTTAAAATTACTGATGACATTCGTCACGGTATGGATAACCAAAATCTAACTATTCTCATTCTTTTAGACTTTAGCAATGCTTTCAATACAGTAGACCATGACATTTTATTACTCCTTCTTAGATCGCTCAATCTATCTCCTGAGGCAGTTAACTGGTTCCGCAGCTTCCTACAAGGACGCCGGCAGCGTGTTAAAATTGACAATAAATTTTCCTCATGGTGAGATGTATCTGCCGGCGTGCCCCAAGGTAGCGTGTTATCTCCTCTTCTATTTTCCATTTTCATAAACTCTGTTTCACAAATAATTTCTTCTTTCTATCATATGTATGCAGACGACTTACAAATTTATAGACAAGCCTTACTTTTCTCACTTTCTAACGTGATTGCTCAACTTAGTACTGACTTGTCAGAAATACTAAAGTGGAGCAATTATTACGGTCTTGATCTCAACCCGAAAAAAACCCAGTGCATCATCATTGGCAGCAGGCAGCTGATTGCTAAAGTCGACTGGGCTAACTTACCAGAAATTATTATTGACGGGACTATCATTCCCTATAGCTCCTCCGTTCGCAACCTCGGTATATACTTTGACCGCACTCTTTCATGAAACACCCAAACACAAGAACTCCGCAAGAAGCTCTTCGCTGCCACTGCTTCTCTCAGACGCCTCAGTTACTTTCTTCCTGTATCAATCAAAATCTCATTAGCTCATGCTCTACTCTTCCCCATCTTAGATTACGCAGATGTCTGCTACAGTGATCTAAACGATCAACTTCTTTCTTCCCTTGAACGCCTGCAAAATCTTTGCATCCGATTTATCTTTGGTCTGAAAAAATACGATCACATTTCTAACTACCGGACAGAGCTAAAGTGGCTACCTATTAAGTTACGTCGGAATACACATATTCTTCATCTTCTTTTTAGTATTTTATTTAATCCCAAATCTCCTGCTTACCTCAAACAAAACTTTACCTTTCTTGGACACGAGCATCCTACACTTCGCTCAGCTAATAAGTTAACTCTTGCATTCCCTTCCCACAACACTAACTTCTATGACTCTTCCTTCACCGTCTCTGCTATTCGTCCGTGGAATTATTTACCCGAAAGCATACATAGGTCCAAATCCATTGATACTTTTAAGAAAAGACTCAAACAACATTACTTAGATTTAGCTGCAAACTCTTAAAACCCTTACGATTTCTCCTATTCGATTCATATTATTAATTTTATGTATTTATTTTATTCGGTATAAAGTATCTATTAATATTTATTTGTGTATTATATTTATTTATATTATTCTAATAGTATTTTATCTTAATTTTTGATTTTAAATATTTTTAGTTATATTTTATGGTTGCCTGGAAGAGACTGCTTCCAGCAGTAAGGCCGCCAATTCAAACTATTTCTGTTTCTGTAACTTTTGTAAATTGATTTGTTTTGTTTGTTTGAATAAAGAGTTTTTTACTTTACTTTTACTTTACTAAAACGCATAGAAAACGAAATATTTGCAAAAAAAGTAAAAAAAATCGATTTTTGTGACTTCGACCCCTGATTTTAAAACTTGCGACCATCCAATTATATATGTGAATTTTGAGAACTGTTTTAGGATGCTAAACTACAAGTTTTTACGTGGTAATAGTATTTTAAATAAATATATAATTTAAATAAATATAAAAGTATTTGCTCCTAATTTGGCCTAAAGTGATTGGACTATGTAGAGATGTTGGAGTTTGAATTATTGTTTGGAAAGAGGGGATCGGAATGTTTAATATTATAGTGTGTGGTGTCGTGTAGGTTGGTGGGCATGTTCGTGGAGGTGGGTCGGGGCGCGGCGGCACTGCGGGCGGAGCGCGAGCGACTGTACCGCGCGGCGGTGCGCGACGTGCTCGTCGACGTCGTCGCCATCATCGACGCCAAGTTCACGGACCTGGAGCGCAGGTCGGTCACCTCACTCACCGGCTCACCGCAGTCCACACCACCCTCACCGCGGTGCAACCGTTACACTACAGTGACACGCTCGTGCCCTTGAAATCAAAATCACTCAAAAGTCAACACAGATCGAGAGGACGGTCTACTGGTGTACGTATTTATGTGCCCGTATTAATAGGGCACTCTAGGCTCTACTTCCTCGTTTTGACGGTAAAATCGGTAGCAGCTTGTTCTACATGTTTACACTTGCATCGAATTGTATCCGACGGGAGTACTCGGTGCGAAGACGAGGCGCTAGAGAGGCGAGGGGGTGTAGACTGTAGAGTTAACGGTGTGCGGTGTGCAGGTGCGGCGAGGCGACAGCGGCGTGGGAGCGCGGGGTGCGGGCGGCGGCGCGCGACGTGCTGCGCGACGACTGCCGACAGAAGCGCGACCTGCTGGCGCTGCTGCGCGACGACCTGCGCGCCGCACCGCACCACACGCGTTAGCCCGGGTACATTGTGCACCATAACATTATCGTCTTTTAATAATGCAGCGGGTGATTGTCGTTAATTTAAATTATTGTTGAAATTCCATTTACCTTTAACCTCAGTGATTACTTTATAATTTATAAAATAAGATTGTATTTTGTGTTTAAAAAAAGAAGCACCAGTATATTGATTTTGTGTTCCCCGTCCTGCTAAAAATATTTATACAATGGGAAGGCTTACACGATATTTTGTCCCCGTCTGACACGGTAATACCCTCGATAGACAAGATAAAGAACAACATCGTGTAGCGTCTCTATTGTAGGTATAACTATTTTTATTAGAATGGAAAGTTATGTTTAAACAATATGTAAGTAAAAAATTATTTTTATTGAAAAACTTCTTTTACTATCTACAAGTTTTTTTAACTAAAACCAGGGGCGTCTTTCCCTTACGTGCAGGGTGTGCGTTGCACACGGGCGCCGCGGTCCTAGGGGCGCCGAGCGCCGCTCGCAAGGGAGCCCCACTCGGCGTGCGCCCGCGTTGGCCAGCCGCCGCGCTTTAATGACCAACGTAAAAAGAACTCCAGTTTGCATACATTTTGTGTAGCATCTGGAGCTCTTCTTATATTTGTCGAATTACAGCAAAGCAAGACGCGCCACGAGCGGCTCGGCTTTTGCAATATAAATATAAACTTTATTTTTCAACGTGAAATGAACCTTAAAACACATAAATGATAATAATATTTGTCGTCAAGATGGGCGCCAAAATGAGAGCCGCGCGACTCACGTCAGGCTGGATTTATATGCGTCCGTGCGTGAGCGCGGTTTCGCCGCTAAATCACAAGATCACAAGCAAATGTACTCTTGACGGCGCCCTTGCGTTTGCACCGGGCGCCGTGCAGCCTACGCCCTCCGTGCCTCCTTCTCATGGGATATGCATATTAATTTGTTTCCCGCTCTCTTTATGCAGCCTCCCTTTGCGACATAACAGTTTCGCAGAGGGTATAATAAGCTACTGCCTCCCAACAAGTAGTAAGGTCCAATCCAACGACGGCGCAAAACTCAGCCCGTTGCTCAGCCCAAGCAGAGCGTTCAATGAGCGTATGCTACGCCGTGTCGTCTTTCTCAGGCTGTGGTGGCACCTAGGCGATGGTTTCCTCCTGTCCGTATGGTCCAGGTAATGACCGAAGGTAAGGGCGCCCCTTGAATCATCCACTGTTGTAGTATCGACCGAATCGCTTTCACAGTTCGGCGGCTGGCAGTTGGGGACGCCATCTGGTCTTGCCAGGTGCGTATTGTAATGACATGCGCCTGGTGGCGCCATCGGTTGGCAGGTCTGGTAGCACTCGCTCTCCTCGCTTTTTAAACTCGGCTGTGTGTTAATACACCCTCCGACAACACTCGAGCCTCCAGATCCCACGAAGAGGACCCTGTCAGCGCCAACGCCGCTTCGCCAGCTAACGGTTCGATAGCAGCGTAGTATCCGCAGCGCTAAAGCATGCTGCGGGCTTCTGAGCAGCTGTCTATTCTGGGCGCCTATGTGTTCCGCCCAAACAGGACTACAAGATCGCTGTATAAAGCCGTCTGCAAGTGGGCCCTGGACCAAAGATTTTGTCAGAAGGCGATTCAGGGCCATGGCCATATTCTTCAGTTTTAGTGCCAATCGACGAAAATGAGTGTTAAAGATCCATTCAAAATCCAGGACCAAACCCAAGCACTGCATTTCAGCGCTTATCGGCACACTCTCCTCCACATCTCTGCGATGCGCAGTGATGCTTCCGCGGGGGCGGTGCTTCCGGGGCCCGTAGAAAAACATGGCCTACGTCTTTTCGACTGCGACTCTCAGCCCCAACGCTTCTATAAGCGCCACAACCTGAGACTCACCCACTCTCGCCAGGCGTATTGTCTCCTCAAACATGTCTCTGTGGGCCAGCATGTATGTGTCGTCTGGGTAGCAGACCAAACATAGCCCTCAGAGATAGGCCGCTTGCAGGATGCGATGGTAGCCGAAGTTCTACAGAAGAAGGCCAAGAACAGACCCCTACCAGATCAGACCATTTATTAACTTTTAGGCAGTTTAAGGTTCTTACGGCTCACCTCATATTTATTCTGGTCACAGACAGGTCATAGATGGCATTCATTATAATATTATTCTGTAATCTATATGCTAGAGAGTTGAAATTCTCAGATTATAGATTATACTAAAAACAAAATAAATTAAATATTTAAGGATACAATTCCATACAAGAAATGTGATTTTTTTGGGCATTAAGTATATCAATAACGGCTACAAGTAGGCAATTGAGATATTCACAAAATACTTAATTTAAATAAACATTTAACCCCTCCATCTCTGACAAAAAGTCTAGGCAAAAATTTTGGCAGACCTGAGCCAAAACAAGATGGCGCCCGGCCTACCCTCTTTGTACAATTAATATTATAACTTTACAAACCTAACTATATTTTATGTTTTTGTGAATAATTTTATAATAGCTAATAAATTTCCTATCTGTCAAGCCATCATAATATAGTATTTAGCCTGATTTAATATTCTTTTCACAAGTATATATTTTGAAAAATATTTTTCTGACTGCTTCACATGAAATAAGTTAATATTTTGTTATAATCTACACGACGGAACCCTGGTTTAGACCCTTATATAAACAATTCATCGTAACAACTTGATGTTTGATGTTTATAAAAACAGGTCATAAATATGACCCGAAAAAAATGGGTTTCGTATTACCCACAAGCAAACTTCGTCATCAGGACTTTACAAATAAAGTTCAAAATGGCAGCGGTCGGCAGAATATGGCCGTTACCTGCGAACTTTTATCTCAATTGTTTTAGTAACGTAAGGCATACTATCGATATAAATCGTCTTGTAGACGTTGTGTAATAACTTCTATAAGAGTTTTACGTAATTAATTTACAAATATATGAAGCAAATTGCGTTCAAATCACACACAACTTTTTTCTCAACTTTCACAAGTTATTCTTGCTTTATAATCATACGGAATCGTGCGCGCGTCCAACTCGCACTTGACCGATTTTTATTTATTTAGAAGGGCGCCACTTTTGGTTTTTGCACCACCTGAAAATTTCTAGGACCAGAACTGGTCCTCACTCTAAAGCGGCCGGACAAACTGTACTTGTACTCTGTACCCATTTCATTTTGACCGCGCGCTTGCTAGGGGGCGTTAGGGTAATATTTGCACACGGGCGCCACATGGGCTAGAGACGGCCCTGACTAAAACTATATTTTCCATCGCGTCGGAGGTGACATGCTGCAACAACGAATTGCGGCTATAATACTGTCAATAAACTGTCATAATATGTTAGCCAATAAAAATACAACGGAAATAAAATAGAAAAACATAAAACCGAGTTTAAATTTCAATTTTCGTTAACGTTCAATCAAAATGAGTTGAACATAATAATATCAATGTAAACTTGCTCATTGTTGCCCCTAAGTGTCTAAACACACTAGGCCGAAAAAACGCGGCTGAAGTTCGGCATGATTACACCTGCAATGTATTAAATTACTGATGTAACAGTTAACACCGTGCCGAAATTACGTCGCGTTATAGGGCCAACCCACACGTACCACAACCACACCACGTCGCAACGACAAAATGCCGACAAGCAGTGGTTACGTGTGAATGGTGTCGCTGCAGCTTTTTGTTTGCGTTGTGGTACCGACAAAATGTCGACGTGGTTGCGTTGTCGCCAGTAGTTGCGATGTGGTTACGTACGAAAGTCAATGAAACGGAGGGCGGAAGAGCGCGGGCGGTGTGTGCGCACTGTCATTGCATCGACGCAACGTTGTGGTTGCGATGTGGTCGGCCACTAGTTCGCCTGTGGTTGCGAAGTGGTCGACAACGACTGCAAAATGTGGTACGTGTGAATAGTCCAGTTCATTTACAATACGAAATATACGCCCGACCACGTGGTGTGGTTGTCGTGTGGGTTGGCCCATATTGTATGCGTAGCGCATTGCAAGCGTAATCATGCCGAACTTCGGTCGCGTATTTTCGGCCTAGAGTGTTTAGACACTTACACGAGTGCTCGAGCGTCACGACCGTTTGTATTCGAAACGTCAGCCAGCGGCCGGCGAGCCGTAAATCATAACTCATAATAGTGTAACGAGAGTCGTTAGTGTAACTTACAATAATAATTGTATTTAATTATCTTCTATAGAAATATAAAGGAATTTCAATTTTGTTAGTCTTGATAAAACTCGAGAACGGCTGAAGCGGTTTGGATAATTTTAGTCTTTAAATATTCGTGGAATAGGGAAGGTATATAATATTAGGATTTAGGAGGGGAGCGATACGAAGTTCACCGGCTCACCTTAGTATTAAATATTGAAGTTTACTTGTTTAAGTTTAGACCGAAGGGTCTCTCGGTGTGGCACACATGTAGAATAAATAAATACAACAAAGTGGGTAGTAACATTAACATATAATAATAGTAGGGCAAGGCGGAGGGAGGGGGCGGCACTAGGTCTCGTCCTGCGCCGCCACCTGCGCCAGGAAGATCTGCTGCGGCTGGTGCGGCGCCTGCGACGACACCTGCAACACCCCACCAGCATTACAACACCCAACATATCCAGAGGGCATACTTCATACCAATTGAATAAGCACTTAATACTTTACTTTTTCTCCAAATATGGTTAACCTACTGTGATCAAGTAGGGAGATTTATTTATTAATTTTAGTTTTTTATTTTTAATTTTGCGATTAGATCGAATTAGAAAAAGTTTTAAGCATGAAAGGATAGTGTGAGTAATCCTTTATCAATATTATTAAAAATCACACTCTAATAACCTCTGTGTCAGAAGTTATATCCGATTCAATTTTTTGTACCTAGGGTTGTCACTAAAGGTCTCTTGTTTGATTTTTTCGGTTGATATTTTAAATATTTTTTAAATATTTATAAATATTATTATTTTAAACATTTCAAACAACAGACCTTTAGTGACAACCCTAGGCACAAAAAATCCAACTTTTTATAAAAAAAAATTTAAATCGGATATAACTTCTGACACAGAGGTTATTAGAGTGTGATTTTTAATAATATTGATAAAGGATTACTCACACAATCGTTTCATGCTTAAAACTTTTTCTAATTCGATCTAATCGCGAAATTAAAAATGAAAAACTAAAATTAATAAATTAATTAATATCTCCCTACTTGATCACAGTAGGTTAACCATATTTGGAGAAAAAGTAAAGTATTTAAGTGCTGATTCAATTGGTATAAAAAAAATTAATGTTACTTGATTAGTTTTTTTTTTAATTAATTTTTTATGCACATTTATGACCCGGAAAAATGACGACTTTGACACTCTAAAATAAAAACTACAATGAATATCGATCTAGGAGTTTTACTCTAATGTTTATATAGCTATCAACTATAGTATTTTGAAAGAAAAACGCGGTGAAACAAAATCGAGGTTTTTATCACATTGTGCATCGTAAGCGAAAAAAATGTACAAACATGTAGTAGTCAGAATATAAAATATAACATAAAACTAAAGGATACCTCGACACGTTTGGACTTGTTAAAAAAATTGAACTCATTAAAAATAAATGAAGGCATGTTTTTGTGCAGTAATGGATCGCCGATCGTTGAACCTAACCTACGAGTCGACGAGCAGGTGCTTTAGATTACAAAACGCTACATCTAGTATGGATCCGGCCACGTCGCCCGGTGGGACTAAAATCTGCTTTCGCAGTCACAGAAACGAAGCAACAAAAGTAACAAATTTTTTAATAGAATTAAAATTATTTCTTTGTCGAAAATAAAGGGGCACCTGTATGATTTGCGGCGAGTGCGGCTGCGCCTGGATGAGCACGGGCTGGCCGGGGTTGTTCTGCACCTGCAGGCGGATCATGTTGAGCTGCGCCTGCGTCAGCTGCAGCTGCCCGCCCTCCCCGCCCACCAGCTGCTGCACCAGCGCCACCGGGTGCGCCGCTCCGCCGCCGCCGCCCCCTCCACCCCCGCCCTGAAAATCCACAAAATAATCAAAATAAGAATTGATAGTACACGAGAGCACCACCGTCATCGATTTCTAGCAATAATAAATTAAAACCGGCCAAGTGCCAGTTGGACTCGCCCATGAAGGGTTCCGCAGCAGCAATAAGGTTTATTTTTATGAAATTAAAAGGTTTTTGATTTATTTATTTTTATATTTCAGTTGATTTAATGAAAGTTAAATTAAGTTTACCATTTATGACGTATAAAAAAAAACTACTTGCTAGATTTCGTTCAAACCAATTTTCGTTGGTAGTTTTTATAGTAAAGTACATCATATATATTTTTTAGACTTATCATGCTCCTACTTTAGAAGTTAGAGGAGGGGGGGGGGACACACATTTTAGCACTTTGGAAGATTCTCTCTCGCAAACTATTCAGGTTAGAAAAAAATGATATTAGAAACCTCAATATGATTTTTGAAGACCTATCCATAGAACCCCACACGCATAGGTTAGATCAGCGGTCGTCACACTTTACTGGCCAAGGGCCACACATGACAATGTGAGTGCCAGCACCGGGCCACAGTGTATGTAAAGGTTCCAAGAGGCTCCAAGAGCGGTTCCACACTAATGCCTTTTTACACCTACCGAGTAAAGTGGCGAGACAGTACTCTCGGCAAATTTTTTTGGTCGAGAACACTGTCTCGCCACTACTCGATAGGTGTAATCAAGCCCAGTTCACACCATAAAACAACTAGATTAGGTTATTATTTTGGCATTTGTTAACTAAACATTAACGATAACCGGCCAGAATTGGCCAGTTACGTTTATCATTATTCATTAAATATGGCGTAATTTTAACCATCGTGTAGTATAGTTGAACATTCAAATAATTTACTTTGTCGCGGGCCGCACAGCAAACGGCCACGGGCCGCAGTTTGACGACCACGGGGTTAGATGAAATTTTTTTTTGATTCAGTTGTACCTATGGGGACCCCTAAAATTTTTAATAATTTTTCCATTATTGTATCAAAATCTTAATGCTGTTCACGGACTACATCTACTTACCAAATTTCAATAGTATAGCTCTGATAGTTTTGGAGAAAAGTGGCTGTGACATACGGACGGACGGACAGACAGACAGACAGACAGACATGACGAATCTATAAGGGTTCCGTTTTTTGCCATTTGACTACGGAACCCTAACAATCTCAATTGGCACATAATTTAAGGCTCCGTCTCGTAAATACGTAGGCACTTCCGGTCCCGGCCCCCGGGGGCTAACACATAACAGCGGTCGTGTAGTACCTGCACCATCTGCGGCTGCACGATGTAGTGCGGCTGCGGCGCGCTGGCGGCCGGCGGCGCCACCTGCACACACACACACACACACGTCCCAATTATCATTTTCATTAATTAACTAATACAACATTAAACTTTTTTGCGGTTTTACCCGCGTCAAGTTGGGTTTAACGCGTACTAAATAGCACTGGAGCTCGTAAGTAGATATTCGAAACGAGCTAGTAGCGGGGCGAACATTTCTAGGCGCTGACTTCGGAGCCCACTCGTAATTATTGTTACGGACACACAGTGCCATCTAGTGTCAACCAGTGGAACCACTCAGGAAACAAAAACAACATGAAACCGACACTAGATGGCGTTAGACTTCCAGAAACATTTAAGCCATGTTTACGCGAGTCGGGTACGTTCTAGAAAGGAACTTTCTGGAACAGTCTGGGACTCGCCTCGACCCATATAAATAGCCGCAGGCAGGCGAGCCAGTGAATCAGTTCAGTTTCAGCTATCTTCAACGCGACTTGGAAGTGAAAACTAGTGATCAAGATTCAAGAGTGATACCAGTGAAACTTACGACTTGGCTACGATCTAGGACAGTGTTAGTGCTTAGTGTTTAGACCACAATTTTTCAAGTTAATAAACCTAGCGGAATAGAGCAACAATCTCGAGCTGTCAAACGAAACCGAAATTGATTTAAGTTTGTGTGTAAAAATTTGTTTACGTATACACTTACACAAGCATCTTTCTAAGAGATTAAATTGTCAACGTGCCGATAAGTGCCGACTGGACGTCAAACAGATGAAAAAAATTGGTTCTGCTGTCATGTATCACACGTCTCTTTTTACCACGCAGTGTTACAGATAGTGACATCTCGCTTGCTCAGGCCTTTGTTTCTCTATTCCGCTAGGTATATTAACTTTATGGTTTAGACCTAGTGTTAGTGATTAAAGTCTTCAAAAGAGTCAGCAAATCCTTCGAACCCTAGCACGTAACATTATTATTCTGGTGCGAATTTGTATCCCGCTAATATCTTAATGTACTGCTAAGTTCATATTGGTTTTGAATGTAGTGTCAAGTATGGTACCGGGTCGGCGGCGGCGGCGGCGGGCGGGGGGCGCGGCGGCTCGTGCTTGGCCGGCTTCACCTCGTGGCGCGGCACGATGTCTATGAGGAAATCGAACTGGTCCGACTTCGAGATTGCCATCGCGATGTCGTTGCGCTGCAACACAACACCACACTCCTTACACTAGTTTCGACACGGCCGTATCGGACGACCACGGCATCGAAGCGAATAGCTCGAGATATTCGTGTGCCACGCCGAGCGAGGCTTCCCGAGATCCGGGGGATTCTATCCCAGTGACACTCTCGTACCGGCGGCGCTCACCTGCAGCGTGCGGCGCTTGTTGTCCTCGGTGTGCGCCCAGGCCCGCAGCGTGAGCTCGTGGATGAAGATCTCGGCGGCCTTGGCGAACAGCACCGGCGCCTCCGCCGAGATCATCTTCACCTCCTCGTCCAGCTTCATGATCTTCTTGATCCGCGCCAGCGGCAGCACTTGTGTTTTGAAGTCGTCCTGTCGACGCGCGACTCGATTATAATTAGTGTCCGACCGAAACTGATTTTTCAGCCGAAACCGAAACCGAACTTTCGGCCTTACTCTCAGTTTCGGCCGAAACCGAAACTTACGTCCGCCGGACCGCCCGCGCCACTCCGCACACTATGCGAAATTTCCTTCCGGCGAGATCGAGCTCACTCGGCTCAGTACAAAATGTAAGAGAGCGCGATCCGATTTTCTGATCAGAAACATTTGAACTGCTACCGATCGACGTCATCTGACATAAAATTTCGGACGCCCGCCGGAGGGCGTAATTAAAAATTTCTGCCATCCGATAGACGGCATCTGACAACTCATCCGGACCGGACGTCAGACACAAAACATATTAAATGGATGGTGGCGAACTGAGCCGGGGCCTCGCCGGCGAGCAAGCACGAGTTCAAACTGCAAAGTTTACCGAACGACGCGTCGTTCGGTAAACTTTGCAAAACTCGAGTGTTCGTGAATTTTCGTGCGTCGCGACGCAAGAAAATTCACGAACACTCGAGTTTCGGCGAGGCCGAAAGTTTCGGCTATATTTTGGCCGAAACCGAAACTAAGGCCGAAACTAAGATTTTTTGCCGAAACAGGCCGAAACCGAAACCGAAAGGTCACTAATTATAATATATAAGTGCGACCGCACATTGGAGACACGACTGTAGTTAGACAATCTTGTTTCACATAGACAAGTCAGTCTTACGATTAAAGAGAAACAGTTGTGTCTATCACGTGGCGCACACCGAGTCGAAACTGTCTTGACTACGATGACGCAACGCATACAATTGTATATTAAACAGTAGAGAACGCCCGGACAGAGTAGACAGAATAATTATATATAGAGTATGTCAACTTAGAAGTCAGAACTGATGTTGAAATTTTTAAATTTGACGTATTATGACGAAAATCGCTAGGGTTGTTAACTTGTCACTACGAACTTAAAACTATAACATATTACAGGCATTAGGGTTTCCTATTACTGTATTTTTTCTCTGGGATGTTAAACATGTTATACACGTTAAAAACGGGATGTGAAACACGTCAATTTGAAATAATTTATGTTTACAACTTAGGTATTACAAATAACAAGTTGTATATTGTGGCAATATGCGTGGAGGCCGCAAAGGAAGATCTTCCGACCGAAAGAGGTGTTATGCTCGGTCAGGCCGAAGCCCACGTGATACATTTCTGCTGTCGTATATACCGACGCACTTAGAAAACTTTGATAGCGCGATGCAGGAATGTGGCGCTAATTGTGGGTACCGCCACATCACTCCCCCCCCCCCGAAGACCGGAGGTCGAATCTTGAAGTCTTGTCGCTTGAGTCGCCAGTGCCAGAGAGTTCCAGTGAGTCGGAACTGTTGCAGTGAGTCCCAGTGAGTCGGAACTGTGATGCTGCTGCACGGGATCCAGTGAGTCGGATAGCTGCCGTGCGGGGCCGATGCTACGTGCTGACCAGGAGAGATGTGCTCTGCTTGCTGACCGGTCGGTGTAGTGAGAAAGCCCGATGATGCCGATGCGGAGTCGCCCAGGCCGCGGTACGTTGCGGCTAGTGGACGAGGTACCCGATGAGGCGATGCTGGCTGGCGCGGTGCGGAGGGGCGGGGAGTGATAATGATGAAGGAGTCGTGTTCTGTCGAGGGTCACCAATGTGGGATATGCGTGAGGGCCACAAAGGAAGATCTTCCGACCGAGCGAGGTGTTATGCTCGGTCAGGCCGGAGCCCCCGTGATATATTTCAGCTGTCGTATATACCGACGCACTTAGAAAACTTCGATAGCGGATGCAGGAATGTTAGGCGAATTGTGGGTACCGCCACAATATTAATAAAATTAAAACCGAATTCAAAACTACTGAACCAATTTTGATGAAACTTACTTAAATTGAACAACACCTATCACAACAAAGTCAACAAAACAATCCATCCATCCATTCATAATCTTAGTGAAACCCGACGAATTTGACATAATATATTGAAACCTGTCCGTCTCTTTACAAATGAACTACTGGTAGTTATGTCTATTGTGGCTAGACGGTTTTGTCGTAGATGTGCGCGCTCGCATATAGGTACTTCAAAGGGAAGCCGACAGTCGTTTGTCAGACTTGTCGCGGGGCAGTTCTTGTGCGCATTAGACAACTTTGTCTATGAGACGTTTTGTCTCAAATGTGCGCATCTAGTGCTTTTATATTATGCGATAGTCTGTCTTAAGACAGTCGTGTCTCAGGTGTGCGGTGGCTCTTACGGCATCGACTTCCGTGAGCCGTGTACGTTTGATGTTAACGTGATGTAACGATGATTAATGAATGGTAATATGAGAGTGGAGCACGGTCGCCGCGGGTAGGCGCGGGTCGGAGGCGGGTACTCACGGGCGTGACGTTCTTAAGGTCGTCGTTGACCTTCTGCCAGTAGTTCTGCAGCGTGGTGTGGATGCTCTCGGTCTGGATGGCGTCCTCGGGGCCGCAGTCGCCGTCCGCGTCGTCGGCGCCGACCGCGCTCTGCTCCCTGCCTCACACACACACACACATTTGAGTTGTAGTTAGGCCTACCAAAAGTGATAGTGAATAGTAAACTCCTGTCAAAACCGCAGAAACTGGAAATTAATTAAACAGCTGTTATTTAAAAAGTAAACTGATTAAATGGTTGTTTTGTTTCTTTTACTGCTTTTTTAGGCCTCTGCCTCGAAATCAGCGGGGCGGTGGCGGCGGCGGCGTGGGAGTGGCGAGTACCAATTGTATAGATTTATATGGACCGGTTCTCGAAAACAGCGGTGCGGCGAGCGGCGCGCTGCGTACGTACTAGACGGCTACCCACGCCGCCGCCACCGCTCCCGCCCCGCTGCCCGCAAAATTCGAGGCTGAGGTCTTAGGGTTCCGTACCCAAAGGGTAAAAACGGGACCCTATTACTAAGACTTCGTTGTCTGTCCGTCTGTCTGTCTCCAGACTGTATCTCAAAAACCGCTATCACTAGACTACTGAAATTTTCACAGATTGTGTATTTCTGTTGCCGCACAGACATACTAAAAATAAAATAAAATTAATATCTAAGGGCTCCAATACAACAAACGTGATTTTTTGGCCTTTTTTGCTCGATATCAATAATGACAACAGGTAGACACTTGAAAATTTCACAAAATCCTTATCTTATACAGAGAGTAACAAAAATAAGTGATAATACTTTAGGGTGTGTACGTGTTCCCTGCAGAGAGTTCACTGTGAAAGTAGTAGCGCTGAAAGACGAATTTTTTTTTCACTTTTGTGTGGGCAATGGCCGGAGCGTCACGAGTTTCCCCATATAAAAGTGAAAAAAAAATTTGGTATTATCACTTATTTTTGTTACACCATGTATATAAAATTCTCGTGTCACAATGTTAGTTACCGTACTCCTCCGAAACGGCTTTACTGATTTTTACCAAATTTGATATGCATATTCAGTAGGTCTGAGAATCGGCTACTGGCTACTTTTTATATTGATAAGTGCATTTGTTGAATAAATACATAATAGTAAATTATAACAACTCGAGACTGACGGCGACCATTGTTTGCCGGGACAGCTAGTTATATATAACTAGCTGTCCCGGCAAACGTTGTTTTGCCATATAAAGTATTTCGCCCATACTATTTTTTCCTTTGTCCACCACCAAATACCAATTTAATCTTTAGATTCAAACAAAAACTGGGATTCCATGAAGTAAAGTAATATTATACACAATAGGTACACAATATGTTGTTACTATTTATAGCGTGGTGTAGGTAAATAGCAGAGGAAATTGGTAGCATTATTGATCTCCAATATATTTTTGTTGTCTATATGTCACCGTAAGATTGTAAATAGCGTTAGATTATAATCTATCTCGCGAGATTGTAAACAGTCGAAAGATTGTGAACCGCAACATACTGCTTACAATTTAACGTTTATTATTCGGTAGATTGTAATCTATCGAAGTGAAACCGTCAAATTGTGAAACGGAACGCACCTCGGGCGCTGATTGGTTGAATGGTATATACCCCGTGTGGCATGGTGTGTCGCCTTATTCGTTTGTTGTTAAATGTAAACAAACTGTTTTGATGATTATAAATAATTGATGTCGAATGTAAACAAACGGGGTTTGGGTGAATGTTAATTGATTTCGTGTTGAAAATAACTCACAGCTTTAGAATTTAGTCATTTAAAATTGTTGTGGAATAATATGAATCTGTTATTAACCAAAGAAGTGCAGTTTGAATGATAAATAAGTTAGTGTTAGTCACCGAACATAGCCTAAATTACATACATTTTCCGTGTTTTAATATATTTTATGCTCGTGAACCTATGTGATCTCATTTGATAACATTTACAATGTCGGATATTGAGCCTGTCCGTCAACAAAACTCAGAAATACCAGTTATTGTTAATCAGGATGAATTTACCATAGAGTTACAAAAAACTATTACAGCGGACATAATAAAAATAGTAAAATATTTCTCTCTAAACTCCAACCTACTTGTATAATAAGCTGCAATGGACATGCGACAAACAGCTGACCCTCACCACCAGGGGTTCGGCATACCTATTAGTTCCTCCTATCCATATCACTCGTCCGTATTCAGATGTTGTTTTAGCACTTTTAGGTACTTGGCGAGCAAGATCTGGAATAACCTTTTATCGCCCCCCTTTCGTGCTCTGCATTCTATAAATAATTGTAAAAACAAACTAAAGGTATTGCTACTGCAGGATCGGCCATAGAGAAATATAAGATAGTAGGTACTGATAATCAGCTCTCAATTTAAATATTATTATTTTCCATCATAATTTTTTTTCATATCGCTCTCTGGTAAACATAGATATAATCTTTTAACATAATAATTATTGTTTTTATGTTACATAAGTTACCTCACATAGAATAGAATATAATAGAAAATTCTTTATATTTTGTACAACTTAAAACTAAACTTAAACTTACAAAAAAACACAATAAAGGAAAACTATGTACAAAAAGGCGGTTTTACTGCTAACAGCAGTTACTGACAGACTACCTTTAATTTTATAATACAACTAGCTTTTGGACGCGGCTTCGCTCGCGAAGAAGTATTATTATTATTTAGGTATCAAAGTCTCAGCCCGATCGGTATATCCTCTATTTTATCCCTTGGGGGTAGAATTGAGTAAAATAAACGCGTTTAAATGAAGTCCAAAAAAATTCAAGATTTTTAAATAAAAAAATGGTTGTTGTGCTTCACTCGACATAGATAAGTATAGTGTGTTGCGGACTTTTTTGTAGATATTTATAAGATCTACAATTAATTAGAACATTTTATGGTTCTATCTTTTATAGTTTAGGCAGCGTACGCAAAATAAGTAACTTTTCTGGTTGATTTTTACACCTTGTGTCCGAAAAACCTAAATATCTTACGGAACCCTATTTTTTTCAAAATAAAATTTATCCTATGTTACTCGTGGATAATGTAACTTTCGAATGGTGAAAGAATTTTTAAAATCGGTCCAGTAGTTTTTGAGCCTATTCATTACAATTAAACAAACAAACAAACAAAGTTTTCCTCTTTATAATATTAGTGTAGATAAAAAATAAGAGTATAGTTAATATTATGACTAAATAATGAATATATACTTACTGCATAATATAACGTACTACACATAAATCATTGCATGCCATATTTAATTTGAGATTTTATTTATTTTATATATATATTTATTTATTATAGGTCTACCAGAATCTGATGGCAAAAATCGAGAAAGTAAATTGACTCTAGCAATACCGGGGTAATTGGAACAAAACATTTTGATCCTTTTTTTTCCCTTATAGTGTGTGAAACAACAATAATCAAGGATATTTTTTGAAAATCTGCTGTCAAAATTTGCCATCAGATTCTGGTAGACCTATATATTACTTATGAAGTTATGTATGTTTTTATTTTATTATTGTTTGAAATATTTTGAATAATTTATTTTTACATTGCAACACTGTAGCCTTGGGTGGTCTGTTTTGCGCCTGACATTTTGGATCCACAGAATATCAGGGACTGTGGTTATAGGGCATCATCTGTACTATCATCCACATAGCAATGTATGCCGTTGGTCTGTAATATTATGTCATTGATATGCAGTATGAATAGGGTAGGCGATAGCACACAGCAGCAGCCCTGAGGGACATCAGCATCAACAGACTGAGTTTCCAAGCATTCACCCTCAACTACGACCTTTATGCTTCTATCTGCTAAAAACCACTTGCATAATGTCTCCCGGCCCGTATGATGGAAGCTTTGATAGCAGCGCTCTATGCCAAACCCGATCAAAGGCCTTCGCAATGTCTATACCAAGTCCCTCTAGGGTTGAGTTTGACGCAAAGAGCTTACCCAGAAGATCGGCTTTGTCTTTTGCATCGTGGGCCAACGATCCACTTCCTACGTATAGGGATGGTAGGGATGGCTTGCAGAAATTCCCTTCAATACCTTTGGCCAACGACCAGAATGCACGGTTTCCCGAGGAGAGGCGCTTGAGCCTCTCACTAATTCTATTGACATGTTGTTTCTTTGTCCGAGTGATCTCTCTCTTGAGTGAACTCTCTCTTGACCTAGATGCAAGGTTGTAATCCATTTTATATGTGCTGGTATTTAAATCCCGAGCCGACACTGCATTGGCCCAGGATTGGTAAGCCTCCTGCTTCCGGCGAGAAACTTTTTTGGAGGATGAACTAAGCCAGGGACGAAATCTGCCACCGGCTAGCACTCTGTAGTGAGGGAATGAAAATCTCCATCCCTTGCATCATCACATTGGCAACAGGGTTGGCAGTGTTGTCGGGATCATCGGGATGCAAAAAATGACCACATCCCATCCCAGTCTGCTAACTTGCAGTGCCATGCACGACGGTAATTAACAGTAGGTACGCTGTCGCAATACCGCCGTAAGTGGCACAGAACTCCTAATAAGGCAATGATCCGATGAACCAAGTGGTGCAGTCACGGATACTTAGTAGCCATCAGGATTTGAATTCAGCAGAAGGTCCAACAGAGAAGGATTCTGACCGTCTACATCTGGGATTCGCGTAGGCGTAGCAAGTAGCAACCAGTTGTGTTAAGTCGTTCGCAAGGGCTAAGTCGCAGACAGATTTCCCCGCATGATCAGTTTTCATAAACATTTATGTTTTTGGTAGAATATCATTGCTTTTTCGATAGGCGTTTTAAAAAATTGAATCTTTTACATATCTATTAAGATTTAAAGCGTTTTAAAAATGTTGGCGTTCCTTGTATAATAATTGCAAGCATTTGAATTTTATGAGTTCATGAGTTGTTTCCAGAATCCGAAGTTATATGAACATGACTCTTTAGCCTTTCAAGATAGACACGTGAAAATTTCGGCATTGGCGGACGTAGACGTTTAAGACAACCACGATAAAATATGGTGTTTGAAGTAGTATAAAGCTGTGGCTGATAAAAGATCCATTTTTGAAACGTACTTATGTAGTAAGTAGGTACTTATTTAATAATTATGGTTACCTATAACTAAAAAGGGCGTAACTTTTTCTATTTGTATTTGTTTTTTATTTATTTTACTAAAACCGCAAATACCGAATATCCCGGTTTTCGTAAAATGAATACCGGTATTAATAAGACCTAAATTTGGCCCGGTATCCCGGTATTTTCGAAATTCGGGATTCCGGTTTGCGACCCCTAATCTCCAGAGGGAGTAGCCACTAGAAATAGTTTTAGTAACTTACCAATTGATGAACCGGAATCGCATAATGTAGCACAAGAAAAGCGCGTCAGCAAACCACCACCAATAATTTTGTATGGAATTGATGACGTCAACAAACTAACTCAGCTTCTTGAATTTGTCGCTGACAAAAATTGTTTTACCTTTAAAATAGTAAATAGAAACCAACTCCGAATCAGCTGTAAAGACGTCGAAACATATAAACACATAATAACAACTGTTAGAAGCAATGGACTAATTGGTCATACCTTTAACATCAAAGATCAACGTCTATATCGAGTGGTAATCAAAAACTTACACTACACAACCCCACACACGGAAATAAGACAGGAAATTGAAAACACTGGTAACAAAGTCTATGGCGAAATAATTAACGCAAAATATGGGCCAGACAAAAAACCTACATCAACCTTCTTTGTTAATATTGTTCCGGGTCCCAATAACAAGGAAGTCAAAAACAAGATATATTTATCACCAGTCTGTCACTATTGAAGATCCCAAAAAGAGAACTACAGTCCCACAATGTCAGAGATGCCAACAATACGGCCACTCAAAGAACTATTGTATGCGTCCTTACCGTTGTGTTAAGTGTGCACAAGGCCACAAAACATCTGAATGTTCGAAAAAAGATCGAAACACCCCAGCACTCTGTGCATTATGCCAAGGAGCCCACCCTGCTAATTACAAGGGTTGCGAAGTCTACCGTGAAATATTGGCAAGAAAAGTGACAAAGAAGATTTCCACCCGACAGAAGACACCCATACAAACAGATACTGTCCAAGAGCCGCCAATCCAGCCAAAACAAACAAATGTAACTTACTCAGATAAAGTAAAATACAAACAAGAAGATCCCACAGCTAAGGACACCACAATTTCAAAACTAGAAAAACTAATACTACAGAAATCGGAGAAGTTCGAAATAATCTTACAACAGATGAGCACCCTTATAGGACTCATAACAACTCTCGTCACCAAAATGACAAAATGACTGCGTTCAGACTAGCGTTTACGGCCTAGCACCAAACAAACATGAACTAGAGGCACTGATAATTAACCACAAATTGGATGCTGTTCTTGTATCTGAAACACATTGCACAAAGAATAGTAATGTTAAAATTAAAGGCTACAACACCTACTACACTAACCATCCGGATGGAACAGGACACGCTGGGACGGCAATAGTTATAAAAGAATCAATCAAATGCTACCAGATGCCAGAGTATAAAACAAATCACTTACAGGCTACCACTATTGCAGTGCACAGCCAAAGCGGTACTTTCAACCTATCCGCAGTGTACTGTTCACCAAAACACACCATCGACTGTACAAGTTTTGCCCAGTACTTCTCTACGCTGGGTGGGAAATTTGTGGCAGGTGGAGACTGGAACGCCAAACACATATCTTGGGGATCAAGACTGACCACGACAAGAGGCCGACAACTTAAACAATGCCTAGATCAAAATAGCCTGCTACCAGTCACAACGAGTGAGTCAACATACTGGCCAACGGATCCAAATAAGAGACCTGACCTACTGGATTTCTTCGTGATAAAGGGACAATCAAAGAACTACATAAAGGCTGAATCCTGTCATGACAGTAGTTCCGACCATACTCCTGTCCTTCTATCTATTAGTACAACTATACTAACCCATGAAAGACCTCCATCATTAACAAATAGACGAACCGATTGGATTGGGTTTAGAAACTATATTGATGAAAATATAGAGCTCAATGTTTCTCTTAAAACACCTGAGGAAATAGAAATTGCGACAACGCGATTTACACGTCTAATACAGAAAGCGTGCTGGATAAATACACCGACCATCAATAAACAGCTAGTTGCTAAAGATCTTCCGTTAAATATCAAAGAAAAAATACTAGAAAAAAGGAGGTTAAGAAGGACTTGGCACCAGTCTAGAAGTGAAAACGACAAGAGAGCTCTAAACAAAGCAATTAAGGAGGTAAAGGCAATGCTGGATGAAGCTCACGACGCTACTCTCCAAAGCAAATTAGAAAGCCTTTCAGCTACATCGACTTCAGATTACTCACTCTGGAAATTCACGAAGTCCTACAATAGACCAGAGAAATATAAATCAGCAATAAGAACTAACAACGGCTGGGCCAAAACAGGGAAGGATACAGCAAATGCTTTTGCTGCATACTTGTCTAACATATTCAGACCTCATGAAAGTGTGTCTACAGATTTCGAAACTGAAGTCGACAAAGAGCTGAACCAGGATCTACAATTATCTCCACCATTAAAACCAGCAACAGTACAAGAAATCAAGAACGTCATTAAGACTTTAAAGAATCGGAAATCTCCAGGATTTGACTTCATAACCAAAGAAATTCTATCTCAGCTACCTAAAAAAGCCCTTGTGTTTATCACCGTCCTTATAAATGGTATAATGCGGGTCCAGCATTTCCCTGATTTATGGAAGGTATCTATTATAACCATGATCCACAAACCAGGAAAACCACCTGATGATATCACATCTTACAGGCCAATAAGCCTTACGCCAATATTATCCAAGGTGTTCGAGAGAAATCTTCTTCGTAGACTAGAACCAATATTAAAATCTGAAGGTATAATACCCGACCACCAGTTTGGTTTTAGATCCAAACATTCAACCATTGAACAAGTGCATCGTGTCGTGCGAAAAGATAAGAAAATCACTTGAAGCCAAGGAGTACTGTTCAGCTGTGTTTCTGGATATTCAGCAGGCGTTTGATAAAGTATGGCACAAAATTCTCTTATATAAAATCAAAAAGTACTTACCTCATAGTGTTTACCTACTTTTGAAATCATACCTTTCTGGACGCATTTTTCAAGTCCGCGAGGAAGGTGAAACATCGGACTTCGTGGAAATCGTGGCAGGAATACCACAGGGATCCGTGCTGGGCATACATACTATATACAGCTGACTTACCTGCAACGCTCGAAGTAATTATTGCAACTTTTGCTGACGACACTGCTGTACTAGCCAGTAATAAAAACCCAGAAGTAGCATCTAAAATCCTTCAGACAAGCCTCGACAAGGTGAGCGAATGGCTAGAAAAATGGCGCATCAAAGCATGTGCATCAAAATCCGTTCACGTAACTTACACACTGAGGACCTTTCCTCAGTGTGTAAGTTACGTGAACGGATTTTGATGCACTTGCTTTGATGCGTGTATTTATCCCATATCCCAAAATGGGAAATAACACCCTACCACAAAGTGACTCTGTGCGATATCTTGGACTACATCTGGACAGAAGGCTTACCTGGAAAAACCACATCAAAGCAAAACGAGATGAATTGAACTACCGATATAAGTCAATACACTGGCTGCTAGGACGAAGCTCTAAATTATCGATCGAAAACAAGCTATTGATATATAAGGCCATTCTTAAACCTATATGGACCTACGGCATAGAGCGCATATATGCAACTCCAGCATTGCCATCCTACAAAGACTACAGAACACTATCTTGAAAAGTATAGCAAATGCGCCATGGTTTATCACCAATACTGAGATACACGAACAATTAAGTATGAGAACAGTAAAAGAGGAAATAAAACACGCCTCTACCGCCTATAACTACCGACTTGAAAATCACCCAAATGACTTGGCCAACCAACTACTGAATATTACCTATAATAAACGCCAGAAGCGCTCTGATATACAAAGCCTGAAAGACCGCTGGTAAAACTGAAAGGTGTCTCCTACTGTGGAGAGACCTAAAATGACAAACCATGACACAACACATTTGCTTATAGTCAAGAGACTGATCGCAAATTAAAACAGAAAAAAAAAAAAACAAAGCCCTACTTTAAAAATTAAAATATTATCTTCTGTTAAATACAAAAACACTGAGGTGCCTCAATTAGCATATTTGTATGAAACAGCTGATTTACTTTTCAAGTCACTTGTTGTTTCTATTCTGAAGTACATTTACTATGTAAAGATTCTAAGAGGCATAAGTATACACAATACAGCCAGTATATAAAACTTGGCAGTGTGACCCAGGGTAGGACCCTGGCAAGTATTTATTTATTTAATATACAGGTCAAATATCACTAAACTTTTATATATTTGCAATAAAGGAGTAGCCATGCAACATGCACGGAGCAGCTGAAAAAGTTCCACCTTTAGCACACAAAATCGTACCATTGTAGTACATACATATCAATGGTGGAATGAAAAAAGTTACCACGTGACACTAGAGGTCAAAATGAGTTTTTTATATATTCGGAATCAGCAATTTTTTCTCTTTCGACTAGTCTCAGCTGGCCCCTAGATCTACAATAATATTGAACAATATTTTATTGTACAATTTATTTGACAGAAAGATTTTTAAAGTAAAATAAATCTTTAAACAGCTCTGTTGTCAAAATAGCAATATTGGCGCTTGGATCTTTGGCGCTCATTATTTTTTTTCATTCCACCGTCGATATTAAATAATATATTATAATATATCAATTTTACAGAATATAGGTACTTAAATAAAATATAAATTCATTACTAAAAGAATGTTTCTTTTTAGGGTACCATACCCGAGGGTAAAAACGGGACCTTATATTCCTAAGACTGATGTCTGTCCGTCTGTCTATCTCCAGGCTGTAACTCAAGAACGATAATAGCTAGAGAGTTGAAATTTTTACACATTATGTATTTCTGTTGCCACTATAACAACAAATACTAAAAGCAAAATTAATTAAATATTTAAGAGGGGCTCCCATACAACAAACGTTTTTTGCCATTTTTGCTCAATACTAATGATGGCCCCTGAAATGTTCACAATATACTCAATTATTATATTTACACTTTATAATTAATAATAAAATATAAAATAATTAAATAGGGGGGGCTCCCATAGGCCATAACCCATTCAAAAAACACAACTCGCCCTTGGCTGATTTTTTATTTTTTAAACAATAAATAATATGTATAATGAGTGTAAAATGAAACATACTGATAGTATTAAACGTATGTGAGACAGAGTAACGCTCCGCTTTAGTATTTGTATCAACTTACGCTGGCACAAAGAAGCAAACGGACATCTTGTATTCCTTGTTGTTGTCCTTGCAACCTCGACAAACTTTAATTATCTTTCATAAAGTAAATAATAATGTTTTCACTATGTAACTTTAATAAAACATTAGTCGCGGACCGCGGCTAAAGTTATTACAAAGTACAAACACGGTAACCAATAATCTCAGTATTATTTGGAGATCTCCAATCACCTATTACTGAAAATGCGCCAGTTCCACGATTCGTCCAGCGATGACCAGTCACAAGCTTGACGTAATAATGGAGTTGCCAGTCGCCAGAATGTTGTGTTTATATCGGGGAAAAAATTAAAAACTTGATAAATTAAAATTTAGATAACCAGCGCGTGGCCATTTATGTGCGTGTAGGGATGGGCGTATATGTTCTTGTACAGTTCGACAAGGCCATAGATAAAGTATTATATTTGATTATAGTATAGATGTAATCTTAGCCCAGTAGCTTAGTCATCGCGTGGCCATTTTGTGCTTATTTTCATACAAGTAGTATGCGTGTATTTTCTTGAATATTTCTATTTGTCGATCATTTCGAAGCACATTATAATCAGAAAAGAAAGTAATTTAGTTCATGATATCGATAAACTATAGTTCAAGTAATGAGAATCCGTAAACACACCTAAAAAGCTATGCAATTTTTGTAGCCAAATTATTAATTGATGTGACATTTTTAGCACTAATGCCTTATATAGCAGGAATAAGGGATTATTAAACTTATAAATAATCTTTTTAGCTTACAAAAAATACCGATTGAAAAGCCCAAAAAACGTTGCTCAAAACTTACGTATTTAATGTCAAATCCACGTGTTTTTGGTTTGAGGCATTCATTGGCCGTTCTTATGGTTTATTATTTAGCGGAACCACAAAACTCAACAATATCTAGCATAAAATGTTCATTAAAAATCTTTATTAACACTTTTATTACATGAAATATGCAGACCGACTCCTTTGTTATGTCCTGGTAAGTAGGACATAACATTACGCTTTTGACGCTTATACACCGATATAAGGCTCTCTCCTATAGTCTATCTCAATGGACAAGGCTGTTTATGAACGTGGCGAATGACGTGGCGTGAAAAGGAACTAACGCTTCTATCATACAAAAGCGTAATTTTTGACAGTTCTCCTTACCAGCAGCAGCGCCCATTGACAGTTTGACACATTCATATAAAGCCTTGTCGGACTGTATATCGATAAAAATATAAAATTAAACTACAGCTATCGACCATAATTTTATGTTATATATTTTTATTAAACGACATCAAAAAACCGGCCAAGTGCGAGTTGGACTCGCCCATGAAGGGTTCCGCAGCAGCAATAAGGTTTATTTTTATGAAATTAAAAGGTTTTTGATTTATTTTTATATTTCAGTTGATTTAATGAAAGTTAAATTAAGTTTAACATTTATGACGTATAAAAAAAAAACTACTTGCTAGATTTCGTTCAAACCCAATGATGAATAACTCAAAGCAGATATGTTACTACCGCGCGCGTTGTGAAGATTCAAATACGGCCCAATTGGGTCGTCTGTTATTTAGTCTGCATCGAGCGCAGTCACGAACGTGCCGCGTTCTGTCTTAATTACTCCTGCGTAACTGACCTGGTTTCATTGAAACCAGAGTGCTCTTGTGTATTGCGCACACACTTGGGCGCTATAAAATTACTCCTGCGTAACTGGCCTGGTTTCATTGATACCAGAGTGTCCTTGTGTATTGCGCACACACTTGGGCACTATAAAATAACTCCTGCGTAACTGGCCTGGTTTCATTGAAACCAGAGTGCTCTTATGTATTGCGCACACACTAGGGCACTATAAAATTACTCCTGCGTAATTGGCCTGGTTTCAGTGAACCCAGAGTGCTCTTGTGTATTGCGCACACACTTGGGCACTATAATATACTCCTGCTTAACTGGCCTGGTTTCATTCAAAACCAGAGTGCTCTTGTGTATTGCGCGCACACTTGGGCACTATAAAATTACTCCTGCGTAACTGGCCTGGTTTTATTAAAACCGGCCACCGCCACCGAAACCGGTGTGGGAGTTTTTTTATTTATTATAATTATTACCAGCATTGGACATTGGACATAGGTAATGATTGAAATACTCGTTAGTCTAATTAAATTATTAATCTAAGTATTGCAAACTAAAATTAGAATACATTTTATACTTAATATTATTTTTAATCAACTTACAGGTAATTTCAGATGCACAATTACTTCATCAATCTGATCAATTTGTAATCTGATTAAAATTACTAAGTAATTACTTTTTGCCCAACTCTGCACGTGATAAACGAATTATTTCTACGTTAACTAAATTTATTCAAAATCGGTTCAGCAGCTTAAGCGCAAATTAATAAAGTTTATTGCGTGAAAACCGAACATTTCCCATGATAAAAATTATCCTATGTCCTTCTCCAAAACCTTACGTAATATCTACATGTACATACCTAATCAATATCGATATCATAAGCCAAATTCATGTTTGTTGACTGCGCGGGAATCGTACATTTTCCGGGACAAAAAGTATCTAATGTCGTTTAAATTGATTCAAAGTATCTGCATACAAATTTTTATAAAAATCGGTTCAGCGGTTTAAGCGCAAATCATTTTAGAAACATAGTACATAAATGTTATATACAAAACCTCACTTCGAGGAATAAGCATTAACCATTTTTGTACTCTAGAATACTACAGTGGGTTTTCAAAAAAATGGATTTCACTGTCGTAAACCTAATGTTCTAAAGAATAAAACTGCATTATTAACTCAAAACCCGATTTTATGTGGAATAGATCATCAATGCTAAACAGCAGCCATATAAGAGTGTAATTATATATACTTAAATATTTTATAAATAAAATAATATCTTTTCACCAAATTGAAAGCGACTTCTAATTTAATGAGCATAATATACCCTACATTGAACATGCGGGTCAAATTGATAACCTCCTTTTTTTGATGTCGTTTAATAAAAATCTATAACACAAAATTATGGTCGACTATTGGTCGATAGCTGTAGTCTAATTTTATATTTTTATCGATATACAAGCAGATATACGCCCATCCCTACACGCACACTACGGCAATTGCACACAAGCATAAAATGGCCAAGCGCTGGCGAGCTAAGAAGCCATCTACCTATATCCTTAATCTGTGGTTGTACCTATGGGGATATTAGTTTGTACCCCTAAAATTTTTAATAATTGTTTCATTATTATATCAAAATCTTAATGCGATTCACAGACTACATCTACTTACCAAATTTCAATAGTATAGCTCTTATCGTTTCGGAGAAAAGTGGCTGTGACATACGGACAGACAGACAGATAGACAGACATGACGAATCTATAAGGGTTCCGTTTTTTGCCATTTGGCTACGGAACCGTAAAAATGAGGTTATCAATTTGACCCGCATTTAGAATTTAGGATATATTATCCTCATTAAACTAGAAGTCGCTTTCAATTTGGTGAAAAGACATCAATAAAATCAACAGTTTTTATAAAACACAACAGAAGAACAAATAAACTTTATTATACTTAACTATTAAACAACAATTTTGTAAAATAACAATTATTATCGAAGAAATAAAGACGTCAAAGCATTGGATACTGGTGACGGGACACATAATAGGTATAATGTGTCCACTGTCATCAGTGTCCGATCCTTCAGTCAATAAAATGTGCCATACATCATAACATTTAAGGATCGGACACCGGTGTTAGGACACATTGTATATTACACACATATTAAAAATTAGAAATTAAATGAAAAATTTTCAAACATAAGGTTTTATTGAATATTTCTTAGTTGCAGCTTTTGAAGTAAATATAATATTAACTCCTTTATAGGTTCTCAATCGTTATCATCATCACATTGATCTCTTCTCTAGGAACATTTCTTTAACCTAAAAAAATATTTTGTTTAGTATTGATTATTTATTTTAGTATTTCAAAAAGTATTTTATATTAGTATTTCAAAAGGTATTTATTCTATTTTTTGCACATAGCAAAATTGGGACATGTCAAGATTTAAATGAAAAAAATATGAAATTAGCAATTGTCAAATATTATGGTTTACGGGGAAGGTTGTCTGCTTTTGGACTCTGTTTGATGACTGCATTTGTGTATCATGCTACAAAAAATTACGTATTGAGATATGAATGCATTTGCAGTCATGTTCTTTAGATCATTTAAAATGGCATCCATAACTTAAAAAATTGTGGGTTGATCTACAATTAATGCTTAACTGCGAATATACGAGTATTTAAATTCATATTATAAAATATGAACTTTAGCTAACCTTAATATGCCTCGAAAACACTGAAAACAGTCGACAATTACAGACTCCTTAACGGGGTTCTCTTGAAGGTGGGAGTGATAAGGAGGGATTTTCCTTACTTAAACCATCCCTCCTCACTCCATCTCACCACCAGAATTCTCGGTTATAATCTAAACTTAAAAATAATATTATCTTCATTATAGGTCTCTCCGTCACCACCATATTGAACTCTTCTTTAGGAGCATTCCAAAAACCTAAAAAAAAATAGTTGGTTTAGTGTCATTAAATGTACTTAATACTATAAAATATATACAGCTTGGTAAAGAAGAGTGTGGATTAAATGAGGGCGCTTTTCTTTAAATACAGGCAACCCTACGCCTCGCTTTTGACACAATATATACTAGAATTGACAAGTAATGTAGTGTTGTCATAAATAAAAACTCTTAGTTCCAGCTGTCACCGCATCAGACTCTTCTTTGCCAAGCTGTACATATAAAATATTGTATACGGGCAATATGCTTTATGTAAGTTTTCCATGCTTAACCCATCAAGCCCCAAGCGGAACCCAGGTACCGCATAACAACTGAATATCTATTGTGTCTGGAATTCGATGATCGAGGTATTAAATTTATTTTATTAAATGACTGACTTTAGCCTTATTAAAATTTTACATTTTACTTATTAAAAAAGAGTAATGCCAGGATAAAATTTCAAAAAGTAGATCTAAGTAACGAATTGAGTACTTACAGGGGGGAGGTGTGAGAGCTGTTGATCATGCAATTATTTTACTCTCCGTTAGAACTTTTTTTATTTCAATAAAAACATTGTTTCAAACTTACATTTGAAATGATAATTGTGATGCCTTCATAAGGGAGAAAGGATTTAAAACTTGCATGAAACTTGCGTCTAAATATTTTTGTTCGTCGTCTATTTTGAAGCATTTTCAAATCCTGAAAAAAAAAATCATTTAGTCCATGACAATATTTTTATCGATAAACTATACTTCAAGTAATGGTGCATCCCTAAAGTACACGTAAAAAGCTATGCAATATTTGTAGCCAAATTATTAATTGATGTCACATTTTTATCACTAATGCCTTAAACAGCATGATTAAGAAATTATTAAACTTATACATTTTCTTTTTAGCTTACAAAAATACCGATTGATAAGCCCAAAAAACGTTGTTGAAAACTTACGTATGTTATGTTAAATCCACGTGTTTGAGGCATTCCTTGACCGTTATATCTTGGGCAGTAGGACATAACATTACACGCTTTTGACGCTTATACACCGATATGAGCTTTCTCTTTCACCCAACTTACTGCATCGTTAGTTAGAAAGAGTAACATTATCATTTATCAGCTGTCAAAATATAAGGCGCCCTTCAATGGCATTTGGTGCATTTGGTCCGCAGCATAGATAAAGTATAGGTCCGCAGGCATTGAGATAGACTATAGGAGAGAGCCTTATACCGGTGTATAAGCGTCAAAAGCGTGTAATGTTATGTCCTACTTACCAGGACATAACAAAGGGGTCGGTCTGCATATTTCATGTAATAATAGTGTTAATAAAGGTTTTTAGTGAACATTTTATGCTAGATATTGTTGAGTTTTGTGGTTCCGCTAAATAATAAACCTTAAGAATGGCCAAAGAATGCCTCAAACACGTGGATTTCACATTAAATACGTAAGTTTTGAACAACGTTTTTTGGGCTTTTCAATCGGTATTTTTGTAAGCTAAATGGATAATTTATAAGTTTAATAATCCCTTATTCGTGCTATATAAGGGATTAGTGCTATAAATGTCACGTCAATTAATAATTTGGCTACAAAAATTGCATAGCTTTTTACGTGTGTTTACGGATTCTCATTACTTGAACTATAGTTTATCGATATCATGAACTAAATGACTTTCTTTTCTGGATTATAATGTGCTTCAAAATGATCGACAAATAGAAATATTCAAGAAAATAAACGCACACTACTTGTATGAAAATAAGCACAAAATGGCCACGCGATGACGGGCTAAGATTACATCTATACTATAATACTTTATCTATGTCCGCAGGTGCCTATTATCTGTGGACTGTGGTGTCCACAGTCCAAATTCTTGCCAAATTCTGATGTCCATCGATTTTATTTTTATATACAAAATGGCGGCTGCGGAGATTCAAGTCGTGAATCCCTCTAATTTAGCTAAAATAGAAAGGTAATTAGTAACTTAATATGTTGTTTTCAGGACATAAATATTACTTATTAGAGTACAAACGTCCTTTAAACAACGTGTAATAATTTAATCGCATGAGATATTAACTTTTCCAGTTTTCTCAATGACCCAAGCTACAAAGAAATTATTGAAAACTCCTCCACATTCAATACAAGACTATGTGCCGAAAGAAGAATGCGGATGCCTTTTATCGACACGCAAACCGGTAAGATTTATTAACACAGCTTATTAAAGAACGCTTAATCATCATTTCATCTTGTTGGAGTATGTGAGCAAACACAATACAATAGTAAACGGCTTACTGATCGCAGACAGAGGCTTACGTGCGTTATTGACTTTTGGTCTATTGCTAAAAGCTTTAGCTATATATTTAGCTTTATAATCTGAATGTCTATTATTTCTCATTATAGTAAAATATTAATTTTCCTGTATCAGAGTAAAATAGCATTTTTACGATTTATTATTATTAGACGTCAGACTATTAATTGTCCTAACTCCTATCAAAGTGCCAGAAGCCGGCAAGTAAGGGAGTGACAGACGTGCGAGTAAGTACGCGGACTTATGGCTCGACGATCTTAATCGCCTGTGTGTCAGCAAAGAACCGCGAGCCGCGAGCCGCGAGCCTGGGGGCATGGTAATCCAGTGTGAGCGATTCTCGTGTGTCACCGACGCGAGAGTTCGCGAACTTAAACTTAAAACCCGCGTGCTTTAAGTTCGTACGTCTATCAGGCCTTTTAGGAGGCCAAATATGGACAAATTATTCATAATAAAAATCTATCAAAAAGTACCAAAAATATATGTAACATTTAATTAATTGCTCACAATGAACTTTTCAGGTGTTGCCCAAAGTCATTCCAATTTGTTCATGACACGAAAACAAAGAATGCCTGGAGCACGTGAGGGTCAGGTGTACACATATCCCGCACAGAGGTGAGGAGCTTCAATCATCATGACCTCCTCACCGGGGGTGGACAGTGCTTGTATTACTTGTAATCCTGTTTGTGTATGTTCTACAGGTGGCGCAAGACCAAAAGACAATATATGACCATGTCATCTACAAAGTGGGGATGGAGTGCAGCAGATTCCGCAGAAAACATAGGAGAAGGTGAAAACAGCTGCGGAGTTCCTGAGGGGTTGGCGGGCGACGACAGCAGAGACGGCTCACAGACTGCCGCCAAGGATGATCCTAAAGTGAGACATTCATTTTAATATTCACTCGAGCACTGAGTAAAATTCTATTCCTGGAAAAAATTGTCCTCATTTTGGACACCTATCAGGGTGGGATGATTGATATCGAGTCCACAACATGCTCATAGCAAATGGTGGAAAAAAAAAGTTAACATGATGTGGTCTGGATACAGGAGTGGTTCTACGATGAGCTGGCGATGGAGGAGATGGAGACGGGCGAGGAGCCGGACCCAGAGTCTGACGAGGACTACTACGACGACACGTACGCCAACCGCCGCAAGCGCCGCGGTGGCAGCACGCCCAGCGGGCCCGGCAGCCGCGGCGGCCGCACGCGTCGCCCCAACGCCGACGACACGCCCGCCAAGCGCGGCCGCGCGGTGCGTTACACTTGCAAACAATTACTTCATGTTAATAATTATGCATTCACAATTACGTAATACAATTCATACGAATTCTGATTTAAAATTTATACTCGCGTACTTGTTTTTGTAATTGCATAGCTCTGAGAAGAATAAGTCAGCTTTGCCTAGATTTTTATCATAATTTGTGAAACACGACCGACATATATTTACCTAACATCTTGTACTTGTAAGATACCGGGTTATGCTTCCTTTAAAAAGTTCTTTGTAATATTTTATAAGTGGATATAATTAGTATGTATTAGGAATCAAAGTTCAATATTAAAAAATCGTCAAAATGCGAGTCGGACTCCCTCACAAAGGGTTCCGTTATCCGTACCTTATAGAGCAAAAATTGGCAAAAAATTGTGTTTTTTGTATTTGTATCATTATTTTATTTTAATTACATTATTATTATTACATACAATTGAGGATTTTGTGAAAATTTCAAATGCCTACCTGTTGCCATTATTGATATCGAGGAAAAAAGGCCAAAAAAACATGTTTCTTGTATGGGAGCCCACCTAAAATATTAATTTTATTTTAAGTATTCGTTGTTATAGCGGCAACAGTTATAATATGCAATCTGTGAAAATTTTAGAAGTCTAGCTATAGCGGTTTTTGAGATACAGCCTGGAGAGAGACAGAAAGACAGACAGACATCAAAGTCTCAGTAATAGAGTCCCGTTTTTACTCTTACTTTGGGTATGGAACCCTAAAAAGCTTAATTTTTTTATGGTTCCGAACCCGAAGGGTAAAAACTAGGCTAATACTAAGACTTTGATGTCTGTCCATCTGTCTGTGGTAGGAAGGCATCATGTAGACTTTCAGAAAATATTTGCAAACATTTATTCTGAATAAAAAATTTGAGTTTAGGCTTTTTGAGCGTTTTGATCGTTTTTGACGTCAAGTGGATGCAGGGACTATGAACTTGTTGAGGCCGCCATGATAAAAAAGGGGAAGGAGACTTCTCGATGTTATCTATACTTATATATGTATTTCGCACCAGTTTTTGCACTTTTTCTTCGTGTTTCAACTCAAATTCCTTTTGATTTATTGTTCACTCGATGCCTGGTATATTGGTTTACGTTTGTAGTAAGATAGTTGCACGAAATAACCTGAGGAAATAACTTGGATTTTTATTTGCGGACGTTAAAAACACACTCCTTCCTTTTCAACTGACCATAGTGTGTTATATTAATGAATAATAATAACAATGTACTGTTGCAGGGTCGCGGGCGCAAGCGCGCGGGGCAGGGCACGCTGCCGTACGAGGTGCCCGGCGACGCCGAGAAGCCCTTCGGATGCGAACGTAAGTCCCGCAGGAGGCACTAGCGCTCCGCCCTCGCGCCGCCGCCGCCCCTCGCCCCCCGGCGAGCTGCGACGACCGAACTGAATCTCGGCGCATCGCTAATTGTATAAAGCCAAAAGAGGGAAAAATCTATGTAATTATAATCGGAAACAAAAAATATGGTAAAATATAGAAATGTAATCGAGTACACGGCCGCAAAAACTATTTCCGTACCGCCGCCTAGCAGCGGAGCGGATCCGACGTCGACCGACCGAACTGCCGCGGCGCCGCACTCGAGGCAGTAATGTCACGTGGGTCGAGAGAACGACAGGTCGGGCTGCGACCGCCGAGCGCCCTCGGCCGCCAGCTCGCTCGGCGGCGATCTCTTTTCTGATTTTTAAACGCAAGAATTTCTGATAGTCCTGTTCCGGTCGATCTGAATTTTATCAAAATCGAAGTAGGTAGTTAACCCGTCGATCGTGGGAAAACGAGACACAATAGATATTCTATTGTGTCTCGATCACCGGTGAGCGTATGGGGCTAAGTTACTTAGGGACGTAGAATATTTGAAATATTTTAAGATTCACCTTTATATCGTAATATACGCGAATATTGCGCATCCGTTTTGGTGTCGACGCTTTTCGGTCAATTTACGTGATCGGCCGCGCCCCCGCGTCCGCGGGTGAGCTGCGAGGTTCGCTCGCGGGGCGGCGGGCGAGGCGGCTCGGCTTTTGCCGAGTGGAATCGTCGGGCGCCGGCGGGGCCCTGCGCCTCCGTCGCGCCCCCCGTCAATTACAAATTAAAGTTCAAAATTAATGATTAGAAATCGATAACACCAATTTTTTAGCTGCGACGGCTCTGCCACGTGACGTGTACGTAGGAGCGTGCGAGGCGGCCGGCCCGCGCGAGTCCGGCTCGAACCCCTGCGAACTGCAAAATGCCGTTGTGTTCGTAGCTCCGACGTAAACACGACTATAGTAGGATCTCATTATATTATGTTGAACTCGCGGTGAGCGGTCGCACGAAGTCGTAATTAGGTCGTGGTATAAACCGCTCGGAAATATGTAATTTATATTGCATCGGGATGGTCACGACTCACGACATTGAGGAGATACGATTTATATGCGTCCACCCGAATGCGAGGTTCGGCGGCTCCACAGCGAGACGACAACCGAACGTACGTCAATGACAGCGCGACCGTGCAGCTATTTAACCCGTCGATCGTGGGAAAACGAGACACGATAGATATTCTATTGTGTCTCGGACGCCGGTGACCGTTTGGGGCTTGATGAATTAAATAAATCGTTGCATACATTCGCTTGTGATCTCGCGGTGTAGCGGCTGAATCGCGCGTTCGCGCCGCCGCTTATAGAGCAGGTACACATTGGGCGCTCGGCGTTGCGTTGAGCGCACGTTGGTCGCGTACATACACTGCGCTCAGCACGGCGTTCGACGAGCGTTAGTAGCGAATATACTTTTGGCTCAGTATGAAAATGGACGTTTGTAACATTGTATCCAAAATTAAGACAATACGGGCCTAAGTTCTTTAATTATTTTAGAATGTCTTTACAATCATTTGATGAATTACTGGGTATTATTATAAAGGCCGACATCCTCCTCCTCCCAATTACGTTTTTTAACCACCTTATTCTTATAATCGGGATATTCCATATACCAAATAGCTGGTCGCTTTTGGATTTCATCTATGAGGAAATCAGTATCAAAATGTTCGATCTCCATTTTTGTAACATGTATCCACTCTACACAAAAGCGCGCGATCAAATAATAATATCTATGGACGCTTCACACCACGTCAGTCTGGCCCCGTGGTAAGTGCCTGATGGACTTGTGTTACAGGTACCAGACAACGGAAATATATTTAATACTTTTCTACACTAATAATCTATACTTCTATACTAATATTATAAAGAGGAAAACTTTGTTTGTTTGTTTAATTGTAATGAATAGGCTCAAAAACTACTGGACTGATTTTAAAAATTCTTTCACCATTCGAAAGCTACATTATCCACGAGTAACATAGGATAACTTTTATTTTTGAAAAAAATAGGGTTCCGTAAGATATTTGGGTTTTTCGGACACAAGGTGTAAAAATCAACCAGAAAAGTTACTTATTTTGCGTACGCTGTCTAAACTATAAAAGATAGAACCATAAAATGTTTTAATTAATTGTAGATCTTATAAATATCTACAAAAAAGTCCGCGACACATTGCGTACGCTGTCTAAACTATAAAAGATAGAACCATAAAATGTTTTAATTAATTGTAGATCTTATAAATATCTACAAAAAAGTCCGAGACACACTATACCTTAGATGTCGAGTGAGGCACAACAACCATTTTTTATTTAAAAATCTTGAATTTTTTGGACTACATTTAAACGCGTTTATTTTACTCACGCTATTAACCCTTATCAAATTAAATTATTTCATCACTAAGTAGAGTTTATATCCTTCCTACTAATATTATAAAGGCGAAAGTTTGGATGTAGGTATGTATGGATGTATGGATATATGGATGTTTGATACTCTTTCACGCAAAAACTACTGAACGGATTTTAATGAAACTTTACAATAATATAGCTTATACATCAGAATAACACATAGGCTACAGTTTTAACCGACTTTCAAAATGGAGGAGGTGTTATGTTCTTTTTTTTTATGTTCAACGATTACTCCGCCGTTTGTGAACCGATTTTCAAAATTTTTCTTTTGGTGTATAGGTTATCATCCCAATTTGGTACCATATTCATAAAAGTGGTGACCTGATGAAGGGATCCATAAGAAATCGAGGGAACTCCTCAAAATTTATATGGAAACATGTGGTGACTTCGGTTTCGTGAGCAGTATTCTAAGCATATGCTACCAACAAGCAAGATTTTGCACCAAGGTATACCATGGTTCGGAAGGTGCTGAGAGAACTCCTGACTCTTTATAGATACAAGTTTGGGAGTTTCGACGTTGTTTTAAGAACGGAAAGCATAATATGCTACTATGCAAATTACATTCATCATCATCATCATCACTACCATAAACCATTATAGAACCATGTATCGTCCCGTTTTGACTCATTATTGGTACTTTTCATAGTCTTTTATTATATATCACTTAAACCGGACGTTTGGTTTTGAAGTTATGGCGAAATTAAAATATTACGATTTCTGCTGCTCGGCCCGTTGTGAAATGGGCGTCACGAAGGCGGGGGTGCGCGTGCGGGAGGGGAGTTTAGAGCCATGAGTAAGGCACTTTGATACCTTATCTATACTTAATATTATAAAGCGGAAGAGTTTGTTAGTTTGTTTGTTTGAACGCGCTAATCTCAGGAACTACTGGTCCGATTTGAAAAATTCTTTCAGTGTTAGATAGTCCATCTTTCGAGGAAGGCTATAGGCTATACTTCATCACGCTAAGACTAATAGGAGCGAAGAAATAGAGGAAAATGTGGAAAAAACGGGGGGAAATTATTTGAAAGGGCTTATTTGAACGCGCTAATCTCAGGAACTACTGGTCCGATTTGAAAAATTCTTTCAGTGTCAGATAGCCCATTTATCGAGAAAGGCTATAGGCTATATTTTATCACGCTAAGACTAATGGGAGCGAAGAAATAGAAGAAAATGTGGAAAAAACGGGGGAAATTATTTGAATGGGCTTATCTCACGAACTACTAGAGCAATTTGTCTGTTATTTGGGTCAAATAAGAAGTAGACCACGTGAAGGATCATAGGCTAATTTTTTGTAGACTGATTTGTCTGTGAAATATCTAATTTACGCGGGCGAAGCTGCGCGGAACGTCTAGTTAATAATAATACTTCTTAAAAAATTGCAATTTCAAAATCTAGTATACTATACATATATTTAAGATTTTTATTATAATATTATACACATATTTAATACACATCCATGACCCAGGAACTTTTTGAAAACTTTTTGTTCCGCCGGCGGGATTCGAACCCGCGACCCCCGGCTTGAGCTACCAACAGCCCACAACTGAGCCACAGAGGTCGTCACAATGTACAACTAAAAGGCCGCTCATGTATCTCCAAGCGCGCAGCTGATGCCCTAACAACGCGCGTTCGAACGCCGTGCTGAGCGCAGTGTATGTACGCGACCAACGCGCGCCCAACGCCGAGCGCCCAATGTGTACCTGCTCTTAAGCTGCGACGCCATAACGCAGTGTTGTGACTTTGCCCTAAGGCCGTTCGTTCACCGTCGCCGTCCACCGAGAACGAGATTATTTTGGGCCGATAAAATGCCACCGTATGACCGATTAAGCTACTGATGTTATACAACATATATTGATTGCAGTTTGCGGGGGCTCTAAACTAGCGACGTCGGCGGGGCGGGGTGCGGGCAGAGCTCGGCCCGCCCCCGCCCCCCGCGACGTCACTACGATCATCACAAACCGTCGGCCGTTCTCGGTTCCGAATGTGGATGACTCGTGCGTCTGTGATAGTATTAGATTAGATAGTATTTATTTCGTTTCTTATGTCTAGGCCCTAGGAATTTAGCGAGGACGAGTAAAGTTCGGCGACCGGCAGCCGTATCACGTATCTTGCGAAAGCAATGCGATAGCAATTATTGCGGGATAATTGCTCCAAAATCGCAATTTCGTATCACGTATCAGCCAAAACAATACGATTGCAATCGATCGCTAAACATGATACCATTGTTTTTTATACCCAGCAATCGATCGCGCGATTATTGCTAGTGGATTGTTGATCGCTATTTTTACGTGATAGCCCTGCCGCCCTCGCCGTTGAGCGGGGCTCGGTCGGTCGGTGTGCCCGCTCGCGACGCGGAGTCAATTTTACTCGTCGCCCCCTTAAGATAGTAATCCAACGGCTAGTATAATAAAATAGATTGTAAATTAGGCGGCGAATTATTAGGGTCGGATGTTACTAGATCTAAACTATTAGCACCCAAAGATTGTTATGAATTTATACATGAATATTTATGTTAAACGACAAATAAAGTAAACCTAAAAAGTTGTTCGGTGTACGGTTATTTCTACCGACGATTGAGACTTGAAATGAACGTTCGCTCCGGACGTGCGACGACCATGGCTAACAGCGCGCCGCCGCCGCGCGGGCTGGCGCCGAATCGCCCGGCCGAGGCTGCGAACACTCGCACCGGGGACCGTTTTGCAAATAATTTTTCGGTTCGTACAATCGATTAGTCGCGAGCGTCTCGTCCGAAACGTCGACGAGGGGGCGTTTCACACGTAACATCTGTCACTGGGGCTCCCGTGCACGCGGCGAGAGACGCGCCCGGGCCCGTCGCGGCCGCCGGCGGCACACCGTTAGACATGGTCACGGCCGCGCACGCACGAGGGCAGAATCATTTATTTGAAGTCATCAATCAAAGTAACCCTCGGAGCCTGCGTCCGGAACCGAACATAGACCGTATCACGGCGGCGGCGCGCGCGCGGCTCCGGGGTGTTGATTGATGACGGACGAGCGCTGGAGCTGCCTCGCGCCGCGAGCCGTCGTGGTGCCCACTCTATGCTCTGTTCCGATGACGTAGGCCTCCTCCCTCGCTCCGCCCTGCCTCCCCCGTCCCCGCCCCCGCGCCGCCCCGCCCCACCCGCGGCCGACGCCCCGGGAGCTCCGGAGTGGCACCATGACGGTGAGTAAACTGATCAGTATTCATTTTGTGACACTCGCGGTAGAGAATTAGACGTCTAGATCGGACCCGTCGGGCCGAATCCGGTGTATGTGTCGGCTGACGAGCCTGTCGGTGTGTCGCAGTGTGCGGCGCCAAGTACAAGACGCGGCCGGGGCTGACGTACCACTTCACGCACACGCACAAGGAGCCGGCGGCCGGCAGCGACAACGACTCGCGCGACAGCCGCCCGCCCGCGTCGCCGCCGCCCGCCGCTGCGCCCGCCGCGCCCGCCGCGCCCGCGCCGCCGCCGCCGCCCGCCACCGAGTACCAGGACAGCTACGTCACCTTCCTCAACAACCCCGCGCCCTCCGGTGAGTCGCGCCGCTCGCGCGTCGGCCCGGTCGCCAGTCGCCGGGGCGAGGAGTTCACTTCGACATGACTATGCTTACATTTCGAACGCTATTTTCATCCCCCTCACGTACCGCAGTCCGCATGCACCGGCAGTCGTGTGCTCGATCATCGCTTGTGCCCCAGTGACAGTAGCTAGCATCTTTATCGCCGATAAAGTCCGCCCGATTAAAATTGAATGCTCCCTCTCGTAACTTCCGTAGCTGGTAATTTATTTTGTGATTTATTTTTGTAGTAGCCCGAATAGTTTATAATTTAGACGGTGAGCATGCTAGCCGTATATTGCGAGCCTCCGCGGCAAATCGACGTAACTAACCGTCCTCGTGTTGTGTGTAGGCAGCGTCGCCGCCGCTGTGGTGCGGCGACCGTCGCCGCCGCCGCGTCCGGCCTCCGCCGACACCTCCTCGTCCGACTCCGCGCACGTGCCGCTCGCCGCCGCCGCCGCTGCTGCCGCCGCTGCCACCGCCGCTGCCGCCGCCGCCACCGCCGCTGCCGCAGCCGCCGCCCCTGCTGCGCCGCCTACCGCGCCGATGACCGCTGCCGACCTCAAGGAGCCCGCTACTAAGGTACTCAGCACGTCCACGTCTACTGTTCTTGCCCAAAATTGGAGTTATTTTGAAATAACATTAAAATCTTTCAAAGCAAAAATATATTATGTCAGGAGTCAGGACACATTCACACCCTAATAGTCCGAGAGCCGGCCGTATAATATGTAAAAGTCCTATGGATCAGATACATGAACAATTTTTTTAATATAGACCGAGAACTAAAGGTCGAAACCCCTAAAAATGTCTGATTTTGGCCGCATGCAAAATTATGACCTCACTTCCGGTTGGTTGTGATTCCGGACATTATTATAACCCATAAGATACATGGAAAAAATTAACGAGAAAATGAAGTATTCGATGAGGAGAATTGAGGAGTTTTAAAAGGTCGACAAGCTCAATTCTTCCGCGACCGAACGTCGACCACGATCAAAGGTACATACATACTACTGCAACCATCAATATTGAAGCAGAAAAGTGGCCAGTCCTCACTCAAGTACCGAGTCAACAGACACCAAACACCACAAATATACATACGCGCCCATATAACCTGGCAGCAAGGAACTATAAAAATACCCAAAACCAAGTCTACCAAAACAGCAACCAATTTCAGTCAGAACAAACAAACAATTTAAACTGCAACGGACAGGAGATGGCTCTTTTGGAAATCATTAATAAACAGACTATGAAACTAGATGCACTATTACTACAAATGGGGACACTTCACACTAGTAAACCTCATTACCACATTGATTAATAACATAAAATTACATCCATACGCATTGGAGCACGGAACGCAAACGGACTACTTCCAATTAAAAATAAATTGAAACTAATACTAGAATGTAACAAAATAGATATTATGCTTATTTCAGAAACACATTTGAATGATAAAAAAGAATTTAAAATTCAGAACTATGACGTACACTGCACCAATCATCCAGATGGTACCTGCCACGGTGGGACGGCCATAATAATTAAAAAGAACATAAAACACCATCTTCATAGTCAAGTAAAAGAAGAATACCTGCAAGCTATCACTAGTACACTGGAAGACAGATCGGGTTGTATTAATGTGAGTGCTGTGTACTGCCCACCACGATTCAACATTAAAGAAGAAATGTTTAAAAGTTACTTCGAGAATCTTGGGGACAGATTTATTTCTGGAGGTGACTGGAATAGTAAACATACACACTGGGGTTCAAGACTGACAACCACCAGAGGCAGGGAGCTCAAAAATTGCATGGATAGTTTGAGAATAACATCACTATCGACTGGTGAGCCCATCTACTGGCCAACCGATACAAATAAACAACCCGATTTGATAGATTTTTTTATTGTAAGAGGAGTTTCCAACAACTACCTGGACATTGAAAGCTGCCCTGATACAACATCTGATCACTCGCCTATTGTGTGCACTCTTAGCAAAACTGTAATATACAGAGAGCCCCCAACAACTCTTTATAATCATAAAACTGACTGGACATTATTCGCTGAACTCCTGGAAACAAAAACAAACTTGCAAGTGAAACTAAAATCTGAAAGTGACATAGATAATGCGAAACTGTATATTACCAATCTTATACAAGAAGCAGCTTGGCAAAGCACACCTCCTCTAACAGCTGGTAATAGAGATAAAAATATACCTTTGCAATTACGAGAAAAACTTGCCCTTAAGAGAAAACTCCGAAGAAATTGGCAGCGGAGCCGACATAAAGATGATAAAAAACTTTATGAAAAAACTGCAAAAGAACTAAAAAATATGATAGCAGAAAATGAAAATTACACATTCCAACAGAAACTAATGTCTCTATCCACAAAAAAGTGTGATGATTACTCTCTTTGGAAACTTACAAAACAGTTTAAGAGACCTCAACAAGCAGTGCCACCATTGAAGATTAAGTCAGGAAAATGGGCAAAAAGCCCTAAGGAGAAAGCAGATCTCTTTGCTCAACATCTTAGCCAAGTCTTCGTACCAAATACTTCTGTTGACACAGACTTTGATGAAGAGATTAACGCCTACCTCAACAGTGACCAGCAATTATCGCCACCTATAAAACCTGACACCGAGAGAGTTGCGCAGATCTATTAAAAATCTAGGCAACAAAAAAGCGCCAGGCTTTGACTTAATTACCGGTGAACTCCTCAAACATCTGCCCAGGAAGCCTATTGTATTCCTGACTGTACTCTTCAATGCCATATTGAGAATACACTACTTTCCCAAACTGTGGGGTATTTCACAAATATGTATGATACTAAAACCTGGAAAGGTCCCTACAGATCCAAGCTCGTACAGACCAATAATTATTTTATGGGTCTATTGCCTGAATTAAACGATTATTATTATTATTATAATAAGCCTACTACCAGTAGTATCAAAACTATTCGAGAAGATTTTCTTATACAGACTAAAACCAATACTAGATGAAGAAGGCATAATTCCAAATCATCAGTTTGGATTCCGGGAACAACACAGCACTGTGGAGCAAGTACACCGTGTTGTTAATAAAATAAGGCAATCCTTAGAACGGAAAGAGTACTGTGCTGCAGTCCTCTTTGACATCCAGCAAGCATTTGACCAGTCTGGCACCCGGGACTTTTATATAAGCTGAAAAAACTATTACCCAACTCATACTTCATGGTACCTTAATCCTACCTACAAAACAGAAAATTTCAAGTAAAAGTTGGTGAAGAGGTGTCACAATTATATGACATAGATGCCTCTATACCTCAAGGAACGGTGCTCGGCCCAACCCTGTACTCAATCAACACAGCTGATTTACCATGTGACCCAGATATAGTTTCAGCAACATATGCAGACGATACTGCATGTCTTACAAGCCACACAAATCCATCCATAGCATCTGCAAAGCTACAACAATACTTACTTAAAGTCGACAAGTGGTTAGAAAAATGGAGAATAATCCCAAATTATACTAAATCAGTTCAAATAACTTTCACTCTCCGGAAAGAGGACTGCCCTACTGTCTCTCTACGAGGTGTACAGTTACCAACAGAAAAATGTGTAAAATACCTTGGACTTCACTTAGATAGAAGGCTAACATGGGCGAAACATATACAAACAAAAAGAAAAGAAGCAGACCTTCAATGTAAAAGACTATACTGGCTGATTGGAAGACAATCACCATTAAGTTTAAATAACAAAATTCTTGTTTACAAATGCAAAATAAAACCCATATGGACATATGGAATTCAGCTCTGGGGATCAGCTAGTAATTCCAACCTAGAAATTCTGCAAAGATTGCAAAATAAAATCCTAAGATCAATTTCCAACTCACCATGGTTTGCCAGAAACAATGAAATAGACGAATACTTAGAAATGCCAACAGTAAAAGCAGAAGTAAGCATGTACTGTGCTAAATACAAGGAAAGACTAAGTAATCATACAAACAAACTGGCCAGAGACCTTATACAACCTGAAAAGGAAACAAGAAGACTAAAAAGATGGCAAATCCTAGAACTTGACCAACGTCACTAGACTCTAACTTGAAAACCCCTAGGAGGCAAATGCTGAAATGCCCCTATAAAAAAGAAATCCTATAGCCAAAACATCTGATTATCGATCATCGACGTCGATAGCAGATTACAAAATTAAAAAAAAAAAGAACATGTATCTTATGGGTTATAATAATGTCCGGAATCACAACTGGAAGTGGGGTCATAATTTTGCATGCGGCCAAAATCAGACATTTTTAGGGGTGGTCGACCTTTAGTTCTATGGTTTCTCGATCTATATTCAAAAAATTGTTCATGTATCTGATCCATAGGACTTTTATACGGCCGGCTCTCCCACTATAAAGTATTATCACTCAGTTTTGTTACAACCTTATGTGAATGCCTACCCTAAAATTTGTATTGGGTGTGCGTTATCATAATATAAAAATAGTTTCATTTATGATTATAGAAATGCATTTTTCCGCAATGGAACGTAACTTATTTAGTTTGCTTTTTTAGGGTTCCGTACCTAAAGGGTAAAAACGGGACTCTATTACTTAGACTAAGTTTTCTGTCCGTCTGTCTGTCTTCTGTCTGTCCTTTTTTTATGAAATAAGGCGGCAAACGAGCAAACGGGTCACCAGATGGAAAGCAACTACCGTCGCCCATGGACACTCGCAACATCAGAAGAGCTGCAGATGCGTTGCCAGCCTTTTAAGAGGGAATACATTCTCTTCTTGAAGGTTTGCAGGTCGTATAGGTCCGGAAATACTGCTGGTGACAGTTCGTTCCAGAGTTTTACAGTGCGCGGCAGAAAGTTACGCGAAAAACGCACGGTGGAAAACTGCCACTCATCAAGGTGGTGAGGATGGTATATTTTTCGCGTGGAGCGATGGCGAAAAGTTGCAAGAGGTATTGTTCCGAACAATTCCTCAGAGCACTCCCCGTGATACAACCGATAGAGGATGCAGAGTGAAGCTACATCTCGGTGTATTTCCAAGGGGTCAAGGCTGTTTGAAACACTATAGCAGTTAACAATTCAAGCGGCCCTTCGTTGGATACAATCCAGAGGGAGCAGTTGGTATTTTGGCGCCCCTGCCTGAGAACAATATTCCATATGAGGCTGAACTTGCGCCTTGTAGAGTTGTAGGCGTTGGTCCGGACTGAAATACTGTCTCGCTGTTAGGGTGAAGCCAAACGTGCGTAATGTGTCGTGCAATGGAACCGTTGAAAATTTCACACGAGCGTACTTTTGTGAGTTGTGAGTCGCAGAAATTTGATTTGAAATTCAATTTGAAAAATTATAATAAAATATGATTATATAATAATAAAAATGGTAATGAAGTAAGAATAATTAAGTAAGTATAAAAGAAATAAAAATGATAATAATAGTAATAAAAACGAAATAAATATGCTTACCCACCATTTACCCACTAAATTTAGTAGGAAATCCCCATAGTTGGCAACACTGCCCGCGCTCCCCGCGAACTGAATTCGGTCGGTATAATGCGTGTGAGCCGGCAGACAACTCATTTTGAGTCGCCGTGTGAATCAAACGTGACTTTTGTATGAAACTGAATGCAGCAGAATTTCTGCCAGCAGAAATTCTGCGACTCAGAACTCACAAATTATGCTCGTTTGGCTTCGTCCTTAAGAAGAACACCAAGCTTCTTCGAGGCTATCTTGGCCTTACCCTCTAGATGATATCGGAACTGGACTTCGCTTGATATGTTTACGCACAGTATTTCAATGCTAGGGGAGATTGTTAAAGAGGTGCCCTGAAAACGAGGATATACGACCATTGGTGACTTTTTAGTGGTGAACGCGCAGACTTGTGTCTTGGCGGGGTTGAATTGGACTAAGTTACGTCTACCCCATTCAGAGACTTTCTCCAATGAATTCTCTATTTTAGACACAAGTTCGTTTCGGCTCTCAATGACATTTAACCGAGAAATATGGGGGGAGCCGATATATATAGCATCACCTGTACTATCCTCCGCATAGCAATTAATGCCGTTGGTCTGTAACATGTCATTGATATGCAGTATGAATAGGGTAGGCGATAGCACACAGCCCTGAGGGACACCAGCATCAACATACTGAGTTTCCGAGCATTCGCCGTCAACTACGACCTTTGTGCTTCTATCTGCTAAGAAACTTGTGACCCACTTGCATAATTTCTCGGGCAGCCCGTATGATGGAAGCTTTGATAGCAGCGCTTTATGCCAAACCCGATCAAAGGCCTTCGCAATGTCCAAACTAACAGCCAATGCCTCTCCCTTCGACTCAATCACCTGAGCCCAACGATGAGTTAGGTACGCCAAGAGATCACCAGCCGAGCGACCCTTACGGAACCGGTACTGTTTGTCGCTTAGTAATCCCAGGCCGTCCAAGACGCCTTTAAATTCAATTCAGACTTACAAAACTTATTTAGTTTAGTGACTATATGTATACAGGGTGTAACAAAACAGTGATAATACTTTAGGGTATGTATGTGCCCCTTGTATATAGCTCACTGTGAAAGTAGCAGCGCTGACAGAGAAAATTTTTTTCGAGGTTTGTATAGGCCAACGCCCCAGTGTCATACATTTGCCCATACAAAAGTACAAAATAAAGTTACTCTTTCAGCGCTACTACTTTCACATCGAGCTCTATATAGGGGACACATACACACCCTAAAGTATTATCACTTAGTTTTGTTACACCCTGTATATAACACTAGACGTTCCGTGCGGCTTCGCGCGCGTAAATTAGATATTTCACAGAAAAATTAGTCCACAAAAAAAAGCCTATGATCCTTCACGTGGTCTACTTCTTATCTGATCCATATAACAGATAAAATGCTCTAGTAGTTCGTGAGATAAGCCCTTTCAAATAATTTCCCCCGTTTTTCCACATTTTCCTCTATTTCCTCGCTCCTATTAGTCTTAGCGTGATAAAATATAGCCTTTAGCCTTCCTCGATAACTGGACTATCTAACACTGAAAGAATTTTTCAAATCGGACCAGTAGTTCCTGAGATTAGCGCGTTCAAATAAGCCCTTTCAAATAATTTCCCCCGTTTTTTCCACATTTTCCTCTATTTCTTCGCTCCTATTAGTCTTAGCGTAATAAAATATAGCCTATAGCCTTCCTCGATAACTGGGCTATCTAACACTGAAAGAATTTTTCAAATCGGACCAGTAGGGATTAGCGCGTTCAAATAAGCCCTTTCAAATTATTTCTTCTCGTTTTTTTTTCACATTTTCCTCTATTTCTTAGCTCCTATTAGTCTTAGCGTGATAACTGTACCACCTTATTGTACCATATTTTTGCAAATAAAATTATTATTATTATTAAAATATAGCCTATAGCCTTCCTCGATAACTGGGCTATCTAACACTGAAAGAATTTTTCAAATCGGACCAGTAGTTCCTGGGATTAGCGCGTTCAAATAAGCCCTTTCAAATAATTTCCCCCCGTTTTTTCCACATTTTCCTTTATTTCTTCGCTCCTATTAGTCTTAGCGTGATAAAATATAGCCTATAGCCTTCCTCGATAAATGGGCTATCTAACACTGAAAGATTTTTTAAATCGGACCAGTAGTTCCTGAGATTAGCGCGTTCAAAAAAACAAACAAACAAACTAACAAACTCTTCCGCTTTATAATATTAGTATAGATAATTAAGAGAATAAGGAATATTTTGAATATTTTATGACTACGCTAGTCATGAAATATTCCATATTTGATTTATATGATAAAATGCATTTTATAAATAAATTTAGTATCATCGGAAAGGTCTTGATCTGAATTTGTGTGTGTCTGTAGTAAATAAGAGTATCTTCCAGGTAGAAAATTTCGAGCCCAAGAAACCCTTTCGATATACAATGTGTCCCAGCACCGGTGTCCGAGCCTATAAGGTTATGATGATGTAGGGCATATCTTATCGTCAAATTGGCTATCAAAAATTTTTTTCTGTAACTTTTGAAAAAAAATAATTCTCTGGCTCTCATAGTAATCTGACCAATACGTCATAAGAAAATCGTTATAACTAAACTATCTGACTTAGAGCATATAAGTAAAGAATTTATTTAAGATGAAAACCTCCTCTATCTTTTTAAAATAAAAAATAACCAGTTTAATGCGCTAGATTTTTCACAAAAAGCCATTTATTACAAAATAGTAAATATACAATTTTTCTTCTTTAAAATTTGGTTTTTCTGTATTTAATTTCACGAAATTTATAACAAATTGCCCGTGTAAGCGTAGTCCACAAGTTTAGCTATCAAATGAGACCTTTTTTATCTTCATAGGATATTAACATGAGAAGTATTGGTCAGATTAGTGTGAAAGCCGTTTATTAATTTTAATTTAACAACCGTGAGAGAAATATAAAATTTGAGAGCCAATTTGTCGATAAAATATGCCATACATCATGACATTAAAGGATCGGACACCGGTGTCGGGACACATTGTATAGTATACACGTTTATTATAGACACATATTATACTCAACCAAGAGTAAGATGACCCATTGATCTTTTAAAAAAAATCATTCAAACTTAAAATATAAAAATCTGCGAGGATAATTAATATTCATGATAAGAGATGGGTTACTAGCGTTAACAAGTTGAAGTAAAAATGTGGAATTTTATCAAAAATAATATTTGTACAAGCGTGCAATTATTCTAATATTTGTTTATTTATTTTGGATCATAATATTATGATTTACTTTAGGACCCATTTTATAGTCAATTTTTTTTTTGTTTTTTTTTTTTGTATTATTTATTTTATTTGGTGCTTAGGCTTAGTGTCTTTAAAATATATTTCTGGTCACCGTTTAAATTATACCCTTAAATAAGGTACTTTACTCTCATAGTAAACTTAAAATATATTTTCGAAACAGATAATTTACTTTGTTTTTACATTGTCAGTTTCATAATTCAATTCGAAGATTTTAGTTTTTGTCATCAATTATTAAGTCGACATCCAGCTGAGGATGCCCAAGCGACAGCTGAAAATAATGTAATATCAGATTACAAAAATATATACAGATAACAGACGTTAGAGATATAATATTATGATTCCTTTGCACTAAACTTAGGGGCACAGAAATAAATCAAGATAGAACGGCTAAGCGGGTGGAGTACGCGTGTTTCAATCTTGCACAAGTGTGCAAGATTCGTTGAACGTTCATTCAGCCAGCGCGCACGTCTCGACTTGATTACACCGGAGCGGTTGTGCAAAAATGCCTCATTGTGCAGTGTCTAATTGTAAAAACAGAAGTACGAAAGTGAATTGGTGAAAAGGAGGTATTTCTTTCCACGGGTAAGTTGTTTGTTCTAACTAAAAGCAAAGCAAAAATTGACACGAGCGATTCCTTAGCAACGCACGCGCGTCACCGTTCTATCTTGATTTATTTCTGTGCTTAGGGGTCTCGGGTCGAGTGTATTTAAAAACGTGCGGGTGTTCGCAGGCGTCGCCGTCGCCGTATTGCGACTTCTGCCTGGGCGACGACCGCGAGAACAAGAAGACGGGCACGGCGGAGGAGCTGGTTAGCTGCTCGGACTGCGGCCGCTCAGGTGAGTGCAGCCCCCGCCCCCGCTCCTACCCCGCCGACGTGTTCCACGCCTTCGCCGACAGCGCGCGCCTGCTGCTCGCCTGCACCGACTACCGCGCACCCCGCTCGCCCTACTCCCCCCGCTCGTCGGCCGACTGACCGCCGCCGGCGCGACGGACGGCGGGAGGGGCGGGCGATGGCGGCGCGGCTGGCGGCCCCCGAACATTCCAATCGTTATGTTTGTCGATCAGTCGATCAAAATATATACATTCTATGATTGTTTTTATGAAATCGAGTAGACTATATTATATTATTACTATATACATTGTAGACGTAACTTTATAGTCGAGGGAAGGAGGTCCCGGATGATGCTATGTTTTTGTTGTAGAGTTTCAGAGGTGGAAGTCGCATTTCCCTCGTCATTTTATTTACGATAGAGCAGAGTTATATTTATTTAGATCGTTAAGTGTATAGATACAAATCTATGCATCCTACGTCATATACAAATAAAAATTAAATTTTAAATTATTTTGTCGAGGCAAAGCGACTCGTAGATTAATTATTTACAATGATATTGTTTTAGTTACGCGGCCGGTGGCGGGGTGGAGCGAGGGGTGGCGCCGCGCGCCCCGCTCCTCGCTCCGGCCCGCCCCGCCCCGCCCCTTCACCGGCCGCGCTCGACATGGATGCCAAATATTAATATTATATTATGTTCTGTTGTATTTTACGTTAGCGTTAAGTGTACATAGGCACTTTCATATATTTTAGTCTTACGAGTAAAAGACAATATTATGTGTTATCTTTATTAGTATTTTTTTTTATGTGACAAAATAATCTATTTACAATAAAAAAAAGTAATGTGTAGACGTTCTCGAGGAGCGGCCTCGTGTACTTTAACCGCTGCCCTGTTCCGCTGGAGGTATTTTAGTATAAATTTTAATTAATGTTTACCACGTTGTTACAATATTTTATGTTACTGTAGGAACTACGACCAAAAACGATTTCTAGTGAGGTGAGAGTGAAGATAAATGTTATTAGTGATATTACAGAGTAGTGGATGTTATAATTTGACGATGTTGTATGTTTTGAAATTTTACATAATATCATCATTTTATGTTTTAACGTTACCTACACTAGAGTTAAAGACCATAATACGCCTGATTTTTGATAATTTTTGACACGAGTTTATATTTTCAATAGAGTCGGCGTCGATCGGTTCACGCTCGACATCAGCCGATCGAATAACATATTATCACGGAGCTAAAACAAAGAGGAGGTGTCGTAATCAAATTTCCTTAAGAAACGACGCGTGACAATTTGCAGGGTGAGGGGGTGTCAAGCTCCGCCCACTTATCAATATTTCATCTATCGCCTAAAAGCAAAACTACTAGCTTAGGTCGATGTTGATGTTACTACGTAGTTCAGCTATCTTACACTAGATGTCAAAATTCTTGAATATTATGGGACGTACTCAGAACTTTTAAAAAAATATGTATATTAATTATAATAAGTTTAATAAATAAAATTAGGGTTAGTATTTTGACCGATTTTCCATGTAAAATAAGGGGACAAACGAGTAAAAGGGTCACCTGATGGAAAGCAACTTTCGTCGCCCATGGACACTCGCAACATCAGAAGAGCTGCAGGTGCGTTGCCGGCCTATTAAGAGGTAATAGGGTAGGGGAGGGTAGGGAAGGGAATAGGGTAGGGGATTGAATTGACATAACCCGACTGACTGACGTAGGTCTGCAGCTGCCAACTGCGGCCTATGGGCTATGAATCAATTTCTTCTATGGTACATGAAAGATGATAATCCACGCGCGATCAGAATTGGCTAAAAAAGTAGCGTTACCAAAAATATTCTGATAACATTAAGGTAAGTAATCGACCAATTCTGTACAATAAAGGTATTGTCGTGTTTTTGGTTAACCCCGTGGCAGCTTCAACTCTTTCAGTTAAGTACTTACTTGTTTTTTTTTTTTGAGCGAAATCAAATTTTCATGTAAAAGATTTGTGGTAATATTTTATCAATCATAAATGTGATCCAGCTATTATTTTATTAATCAATTACTATAATAATATCACATATTACCTATTATTATCACAAAAAAATTAAAACAAAAACTTAAAAGAAATGTCCGCAAATAAAAACGTTTTTGTTTGTCGACCCTACGGGCTACGGCTGGTCAAATGTAAGCCGCGCGCATCAACATTAGCAAACAAAACTGTCATTGCCACAGAACACACTTTTAATGTGTTCTGTGGTCATTGCGTTACTTTTAATTCTAAATACGGCCCTGGATATTTGTTACATTCAAAATAGTTATCCTAGATGACGACAGATGGCGCTTTATAAGTAATATGATAATAAAAGCTATATAAGTACGGTTTTAGCTATTAAATGTGTTTAAGACAAAGTGTATAACGGTTTTCAGTATTCAAGTATGATATTTGCAATAAACTTATGCAAAATTATACGCATTTACGTATGTATTATCTTTGAAAGGTCTGGCCATCTAGTGTCAAGTAGTATAATTAACGTGTTGTTGTGAAATGTTCTAGAACTTTTATATTTAAAATTATTTCCAAATGAAATGTGATGGTATTTATATTATCACAACGCCTGTCTGAGTGTTTTCGACATTGTAAAACACAATACTTCATCCTTTCCTTGTTAAAAACGCAAAAAACACAAATTTATTGGGAGTCTCGTTACGTATGCACCTGACAAAACGCTGAAAGTGTACTGACTTAAGCCCCGCCCACAATGATGACGTCAGGACCTAGTTGAAAATCACAGTGCACAGTTGCTTAGGCCAGCTCCTCTTTGTATTAGCTCCGTGCATATTATAGTCGGCGTCGATCGGTTCACACTCGACGTCAGCCGATCGAATAACATAATAATATTATAAACTTTTTTCAAAAACATCAGAAATCGGTTAGGAGCGACGGAAACAATTTGTAAAAGCACAAGCTTCGCGTCCGGAACCCGAGCAAAGTTTAATGTCTGTCGTTTCGGTAATAGTATAGTAATATAGTCGGTGCCTTCGATGTTTGTCTGACATTCGTAGAGCTTTCGATGTGCCTTATCGACTCCCTCCACCCGTCACCCGAGCCGAGGTGGAGGCGAGCGCGGGACGGAAAGATTGTGCTGCCGCTCCACAGTGTCTCGCTCGCTTACTTTTAAGTCGTTCGAACCAAATTATTTGTTTAAAAATTATAAGTGCATACTATGTTAAGTTTACTAGATTCTATACTCTATAGCGATACACGGTTTTCCCCTACCTAGATTTACTATACTTTAGGTATATTTTACAGCTTAGACCAAAATTATTATAGTTTACTCTGTCTCTAGTCACGGACTCGAAAATCTCCGTCGCGGCCGGGGGGGCGCGGCGCGGCGTCCCCGCCCCCCGCCCGCCCGCGCGCGCCCCACTATGTACTGTGTATGTTGTGCGATAGGAGGAGATCGAGCCGTCGAGGAGTATGTACCCGTGGAGTCGGAACGACCCCCGCTTTGGCTCGAATTAATTTTAAAAGTTTCGTACGAAGATCGTAGCGTATTCGGAATCGTCGCGGTCCCGCCTCCCCACGGAACGTACGCTCGACGGCTGGGCGGGTCCGGCGGCCGGGTCGCGCGACCGTGTATCGTGTCGCGTGTCGGACGTCGGTAGGGAAGTGCATATCCGCCAGTTTCCGATCGGTGTTCAATATATGACGTTGTAGCGAGACGTTGTTTTTATTTCCGCCGCACTGTGCTGAAGAATAGTGAATGGCACTTCCTTACGCAGTCGCGACACCCGCGCCGCGCGCCGGCCGCCCGGCGCCCTCCCTCGTCTCATTTCACTATTGTTCGGCACATGGCACCCCGCCCCCCACGGTACCTGTCGATCGCCGGATCGGCGCCGAAATGTGCCCAACAGTAAGTGAATTTCGTGTACCTAGTCGAGTGTTCGCTCGCGGGACGGCCGCTAACTCGCTCCGTGCGCAGGTCACCCCACGTGCCTGCAGTTCACGGCGAACATGATCGTGTCGGTGCGCAAGTACCGCTGGCAGTGCATCGAGTGCAAGTGCTGCTCGCTGTGCGGCAACAGCGACAACGACGACCAGCTACTGTTCTGCGACGACTGCGACCGCGGCTACCACATGTACTGCCTGCAGCCGCCGCTGCCCGCGCCGCCCGAGGGCTCCTGGTCCTGCGCGCTCTGCCTCAAGGAGTTCCACTGACCGCCGCGCGCCGGTGAGTACTCCACCTCTGAATACGCACACCGTCCACGTCCTCGCTTATAATACGCTAAATTAATACATTTTTCTTGTTAGTAATTAGGACCACTCAAAAATAGAAACATCGATTAAAATTAAATGACTCTGTTAGCATAAAAACTTTCCAAGGTAGATAATATCACCAATCAAAAATCAAATAAATTAGACTTCCCAAAACGCTCTTTACAAAGTGCTACCGAAATAATGACGTCACGGTTTTGTAGTTTGTAGGCTTCGCTAGAAGACTTTGTTCGATAGTTATGTTAAATATTACGTTTATGAAAGTGGTTCCAATTACAAAAGTTGCTATAAATTGCATAAGTTATCGAATGGTTTATAAAAATTTAGTTTTTTTTATAAATCGACATACTAAGTACTACTTTGAAGGCTCATAACAAAAAAAAAAAACTAGTTATGAAACTGAAATTTTATACACATTTTTTACCGTTATTTCCTATTTTATTCAGAAGAACAGCCAAACTCTGACCTCGTCGTCATCCCTCTTGTGCTATTTTAGATACTGTATTGAAGTGGTCATAAAATGAACATTGCGGGGTTTTCTTTCCAGGTGTAGCGGTCGCGCGCGGCGGCGCGAGCGGCGGGCGCGGCGGGCGGCGGCGCTGGCCCGCCCCCCACGACCGAGCGCCGGCCCGCCTCAGCTACTGTGTTTTATAAATGTGATAAAAGGTTTCTAATATTACGTTATCGCTTAATTGAGCGTATGTAACGAGCCGTGTATACGTAATACTATTTCGATCAAAGTCACCGGTACTGGAGCGAGCGAGCGACGCGGTGCGTCGACGACCGCTCGCGATGCGCGCTCTAGTCGCGACTCGAACCGACTACTTTCGAATCGAAGCGTCCAATGAGCAGGAGCTGCTCTGTTAAAGAGTAAGTATATATAAATGAGGGGTTGTACCTGCAACAATTTTTCGTGTAAATAGTTCGACACGGGGCGGCCGTCGCTCTGCCGCGCCGTTTCGGTGTGTAATATTCCTAGTATAGATATTTCATAGAATTAGCATATTTTTTTAATCCGTAGCTGTCGAGCACGACACGCTCCGATCGGCATCGAAACCCCGCCCCCACCGCGTCGTCGTCGAACGGTCGGGCGGGACATCCGTTAAGCGTTTGGATTATATTGTAACCTAGAAGTTCGGCCCGGAGTATACAAATATTACGAGGTAGTCGGTTCGGGCTCGGCGCGGGGTTTCGCTCTATTTCTCGGTATATTGTTTATAATATATTATTATATCTCGGTGTGCGGTCGCGCGAGCACCGACGAAGCTTTCGAAGACTCGGCCCTCGAGTCGGACCAGCCTTTTTAAATGTTCGAGAGCATTCCAGAAGATACTACGTTAGAGTTTTTTTTATAATCGGCGGGCGCGCGATTCCCGGGGACGCTAGGTCGTCGTATCGGGGCGGGGGCCGGCGGGGGAAGGGTTCGGCCGCCCGCGGTTCTATCCTGTTAAAATCCTGCTATGTACGACTTCTTAACTAATCACTACGCATTAAAATAAAGTTGCAATAGAACTAGTAGGGAAATACGGACAAAATGACAGGGTGTTTTGTTTTTCAATCACATTTTTTTATTTAATGACGTTATAATCATTAGTCTCAATGGTTTATAGTTATCTTAGGTTCATTGACTACTTACAAAATATTATGAGTTTACAAATCTCAACAATCAGTAAAACAGTCTTTTAATTAAGTAGGAACTATAGTAAAACATACAATAAGAAAAAATATCACAAATCATAAAAACCATTTTGTCCATATAGTTTGGACAAAATGACATACACATTTTTAAGAACAAAATTCACAATAATTAAATCGTTTGGGATTCTTCCTAATGCTTTAGAGTTAGAATTCAAGGTTTTGTTCATATTGATTTCGTAGCCATACTCATAGATTCTTGGCTCCAAGACTGCCGATTAGTTTTTCTTTCGTAGTTTCACGGCATATCACCTAAACAAAATAATAAATGTTAACATACCATATACAGTGTTTTTGATAGAAACACTGTACGTGGTATGTCATTTTGTCCAAATGTAACCAAAAACAAATAAATATCAAAATTTCATCAAATAACTAATGATTGCAATAAAGTTCATAGAAACGTCACGTGATATCGCGGAAACGTATCCAAAACCCCCCAATTTCGAAATAAGGCCACTATGACATTCTGTACGTATTTCCCTTATTTACTCGCGCTTACGTGTTACATAATGAACGGTTAACGGCGGACGGGGACGGCCCGCGAAGCTGCGAGGGGCGGCAGGGGGCGGCGGGGGCGAGCTGTGATCAGCCAGGAGGTTGTGATGCGAGCAGCGAGCGTGATGTGACGGGTTGTGGCTGTAGCTGTTTAGTTGTGTCGTAGTGCTTGCGTCCGCGACGGGCGCCGCGACGCTTCTCTGTGCTGTATTAGGTTAGGTTAACTGTAAATTATATTTCATCGTGTCATAACTGAGTGTGGTGACGTAACAATAAAGCATTAAACGCGACGACCTCGTTTCATTTGAACCCGCGACCCGCGAGTACCTACTGGTACTCTAGTGAAGTCGGTTTCGGTTTTTTTCGGTACCGCCTTCTAAAGTGTGAAGATTGAGTATCTAAAGAAATCGTTGAATTTTAGGAGAATTCTGAAAAAACCACTATTAAATAACAATTATTTAATATTATTTAATTTTGTGAGTTGAATGTCGGTTTACAATTTTTCGTTTAAAAATAATAACGATCAAAAACTACAAGTGGGTGTTGTTTCATAATGAATTTTAGTACAAACCGCTGACGGACCTTCTACCTACTTCCATTTTAAATAGAGGTCTGACTTCTGAGGTTGGATAGTAGCATGGTAGGAACACAACTACATTCAGAAGTGATCTGTGGGCTCGCTCGAGTTTCAGAAGGGTAGTTTTGCATGCCCAATAGGCTACTTGACCTACTATTTTTCTTCATGCAAATCGCTTCTTAATCATTCATTTTCAGCAAAAAAAAAAATATTTTAATATTTTAAACAGTAGAAACCCATTAAAATGTTGGTTGAATAATATGCCTTTTAAATGGCGCCGAAAACACTGTCCGCCATAGTGTGACGTCATATTTTTTGTAATTTATACTTTCTTTATTTTTTGTTTTTTTATGTGCTAAGCGTACGAGTCTAACAGTGCCTAAAAATTAGAAAAGAATTTAGAAATCATTTGTAATGTTAAAAACTTTTGGAAAAAAGTTTTGGCCATTTCATTTCCCAACTACAATAAATGGAGATAATATATAAAACTGATGTTTTATTTGAATTATTCAGGAAAATATATTTTACAAATCTTTCTTGGCTTATTCTTATTATTGATGTACAAATAAACTTACGTATAACGAGCGCGATAAATAAAAGATATTAAATTACTAGCGTGATGACGTCACATCCAAATCGGAAGTACCGCAAAAGCGTTTTCGTCAGTACAAATTAAAAAATATAAAATCATATTTTCAAATCGACTTTATTTATCAATCATAAGCTTTTATTTGATGATAAGGGTGAAATACGGTTTCCTAGGCCAAGTTCTACTAGAAATATGCATTAGTTCAATGAAATTGAATATAGGTCAAGTAGCCTATTGAGACTTACACAGCGGCGTACTGTTTTGATAACAGCTTTTGGAGCGACGAACGTTGTGTAGACATTTATCTTATAGATTGCAGCAACTGCACGGTGGAGCAACTAGAATCAAACTTACCCGGGCTCAGTGTTGCACCCAGACCACAGATTACTAAATAGTACGTAACCCAGACCACTCGATATGCGTGGTACAGCGCGTTGTAAATTAGTGGCACGGGAATTGTGCTCAAGATGACATAGTCGGATAATATGACACGCCAGCAATATTCGTTTAAATAATTGTGCTTTCTGTGAACCTTACAGGTAACAAAGCACAATAATTATGGAAAAGCACGTTTTATGGAGCGCCTGACTAGTGTGACGCTAACTCGCTGGTAGCCCAATTCAGTATGCCGGACAGGGACCGTACTTTGCAAAGTAATAAAGGTTTTCCTAATTTTGATAAGAGAAAAATTTTCTTACACTTGTTTTACGTGGTGAAAAAATTCATAGTAGTCCACTTAATAAAGCGGGTGTACTCTACTTCTAGCGTGAGCTGCAAACTAAGCAATTTCTTCAGAAATGTGTTCAGGATGCCCAGAAGGTAAACATACTAAAAGTCCCCGCCCCTAGGGGAGAAGCCGGGGTGGGGGGAGGGGCTTAAAGTTCCCGTTTTTGAGTTTTTTATTAATATCTTTAAAACGGTACGTCGTAGAGGAAAAGCGTTTTCTACATTAGAAAGCTAATATAATTTACTACAACTGTGTCATTTACACTTTGTATTTGCTCGATTTTCATATACGCACTTCAACAAAGTCTAAGGATTTTGAAATATTTAAAAATCTATCAGAAATTTTAAGACAGTAAATGAAAGAATTATTATACCCTTTTTTTGGTCTTTAATAAAGCCTAAAAAACTATTCCGGATTTTTTGTTTCTAAGAAAAAAATATTGGCTTTTCTATGGCCTATATTATAATTATTTTCGGCCCATATTAGCCGTATTATTTTAGGTTCCTACGAGCCAGAACAAATGTTTTTAGGCTTTCGTACCCAGTGTAAAAAACCGGCCAAGTGCGTGTCGGGCCACGCGCAATGGTTCCGTAGTACCGCTAGTTTATTTTAAATGTTTGTATGGTCAATGAATGTGCATCTATAACGTGTTTTAGTGTACTAACAACATCATCTCAGTTACTTTCAATGGAATTTGAACGAAAAGTTCCTTTATACTTCGCCGAATACGTTCAACTATTACTCAATAACTTATGAAGTTTTCTTAGCCGTAATAGTTTTCCTTTTAAATTCAGCGTATTTCCTACTCCCGTGAATTTTTTCATTGTACCATTTTGTCATTTATCATGTACCATTTTGTCGGCATCATTAATATGTGCATTCATGCCAAATTACAGCTTTGTAGGTCCTATAGTCTCTGAGCAAAACCGCGGACAGACAGACAGACGGACAGACGGACCGGACGGACAGACCGAAACCTTAAGGTTCCTGAAGAACCGTCCAACCTGCGTCCGCGTCGTGTAGCAGATTTTTAACAATTAAATTCAAATTGGAGTTTCTCGATGTACAATGAAATATAGTGCTATCATTTAGTGCCGAAAATATTTTTGTAGTATGTTTATAAAAATAAAATAACGGTCACTAAACTGAACATTCCGGTCGGGTTGTTTTTTCATGATTATAATTTTAATTAATTTTTAGTTAAATTATGTTCGATTGTTCAAATAACAACACATTCTATTGATACATTAAATATTTAGGAATCTAAAATATGTTTTAGCAACTTACTTAGAAAAAAATTGGTTATTAAAGATTTTGTTACACCTGGGGAAGGGGACAGGTAAATTTAATAGTTTTCGGTACTTAAAAACCCTTATAAATCTCATACTAAATAAACTAATATACAAACGTGAATTTATTTTTATAAAAGAAAACTTGTTTTTGCTCCTACATTAAAATCACAAGATGTTAGTATGTAATTTTTTACAAATAATCTGTAGCGAAGTCAAGGGACAAGGTAAAAACCGAGGGTTCATTTTTTTTTTTAAATGCCCAAGCTGGTAGTAGTAGAGGAGCAGGGGAGTTTGGGATTGGAAATCAAAGAATATTTTTTTCTTGCAACTAATTTATTGTAACAATTCACTACTTCGTATGATAAACTGGAACAGTTTGGCATCAGTTTTTAAATATAATATTAAATTAAACATTGCACGTTCCGCGTATATAATATACAACAATTAACATTTCGACGGACCCTCGTAGCGTTAACGATCTGAAAATTGCAATAGGTAACGATTCAATTATGCTAATAACTTTGAACAGACGATAATATATAAACGTATCGCACGCGACACGCCGCGCGCCGCGCCGGGGGCCGGGCCCCGGGCGCCGGGGGCCGGGACGGCGGCTTTATTGAGCGGGCTGAGATCTCGGCGGCGGCCGCTCCCCAGTCCCCGCGCGGCTGTGTAGCTAATATTTTTCACTTAATTCGTTCTAAAAATAAAAAATCTATAAAACTAGTCATGTTTCGAAAGTCATGGCTGTAACATTAAAATTAATACCTCGATCGCGGGAATCGCAGACACAATAGATTTTCAATTGTTATGCGGCACCCGGGTGCCGCTTGGGAGTTGATGGGTTAAATTAATTCATCAAGCCCCAAACGGTCACCGGCGTCCGAGACACAATAGAATATTTATTGTGTCTCGTTTCCCACGATCGACGGGTTAAATAGCAAGCGGCCTACTCGATAATTGTAATAGTAATTTACGCACCTATAGCCCAGTCACTATAGCAGACCGAAATTAACAAACTTCTTTAAACGCTAAAAATGTAATTTTATTAAATTCTCGAAAAAAGCAGAACACTATCGCTTCTTCTTATCAGTTCTTATCACATTAATTATATAAATCTTGATCGGGTATCACAATATTGATAATAATAGATACAAATAGCGTAAAACACATGCAAAAAATTATTTTTGTGACATGATCCCTGATTTTAAACATGCGACCATCGAATTATATGTGAATTTTGAGAATTTTAGTGAGCGAATTCACGGCGCGGTTTTTTCCCGCGCCCGCCGCGGTTGCGGGCCCGCGCAAATGAGCGGTTTTATTTGACTACTCACGAGACCGCTGATTTGTGCGGGCCTGCAGCCGCCGCGGTCGCGGTTATCGCCCGCAAGCTCTGCGGGCGACGATCGCCTACTACGGCTACTGCTATCGCCCGCTAAAAACTATCGCAGAGCGCGCGGGCGCAAACCGCCGAGGCTGCGGGCGACCGCCGCCCGCCGGTGCAGCGGGAGCCGCAAACAACCGCGCCCGCCGCGGGCGAAAAACGCGCCGTGAGTTTTGCTTACGTTTTTTACATACAAAACTGAATTCTACGAAGGCTGCGGGCCCGCAACCGCGGCGGGCGCGGGAAAAAAACCGCGTCGTGAGTTCTTAGCCTTAGGATGCCAAACTACAAGTTTGTTCGTGGTAATATTTTGGGTATCTCTATTTTCCGAGATTTGCTCCTAATTTGGCCTAAAGTGATTGGACTACAAGGGCAGGAAAATAAGAAATGTCTCAGATCACATGTAATCGTTGGCCGAGGCGAAGCCGAGATCAACAAACATATTGTGATCTGAGGCTTTCTTATTTACTGCCCATGGTGCGTATACTATTTTTCTCCTCGACGCTGGCGGAAAACGGCAACATCAGCAAGCGCAGCGGGACGAAAGTTGACGTTTTCCGACCGGAGGTGATAAAAAATATTTTATGTCATATTGCGAGGACGCGGCCGGTGTGGAGCGTTAACTAGCCGGAGCCGTCTGTTAATATTTTTCTTGAATCGACGTCGCGCCATCGAATATGACATGGGAGTAGGGGAGTCGGGAGTCGAGACGGAGCCGGACGCGCGATGCTCGCGTCTCGCGCCGCTCACGTTCCGCATATTAAATAATTTTAGTCGCAACTAATTTGTAAACTTAGGCCTACGTTGTGTAAGTATTCTAACACTGACCGTTGTAGATTCTTAGTGTGCATTAAACTAGGAAGTAAAACTATATAGACCTTAACTGCCGCGCGTGCGCCGAGGCGACGCTCGCGCGGCTCTTATCACAGTAGGTCATCGTAAATATCCATCCGTACTATAAAAGTACGCAATTCGCTATTAAAATAAAATTTCGCTAGATTTAGTGTACGACGGCCTCCGAAGCCGTTTCCTCCCCTCGGTGGTCGCCAGCGCAGCGCCGGGGGGGCGGGGCGGGGCGGGCCGGCGGCCGCGCCGCACACGCGCTCCGACTCATCAGTCTCGACTTTGTGAGCACATCTCCTACGGACTACGATTAAATTATAAACTACGCGCAATATATCGCTATAAATAACAACAGTAGATAATTATTTTTTATAATCTTATCTTTTTTGTATTCAATTATAAAACTCGTAAAATTAACATCACTATGAACAATAATAATAAAAACAGTCGCACCAAACAACGAGCGCGCCGCAGGTGCCTTCTCGGCCGCCTGGCGGGCGGGGAGGCGGCGTGCGGCGCTAACGGCTTTTTTAAATAACAAATAATAGTAATCGGTCCTAGATATCCTAAACTTAGTAACGATTCATAATTATTATTTCCATAATAAATTAATAAATAAAATTGTGATACGAGACAAACATTCGCGCTAGTGGAAGACGTTTGATTTTGCTGTTATATTATATTGCAAAAAACCACACGGCAGTCGGCACTCTAACCGGCGGGCGGCCCGGCGCCGGCGGGAGACGCCGCGCGCCGCTCCATTCTACATCTCGTAAATAGATTGGCGCCGCGACGTCATTACGCAGCTAACGAAATAGTACATCCGCTACACGAAAACCCCTACTCGAACGAGAGTGGGGGGGCACTGGGAGGTGGAGGCCGGCCGCGACCACCTCCTTGGCCGCAATACGCTAGTTGAGCAATCTTACTTACTACCTACTTACACGTGTTCCCTAATTATATTTTTGGTTCTCCAAATACTAAACCTAAACAGTCGGCCGCTAAAGGAGCGTCCGCGGTCGACGAGCGCCGGCGCCGCGGTCGAGCGAGCCGAGTGCCGACACGGCGGCGGGCGGGGCCGACCGCGAGGACGCAGGTCGTCGCGACGCAGACGCTCCGGGACGCGTGATCGCGAAGTGCACCGTTTGATGTGTCGCGGTAACTCTAAACATTTGTCAGCAGCGTACGCGCCGCATAGTACACGAACAGCGGCGCGTACGCTGCGGACTGCGGACGAATGTGCGAGGTTTCACATCATTGCATACGACGAATTTTAAAATGCGGTGCGTACGTGGGATCACCTAAAAGGGTGATCCCACGTACGCACGATATTTCGATCCGCGCGGTACGCGACCGCGACCGACGAAAATTCAAATAAAATGCCACTTTGTACCTAGGCTATTTGCTCTACGCCACTATAGAGCAGGGGCGGCTTCGGTCGCTAGAGCAATGAATAAAATGTATATAATCTATAGATTATATACAATCCTAGGCTAAAGCCTAGGACCTAGATCATAAAGTCCCAGTTTATTAGATTTTTTTTGACCGGCGGCGGTCGTGTACCGCGAGGATCGGCAAGTCACCTTAAAATCTAGTAGCAATATTAATTATTTCGCGTCGCCGACTGAACTACACTAATTATGTACGGTTATTTATTTAGTTCCTATCTAATACATCGTTGTCGACGAAACAACAACATCACGATAGGAGCGCGAACGTCGCCGGCGCGGCGCGGCGCGGCGGTCGACACCGGCGGAACACTCCGACTCGCCGCCCGGTTATACGGAGTCGCGACGAGGCGAGGTGAGGCGCGGCATAAATTTGTATGGATTTGACAGATTTCAATTGCGTGAGACGTCTAGCGAATCTGTCAAATCCATATAAATTTAGAAATGCATCTACGCGTCGCGTTGCGGTCTGAATCAACCCCAGGTATAACGGCGACTCTCTCTCGGCTACATGTACAATAAAATTATTATTGCCGTACATTAATTACATTATTATGTCACATATTTAATAAATAGGCACTTTAGTCCACGCTAAAATGTTAATAATATCAACAACGAGTAATAAAATATATTAATATTTTTTATGTAATCGCATTCGATATAAATTACTATATTTATCAGTTGCATATTCGGAGCCGTCCACCCGCGGAACGATGGAACCGTTACGGTTCGGCCGGGTCGAACGAGCGAGCCCCGGCGGGTCGTCGTCACTCGAATCGACAATCGACAGTTAGGGTGAAGCCAAACGAGCGTAATTTGCGAGTTGTGAGTCGCAGAATTTCGGCTGGCAGAAATTCTTCTGCATTCAGTTTCATACAAAAGTACTGTTTGATTCACACGAGCGTAATTTTGTGAGTCATGATTTGTATGAAAAAATATTTATGCGACCGAAATTCTGCGACTCACGACTCACAAAATTACGCTCGTTTGGCTTCACCCTTAAGCTGCCTTCACATTATGTCGCGGGTACCCGCGACATAATGTGAAGGCAGTCGACGGTCATCGATCAGGTACAAAATCTTCGTTTTGTTTATGTAACATATTAATATCTATATCGGCGACCCGGGGCCGTCGCCCGCGTCGGGCCATCGTCGCGTTTGTGGACTCGCCCTAATATAATATTTAAGTATCACCTGCGTTTTCCTACTAAAATATCACTTCGAGGCGATCGTCGCCCCTACATAGATTTTTGGTAAGCCCCTCCCGTAATCGTCGATCAGTGATTACAGCAGAAAATTAAATCGAGAGCTACTTTTAATTACTAAAGAGACGAAAGAGGAGCTTCGGCGGCGAGACTCCGCGACCCGTCGAGTCGGGGCAGAATACACTTAATATAAAAAAAAAAGCTACAAGGTATGATGCAAATGGAGTCCACTCGCGGCGCCGCTCCTCGCGTCGACCGCCGAGACCGCCCGCCCGAGGCAGCGCGGCGGCGGTGCGGGGGTGCGGGGGGCGCTCAGTTGACCATGAACACGGGCCAGTCGGCGGGCGGCGGCGCGGGGGGCCGCGGCGCCGCGCCCGGGGGCAGCGGCGACCCGCCCCCCACTCCCACCAGCTCCGGCATCTGCGGGACATTCCATCGGGAGTTAAACGACTCGTTTTTAGTGATAGCCTTTTAGTGTCTTAATTTTTAAAACCCTAAAAGACTGTCGCTTTCGTTATCACCACGGAAGTACAGCTCCTGCTCGCCAGAGTTGGGCAAAAAGTAGTTAGATTACAAAATTACAAACACTTTGTAATTGTTAAACTGATTACAAAGTAATCAGCTCGATGAAGTAGTTACTAGTGTACCTGAAAGGCAGACCTTGCAGGTTTATGACACTCTTAATTAGACATAAGTTATAATTGTATTACTTAAATCCTACTAATATTATAAAGGCGAAAGTTTGGATGTATGTATGTATGTATGTATGTATGGATATATGGATGTTTGTTACTCTTTCACGCAAAAACTACTGAACGGATTTTAATGAAACTTTACAATAATATAGCTTATACATCGGAATAACACATGAAACAATGGAAACATGTGGTGACTTCGGTTTCGTGAGCAGTATTCTAAGCATATGCTACCAACAAGCAAGATTTTGCACCAAGGTATACCATGGTTCGGAAGGTGCTGAGAGAACTCCTGACTCTTTATAGATACAAGTTTGGGAGTTTCGACGTTGTTTTAAGAACGGAAAGCATATGCTACTATGCAAATAACATTCATCATCATCACTACCATAAACCATTATAGAACCATGTATCATCTCGTTTTGACCCTATTATTGGTACTTTTCATAGTCTTTTATTATATACTAGCTTTTGCCCGCGGCTTCGCTCGCGTTAAGAAGTATTATTATTATTTAGGTATCAAAGTCAGCCCGATCGGTATATCCTCTATTTAATCCCTTGGGGGTAGAATTGATCAAAATCCTTTCTTAGTGGATGCCTACATCATAACATCTACCTGCATGCCAAATTTCAGCCCGATCCGTCAAGTGGTTTGGGCTGTGCGTTGATAGATCACTATGTCAATCAGTCACCTTTGAGTTTTATATATTATTTAGATTTAGTGAATAATTAAGTATTATTTAAATCATCATTTACTAATAGATCTAAACTCCCTCGCGCTCCCACACGCGCACCCCCGCCTTGGTGACGCCCATTTCGCAACGGGCAGTGCAGCAGAAATCGTAATATTTTAATTTCGCCATAACTTCAAAATCAAACGTCCAATTTTAATCGTTCAAAGACCAAATATTATCTACATAAACTGTGCTTAGTGATGAAATAATTTATTTTGATAAGGATTAATAGCATGAGTAAAATAAACGCGTTTAAATGAAGTCCAAAAAAAATTTCAAGATTTTTAAATAAAAAAATGGTTGTTGTGCCTCACTCGACATAGATAAGTATAGTGTGTCGCGGACTTTTTGTAGATATTTATAAGATCTACAATTAATTAGAACATTTTATGGTTCTATGTTTTATAGTTTAGGCAGCGTACGCAAAATAAGTAACTTTTCTGGTTGATTTTTACACCTTGTGTCCGAAAAACCCAAATATCTTACGGAACCCTATTTTTTTCAAAATAAAATTTAGTCTATGTTACTCGTGGATAATGTAACTTTCGAATGGTGAAAGAATTTTTAAAATCGGTCCAGTAGTTTTTGAGCCTATTCATTACAATTAAACAAACAAACAAAGTTTTCCTCTTTATAATATTAGTGTAGATCACTTAAACCGCGGGTAATACCGCGGGGCACAGCTAGTAAATAAATAAATTTAAAAAAAGTGATCAGTAATTAATTACAATGTAATTTAGCTACATTTTAAGAAATTAGGTACTTCTTTAATCTAATTACATAAAACATACTATATTAATAAGAAAAGTCTGTTTCATTTTCAAGCTTAATTAACCCTTCGATCGCGGATTCTTGGAAATGCTATTGTATTCTATTGTTGTCGCGACCACCGGTGCCCGTATGGGGCTTGATGAGTTAAATGGCGGAACTGCTGAAAATTGGTATGCAGATACCTACATTGAGTCGCTGCGCGCTGGAATGAAAATAGAATACCTACATACTTTACTATCTACTTTACTATACTTTTTATTTTGGAAAAATGTACGGTTTCCGAGAGATAACAAACAATGATTTGCACTTAAACCGCTGAACTGATTTTATTGACATTACAATGTATTTAAATACTTCCGTCATTATATTGATGACTAGATTACTGAGTATTTAAATCAGGACCAACTCAGCTGGTACTCTTTAACGTTAAATAAAATGGAGGTGTGACTCACCATGGCGGGCGCGTGGTGCGCGGTGTGCGGGGTGTGGGCGTGGTGCGGGGGCGGCGCGTGGTAGTAGTGGGCCGGCGACACCGGCGGCGTGGGGTAGCTCCAGTACAGCAGCGGCGGCGGCAGCGCCGGGCCCAGCGCGCCGTAGTAGTACGCCACGGGACCTGCGCACGCGCCGCGTTAGCCCGACCGCACCGCCGCGTCCCTCCTCGTGCCGCATGCGGCGTTAGTCACGCCCGCCGGACCTTTGAGCCCGGCTCCGGCGGCTAACTTTATTATTTATTATGAGGTTGTGATTTTAACTAGGTAAATATTTGAAACCCCCAGTGCACGCCCGACGAACCGCGTCGGTCGATGATGCGCGCCGCGGGGACGCACTGCCTCCTCGTTAACTAAATCTACGTGCAATAAGGCTCGACTCACACTGGGGCAGAGTCGAAGCGACGCGTCACGTTATTTGCCAAAGCATATTCATCTATATTGTTCTGAAGAAGAGATGAATACGCTGTACCTAGGCAAAAAACGTGACGCGTCGCGACGCTTCGACTCCGCCCCAGTGTGAGTTGAGCCTCAGGAGTAGCCCCGGTATTACAATATTATAATTTACAATTTAGATTATTGCTCTAAGATGAGTGTGTAATGTTATTAACGTCGCTCACTTACTCCACGCGTGTGTTAATTATTTTTCTAAGATTTAGAAAGTGGCAGTGCGCGGTGCGGCGCAGCAGTAGTAGTACAGGATGAACACTCACCGCCCGCAGCTCCAGCGCCTCCGACACCGAGCCCCGCCCCCGCCCGCCCCGTCCGACGCCGACCCCGCCTTCACCTCGGCATCCTTCGCGTCTCCGCTCTTTCTCGTTTTACACAAAATTAAAATTAGAGGCCCACAAAAGTTTAACGCTGGTCGCGCGTGGACTCTCGCGGTGACTTCCTTCGGGGAGGTAGAAGCGAGATCGGAGCGCGCGGGTGTAGCGGACGGGGGCGAAGATACTCACTCAGGTTATCGTGAACTACCCGCAGCCCATGATTCCGTTACTCCGCTCCAAGGAAGCCCGCAGCCACGGCCCACGAGTGTCCCCTCCGACGCGCCGGCGACCGGCCGCGGCTATACACTACCGCCCCACTACAACACTCGCCCCGTACTCGTCATGCAAGGGAAGCGCGACAGTCCCCGGCGGGAGCTCCTCGAGCCCGGCCCGGGATGAAGTGAAAGCTGACAGCGCCGCGCCCGACCGCCGGGCGCCCGCGCCGGACGGCGGCGGTCTCGGCGAGACGTCAGGTGGAACAGAGTATACGATATATATAAGTGCGGTACTATTATGCTATGTTAGGAGGTGAGGGATACGATGAATGATTGTACTACGTACGTAGCGGGGCGGGCGCCGCTAGCCGCCGGTTCGCGGGCCCCGCCCGGCGCCGGCGCCGCCTCGCCGCCGGCTCCGGTCTCAGCCGTATCGCCGCACCGGACGTCGTCCCGCCCCCTTCGATAGCTCGCGGGACGCCGCAGCGGCAGATGTCGGGCGACGGAGCCGGCGGGGGGCGGCGGCGGCGCCGCGCGTCGCGTACTGAGGAGGCCCCACCGCGCGAGAGAGTTAGTCGGACAGTACCAGTCGGCCACAGACAGAAGCGTGTTAGTGGGGCGGCGGCCGGCGGCCGGCGGCCCCGCGCGATAGTACACTCACCCACATACCAGAAAAAAACCACCAATCATGTTCCAACACGAAAAATAATGATTTATTTAAAGTAAGAAATATAATAAAAATGATATCCACTAACACAATTTTAAGTTCATTTCGATTTCAACAGAGCTTTAAAACTTGTCAAAAATAACATCTTAGCGCTACGATAAATTCCTAGGACCGCGTTCACCTCCGCGTGGAGCGGCGGGCCGACGACGCCGCCGGCGGAGCGGGGAGACACAGCGGAGACAGAACGGAGAAGGTGATAGAGAAGCACCGACAGACGGACAGGTGGCGCTCCGCCGGCGGCGTCGGCGGCCGACTACTACACGGGACGGTATTCGATAGTCGAACATATAATATATTAAGTTGTTAAATGATGAAGGCCTATGTTACCACGAGTACCGAGCCCCTCCCCCGCGCCGCACGCCCCCGGCGCGCACCTCCCCGCCGCTCGTCTAGGACGTATTGTATCGTCGACGTAATATATTATACTAGGTGTACTCTTACTCCGTCCGAGGAAAAATAAGATGCATGAACAATTATAAAAAAGTTCTCAGGATTAATGTCGAAACTCGAAACATTGAAACGCCTGAGGTATTCCGTTAGTGCGCTGAACATTATGAACATCGATCCTACCAATTCACCCTCGAGCGTCGCCGCCGCCCGCTCCGACGTCGGGACGCAGCGAGCGGGCGGCGGCGCGGCGCGGACCACCTCGCGGCCTCGTCCGGTCGTGATGTACGCCACTCCCGGATGGCAGTATCGTCGATACAGACCTGGCCTATTTTTGCTCACACGGAATAAAACGAGCACCCCGTTTAACATGTATATAAATAAACATTACATATCAAGCGCTACGAGATCTGTTACAACACGAGGGTCTACTGCGGTCCCCCAACCCGACACACAAGCGAACGGGCGGCGAGGGCGCGCGGCGGGCGGCGGGCGCGGCGCGACCACACCCCCCTGGTAACTTACAGTACAGCACAGATATTAACCATCACACCACATACACGACCGCCCTTGCGAACAGTTCCATCTGGGCGATGTCGGGACGACGCGACCGATCATATTATTATAATGTCGAAATGTTCGCAAAGGTCGGCTAATTTTAATACTCTTTTCTCGAGTCCCAAAACCATCATCCAATGATCTAAATTCTTAAGACAATCGGGGTCGGGTGAGGGAGGGGTGGGGAGGGAGGAAGACGCGGGGGGAACGCGTCCGATAACCTAAATTTAATGTCATAACTCCTAGTCGGTGTCTCGAAACACCCGGCTACTATAAAAACTGTAAAAACTGTAAACGTACCGTAAAAGTGTATACTCGTACTGGAATATCTGATTAAGTACCTCGAGTGTGTACTCGCTCCGTCGTCAGACTCTAAATCAGCCTTAACGTTGGCAAAAGAGCGGAATGTCTGAGAACATCACGACACGCGCGGGCACATCTCGCAACAACCTCGAATTCATAAACTAATTCAAAAAGATCAACAATATAACGTCAATATAAACTCAACAACGCGAGCGGTCGCCCGCGCCGCACTCTACCCGAAACTCTAACTCTCCTATTCTATAACATTAAAAGCTACCTAACTAAATTCATAATTCGCTAGCATAAATCGGCAAAGGCACTAACTTTTGAGCGTATTGTCATACTATTATACCCTGATTTATAGTTACATTACTGATTATTCTAAGTCGACGGAGCCGCTCGGCGACGAGCGGGAGCCGCAGGGCGAAACCGTCGGGCGCGTCTACACCCCCGGGTAGTAGGGGTAGGCCGGGAAGACGGACAGGTGAGGGGGGAAGGGCGAGGACATGGGGGCGTAGCCCGGCAGCGGCGGCAGCCCCGCCTGCATGCCGTACGAGAAGGCGGGGCTCGAGCTCGTGAACACGGGCGACGCGTACGAGAACACCGGCATGGGTAGCGGCAGCGGCGCCGCCACCGGGTACGGCCGCTTGGCCGGCGGCGCCTCCGCCCCCGCGAAGGCGCGCTCGTACGTGCGCTTGGCGGGCAGCGCGGGCTGCATCGCGGGCAGGTAGGGCGAGGGCGCGCGCACGGGCACGGGCAGGTAGGGCGAGCGCAGCGACAGCAGCAGGCTCTCGTGCTGGCGCGCCAGCAGGTTGTGCTGCGCGATGGAGTGCGCCAGCAGCCGCGGTTGACACATACCCGGCGACAGCACCTTGGGCGCCGCCACCACACCCGGCGCCGCCGCGCCGCCCGTCAGCACCAGGTTCATGTCGTCGCCGCTGCACTGGAACACCTGCACCAGACGCGCGGGGTGGTCAGTGCGGCCGCCCGGGCCGGACGCCGGAGCCGGGGGCGGTCGCACGATGTCGCACCGGCGAGTCGCTCACCTCTATGTAGCGCTGCTTCTTGCCGAAGGTCATGTAGCGGTGGTGCTTCTGCTGCGCGCACAGGAAGGCGCTGGTCTCGCTGTCCATCTGGATGAACGCCTCGCCGCTGGGGTGTCCCTGCAACACCGACCGCGTTATCGACTATCAGTCCCGGGACGGTTTATTTTTAATTTACAGGGTCCGGATTGTCAAACCGGGCCAAAAAGTTGTATCCTCGTGTGTGTGTGTATGTGTGTGGGTGGGTAGGTGGGTGGGTGGGTGTTTGGGTGTGTGTGTGTGAGTTTGGGTGGGTGTGTGTGTGTGTGTGTGTGTGTGTGTGTGTGTGTGTGTGTGTGTTTATGTGGGTGTGTGTGTGTGTGTGTGTGAGAGAGAATTTTTTGGCCGCGGGTGGATGGGTGGGTGGGTGTGTGTGTGAGCTTGGGTGGGAGTGTGTGTGTGGGTGGGTGGGCGCGTTCGTGTGTGGGTGGGCGCGTGCGTGTGTGGGTGGGCGCGTGAATGTGTGGGTGGGTGGGTGCGTGCGTGTGTGAGTGTGCGTGCGTTTGCGTGTGTGTGATCCTTTTATATTGTAAGTATTTTACATATAACACAATCCGCCTTTCTTATAAAATTGGTTACACCATAGGATACTCTGCATTGTTTTGTCTTTGCCTATTATGAGGGCCTTTTTTTGACGAACATTCAATTTATTAAAAAAAATATATTGAACCGAGTCAATATTTGAATACATAATGTAAAGTTCTATTGCCCAGGGACTGTACTAGCGGTTTTAAAAATGTTGTTTATCGAGTTATAAAGACAAAACTACTTTGGCGTCGATTCCGCGGCGTTCTGTTTTACATGGCATATGGATTACGGGCAGTGTTGCCAACCCCTCAGTTTTAGCTGTAGATCTACAGTTTTTCGGAAACCCTCTCAGTTTTCAGTTTAGGCCTCGAAATCTACAGTTTTTATGAGCTAGCTAGCGTCATCTATTTTATTATATTAAACTTAATAAAAATATTAAATGGAACTTAAAATGAAAATATAAATATTAACTTAAATCGAAACAGAGGTAATGGTCATCAATCGACTTAATAGTTAGATGGCGTTAGTTGCAGACAGTCGTAGAAAGTAAGGATCCCTAATATTAGCGTACAAATCAGAAGAATAGGGGCTTTTGGTTTATGCAATCAGAAGGTTCTAATTAGTCTTATTTTTAGGATCCTAATTAGGACGTCTTTTACTAACGTGAAGCCCCTCACCGAGAACCGACATCGATCGCTCGGTTGATCGATGTCTGAACAGACATACCTAATATTTCATAATATTTCTAGTTTTTAATTCCCGGCTAACTTAAATATATTCTATTTATTACCATAATTAAATAATAAAAAATCATAAAAGATAAAACTGTAGATTTACTGTTTTTCAAATTGATATTTACAGTTTTCTACAGTTTTTTTCTAGCATATCTACAGCTTAGCTCTGTGATTTGGTTGGCAATACTGATTACGGGTGCAAATGATGTAGCTCTAGAGAGAAGGACGATGTTTCTTTTTTGGATGTATATATATATATATATATATATATATATATATATATATATATATATATATATATATATATATATATATATATATATATATATATATATATATATATATATATATATATATATATATATATATATATATATATATATATATATATATATATATATATATATATATATATATATATATATATATATATATATATATATATATATATATATATATATATATATATATATATATATATATATATATATATATAAATTTTATAAATTCAAAGATTCTGACCTAAATTCGTAATATATAGTAGAAAAAACATCCTGCATCGATTGAAACCAAAAAATTAATACTTTCCCGACGAGTTATGTGAAATAATTCATTTTAAAATTACCATTTATCAAACGTAATTTTTGCCGGAAGTGTTACAATGTTTGAGAAGACAGACGAATTGGGAACTTTGTATTAAAGTTATACGGCTAAAAAAACTCAATTTCTTTGTACGATTTGCGATTTTTTTAAGCCCAAAAAAGTGGGTTCACCGGTAATTCTGCGAAAATATTTCAAATTGAAATTGATAAAAACTATCCTTCGAAGGGTAATGGCGATACAAGTTACAACTGTTACGTAGTTTATATACTCTTTGATGCAACTGTGATTAGTCGTATTCGTTTCATTTTCAATGCGCATGCGCAGCTTTCGCGCATGCGCAATAATAGAAATTAGAAATTATCATCAATTTCTGTCAGATTTTTGGCACACGACACTAACACTGACACTAATTTTTACTTTGCACGTGCGAAACGAATACGACTATTGTGTTTGTAGTTGTACTATAATATGTTGGAGGCAATGAAGGTTGTCACCTCCGATTTCGTTGAACCTCCATCGATTTTCATGAAAATTGGTGAGTAGGTGGGGGATACCCTAAAAAACAAAAGTGACATAGTGCCAACTTGCGCTTTTGCCCTAGGGGTGGATGCCAACCCTTCTCGGGGTGATTTTTTTTTTAAATAAAAATTACCCTAGGAATCGATAGACACACAATTTCTAAGCAAAATTTGGTATATAAAATTCTTGGAATAAATCAATACTTTCTGAGTTATGAAAGATCAAAGATTACGTTTTTGCGTGAGAAAATACATGTCTTAAAGTGGTTTTTCATAATTAACAAAGAAACTAAAGTTTTTACAAATTTGAAGCCTAATTGAATTGCCAAAATTGAAGCCAATAAAAAAACTAACCAATTTCTACTCTGAAATACCTTCTTATATTTAAAGTGAGGTATAGGTGATTGTACATGGCACAAACTTGATCAATTATACTGACTTACTAAAAGAAGGCTCTAAAGACTCAATGCCAGTTAGCACGCTAACCAATATAGAGGTAGATAATAAAACAGTAATTAAAAAAATAAAAAACCTTGACCTAAATAAAAGTACTGGACCGGATGGTATTCCGCCTATCTTTATTTCTCGTTGCGCAGATTCCATTTCCAAGCCATTAACACTTATTTATAATAAATCTTTAAGCAGTGGAATTTTTCCAACACTTTGGAAGCAGGCTAACATCGTTCCTGTACCTAAATCAGGTGACTCTAGGGATATACAAAATTATAGGCCAATAGCCACAGAAATTAATCACGATAGAACGGCTAAGCGGGCGGAGTACGCGTGTTATAATCTATTCCCTTTCCCTATTCCCTAAATCTATTTCCTTATCAATGGGGGCGTGGCTTGTGCAAAAATTGACACGAGCGATTCCTTTGTAACGCACGCGCGTCACCGTTCTATCTTGATGAATTTCTGTGCCAATAGCCCTACTTTCCGTGTTTACCAAAGTACTAGAATCACTGGTCTGTCCACACTTGAACAATCATCTAAATATGGTGTTAAAATCTGAACAACATGGATTTCGTAACATAATATCCACCCTAACTAACCTTAGTTCATACATTGATGATTTGTGTAATTGTAGACAAGAATTTAGAAGTAGATGCTATATATTATATGGATTTTAGCAAGGCTTTCGATAGGGTGGACCACAAACTGTTATTGGAAAAGTTGAGCAAGATAGGGATTCATGGTAATTTATTAATTAGGTTTTGTACTTACTTAAATTCTATAATTTTAAAAGTAACTACAAATGGGTATGAATCAAAGCAAGTTATTGCAACTTCTAGAGTGCCTCAGGGCTCGCACTTGGGACCCCTACTATTTTTGATTTTTAGTAAATATATTGCTAATGTCATCAAATATTGTAAATTTTTACTTTTCGCTGACGATCTTAAGATTTATAAAATTATAACGAGCAACCTTGACATCATTCAACTGCAGCTAGACCTAGATCAAATACATATTTGACGACCTCTGTGGCTCAGTTGGTGGGCTGTTGGTAGCTCATGCCGGGGGTCGCGGGTTCGAATCCCGCCGACGGAACAAAAAGTTTTCAAAAGTTCCTGGGTCATGGATGTGTATTAAATATGTGTATCATCTAATAAAAATCTTAAAAAATCTAATAAAATTCAATATATTTCCGTTGTCTGGTACCCGTAACACCGTAACGTAATTGGGTCTGCACCTTAATAAGTTTCGTGTTGTAATATTAGTGAAATAAGTTTTTATAAGATGTAGACCTGTTGGCAGACCAAATAAATAAATAATTAAATTAAGAAATTTAAAAAACCCCCGCCAAACAACTTAAAAAAGTAATGAAATAATATTTACTGACTTTAAGTTTAAATAATTCCTAAGTGTAAAGTAATATTTTAGTCCATAATTGTTGTCACGGTGTGTCGAGGGACCGCCAAGTTAATTAACTCCGACAACAGCGACTTTTGCATTTTGTATCGCTGATTGTCTCGATTCAGTTCGCTGTGAACTGACCTTTAAACTATAATACTATGTGAAATCAAACATCTACATTAGCGGTCCCCCGACACATCTTGACAACTATTATGGACTAAAATATTACTTTACACTTAGGAATTATTTAAACTTAAAGTCAGTAAATATTATTTCATTACTTTTTAAAGTTGTTTGGCGGTTTTTTTTTTTTAAATTTCTTAATTTAATTTAATTTTATGCTTTTTAAACTTGTGTTAGTTATAGTGCAGAATTGTTCCTATCAACAGGATCATATCCCAATAAATACGATCTATAAATATCCTCTTGGATGAGGCCGTCAATATGAGCCCAAACATGAAACCTCCACCCTGGGTTCATACGGAGCTCGGCTCCTATACAATCCAGGTAATGCTGCAGTATGCAAATATTTACTGCTTATCTACGTCTTACTAGTTGTCGCAATTAAAATGAGCCCAAACACTAAACCTCTGCTCTAAGTTGGCGAGGAGTTGGGTAACCTATTGATTACCAGGTGATGCTGATGCATTAATATGTATATATTCATAAGTGTCACGACCCAGAATGCAAAATATAAAACCCATCAAACGACTGCAAATTGCTAATCGGCCTATCACGAACCAGATAAACCGTGATATTTCAGCAATGAGCAGGCTGATGATGATGAACTATAGCTAAGAACACTCTCGATCATGTCAGCTTTCAAACAAAAAAAAACTAGATCAAAATCGGTCCACCCGTTTGGATGCTACGATGCCACAGACAGACAGACAGACAGACCGACAGACAGACACGTCAAACTTATAACACCCCTCTTTTTGGTCGGGGGTTAAATATAGTAAACGGAACGGTAAACTTCTACTCGATATGAGCCCTTTATAATGATGTGCGTCTATTAAATATTTCAGTCCAGCAGCCTTTGCGTCAATTTTTTTCACAGAGGGTAGTTTGAAATCGTAGTTTGAAAATTTTTAATTGAGTAATATTAATGAAGTTTGAAATATAATTAATAAAATTTATCTTAACTATGAAAAAATATTCGAACTCATTAAAGCTGATAAAAAACTTAAAATAAAAACTTAAAGCTTATTATTCAGACAAGGGGTAGTTTTCAAGGGTGAAAAATTTTGCAAAAAAACTAAATAAAAATTATTTACTAATAAACTGAAAGAATTGGGGTCAAAAACTTAATAAGTTTATGAACCCAATTTTTACAGTGATTCTGCAATAAGGGGGTACTTTTAGGGGTTTATATTTCACTCTTATCCAAAAATTATATCATAAATATCAGACAAAATGTTTATGTAATGTAAATATGCGATTTTAAAGCTCAGAAATACAAAAAATGTTTTTTCACGATTAAAGGGATGGTTGCTAAAAGGGTTGCTTAATCCCAAATTTTTATCCAAATCTATGGAGGTTCAACGAAATCGGAGGTTGCACCTGATTTTTGCCTTCATTTACTGTACTAATAGGGTAGACATCTCAATTTTTTTGTCAATAATAATTAAATATCAAATAATTCCTTAAAAATGTATTATAAGTAATCATTATAATAAATTAATAATAAGTGTCTGGGTGTCCAATTTTTTACATATTTAGTACTTTCATAATTTAATTAGATGTACTACGGATTTGACCTAATATACATCCTTCTCAATGTATGATTATTGATTTGATTTAATAGACGTCTTTACTTTAAGCCAAAGACGACTTATATTTTTGTAATAAAAAAAAAATTAACAGACGAGGACAAAACATGGTAAAGTCCACTCCAATTTTTTGTTTGACAATTTTTTTTGTTTTTATTTTGTAAGAACCTCGCATGGGTGGCCCCATAAACAAAAAAACCGACCAAGTGCGTGTCGTGCCACGCGCAATATAGGGTTCCGTAGTACCGCTAGTTTTTGATAATTTTTGTATGGTCAATGAATGTGCATTTATAACGTGTTTTACACTACTAACGACATCATCTCAGTTACGTACAAAGGAATTTGAACGAAAAGTTCCTTTGTACTTCGCCGAATACATTTTTTTTAGTTGATTACTCGATAACTTATAAAGTCTTCTTAGCCGTGATAGTTTATCTTTTAAATTCAACATATTTCCTACTCCCGTGAATTTTTTCACATTTCCAGAAGCAACTGTTTAGCTGGTAGAAGGGAGGGACACTGGACTCTTAACGATTTTTTCCACTTTAAAACTTCATTTTTCACAAATGGATCCCTAAATCGGAAAATGATCTTTGAATAAGTACTCGTAATAGCAACAGACTGATAATAATTAGCTACGTTAATTAAATTATAACATTATATTACAGCATGAAAGTACTATATTTATATATTCAACGTAAATATTATATATTTCTTATTATATTATTGTTTAAATTATATGTCACAGATTTCACACCTACTCTTATATAATATTATGTTCTATTATTTATTATACACTTGGAACAAACACGTCATCAATAATTATTATAATATAGTGTTAAATACACAATAATATTATATCCATTATATGCGCGTGAAGCATCCTAGATTTTGTTTATAACTTACGGGGACAGGTGGTCACGGAAGACCAGAGGCCTTAGTGCGAGTTTTATTCGATCATACGCATCGAGCACGTTAACGCGAATTTATATGGGATCAAAGCAGCGCTATCTACTGGCTAACGTGGATACTGCTTTGATCCCATATAAATTCGCGTTAACGTTCTCGATGCGTATGATCGAATAAAACTCGCACTAAGGCCTCAGGGATAGCGGCGTCTGTCGCTGTCAAAACCTGAGTGATCACCTTTTCTTTTTTTCGTGGCAATGCACTGCCATTTTTGTACATATTCTTTTTTTCACAACTCATGTTTTGTTTCTTTTAGAATATTTTATTTTTTGTTTCTAAGTTTTATATATTTTTTTTTATTATTATTTGTTATTCTTCTGTGTATTTTATAATGGTGGTGTTTTTTGTTACGTTAAATTGAATAAATGATTCTTATTCTTAATATTTGTAAAAACCCTATCCAACGACACCCCACACGATCAAAAAAAAATCATCTCCGCTTGATGTGTAGGGGAGGTACCATCAAAAAATATATTTTTTTAAGATTTTATATACCATTTTGTCGGCATCAATAATATGTGCATTCATGCCGAATTACAGCTTTGTAAGTCCTGTAGTCTCTTGAGCGAAACCGCGGACAGACAGACGGACGGACAGAGCGAAACTATAAGGGTTCTTGGTGATTACGGAACCCTAAAAAAGTGGAAAATTGTTATCATGATGATTATTATTTGTACGAGTAAGTCGCTCCTCGTTACACCGAAGAGAGTTCATACAATATACACAGCGAATAGAAAGTCATGCGAAGTGCCCGTGTGCGTCGGACATATGAGTGGAGCAGGGAGGACCGACCTGCGAGTTGTAGACCATGTGCACGCCCTGCACCACGATGTTCTTGGCGAACTCGTCCAGGAAGGCGAGGATGTGTTCGACCTTGGCCTCGTAGGGCAGGCCGCGCAGGCGCACGCAGTCCTTGGCCGTGCCCGACGTGATGACGTGCTGCGGCAGCATCACCGGCACCACGTCCGCCGCCGCCGCGCCGCCCGCCCCGCCCGCCGCCCCGCCCGCCGCGCCGCCCCCCGCGCCGCTCGCGCCGCCGCCCCGCTCCAGCGACCGGTTCAGCACCTGTACACACAGGCATCGCACCCCCTCTCTTTAGTGTCGATTTGTAACCTTTTTTACTTTGATCGAGCTTTACAAAATAAAACCTAGTTCGATCCACTGAGAGTTTCCGCTCGAGGGGGACCACCGTCCGTCGGAGCTTCGCTCGACAAGAAAGAAACGAAGGAGGCTCACCCGAATCCCGCTCCTCCCGGGGCCGGCTGCACGTAAAACGTTATATTACTGTAAATGCGATACGCGGGCGCGTCTCGACGAGGTCATCGGCGCGAACGTACCTGCTGCACCTCGGCGATGGTGGAGCGGAAGAGCTCGATGTAGCGAGCGCCGATGAGGCGGCGGTGGCGAGCGAGCGCGCGCGGCGCGTCCGCCTCGTGCGCGAACAGCACGAAGGCGTCGCCCGTGGCGCGGCCGTCGGCGCGCCGCACGAACAGCACGCCCTCCGCGCCGTCCACCACGGCGACGGGGTCCTCGCCGCTCGCGAAGAAGTCGAGCACCTGCTGCGGCGTGGCGTCATAGGGCAGGCCGCGCATGCGCACGATGACCTGCGCGCCGCGCGACAGGAAGGCGGCCGCCTCGCCCGTGGCGCCGCCCGCCACGCCGAGGAAGTCCTCGCCGCTGGCGCGGTACACCTCGATGTAGCGCGGCCCGATGTGGTGCTTGTGCCGCTTCAGCGCCATGTCGCGGTGCTCGGCCGACACGAACCGCACCAGCGCCTCGCCGTTGCGCCTCCCCTGCGGCGACAGGCACAGCGCTACGCCGCCCTTGGCGACATTGAGGCCGCGGAAGAACTTGGCGATGTCCTGGTCGGACGACTGCCAGGGCAGGCCGCGGGCGCGCACTATGCAGTCGCCGTCGATCTCATCGTCCTTTGAGCTGAAAAATAATATTTCGCTACAGAGTCCGCGTCGAGGCCCCGGGTCGCCCGGAGGCTATCGAAAGACTTGCACGCAAAGAACGAAGCGAGAAGTAGCTCAAAGCACGGGGCCGGGCGACGCGCGACGTCAAGTGTCGCGGTGCGGCGGCGCGCTGCGTCGTATCGGTCTAATGCAGCCTTTCCCAAAGTGGGCGATAACGCCTCCTTGTGGGCGCTGAAGGTCTGAAGGTCTGGTGTGGACTGTGGGACCCAGAAAAAAATTGGGGCGTTGTGTAGAGGCTCGGGGGGCGATTTATTTCATCAGGATGCATATATGTACTTGAAATTACTTGAAATTATAAGTAATAATTTCAAGTATCGATAATGGCAACAGGTAACTGTTGCCATTATCGATATTGAGCAAAACATGCCAGTAATCACGTTTTTTGTATGGGAGACCCCCTTAAATATTAATTTTATTTTGTTTCTAGTATTTATTGTTATAATGGCAACAGAAATACACAATCTGTGAACATTTCAGAAGTCTAGCTATAGCGGCGATACACACATATGAGATACAGCCTGGATTTTTTTGGGCCCCTGGTTTTGGTGCCCCAAAAGGATGGCGATTTGGCGCCCCTAAAGGATGGCGCCCGTGTGCATTGCACACATTGCACCTTTTGGTAGCGGGGGCCCTGGCTACTGGTCTAATACTACGTTAGCGAGTGGAAAATTATGTGTATCGGCTAAGCTAACCCGGCCCAATGTCACCCGATAGCGGCGGCCGCGACCCGCGACCCGCCGCTGCGCTTCCGCGCGCGCTGCCCGCAGACTAAAATACGTTTACTTCGAAAGAAGAAATCGCTTCTCCGATCGCTTTTCGAATCACGGTAGGTAGAGATTAAAGGGTTTCGAATCAGCAGCCGCCGATAAAAGTTACGATCGTGGTTGTCGCTCCTCAGGCGGCGCGGGGGCGCGGGGTGAGGGCCGCGGGGCGGGCGGTGTAGTTCGCCGGCGCGTCGACTGCCTCCTCAAAATTACTCACTTCGCTCGTAAACATCATTATGTTTTACTACGACTCGGACTTGAGTCGACGCGACGGGGCTCACCGAGCGCACCACTCGAGCGAGTAGAACACGTTCGATACTCGCACAAGGTATATTAGTTCACGACTGCAGTCTGCAGGCTGCAGCCCGAAGATGACGGGGGCGGCGAGTCCCCCGAACTGGGCTCGTCCGGCCTCAGGATCGACCCGCTCGGCGGCGGCTTGCGACTCGCCGACCTCCGGGAGACGCCGGTCGAGCTGTTCTGTCGCGTTGAATCGATGAAGTATTCGGTGTTCGATGAATAGAGTGCCTAATCGACGGTAATGCAATAACAATAAGAAACAATTACGCAAAGGTCGGAGCGGACGGCGCTACAAACACATACAGTAAACGATCCGATCAAAATCTGACATGTTGCACACGTCACTATATGAGAATATTGACAGAAACGATATCGAACAAAACTTTTCGTTTATCGTCTGTGCCGGTACTGCAGTCTAGCGTGAAAACATTGCAGTAATTTAAAATCCTAATATTTATTATTTAAAAAAACTGCGCAGCGTCACTGTCACAATGACAATACTACCTACCAACTACCTACGCCGTACTCTGTGAAGCGAGCCGGATGCCGTTTTTCGTATAAAGTGCGGAGCTCCACGTACATAAACAAACAAAACGTGGAGAGTTGGAGACATCGGAAACAAGCGAGGAGTGCAAGGACGTGGCACCTGGCGGCCGCGATCGCCCGCGCCCGCCCGCGCCACGCCAGCATAAGTATACCAATTGTTACATAAAAAGTGCCCGAACGGTGAGAGGCCCAAAACGTATTCATTAACAATAACGAGCGTGACCTGCGCCACGCGGGTGGCTCCCCGGCCCTGAGCCGAGTCGGTAGGATGGCCGGCGCCCGCCGGGGACGAACGACGATCTCGAGCGCAACGTGGATGAGGGATGAGGAATCTAGCTAGGAGCCAACGACGGCGGCTCCTCGGGCCGGCCGAACGCGAAGGAGCTTATCTAAAGCTATCGGGAGCTCACCTCGTTATCGCTCGCGGCGGCGATAAGCCGGCCGGCTGCTACCGCGTCCCGGCGCCGGGCTACTCGCTACACACACTAGTATATCAGCACGGTAGGCTCTCTCGACGCGTGCACACTGCGCGCCACTTCAGTGGGGAATGCGGCCGGCACTCGGCCTGCGCCCCCCGCGCCCCGCCGCGCGCTACTCAGCAAGCAAAGTATCGGTTTCTTCGGCGATAACGGGTAAAGGTCGACGCACACCAGCGGTACTCCTATCACCTACTTATCCTTTAAATTAGGCGTAGTTGCTGCCGACGTTTAATCATCTGGGTGCACGGTAGTGCCCCCGCCAAGGCGAGCCAAGCGAAGCACGAGGGCACTACCTACCTTTTCTCGAAACGTTTCGTCGTATTTTTGAACCCTCGTAACTTTGGTTTGGATAATGCCAGATAGTTCAAATTTTTAAGATATAATGACATGAGTGTAATAATTAAATGCGCAAAGTTTGAATATCGTAGCTATTATACTTTAGATTTTATATGTGTCCAATAGTGTTGGTAAAAATAGCATTAGCAATAATAATTAATTGTTAAATGCCCATTAGCAATAATTAAATTAATCGTTCTTGCTAAAAATACGATTGCTAATATTTTCGTGCGCAGCAATAGTCTGTGATCATGAAAAAAAATTCACGTCCGCGCTGTCGCACCGCGGTTCTAATAGTAGGGGAGGGGAAGGTGCTATTTGTGTAGTCACTCGAGCGACATGAGACCTAGTAGGTTTTTTACATTAGGTAAAACTGATAAAAAAATAATAAGAGTGTTTTTTACTTTAGCGGTGGGTTCAGAAACTGCAGCCATTTTTAAGTTTTGAAAAAGAAAATATATTCAGGAAATTGCTTATTTAGGTAAATTATGAATATATTTTAGACAACAAGGACTAAATTATTTTGTTTAGTGCAAAATAAAATATCTGCGAAGCTTAGAATTAGGAAAATATGAAGCTCTATTTTTTTATATTTTAAAATGTCCCTACAGGCTCACCTAACCTTTGAATCGTCTGTGCTTTATATGGAAGCTTCTTTGGGGTATATTAAACATCCCCTATCTTAATCTGACAGATGACATTTCAATATTCAAAAAAAATGTTTTTAACCCACCACGTGAGAAATCTGATTTCTATACCATGATAACTAGACACATGTCGGAAGCCTTTATAAGTTTAATCTGACACGCTCGAGCTTGTCCCGAAATCCCCTCTTCCCCTCCCCAACTATAACTGTTAATGAACTGCTTTTTTTCACTCGATGCGAAATAATACTCGACGCAAGCGGTGCGATGCGAACCGAGAGGCGAGAATTCACGATGCCGCGTTTTTAGCAAATAGCAAAACAATAGCACGTAGCATGATGTGACATCAAAATTAGCATGTTAATGAAATTAATAGAAAATAGCATTAATTCCCATTACTAGTGTCCAAAAACCCACAATTTTGTCACTGACTCACCGATCATCAAAATTGTTAGGGTACTTCCTGAAGTCTTAGAAAGCTGAAATTTGGTATGTAAGTAACATAATATTAGTACAGAAAAAACAAAAAAAAATCGATACAGAGGGTGGATGTTAGTATGAGATACCCCCGTTTCTTGTGCTAAATACAAAATTAAAAATAGTATAAAATACTTCTTGTGACAAATAAAAAATACGTGTTAGCCATGAGAGACCACAGACTCACAGAAACCCGGCGTGAAAAAGCGCTCTAATAGAAAACCGGCGTGAAACAGCGCTTGCGCTGTGTTTCGTCTAGTGAGTGAGTTTAGCGGAGGCCCCTTCTCTCTTCTGCTTATTCGCTTAAACCAAAAGTCAAAAAGTCGAAGTGCTAAATGTTTGAGTCTGTCGGTCATATCGTATAAATCATATAAATGTATAGGTTAAGCTAAGTATAAACATTAAATTTTCTATTTTATTTTACTTGTAAATTTAGTTCTAAGTTACAATTTTTGTTTTGTTTCTGTTTGTTCTGGACACAAAGATGTCGAGGGCCGCATGCAACATTTAGAAAGTTAAGTGGAAATCGCCACATGTACGTTTTTTACTTAAAATGGTAGTTATTGTGTACCCTATTATTTTAGTAACAGATGTTCAATAATGCCCAAGAATTTTTTGTTTGTGAAATTGCATGGAATGGATTTGAGAAAGCAGATGTTTGGTGATTGGTATATTGGCTCAGTTCACAATAGTTTTAGTGCACAATGTATACAATAGATAATAGTATAAAAAAATGTAAATGAGCGTATCTCGCCGATAAACCTTGGTTTGGCGAGGTTTTAATGTATTAGTTTTTAAGTTTTTTGAAATGAATAAATATATTTAAAAAAAATATCTTTCATAAAAAGGCCGGAAACGCACTTGCAACTCTTCTGATGTTACAGTGTCCATGGGCGACAGCAGTTGCTTTCCGTCAGTTGAACCGTCTGCTTGTTTGTCCCCTAATTTCATAAAAAAAGGAAAGAGAACAGGGGAATATGGATTAACCTTTTCCATATTCCCCTTTCCCTATTCCCTCAATTAAGCCTTTTCTCTCTAAAAAGCTGGCAACTCGGCGACGGTAGTTACTTTCCATCAAGTGACCTGTTTGCTCTAGCTACGTCGTCTCACACCTGGCCCTGAGTGTGGGCCTGGGTGGGGAAACATGTCCAGGGGCTAAGCCCCTCTGCATGTGGGGATCCATTTATGACGCATCCCGGTACATACCGGAATGCTGAGAGAGACTAAAATTTTTTCCAGGGAGAAAACCCCCGCAGATCGCGGGGAAACCCAGGAGCCTGTTACGACCAGGGGGTGTTTATAGCCGGAAAGCCGAACTCGGCCGGGACAGGTAGGGTCCCGGCGGCGCACGAGGGTCCCCGCCCGGGTGCGGAGATATCGTGTATGGGACCACTCCCACGCGCGCCGTCTTTCCACTACGCTGTGGGCCAGACCGAGCTGGAGAAAAGTGTGGGGGAGAGAGACTTCCCGAAGCCCTGGCTTTTGATGCCGGGGGGGGAGAGGACACCGAGGGGTCGGCGGTAATGGCGATAGGGCTGCCACTCGCCAGGCCCCTGGTGTCACTCGAAAAAAATAAAATAAAAGAGAGATCGCGCTGGGTTTAAGGGCCCAGCGCGGTGGGGGCGGGTTGGGGGTCTGCATCTGTTGCTGCAGCTGCCGGATTGGTGCGGGGCGCTGTGGCGCTCGTCCGCACGGCTCCTCCTCTTCGGGGGCGCTGCGGTGGGCGGCGCAGTTCTCCCTCCTCCGTGGGGATGGTATCACGGGGGAGCAGCAGGCGGTCGGGTGGGCGAGCGTGCCAGGGAGCCAGGTCCTCCAGCTCGACCAGGCTCGAGGCATCAGCACGCCGGAAGAGGTTGGCTCCTCCAGCCTAGAGATGAATTGCTCTACGCTCTCCATCCTGAGGTCCCGGGCGATGGTGGCGTTGCGGACATAGCGCGGCGCGCCGACTACGCGGCGCAGCACCCTGTTCTGCTGCCGCTGGAGCCCGAACCTGTTTGCTCGTTTGTACCCTTATTTTATATAACCGATCCATAGTATAAGGAGGGGAAGTAGGTTATCTCCGGCCCAATCCGCGTTATAATTACCTACTGTCTTAGGGTTGTCAATTTTAGCAATATAACACATCTCTTATTAGTCAATAAAGTTCAACAATGGTTTTCCTATCAAATATTATAAGGTTATAAACTTGGCTCTACATGAGATATCACTACTTTTTGACACCACGAACTATATATGTGTTCTCGTCTTGGCAACATTTCTACATGAAAATGTTTTTGGTGCGATTTGATTTCTTTTTGTAAGTTGGTTTAAACTTTAAATTCTCTTAACCGTATTAGAGACTAATAGATGTCGCTATTAGTCGTCTACATCGCGGTATGGCTTGCTCGATGAGTTTCATAAGTTAATGCACTCTAGTCGACAATAATATTATTATAATTAATGGAATATTTTTATTTATTAAATATTTGCAAAGAAATGCTGAGATTACGACTATACTTTGAACTTACATATTTTTAAGACGATTTAAGGTCTAGAGTCTACAAAAGTAATTATTAATATTAAAGGAGCATATTATATAATATTATTTATAAGGAGTTACGGGATGATTCTCTAATAAAAATTACCACACACGTTTTTATGAAATTAAGGGGCTAACGAGCATGTGCACTTGCAATATTAGAAAAGTTGCAAGTGCTTTGCCAGCCTTTAAGAATGGATCGGTCAGTATAAGGAGGGGAAGTAAGTTATCTTCATACAAACGCACCGCGCGCGGCTTGTATGTATGCGCCATAGTATCTATGCGTCGCCGCACGCACACTTAAGAAAATCTCAACCCGTTTCTCAGTGCGCCAGTCGGGGCTAACACTGCACGAGGTTCGCGCATCACGGCTTTTCGGCACCGCTAAATGAATCAAAAATGTCTGATAATCGCAGGAGAAACTATTGCTGTGTGTTTGGGTGTCTCAATAATTCATCAATTCCAGAATTGCCGCCGCCGCCGCGCCGGCAGGTTTATTATCTTTTTTAGGGTTCCGTACCCAAAGGGTAAAAACTGGACCCTATTACGGCTCCCATACAAAAACACATTATTTTCCTATTTTCGCTATCTTCGCTAGTATGAACTATGAAATAATAAAAAAAACCGGCCAAGTGCGTATCGGGCCACGCGCTGTCTCAGTTACGTTCAAAGGAAATTGAACGAAAAGCTACTTAAAGGTGCGGGATCACCGCGAGCATTCACTTGCAATGTAATGTAACATTATAGATTTGTTTTTGAGCATTAAATTACACGTGTAATGTAACATTAAAGATTACAATACTATCTCCCTGACTGACGAGCATTCGCGTGTAATGTAACATTCGACTTTGAGTATTCCATAGCTAGTTGATGTTACAAGTTCTATCAAGATATTACACACTGCTGTATTGCTGTAATGCTCGGTTTTGTATCATTACAAGTAAAGGTGCACATTGCAATGCTCGACTCTGTAACGTTACATTACAAGCGAATGCTCCCGGTGAGGGAGCACCTTTATACTTCTCCAAATACATTTTTTTTTGTTGACCGACTATTACTCAATTATTACTCATGAAGTCTTCTTAGCCGTGAGCCGCGGACAGACAGACCGAAACAAAACAGGACATTTAACGTCCGCGTTTTACCGTGGAAATCGGCGTCCGCGATATTATCGTCCAGAATAATTATAAAAGCGCACGATGGTATTGCTCCTCTACACGATGGACCAGCGCTGGCCCATCAAATGGCGCATGCGATGGATATGTAATGGTTGCAACGCCTCTACATGATGGCCGCGTTCAGATGTGAATTGTGATCTAAACGTCTTTCAAGATGGACGTGTAAGCATTAGCCATTGCGGCAATGCAAAACGTACATTTTTCAATAATTTATAACTTCACCAGATAATCCGGTGAACTTCGTATCACTTCCCTCCTAATATGAACCTTTCCAGGACTAACTACGAATAATTATTTCGAGAGTAAAATTAAAATAATGGTTTTATTTAGTAATGATGATGATAATGATAAATGTAATAATAGCATTATATGCTTTCCGTTCTTAAAACAACGCCGAAACTCCCAAACTTGTATATTTAAAGAGTCTCAAATTCTCTTAGCATCTTCCGAACCATGGTATACCAGGTACACCTCGGTGCCTTACTTGTTGTTAGCATTATGCTTAGAATACTTCAAACGAAATCGATGTCACCACATGTTACCTCGATTACTTAGGTATGTATTCCTTCATCAAATAACCAATTTTGTGAACATGGTCCCAAATTAGGATACCCTATACAGCAAAAGAAAAATTTTGAAAATCGGTTCGCAAACGGCGGAGTAATCGTTAAACACAACAAAACGAACATAACACCTCCTTTATTTTGAGAGTCGGGTAAAATTGTAGCCTATGTGTTATTATGATGTATAAGCTATATTATTGTAAAGTTTCGTTAAAATCCGTTTAGAAGTTTTTGAGTAAAAGAGTAATAAATATCCATACATCCATAAAAAATATCTCCTTTATAATATTACAACTTCATTCAATAAGAGACCACGTACTCGTCATTTTGAATGAAATTCGTAAATTGTCATACGACTTCCTCACTCGACCGCGTTCGGACTTCGGGCACAGACTGGTATGGGCCACGTGTAGATGCGTACCGCCATCTCTGGGCCATTCCCTTTGACGTGCGGCCGAAAAACCGACACCGCCGCCATCCCACGACCATCGCTGGCGCCATCAGCCATCTTACCACTACGTCCTCCACACGCTGGGCCATCGTGATGGGCCACTACGATGGGCCATCGTGTAGAGGCGCAATTATATGTGGTTCGAAGAGTGTAGACATCGTCATGGCCTCTAAGGCTAGACAGTCGCGCGGCTGCCGCAGTACTCGCGACTTAATGTGAAGGCAGCATAACGTGCACGTTATAACGTTATCGTCGATGGAAATTTAAAAACGTCTTCACATATCTTCATACATTTTTCTTCCCTGAAATATCGTTTTACCGCGAACGTCCGCGATATTACCGTCACGTTCAAAATTATAAAAGCGCACATTCGATAATTTATGCAATTTAAAACAACTTTTGTTATGAAACGACTTCTATAAACGCAATATTTAATATTATAGCTATCGAGCAAAGTTCTCCCGCGATGTACGTAAAAAGAGTAATTCTTTCACCGATGTTCCTATAGTACGGGAGCCCTAGAACAAATATTTTTTTTATTACTATCAAGCTATTTTTTGTGAGTAGCTTCATTTTGATAAGACGAACAACATTTTTATTTGTGAAAAATCTCGAAGCGGTAGCTAACACAGATAGAAAGGATTTCATACTTTGAATTGATGGTCCTAAAATATGGACTGTTTTATTTGTAGGACAATGTTACTCTTAAATTATATGACTACTGGCTGTCCCGGCAAACGTTGTTTTGCCATATAAAGTATTTCGCCCATATTATTTTATTGAAGTGACTAAATAAGTATGGCACCATGGCAACGTCCATCGTGCTATCCCGTCGCACAAACAATGGTCGCCGTCAATCTCGAGTTGTAATAATTTACTATTATTTATTCAACAAATGCACTTATCAATATATAAAGTTCCCAGTAGCCGATTCTCAGACCTGCTGAATATGCATATTATCAAATTTGGTAAAAATCAGTAACTATACGTGGGAGAGCCATGCTTCGGCACGAATGGGCCGGCTCGACCGGAGAAATACCACGTTCTCACAAAAAACCGGCGTGAAACTGCGCTTGTGCTGTGTTTCGCCGAGTGAGTGAGTTTACCGGAGGCCCAATCCCCTACCCTATTCCCTTCCCTACCCTCCCCTATTCCCTTCCCTTCCTTTCCCTTCCCATCCCTACCCTCCCCTATTACCCTATTCCCTCTTAAAAGACCGGCAACGCACTTGCAGCTCTTCTGATGCTGCGAGTGTCCATGGGCGACGGAAGTTGCTTTCCATCAGGTGACCCGTTTGCTCGTTTGCCCCCTTATTACATAAAAAAAAAAAATTAAGAGTAACATTGTCCTACAAATAGAACAATCCATATTTTAGGACCATCAAGTCAAAGTATGAAATCCTTTCTATTTCTGTTAGCTAGCACTTTCAAGATTTTTCGCAGATAAAAATGTTGTTCGTCTTATCAAAATGAAGATACACACAAAAAGTTACATGACCAGACCGACCATATACCATATACCAGACCGACCATCTTCTTGAAGTATGCTGTTGCCCCCCTGTATACTGAAATCTCGCCAAACTATAATTGTTCGACGGCGAGATCGCCGAGATGCGCTCTGGCCACCGACCGCGACTGTATACTCAAATCTCGCCAAACTATTGTTCGACGGCGAGATCGCCGAGATGCGCTCTGGCCACCGACCGCGACTGTATACTGAAATCTCGCCAAACTATTGTTCGACGGCGAGATCGCCGAGATGCGCTCTGGCCACCGACCGCGACTGTATTTTTTTACGTTCTGAACCGACGTCCTCCTGCGATATTTTCGAAAAAGTAAATTGCAAATAAATAAATAAAAATGCAAATTAAAATTATACAGTGCAATGTGCGGCGACCCTCGCACCGCTCAGCTCGCGCACACACGCGCACACGCGCAGGAGTGGACCGCTCGTCGTGCTCACTGCCGTGTACGGTGTATCTAAGACCTAAGGTCTAGAACGTCACCGACTCGTCGGTACTCACACGCATAGCGCACGCACACACGCGCGCGCGACCCTCGTGCCCGCAGTCCGCACAAATCAGCAGAATTTTTAGTGAACGTAAACACTTTCTTGTACTTTGGTAGTTTACGAATGTTTGTAGTGATGTGCCAACTCGGAAAAAACAAAACTCGATTTAACCCGAGTTAAAATTCACGTAACTTGGGTTGAACTCGAGTTACGTAACTCGAGTTAACTGGAACCAGTTTATTCCCTTAGCTTCGCATAAATAGTTAAAAAATTGGAACCGACAAATTATATTTTTATGTGTTTCACTTCTTTCATTTTTTAATATTATTTAAGTATTTAAAGTAAAGAAATAGTGAAGATTGAATGTGTGAAAAAGTGAAAAATAGAATTTATGTAAGTAAAGAAATAGAATCATTTATTTATGTTTTTGGCGGTTTGCGAACTCCTCAGAGAGAATTCAACTCGAGTGGTTTCGAGTTACGACTAACGCCTAACTCGAGTTAACTCGAGTTATAGGCCCAGACGTAGCTCATTCCTCTAGACTAGGCCGACTATGTTGCGAAAATAGGTACCGCAGTCCGCATCGGATAATATCGGGCGGGGCCACGCGCAATAAAGGGTTCCATAATACCGCTAGTTTTTGATAATTTTGTATGGTCAATGAATCTATAACGTGTTTTACAATACTAACAACATCATCTCAGTTACGTTCAAAGGAATTTGAACCAAAAGTTCCTTTATACTTCTCCAAATACATTTTTTTAGTTGATCGACTAGTACTCAATAATTTATGAAGTCTTCTTAGCCGTGATAGTTTTCCTTTTAATTTCAGCATATTTCCTACTCACGTGAATTTTTTTACGTTTCCAGAAGCAACCGTTTAGCTGGTAGAAGGGACACTGGACTCTAACGATTTTTTCCACTTTAAAACTTCATATTTCACAAATGAATCCCTAAATCGGAAAATGAACTCGCGAAAAAAATCATCCCCGCTTGATGTGTAGGCGAGGTACCTTAATTTTATTTTTAAAGATTTTATACACTATTTTGTCGGCATCATTAATATGTGCATTCATGCCGAATTACAGCTTTGTAGGGTCCTAGTCTCTGAGCAAAACCACGGACAGACAGACGGACGGACAGACAGACAGACAGACAGACAGACAGACAGACAGACAGACAGACAGACAGACAGACAGACAGACGGACGGACAGACCGAAACTATAAGGGTCCCTTGTTGACTACGGAAGCCTAAAAAGTAGTTATATCGCTTTGAAAATACTGTACAAATCAGCTACAAGGGATGCATAGACCTTGTTTTTTAATTTAAAATCAAAAATAGAATGATTTTCGCTTCTTAGTTCAGTTTCACCAATCCGGCCGGATTGGTGGGAATCCGGTCAAATCCGGTCCGGATTGAAAATGACGCCGGATTGCAATCCCTAGTTGTGATTCATACAAAAAAATAAACAAATGCGCGCTTCGGCACTAGAACAAATTCTAGAAATTAATTTAGAAAAAAAGAATCGTTTAGTTTTCTTTTTTTTCTAATATTTCAATCAACTCTTCTCTTAAGAGAAGAGTTGATTGAAATTTACAGTTTACAGATTTCTTTTTCAACAGACTTTGCCGTGAACTCATTATTTTTTTAACTGCAAACGTGTGCACAGCCGAAGAAAGATCCGTGAATGCGATGGCTTTGTCTAAACAAAAGGGGCCAGGCCAGTATTGGTTTCTGCAGGACTGGCGCCAAGATTATTGGCTTTGTGTAAACTATACTTTCGGGACAATTCACACCGCGCCGCGCGCGACGTGTAGATGCATTTCTGAATTTGTACTGAATTGACAGATTTCGTGAGCGTGAGACGTCATGCAAATCTGTCAAATCCATACAAATTTAGAAATGCATCTACGCGTCGCGTTGCGGTCTAAATTGACCCTTAATCGATTGCGGGCACTCGCGCCGTATACGTTGCTATTATATGAGTCGAGGCGCTTCGCGACGTGCGATCGATTATCGAACCGGACGATTTATTACGACATAATTGAGCCTTCGACGTGTAACTCACCAAATACCAGTTTCCAGCACCAGGTCTATCGTCTCCGGCAGCTCGAGCCTGAAGCCTGAAACGGACAAAAATCTTGAATTTGAACCCAAAAAAATAAGTTATTTATGCTACGGCCTACGCGGCACTATCCCGGAGGGTGGGCGGCACCGAGTGGCAACATTTATTTATTTTATAAATGTTGCCCCTTCGTCTTCTAAGGGTCAATTCAGACCGCAACGCGACGCGTAGAAGTATTTTTAAATTTGTACTGAATTGACAGATTTGCATGTCGTCTGTCAATTCAGTAAAAATTTCGAAATGCATCTACGCGTCGCGTTGCGGTCTGAATTGACCCTAAGGGTGAAGCCAAACGAGCGTTATTTGTGAGTTGTGACTTGTGAGTCGCAGAATTTCTGCCGCGTAAATATATTTTCATACAAATCATGACTCACAAAATTACGCTCTTGTGAATCAAACAGGACTTTTGTATGAAACTGAATGCAGCAGAATTCTGCCGAACCGAAATTCTGCGACTCACAATTCACAAATTACGCTCGTTTGGCTTCGCCCTAAGGGTTAATTCAAACCGTAACGTGACGCGTAGATGCATTTCTGAATTTGTACTGAATTGACAGATTTCAATTGCGTGAGACGTCTTGCAAATCTGACAAATCCATACAAAAGAATTATGCATCTACGCGTCGCGTTGCGGTCTGAATTGACCGTAAGTTATGTGCATAGAATATGTCGAGGGGTTTGGAAGTATAAAATATTATATTATGTATGTCGCAGGCCGCAGCCAACTGGTTTAAATAGCCGTTCCTAATCCTTTGACTGAACAACGCCATTCAATCACACGTCTAGCTTTTTTATTGAATATTTAAGTCGCTCAAAACGTTCAACACTACACCTGATTCAAAAGCCGCCGTTTGATTGAATTAGTTTAGAGCTCACCACCGCGGCGCTAGGTGCGTTTTGTTTACAATATGGCGTCAACTACCCGGTGTTTGTATTAAGATATTTTTCGTAAATATACGTTACAAGTATTATTAAAGAGACAGAAATTATGGGGGCACATACGAGTGAATCAAATTTGAAACTAATATTCGAGGAGAAATTACGGCATTATATTATGCAATGCATCGCCAAGGTATTTATTGCAATTGTGTTCAAAATGAGTTAGAATACAATTAATCTGCTTGTTATCATTACGCTTGTGTAATGATAGCACTAAACTAATGGTCACCTTAGTTAATTTACAATTTAACCAGACCGTCATCTAGTTGTAGTGTTGAACGTTGCAGTCAACAAGTCGGCTAAACGACGTATAGCCGTGTGATTCAATGGCGTTGTTCAGTCAAAGGGCTAGCTGTCTGATTGAATGGCTTTTTTAATTAGTCGACTGCGACATGTATATTGTACACTTATTAAATAAATGAAGCTCTATCTACTTTACCGTTGCCTCCTGCTACACACAAGACAGCACTACAGGGAATATTATAGTCGCCAGTCGCCAGTCGCCAGTCGGGCACACACTCACCGTCCTCGATGATCCGCTGTATGATGCTGGCCATGTCCTTCACCTCGGTGGCGTACAGGCCGTCGCCCACGTACGGGCTTATACCTAGATCTGCGACGATAAGGAAATACTACTGTTTACACTTCACCCACTAGCGGCGTTGGGGAGGGGGGGGACGCTAGACGACGACCGCCCGGCGCCCGTTTTTTAACACATCAATCCCCAAGCGGGAGCCGGCTTCCGCATAACAATTGAAAATCTATTGAGTCTGCGATACCCACGATGGAGGTGTTAAATGTTACTGGCATAAGCATAAGTTGATAAAAATCGGCCACACATAGGGTTCCGTACCGTTATAGCGCGAAGTAGGGCAAAAATCGTGTTTTTTGTATGGGAGCCCCCCTTATTTATTTTATTATTAAATATTAAAATACACATATAATTGAGGATTTTGTGAAAATTTTAAGTGTCCGGACGGACGGACGGACAGACGGACGGACAGACAGACATAGTCTATCGACCGTGGTACCCGCGTGCGTGGTGCAACGAGTGGTCAGTAGCGACTAGCGACTAGCGAGTAAAGGATACAGTCGAGCATGTCGTGGAGCGCGGCGGGGTGGTCGGGCGGCGGCGGCGCGGGGGGCGCGGGCGGCGCGCGCGGCGTGACGGCGCGCAGCGTGTAAGCGCGCACGAACTCCTTGCGCAGGTCGTGGAAGCGCGCGTAGTACGTCGGCAGCGTGATGTCCTTGCCGCACGCCTCGGGGTGCAGGCATTGCCTGGAACACACACACACACCGACGATATACTCGATTGCTCGAATTTCAGTAGGAATTATTAATCTAATTATTAATTACGGGCGCCGTGGCCTGTGAGTCGATCCTCCGTCATTTAACATTAAAGGATCGGACACCGGTGCTGGGACACATTGTATGGTTGATGAACTATCGATAAATCAATGATTAAGTATAAACATTTGGCAATTTTTATTAACTATTATATATTCTATTTTATCATTTTTTTCCTAACCTATTCTACTTTTATTCAGTATTAAGAGACAAGCTTGCCCATTACATTGATGCATTGGCCACAAGCTAGAGAGCATTGCAAGCCTGCTCTCCTGCATCCGCATCGCGAACCACAACCAATCTTGCAATTGCAGCAAATATTTTGGAGTAGGTGGTAAAATTATCATGATAGGCTCCAGAAAATCGTTTCGCAGCCCAACCCCACACCTGGGGCTCCAAATCATGCCCTAACGCCCTAACCATGTCCGATCCTTTAATGTCATAATGTATGGCATATTTTTTTGACAAATTGGCTCTCAATTTTTTTTTCTCTAACTTTGAAAAAAATTTTTTTTCTGTGGTTCTCATACAAATCTGACCAATACTTCATAATAAAATCGTTATCTTCTTAACTATCTGACTAAAAGCATAGAAGTAAAGGAATTTAATGATGAAAACCTACACTAAGTATATTAAAAAAAAGAACCAGTTTAATGCGCTAGATTTTTCACAAAAAGCCATTAATTAAAAAATACACAACACCTTTTCCTTAAATTTTGATTTTTCTATGTTTTATTAAATGAAATTCATAACATATTGTCTGTGTAAGCGTAGTACACAAGCTTAGCGAGTTTAGCTATCAAATGAAACCATTTTTATCTGCATAGGATATTTACATGAGAATTATTGGTCAGATTAGTGTGAAAGCTCGCGAAAAACTAAAATGGCTGCCATTTTACAACCGTGAGAGAGAGGAAAATTTTGAGAGCCAATTTGTCGATGAAATATGCCATACATCACGACATTAAAGGATCGGACACCGGTGTCGGGAGTCGGGACACATTGTATAAGGCGCGTTTTCGACCGGAGCTGAAGCACCGGGTAACCTGAAGTGATACTGTGACCGCGCGCTCTCCGCCCTCTATTAAGAAAACGGTTCACCGTATAAAAATTTTTTTGAACAAAAGTTGTAGAGAATTTTGTATTCTACAATATGGTAATAAATACAAATAGCAAAAAACACGTAGGAAATGAAATATTTACAATAAAAGCGAAAAAAAACTATTTTTGTGACCTTTGACCTCGAAACACACCCTTCCATATGTGTGTTTTGACTGTTGTGTCAATATAGAGTGCGTTTCATCGAATAGTTCCTTTGCCGTCATGTTGGCATTACTGTCTGTCAATAACGTAAACACAGGAGATGTGCTCTGCGAGTATTCATAGGTTTTACTGTGATTTCGTGAGAAAATCATGCCGAAAAGATTAAAGAGTGGTGAAAGAATGATGGTGCTAAGAGTGAAAGAGTTTTGTGAACGTGAAAAACGTAACGAGACCCCAATAATTCCATTAAGATGTGTACAAGCTCGGGTTGCCGCCATTACAGCTTAGTGAAATAGGGTTACCAGCATCAGTTTAATCACCCTTAAACACAGTAAAACTTATGAATATTCGAAGAGCGTGTCTACCATGTTTACGTTATTAACTTTACACTACTAACAACATCATCTGTTACTTTCAAGGGATTTGAACGAAAAGTTCCTTTATACTTCTCCGAATACATTTTTTTTAGTTTGTCGACTATTACTCAATAACTTATGAAGTCTTCTTAGCCGTGATAGTTTTCCTTTTAAATTCAGCATATTTCCTACTCCCGTGATTTTTTTCACATTTCCAGAAGCAACCGTTTAGCTGGTAGAAGGGGGGGACACTGGACTCTAACGATTTTTTCCACTTTAAAACTTCATATTTCACAAACGGATCCCTAAATCGGGAAATGATCTATGAATACTCATAATATTTAAAAATAAAACCTATCCAACGACACCCCACACGATGGGGTGGAAAAAAAATTCATCCCCGCTTGATGTGTAGGGAAGGTACCATAAAAAAAAATAAGATTTCATGTACCATTTTGTCGGCATCATTAATATGTGCATTCATGCCAAATTACAGCTTTGTAGGTCCTATAGTCTCTGAGCAAAACCGCGGACAGACAGAGGGACGGACAGACCGAAACTATAAAGCGTGTCACAGACAGACGCGGCCTGCGGTGGCGGTCAGTTGGATGACTTGAGAGTTCTAGGAACGACACAGACACACGCGGCCACGCGGCCAAGCCATTCAACTGACCGCCACCGTCTGGGAGACGCTTAAGGGTTCCTTGTTGACTACGGAACCCTAAAAATTAAATAATGTATTATTATGATAGTTTAAAGGAAAATCAATCGAAAAATGTTAGTCGGACTTCATAAGATAGCTTAATATATTTTTTAATGTAGTTCTAAGATTTTAGGATTTTTTATCTGTCTTTGAACACTCCGAAATTTTTCCGCCATGCTAATGACGTCATTAGGATAGTACACAAAAAAAGTGTCAAGTTCTGTCAATGTCAATTGATAGCAACAAACAAACCTAACCTACCTACTTCCTAAAACATTTTCTTGCAAATGAAGCATTTCATTTCATTAATATCCTTAAAAATTAATAAAAATCATGGAAGACGGTTACGTTATAGGTGACAAGTCACAACACACATTTACCAAGAATTAAATCCCGATTCCGACTTTTGTTCTGCTTTGTTTCTCTTAATATTTATATCCATTGGTATTTGAATCCACAATAATTTGTCTGGTGTTTTAACACTCGTATTTGCATTCAGAAACCGCACACCAACGATATGGAATACTCCATATCGTTGGTGTAATTACTCATTTTTTTAATTTTAAAGAAAATACTATTGGGCAAAATATATTATGTGCTGTTTGTTAACTCACGAGTCACGATATGACGTCATGAGTCATGGCCCCAGAGCAAATATGACGTCCACTAGGTGAAGCGTTTTTGAGAAATACGCGCGAAATTTGAAATTATGTAAAAATAATTTCTTTTTTCATACTGAACGCGAGAAAAAAAGTTATTTTATTTTTTAGCGTCACATAAGCACTATATAATTTTTTTAAGATACATTTCAAAAATTCGTGTAATACCCTATTTGGTCTGCACCTTAATTAGTCGTGTGCTCGTAAATCGTTATATTAGTGAAATAAATTCATACAAGATTTCACTAAAGCAGCCGCGCGACTTCCATACTAAAGTGAGTCGCGCGGCTGCTGCGCCGGCTGCCGCAGTACTCGCGACTTAATGTGAAGGCAGCCTTAATGCTCTTATAATGGTTCTATAATGGTTTATGGTAGTGATGATGAATGAATGAATGAATGAAAACTCTTAATTGCACCAAAACAACCATGACATACAGCACTTCGTAAGTATTGAGTAAAACGTATGATGATGATGATGAATGTAATTTGCATAGTAGCATATGCTTTCCGTTCTTAAAACAACGTCGAAACTCCCAAACTTGTATCTATAAAGAGTCAGGAGTTCTCTCAGCACCTTCCGAACCATGTATACCTTGGTGCAAAATCTTACTTGTTGGTAGCATATGCTTAGAATACTGCTCACGAAACCGAAGTCACTACATGTTTCCATATACATTTTGAGGAGTCGAGGGACGATTACTAATGGATCCCTTCATCAGGTCACCACTTTTATGAACATGTTACCAAATTGGGACGATAACCTATACCACACCTATACACCTAAAGAAACATTTTGAAAATCGGTTCACAAACGGCAGAGTAATCGTTGAACATAAAAAACGAACATAACACCTCCTCCATTTTGAAAGTCCGTTAAAATTGTAGCCTATGTGTTATTCTGATGTATTTAAGCTATATTATTGTAAACTTTCATTAAATTCCGTTCAGCAGTTTTTGCGTGATAGAGTAACAAACATCCATGTACATACATCCAAACTTTCGCCTTTATAATATTAGTAGGATTAATATTTTTTACATGCCACAATATGCTTTATTTAGATCTCATAAAATGTCGCACATAGTATGTTTTTTATTACCTTGTGTATATTTTCTTCCCATCTCATTTAATTTTATAAACGATCTCATTGTATATTTTATGAAAGCCTATTTTCTACATTTTATCCGCCATTAATTTGTCGCCTAACAATAAATTCAGTTGCTACACCAAAAAATCACTGCCATTTTCAATTAAAGCTGCTACTTTATGCTTAAAATGCTACTTCACTGTAGCTGCCAAGTGCCAACCTATCATTTTTCCTACCTATTTTAATTATTTTTAAAACCCTAAACCGGATTAGTTTGTCGCCACGTTAAATACATGCCATGAATTAAAGACGATTGTGGAAGCTGATGAAACCCAATCTACAGCTGAGCTAGCAGCAGCATTTGATGTTAGCATCAAAACAATATTGGTCAATTTCCGACAGATTGGCAACTAGGTACAAAACGAAAAATAACCCCTAGAAAGGTGATAGTCATTGTTTGGTAGTCTAGTGCTGGTGTGATTCATCACTGCTTTTTACAAAACGGCGAAAGCATTACTGCAGATGTGAACATTGAAGAACTGACCACAACGATGGCGAAGCTCGCACGCCTGCAACCAGTTTTGTCAATCGGTCGTCTCCACTGGTCCTTCACGACAACGCGCGACCGCATACTGCACGAGTGCACAACAGACCGTCTCTAAGCTGCAAGACCAGACCTTGTGCCTATCGACTAAGTATTACTTTTTACAAAATTTGGACAATTTTTTTGCGGAAAATAAATTCAATTCCCGAGAGGTAGTACAAAACGCTTTTGAAGAGTATCTCCCCGTCCAGCTGATTTTTTCAAGAAGAGCATCCATAAACTGCCACTGCCTTGGCAAAGGTGTATCGATTGCGGCCGCAGATGTGATTACTTTGAGTAACAAAACGTTATAGTAAGTACTTATATGTCAGTGCAATTTTAAAGTTTTTTGTCATTTTCGCAAACTCCGGGCTTTTAAAGACCCCACGTGACCGACAGAGGGTTAAATTTTATTGTTAACTAGCGGCCCGGTACGTGCTTTGCTACATAATATACGAAGCGAAGCACGCACCGGTTCGGTAGAGACTAGAGAGAGTCTCAGCACTCTCAGCGCAGCGCAGTGTCTCAATGGGACGGCCAGTGTTGCCACACAAAATTTTAGAAAATCAGTAGACGTCATTCCAAAATTTGGTAGATGTTAGAACCAAAAAATGGTAGATCTACCACCCTCGAATATCAGTAATTTTTTTAGCAATTTCTGTTCAATATTGCTTTCAATTTCATTCTTTTCATGGCATTGTCAGTTGTCACGTATTGAATGCACGGACACGTATTACATACTAGCTGTGTAAGTACCAATAATGAGTCAAAACGGGACGATACATGGTTCTATAATGGTTTATGGTAGTGATGATGATGATGATGAATGTAATTTGCATAGTAGCTTATGCTTTCTGTTCTTAAAACAACGTCGAAACTCCCAAACTTGTATCTATAAAGAGTAAGGAGTTCTCTCAGCACCTTCCGAACCATGGTATACTTTGGTGTAAAATCTTGCTTGTTGGTAGCATAAGCTTAGAAAACTGCTCACGAAACCGAAGTCACAACATGTTTCCATATAAATTTTGAGGAGTTCCCTCGATTTGTTATGGATCCCTTCATCAGGTCACCACTTTTATGAATATGGTACCAAATTGGGATGATAACCTATACACCAAAAGAAAAATTTTGAAAATCGGTTCACAAACGGCGGAGTAATCGTTGAACATAAAAAAACGAACATAACACCTCCTCCATTTTGAAAGTCGGTTAAAATTGTAGCCTATGTGTTATTCTGATGTATAAGCTACATTATTGTAAAGTTTCATTAAAATCCGTTCAGTAGTTTTTGCGTGAAAGAGTAACAAACATCCATACATCCATACATCCATACATACATACATCCAAACTTTCGCCTTTATAATATTAGTAGGATTATTTATTACGTATTATTACGTATTTACGTATTGAATATTTATTGCTTAATGGTTTTTAACGAAATTACTTTCAATGTGATTGAACCGTGTAAATCCGCCTTAACGTTTCGTTCCAAAATGTTAAACGTTCCGGTTCGCGAAAAAAATAAATGTATTGTTGTCACCACTCTTGTTGCCGCGGCCGCACATATGCGTCTATCGTCACGAAGCTTCGTGCTATGAGACGATACCAGAGAGTCTGTAACGTTTATTATTTGTACGTGAACAATGATATGTTGCAAAATAGGTAGATTTGATACCGAAGTTGGTAGATAGGTTAGAAGGGAGGTTAAATAGGTAGATCTACCATAAAGTTGGTAGATTTGGCAACACTGGGGACGGCCCTCGTCGATGGCAACGGGCAACGGCGCGGCGACGGCGGCCGTCATTAGTCATTACCCATTACCCTAACTTACGTAGTAGTTATTAAATAATCTGTGCCCTAACGACGCAATAACAGTAATGTGCCGCTAAGGCTTTGTCCACATCTGTATCATGATCCCGTATCAGATCATGATACAAATGTGGACAAAGCCGGGGCGCACCGCGCAACTACTACGCACGCGGTGCGCCAGCCTACGGGGCCGTACGGGGACGCACGGGGCCGCAGCAGCACGAGGACGCGCGGGAGTTAGCAAGTGTATGAGACGCGGCGGATGTGGGGGCAGATGGTATCGCGGGTTCGGCTCCGGCGACCTTCCGACCCGTATTAATATTTAATACGTCCCATTGTAAAACGCGAGCGTACAAAAATAGGCTAACGTGGGCCGCGATTGCCGCTTTTTAATGTTCGGCAAACCTAGGCGCATCGCTCGTCGTCGATCGCGCTCGTCCGACGAGGTGCCGGGGAGCTGTTCTCTGGGGTACCCCGTACCGGGTTCCAGCCGGTTATAATGGTACGTTCCTACGCTTGCCGAGGCTTGGCAAGCGTACACAAGCACAAGCGTGTGAAGAGAGTATCTGGCTTGGCTTGCGTGAGCTTGCGGACGCTTGTATCCGATCCGGAGTAGTGTCGGTTTTTGGGCACAGATCAAAGGGCGCTTGCGGCAAGCACTTGCGACGCGTTCACACGTTGGCGCGCGCTTAGTAGCCGCTGTGATCTCGCGACGAACGCACGTCTAGTTCTATCTAGTTCTTACTCAAAAAAGAGTAGCTGCTCGAACGAAGTAGTACGGCTCCTTGTCCTAATAAAAATCAATTTTATGGTACCATCCTGAAGAAAGCATGAAACCTGGCATGAATGTAGCTGTCATGTATGTGCTTTAATGTAGATATGGAAGCACGTCCAGAAATAATGTAGAAACGTACCATAAAGATTTGAAATACTCGTCCAACGAATTTCCCCGTTAACTTATTCTGTCCCCGGCCGATTTACAAGCACGATATACCGAGCACCCCGTTTTAAATAAAATCTAAGGAAGCAGGTGCCACTTTAAGTGGGGGTTCGAGGAACGTGTCAGTTATTTATTTTACTGGCGGCAGTCAGAACGAACTTCGGAGACGAATATTAATTCCAGATTTTGACGTACAAGCACCATACATTATCTATCGAACTCTTTATATTTTAATTACACGTCTCCGAGTGCGGCGGTCCGCAGTATGTCGGTGCGGGGGGCCCGGGGGCCGGCAGTGGCGGCAGTGGCGGCAGTGGCGGGAGTGCCGGGACACTCACCTGAGCGGCGGCTGGCCGTCGGTGACGAGCCGGAAGAGCGGCGAGTGCGGGTCCACCTGCAGCGACCGCACCCACTCGTCGAACTGAAACACACCACAGACGGTCAGGCACTCGTTATCTTACATCGGTGCTTCTGTAGGCAGTAGGAGGGTCGCCGGAGGTCGACACTCGACAGAACTATTCGAGGAAAAGAACAGTAAATGTTTAAATGATTGATTATATATCAGTAGAAGAATTTTAACAAAGAAATAGATTAATTAAGATGATACGTATACGTAATATGATAAAAAGGTTGAAAAATATTATCTCGAGTCTCGACTCATCGATAATATCGCAGAGTACAAACGACGTTCCAACTTACACGCATATTATATTTACGGCCTAGCTACTCCTACTCTATGCTCTAGGCCCTAGGGAGTAGGGAGTAGGGACTGTCCGCACTGCGAAACCATGGGAGAAAAAAGTTAACGAGGGTAGAAGGTAAGAAAAAATCACAAAAAAACACTATATATTATTGCATCAATTTATAGTGTTGCTGGTAAGGAATCATTTCTGGAAAGTAATATTATACGGCAAACTTGAGGAAAGTTTTGTATTTTAGAATATTGTTTCATATTTCAAAGAAATGTATGAGAAAACAATAAAACCTTCAAAATCTAACCGTTCCTGCATTATATTTCTTCGCTTCATTCTTCGATATATAATTAACCAGGTAGTCCTTTGCTTATCTGCTAGGCAATCGCGTTTTTTTTAAAGACGTATGTGGGTACTTGAAAAAAATATAATACTGTCGGGCACTCGCTCACCAGCGCGCCTCATTCTTTGTTAACGCGAGGCAACGCGAGCACGTACCCATACTTAGTAACCATGCCAAAGCGCAGCTGGGTATTATTATTAAGATGACTGAGTCAGTGTTGTAACTAAAGTCAGTGTTATCTTATCGTGTAATAAGAAAATACATGTAAGTACTATTAAATACTTAAATAAACGGCAGGCACTACCGAGGCCAAGACGAGCCAATTATATTCAATACTAACCGGCATGTACTGCGACCGCGAGTCAATAAACGTACAATGTGTTTGGACTGCGAGTCTTTATACACAATCTATAATATTATGTATGCTTTATCTGTTCTATAAATAGAATTATACAACTATATGTTTGCCGGATTGAGGGAAACAACTGCAGGTGATTACTGCAATTATTTAATTAACCGGCATGTACTGCGAATGTGAGTCAATAAGTACCTACAGTGTGTTTGGACTGCGAGTCCCTTTACACAAACTATATTCTATATGCATCGGAATTGATTGCGGATCTCTGACGATGTTTTACCTATTCTATGAATTGAACTATGTTTGCCCAATTGGGGGAAATAACTGCAAGTTAATTACTGCAAGTGTTTTATATTAAGTTATTTTATAAACCGCCATAATGTGTGGATTGACTGCGGGTCTCTAAACACAATTTATATGCATCGGAATTGACTGCGAGTCTCTGACGATGTTTTATCTGTTCTGTAAATAGAACTATACGTTGGCCGGTGTGGGGATTAACAGCGAGTTATTTTATAAACCGCCATAATGTGTGGATTGACCGCGAGTCTCTAAACACAATCCTTATGCATCGGAATTGACTGCGGGTCTCTGACGATGTTTTATCTAAAAAAAGAAGTATAATATTATGTTGGCTGGTTTGAGGGGATTAACTGCGAGTTAATTACTATTTAAATTTAAAATATATTGATATTTTTTAAATCAACATAATGTATGGATTGACTACGAGTCTCCGACAATGTTTAAAAATAAAAATTAGCAACTTCCGCGCGTTTTCCCGCGCTCTTTGTTCTATAAATAAAACTACATAATTATTATTATAATATTAATATCTTTTCCGTTTTATAGAGAACAGCTATTTCAAGCTAATAACTAGATTGACTGCGAATCTCATCAGTTAACAACCAATGCGCGTCCCGCGCGATCCTTTTGTTCTAAATATAGAACTACGATTATAATTTATTATATCTGCCGGTATATAACTATTATTATTAAATAAATTTGCACCAATGTTGGGATTCGGGATACACCGCGAGTGTATAACGAAACTTACTTATTATCTACGTAACGTGATAACTACTACCCTCAATAATTTTTGTAATATATTTTATCGACAAATAAGTCGATTATAACGAGCAATTAAGCTACCCCAATATTTATTTTTTTAGGTCACTAAGACCAGACAATCGGGGAAATATCACTAGAAGTGACCGATATACGGGTCGATCAGGTTACGAATGAACCCGAAGCTTTCCCACTCCTAAACCAGGTGCCAACGGTCGATTCTGAGTACCGGCACCGATAGAACCGGACCAGATCCGGATAGATCCAGGGCTCCTACTGACGTTAGGTGAGCCCTCGTTGGCTTCGCCAGATTATGGTTTTAAATGATCCCAAAAATGATTAAGATAAGCTACTGCTTATAAAACATTACTGATAATAAGTGTTGCAGATCAATTCCATTTCGATCAGTTATTATTATCATTATAAATTTCACCTGACAAAGTCTCGATATTATCAGACTTATCAACAGTATCTGACTTATCTCGATATTAATTATTATCACTTATCAGATAATATATTATCAGACAAGACAACTTCGTAACGGAAACCTATAACACTCAGACTCGATAAGTCTTGTCTCAATATCAGACCGAGATTATTATTGTTTCGATGAATAATTCCCGTGTTTGTTCGGAGAAACAAATTAGTACATATCATTAATCGGGTACCTTTCGGGCTCTGGCAAACCCTCCCAGCTACCCGTCAAAAGGAGGGGGGACGTAGGTACCCGTCGGCTGGCGCCGCTAATACTGTACCGCTACAATCACTCCTCTTCGAGTTCGAAGAGCGTTGAGGGCTGAGGCGACTAAACGCTCAAAACCGCAGCAGTAGTGCTGACAGTTATTTTTATATATATTTTATAGATGTTACTATTATAATTATTGTGAGCTTTATACAGCTATCCTCAACCCGCGCCCCGCGGGCCGCATGCGGGCCACCGGGACTTTATTTGTAGCCCGCGTGATGTTAAACCATTTTGAAAAAAAATGAGCCCTAACTCTCGTGCCGTTGGTCATTGTTTTTAATTATCTGTTTATTGTAAGTTCTACCTCTAGGCTTGCAGTGCTAAGATCTTGGAACATAACTTGATGATGTGCGGCTGTAGGAGTAAAAAGGGCTTAGTCGTCCGTAAAGCGGAGATTGTTTAGGCTTTTATTGTTAACTTAAATTCCACTGATTTAAATAGTTAAACAAAATTAAGGTAATTTTAAGTTGTTATTAATGTCTTAATTAACAGATACTGTTAATTTATTTTCTTACTTTATTACGCCCATATGAAAATCAGTAATCACTAACTTAATAAAAATGATAATTTTATTAAGAAGTCTGATTTAGCACTCTTAAAATGAATGTTTAATAAAGAAATAAGAAAATAACTCGCATTTAAAGCTTTTTATCAAAAATATTAGAAATTTTTCCAAATATCCGGATTATCCAGATGATCCGGATTTGAGCATGTCAAAATCCGAAAATCCGGATTTTTTTTTTAAATCCGTTTTTTGCAAAAGTGTGTCTGTCTGTCTGTTACCTCTTCACGCTTACCTAAGCCGTTGAACCGATTTTGATGAAATTTGGTTTAGACTATACATAGAGATATTTTGATTCCCGGGAAAGGACAGACACGGGAAGGGAAAAAGGTACATTCCCGCGAAACTTATTTCTGTGTAGGGCATCGAGACCGAGTTTTCCCGAAACCCGAAAACCCGGGAAAACCTGGGTTTTGGGGATCACGAAAAAACCCGGGTTTCAAAAATGGAACCCGGGTTTTTCGAGCTTTTCGGGTTTTTTGTTTTTTTATAATTATTGAAGGCAAGACCTGATATTTTAAGGTATTTATAACAAATTAACATACAAATTCTTTATTTTTATAACATAAGAATAGGTTTAATTATTTCTATTGGTCATAATTAAACAAAATATAATATTTTAAAGTAAAAGTTTCGTTTCAAGAGCATTAAAGACTAATTATTCTCACAAACATATTTATTAATAATAATATTTTGAAAATCCTACCAAAACTATTCAATGTAAAAAAAGCCAAGTCTCTTCAAACAATCTATCCATCGCAAAAAGTTTTCAAATTTCATAGAAGCAAGTCTTGTTAAACTTATTAGGGTTCCGTACCCAAAGGGTAAAAACGGGACCCTATTACTAAGACTTCGATGTCTGTCTGTCCGTCTGTCCGTCTGTCTGTCAGCAGGCCGTATATCTAAGCAGGCTCCCATACAAAAAACACAATTTTTGGCCTAATTTTGCTCTATAATGTTACGGAACCCTTCGTGCGCGAGTCCAACTCGCACTTGGCCGATTTTTTTATACTTTTCAATCAACATTCAGAGATTGACCACATTTTTCTTTATTATGTGATCAAAGGCTTACAAAATAAAGTGTGGACAGCTTCAAAGGGTTCTAAGTCTGCTGAAAGTACCGTAGACTTTTGATGATGGGCAAGTCACTAGTTAGTGACAAAACGTTGTAACTTGTATGGACCGTTGCTGATAAAATACATCCATCAACAAAGTCTTAGGGATATTTGTATTTTTGGAATATCTAAAAACCTGTCAGGAATTTTTGAAGACAGTGTATGGAACAATGATAGCTTATTTTTTGGTATTTAATAAAACATATTATTAAAACAATTTTCCGAATTTTATCGTTTCTTAAACAATCACAGATATCTACAGTCATAAAAATCAATGATAAGTCAACAAATCTTTATTTCGTTTTATAAACTGAAATTTTCATTCGAATGAGATATTTTTATTGCTGATTGTCAAATAAATAGTAATAATTTATACTGATCTGATGTTTGGCATACAGTATTTTTACTAAAAAATATTTTTTTGTGCCCTGCTGCGGTATCACGCCCAGTCTTCTTTGCAATTTAAAGTCATTATTTTCAGTCGTCTTACTTACTAAAAACCTTAAAAGAGGTTTTTGTTTGTCGTTATGCTTTTTGTCATTATTTGTTATATTCACAATATAACGAATAACGACAATATTAAGACAATGCAATCAGTAAAAAGGTTCCAAGAGAGCAACCAGTCCCTAGAAACTGACAAAACCATGCAGAGGAGAACTCATTAAAAGCCACCTTCCGCATTTGCCACGTGGTCTGTTCTGATCAATTACATGGTTATCTGACATGAATTCTGTCTATTGTGACTAAAACTAATAACTACAAAATAATAATAATATCTATGGACACTTCACACCACGTCAGTCTGGCCCCGTGGTAAGTACCTGATGGACTTGACGTGTTACAGGTACCAGACAACGGAAATATATTTAATACTTTTATAGTATACATAAATTTAAGGTTTTTATTAAATTATACACATATTTAATACACATCCATGACTCAGGAACTTTGAAAACTTTTGTTCCGTCGGCGGGATTCGAACCCGCGACCCCCGGCTTGACCTACCAACAGCCCACCAACTAAGCCACAGAGGCCGTTAAAAAAAGCTTTGAGGTCTAGTGTAATGTAAGATTTTTCAGTAATGTAAGATTTTCCAGTAAGTTAGATGACAGAGAAAAGTTACCTTAAATTGCAAAGAACATTCGGCTTCATACCGTAGCAAGACAGACAAAAGGCAATTTCAGGTAAAAACTAGGCACAAAAATTTATTTACAGGTATAAAGTATGCCAACATCAATTAGGACTAAATAATTATTAATAATTTGACAATCAGCAATAAAAATGTAAAAGATTAAATAAAGATTTGTTGGCATACGTTTTATATTTAAGGTTATTCTTCCATTTAATGTTATGTAGTAATTAAAAATTAAATAAAAGCTTGTTGTAATACTTAATTTTGGCCCGAAAATCTTAATCCTTAGCTTTGATAAGATCCAAAATATAGGAGAGGTAAAATAGTCGCTTCGATAAAAGTATGATACGGCCGTGCCAGCTTACTCGAGAATTGGTTGGGCACTGCTGCGACCCCAGACAATGGTATTTAAATAGTATTTTACTGGATAGGTGATAGCAATCGCAGAAAATCATGTGTAAAGTATTTTCGCATTGTTAATTTTTGAATTGTTAAAAAACCCGAAAAACCCGGTTTTCATCAAACAAAAAACCCGAAAACCCGGGTTTTGAAAATTGGTCCGGGTTTCGATGCCCTAGTGGTGACGTGTAAATACATCGGCGTCTAACATCACAATGGCCGATGGCGCGGATACCGTTCCCACGCGATCATCGCGCTCGACTAGTCGCCCTGGCCTCGTCGTCGGCCCCTGACATCGTTCGGCGATTGCGGCGTGTGCCGCAGCCCGGGAGGGAGGATTTCGGCTTCGATGGACCAGCTGTACTTATTGTGAAGTTTTGGCACTTCGTTGACGTTATAATAGGAGGACATCTTCGGAAGTATAATAAAATAATTCTATTCGACCTAGTCGTAGGGTGATGTCGTCTTCTAAAAGTCTAAAGTCTCCGGTCTCTCCGCTCTCGCTGCGACGCGACGACGAGGGCGGCTGAGTTAGGGTTGCCAACTATACTGTTTTGAACAGTATTATACTGTTTTTCACTAAATTATCCTTTTTTCTGTTGAACAAAAATAAAGTATACAAAATACTATAGATGTGCCGACTAGTCGGTAAAGCCGACTATCCGGCCACTTTTGTAGTCGGCGACTAGTCGGCAATAGTCAGCAAAAAGCGCCGACTATCCGGCTTTTTATTATTTTACTATTATCCAAATTACATTTAAGAAAAACCTTAATTATTATGAAATTCAATGAATAATTGTTTCTGAAATCACTTGCTAGTTGCTGGTAAAGAAATATGTATGACATTCATTAAATAAAAATTGTATTTTAAATACCAAACAGAACAAGATAATATTATCTTCTTCAATAAACATTTATAATGAAAATATTTCCTCTCATTTAAATGAAAAATCAAAATCAAAATCAAAATATTTATTTCTAAATAGGTTAACAAAGTTAACACTTTTAGAACGTCGCGTCTACATGAGGCCTACCACCGGTTCGGGAACTAACCCGGCGAGAAGAACCGGCGTAAGAAACTCGCTCGGGGAGTACAAAAGTAACTTATACTAATTTACAAAAAGTATGTAAAAATATGTTATGTTTATATAGAAGCAGCTTACAGTCAGTCATCTCATTTTTCCCAGGGTGTGCTATCATTGAGAAAATCAGTTATCTTATAATAAGCACACAAACGTTCTTTAACAACTTTTTTAAATTTATTAACTGAAAGATTTTGGATGTTTTCTGGGATTTTATTATATAGACGTATACATTGACCTTTGAAAGATTTGCTCACTTTGCTAAGCCTGGTAATTGGTATATCTAACTTGTGCTTATTTCTAGTGTTCCTGCAGTGAATGTCACTTTTCGTTTTAAAATTATTTACATTTTTTCTCACGTATAACACATTGTCCAAAATGTATTGAGAGATTACGGTCAGAATTCTTATTTCTTTAAACTTTTCCCTGAGAGATTCAAAGGATGACATTTTATAAATAGATCGTATAGCTCGCTTCTGCAGCACAAATATCAGCAGCACTTCCCCATAATATAATGCCGTAAGACATTCTACTATGAAAATAACTATAATAAACTAATTTTGCCGTATCTTCATCACAAATTTCTCTAATTTTTCTGACTGCATATGCTGCGGAACTGAGCTTATCGGCTAGTTTGGCAATATGAGGACCCCACTGCAGTTTATAATCTAGTGTTACTCCTAAAAATACAGTAGTGTCAACAAGATTCATTTTCTCATCATTTAATAGCAAATTGGTTTGCACTTGCTTAACATTTGGCAAGGTAAATCTTAAACATTTTGTTTTATTAGAATTTAGAAGTAAGTTATTTACATTAAACCAATTTACTATTTTTGAGAGAGCACAATTTACCTCGTCATAAGTCGACTGTTGTCGCTTCACTTTAAAAATAAAGAAAGACTCGGATTCTGTATGAACTAATTAGGTAATTATTAAAGCAAGATTGCATATTGTTACAAATGATGTACAGTAAAAATATATCCTGAAACCATTAACTGTATCATGACGTAAACCAAAACACGATCCGACAAGTTCGCAAGCGACGTATGCGACTAACCCTCGAATCAGGAGTAAATTAAGCGTTGCGGAAACATCCGAAAATGTGATCGGCTTGGCCGACTAGTCGGCCGATTAGTCGGCTTCTTTGCGACCGACTAATCGGCTAGTCGGCTAATCGGCCAAAGTCATGATCGGAACATCTCTACAAAATACTGTTTTAAGTATCAAGATGAGAACTTAGACGCTCAGACATTTTATTTTTATTTTTAGTAAGTTTGGCGAGAAGCTCTAATAATGTACGTATTTAAACGAATAAATAAATAAAATACTGTCAATTTATCTAAAATACTGTTTAAAATATTTCAGAGATCTGAATATACTCTATTTCTAGTGAAAAAAGTTGGCAACCCTAGGCTGAGTGTACTCGTTACTATGTTGTTATGTTATTGCGCAAGGTGTTGGGCAACGAGCGCGGACTGAATTAACATAGTGCATTGTAATGAGCGACCCCAGCGGGAGCGAAGGTCGCGGGTCGCGGGTCGCGGCCGCGCCGGGGCGGGTGCTAATTTGTTTCGGAAAGATCGCAGGAGCTAAGAGCTGTGGCTAAACTTCGGCGCCGGCCACTATCGGTAGCCACCATAAAACTCTGCCCTAGCCCCTAGCACACACATTGTGCTAGAGCAGTTTTTCAACCTGGGGTTCGCCAGAGGTTAAGAAAACTAGTTATCGTCTCGGCGGCAGATAGTGAGTGTGGCAAAGCGCGCTACCCCGGCAAGTAATAAAAATCGGCCAAGTGCGAGTCGGACTCGCGCACGAAGTGTTCCGTACCGTTATAGGCGAAAAATAGGCCAAAAATTGTGTTTTTGTATGGGAGCCCCCCTTAAATTTTTATTTTATTTAATTATTATTATTAATTATTAAAGTAGACATTTAATTAAGGCCTTTCTGAAAATTTCAAGTGCCTAGCTGTTACCATTATTGATAACAAGCGAAAAAGGCCATAAAAATAACGTTCGTTGTATGGGAGCCCCCCTTAAATATTAATTTTATTTTGTTTTTAGTATTTGTTGTTATAGCGGCAATAGAAATACACAATCTGTGAAAATTTCAGAAGTCTAGCTATAGCGGTTATTGAGTTACAGCCTGGAGACAGACAGACATCGAAGTCTCAGTAATAGGGTCCCGTTTTTACCTTTTGGGTACGGAACCCTAAAAACTAAGGAAGAGTAACTGTGTCAAAAAATTTGTTCCGCGAGCTACAAAAAGAGACCCGAATACATGCAAGAATTTTGTGTAATTATAGGTAGAAGTGACAATTACTATCGTCAACGGCTCGTAAATCTGAGTGTTTCGTAGCTATTAAGTATAGTATATTTCGTATAATTAGTGTACGAAAAGGAACCAAATTCAAAACGGTTGAAGTATGGGAGTTACGTTTCCTTGGTGTATAGGGTTCCGTACCCAAAGGGTAAAAACGGGACCCTATTACTAAGACTTCGTTGTCTGTCCGTCTGTCTGTCTGTCTCTAGGCTGTAACTCAAGAACGCTAATAGCTAGAGAGTTGAAATTTTCACAGATTATGTATATCTGTTGCCGCTATAACAACAAATACTAAAAACAAAATAAAATTAATATTTAAGGGGGGCTCCCATACAACAAACGTGATTTTTTGGCCTTTTTTGCTCTATATCAATAATGACAACAGGTAGGTACTTGAGTTTTTCTCAAAGTCCTTAGTTATATGTGTACTTTAATATTTAATAATAATATTAAAATAAAATATAAAGGGACTTAGCTATTATCAGGATAGGTCTTCATCGTAAAATGCTGGTATAAGATAGTGGCGTGGGGAGACGGGCGAGGAGAAAATAGTACGAAATAATACCACCTTATAATCTCTCTATTATAGTCCATCATTCATCAAACACTTTCACAATGAAACTTCACAGGAACACTTTATACTTTCACTAAATACTTCACAATACACTTTAATCATTTCACTCAGCACAAATAGCACTTAAACGAAACTAGGGACAGTTCCGGAACGTGTTGGCTAGTTGGAAGCCTAAACGAGACTGATCTCACTTTCTGGCGATTGCCCAGGAGGGGACGTTTCCCTCTCCATCTCTCCCACTCCGACACGCCCCGACTCTGTCAAAGCGCGCTACTAGTTTCATAAAGATGGCGCAGTTAAGTTCAGTTTCCGTTTTTTGACCGGATGCGACAAATAAAACATTAAGGGGGGGCTCCCATACTCCTAGCTTATAAAAAATCAAATCAGATTTTTTATAAGCTAGGAGTTTATAAAAAATTAATAATTTTTAGTTGTAAAAATATTGTATTGCAAACAAATGACAAAAAATCGTTTTCTTAATTTTTAATTTTTATAGATAAAAGTACTAGATAAGATACTTAGTAGGAACGTCAACATGATCCCCCCAAAATATAAATAGAGTAGAGCACGTGAAGGGACATACCTAAGCTATTTTTTTTGCGGGAAAATGTACGGTTTCTGTAAAATTCCTAATTTACGCGGGCGAAGCCGCGCGGGACATCTAGTAAGTATAGCTATAATTCCATACTGCTGATTGGAGATTTCAAATCACGTAACGCACTAAGTATATGTAAAAAAAAAATTGATAATATTATTAAGTAGGAGAATTTTAACAAAAGGATATAATATATTCAAAAACACATAATAAAATAGCAGAGGGTGGGGGGTCGGCAAATATTTTTTATACCAGGGATGTCGCATCACAAAAAACGTCGAAAGCTATGCTAGGGCCTAGGGGTAGCATGAACCCTAGTCAGTAGTCCCCTACCGCATACAGCTAGCTGTACATAGGTACTTTTTGATTTATCTTAAGGCGACCTGGCCGGCCTCTCATAGAAAACGAGCAATCTAAAACATATCCAACACGGTTTTTTACTTTAACGCGGCGTCACCTTAACATCTAAAAAAATTGGAATAGGAGCGCGTACATCACGGAAATGTTTCAAAGTTGTTTAGAAACCTCCCATCGCGGTGGATTCACACAAAACATCGCCGTTTTTTAATCACGGAACTGTTTAGTGGAATAATGCTTAGGCCAAACCTACGCGACCAAAGCGACTGCGAAGCGGGAGCGTCTACCGCGCGGCGGACGATGCCCATGTAATCTTATGGCGCCGCGCTGTGCACACCTGCGCGACCGCAACGCGGGATGTTCGCGTCGGCAAAGCGGGACGTGCACGTCAAGTTGTCAGAACTCAGACGTGTGTTTTGAAGTGTAAGTACATAACTAGACTTCTTTAAAACCTTTTTTATATTATTTTGTACAACTCTTTAGTTTATGATTTTTTGTTTTGTTTACGTTTTGATAGATTGTGTCATGATATTAAATTAATTCGACTTGACCATTGTGGACGTGTTTTATTCCTCTGCACCTCCCAAATCAAAAGCAAGCTTAGTACCTCCCAACGGACTCTGATGTTAAGTTAGGATGACATTACCACAACAATTTAGCATAATTTGCACCAGATAAAGTCGCGCGTCTTTAGTGACTGTTCATTAAGGCCATCCCCCGAGCAAACGACCTTGACCATACATTTGACGCGTTGCCGAGATCGCACAAAAATCCTATTTTTTTACTTATCTTAGTTCAAAATTGATCTAAAAAAAAATTGAAACGGGGAATATGTAGTTAATGAAATTGTCTATCTATTGTCGTGTGTTTCATATAAACGTAATTTGTAAATACTACGGAGATGCTGAAAGTATGCTTCAATTTTAATAAATTGGTATTACTTTGGAAGCTAATATCATGAGTATAATAAACAAAAATAGAAAATTTAAAACGAGTAAAGGAATGGTGATATACTGAAGATTATTGCTGTATTTTTATTATAACTTTGTAGCTTTCAAATTATGAGTTTATAAGGCTCTAAATACGGTAAATTACGGAATATCCGTAGGATAAGGCCCTTAAGAGCGCGCTGTGAAAACGCTAGCCCCGCCTACACTCAACGCTATCCTCCAATAGTGATACAATAATTCCATGAATCGTGCTCCCGGGCAATGTACCGTAGGCTGCAGCTAATAGTGAACAATATCGCGTAACAACGGTTCCCGCATTATAGCACGAAAGCAAAGGTCGTAAGTCCCAAAACTGTTTTTTGATGATTACTTAAAAACTAACTAATATTTCCTTTAGCTATTATTTTATAAAGTGTGTGATTGTAGCAGTGCAAGTTATTTAATGATAGTAACTCAATAAGTGTAACAGATATTTGTTGAAATGCCCAAAAAGATTCATAATTTCGAAAATAAAACTATCGAGTCAAAGTAAGTGAATCGTGTTTTCCGTTAGCTAAATATCAGATAAATATACAATAATTAAATAATTTCATTTGAGTCAATCGTCTTCCGGGATCGTAATACTTATTAGAAAACACAGCAAAACAAATGAAATTTGACGGTTCGCACCGTAGTCGCGCAGCAGGTGTGCACGCCCAGTTTCGCGTTGCAGACGCTCCCGTACTGCGTCCCGCGTCCCGCGTCACTGACGCGTAGGTTTGTTCAAAGCTTAATTCAGTATTTACAAAACAATATTCATTATTCATCTGGCGGCTAGTGGAGTACCACTAGCCGCCACGATATACCTACATTATAAGTATATAATGTAGGTATATCGTTGCAGGCGGAGCACGCTTCGGTGCGCGTGCAATGTACCGGCACGGCGCAAGGTAGACGCACAGACTACAGACCCCCAGTCCCCGGGTCACCCGGGTGCGCGCTGTGGACGCCGCGCTGTGGTGCGGGCGAGGGACGCATCGTCGGCGACGCTGTTAGCTGCACACCACTAGGTGCACACTACACACACAAGTTACGTTATGGAAATACGGTCGAAATAATCATTTTCATAAAACTAATAAAAATGGAAAATCAAAACAATTACTTTAATTTGCATTCGCTAATGTAAGGTTGCTATTTTGAAATAAAAAGTTGTGTGGAAATAGGTGGAAATCCATCCTTCGGCGCGGCCGAGTACTAGGCCACGGCACGGCCGGTGTCAGGTGTGATTAGTAGGTGGATTCGGGTCGCTCGCACTGGGCACCTGGAGGACCGAGCGGCAGTAGAGCGTGGATACTGGAGACCGAGGAGGCGCTACAACCGAAGACCGACAGGCGACAGCGGAGACCTGGTTCTGGGCACCCTTCTGATGCGATATTCCTCGATCTCCTTCTATTTGTTATCGAGTCATTTTCCCCTTACGAACTTTAACGAGAGTTACGAATGAGTAGGAGCATATTATTATTATCAGCATAATTTATGTACATAATTATTTTTATATGCAAATCACTCCGAACCAAGGTTAATAATATGATATAAAAATTACGTTACGGTCGATAATTTCAACTAATTGTAATCCAAAAGATCTGCCCGTCGCGCGTCGAGGCCGCGGGGCCGCGGGGCCGGGCGGCGCGGGTCTCCGGGTGAGGTGATAATAGCATGTCGGGGTCTGCGACCCTTCGGCTTTCATAAAATAACAAAGAGTAAACATTGTTAGAAAACGAGCCACGGCCCACGAGGTACGTAGGCCCAAGCAAGTTTCGAGCCGTTACACTAATATTTTGTACATACCTATTAGACACCCTGTTTTGCTCAAATTGCATCAGAACACCGCAGCAGGCTAGGTCCGACTGGCGATCGTAGTTCAGAGATGCGGGTGAGGTGCGCAGCTGATGAGTGATGACTGATGAGTGATGACGTGGGCAACTGAAGGTGGTACTATTCCGTTCTATTTTATAATACAATTAGTAGTTATATTATTATTAAACTATGAAAAGCTATCGCCTATCGCTCACAATGAAGCCTGCGTCTCTGACGTCAATCGAAGCAGTTTTCCTTTAAGCGGGGCCTCTGCAGTCGAAGGAAGTCTCGTAAAGTGCATCATCCCCAAATTAGGTTCGACTTGCAATAAATTTATGCGTAACTGAGTAGATAACCCGTGAACTTCGTATTTCTTCGTATTTATAAATTTTCGTATAAACCTTCCCTGGGTTTTCCCGAATATTTCAATACTGACATTTGGCAAATCGGTTCAGGTGTTCTTTTAGCGAGACTAACAAAATTGAAAATACATAACTAGCCTAAAACCGAGCTTGGTGAGGGCTCGCGTCGTCACACCTTGGCTGACTGATGATAACACATCACATATATAAAAATTAGCACAAATCAATAGGCATGATAGTTTTTCCGTAAAGTGTACCACAAAATGTAAAAGTTGTGGGATATACTAGGGCTCGCTTCTCTCACCCTGCTAAGCGACAAACGATATTGAAATTATTGTCGTCGCCAGCAAAACAGTTCCTAGATTTTATTGTCACTCGTTAAACTGTAACATTAAGACCGCGCTGTCAAATTTTGCTGTGTTTTCTAATAGGTATTACGATCCCGGACGACGATTGATTTAAATGAAATTGAGATTTATTTAATCATTGTATATTTATCTCATATTTGGCTAACCAAAAACACGATTAACTTATTTTGACTCGATAGTTTTATTTTTCGAAATTATGAATATTTCTGGGCTTTTCAACAAATATCTGTTACACTTATTGAGTAACTATCATTAAATAATTTGCACGACTACAATAACACACTTTATAAAATAATAGCTAAAGGAAATATTAGTATTGTATTTAATTTTTAAGTAATCATCAAAAACATTTTTGGGACTAGCGAACTTTACTTTCGTGCTATATGCGCCGGACCGTTGTTACGCGATATCGTTCACTATTAGCTGCAGCGCAAAATACAATTCATGCGGGCACGATTCATGGAATCATTGTATCACGATTGGAGGATAGCGGGGTGTGTAGGCGGGGCTAGCGTGTAATTTTGGGAGCCCGGTCTTATAGCAGACTACTTAGAAATAGGTATGGTAGGTCGGTGAGATCCGCTGGCTTCCATCGCGTTCGGGCTTCGACATTATACCCCTCCATACACGAGCGAGCAGTGCGTCACCTTCCGCCGCACGGCGCACCTGCTCCACGGCCGCGGCGTGCACCACATTCTACCTCATCTATACTATCTATACTAATATTATAAAGCGGAAGAGTTTGTTAGTTTGTTTGTTTGTTTGAACGCGCTAATCTCAGGAACTACTGGTACGATTTGAAAAATTCTTTTAGTGTTAGGCTATATTTTATAATATATATATAAGAAATAGAGGAAAATGTGGAAAAAACGGGGCAAATTCTTTGAAATTGCTTATCATCTTAAGAACTACTGGAGCAATTTTTATGTTATTTGGCACACACGAAAAATAGACCACGTGAAGGCTATTTTTTGCGAATAAATGTACGGTTCCGTGAAATTCCTAAATTACGCGGGCGAAGCCGCGCGGAACATCTAGTAATAATAATAATAACGTTTATTCAACAATAATACACCACATTACACTACAATAATAAATTACACGTTACAATACAATATCTAAAGAAAATTAAAACATCACATACGCAAAAGACACCAAATTATAAAAAAAAGAAAATCAAAAAGAAGAAATAATTCATGAGACAGTATGCATAACATAAGTACATAAACTATGGGGACATCCCCATTCCCCATAGTGCATAAGGGTCAGTACGAGTAGTGTATTGCTATGTCCATTGTCGAAAAGGATACCACTCAGGCTTATTACCGTGGTGTACACCACCCACCATTCCACCGGATTCTGCCGCACGCCGCCCCGCCGTGCATCGCCATTGTGAATCGCACGTTTCTATAATTAGGTTACCGTAACGTACGTAGTACCGTTAATTATCATAAACAGGACGTCGACTCTCGATTAGAGAAAAGAATTCCGACATCCCATTCGTGGTGTCCGCGCTGAGAACGTTATGGTGCGAGTATGTCGTTATGAATATGAATGCGGCTCGCGAATAATTAATTTTATCCAAGAAATTTATTGTAATTAATTTTTATAGCCTTATCGAGTTGGAGCAACTCGCGGCCTCGCCGTCGATAGCGCTCAGTGATTGTCTGCTGCCATACATCATCAGCTGTCATTTCCATCGACGACCACCATCAGAAGGATAGTCGTGGCTCGTGTGACGTGTTACGTGTATATTGGCTAATTGTGAAATGTGATTTAGTATACGTACGCATTATACGTAGTCACAGACGTAGTTTCACAGACATTTTAATCGTTCTACATAATATTTAGGCTACAATGTCACTGAGAATTCGACTCCGAGTTAAATTACGCATCGATCTGGAGAGTTGAAGAGGTGGAGGAGGAGGGGCTCACCTGGTGCACGACGACCTGCAGCGGCTGGCCGGTGAGCAGCTCGGCCGCGGGCCGCCGCGTCGGTCGCACGGCATACTCGCGCTCCCCCACTATCTGAAAAACATTTATTTGATGCATTACAACAAATGTCTAACAACACAAGTAACATAATATTTGGCAATCGAATTATGAAATTACGACGACACTTCACAAATCAACGACAAAGACGAGGAGCGAAAAGGGAGGAGGAGCTCTTGAACTCCGTACTGTTAAAAAGTATCATTGGTTTATTTTTAAGAAGCATAATGTGAGCACAGGAGGCAGGAGGCTGGAGGAGCTGTTAGAAGACGCAGCAGCGGCTGGAGGTCGTGTGAGTGCCGCGCGCGTCGTACCCGGGTCGCGTAACGCGTTACATAACACTCGTCAGCGCGACCTTCGACACGATGTCGTCAGCCTGTTTTTGTAGGTACATTATCAAATACACGGAGTCGATCATCGTGCCACTACCTCGACGATCTTCCGTATGACAGGCCAGTTCACGAGTCGGTCTGAGGACTTCCAACAGGTCGACTACGTGTGCCGCGCTGACCGCAGAAACAGAGGCTAAATGGTTTTTCTTAAAAATCTTTTGAGAAACGAGTAACATGGTAGGTATATTAGGTATTGCAAATTCCATTTTTATGCAGATGACACCCAAATTTATTATTTTGTTCTTTAAGCCAAGCGAAGTGGACACTGCTAATAAAAATATGGATAAAGCAACTTAACGAAGACCTTAATAGTTAGCTACTTGGGCCCAGAAAAATAGTTTGTGTCTAAATCCAGCAAAATCTAAATACATTATCTGCGGTACTAGCAGACAACGCAGTCTTATAAACCCCGCCGTCAACTGATGTCATGCTGTTGGGTGAGCCTATTGAGCGTTCATATGTGGCACGTAATCTTGGTCTTCTTCTTGATTGTCATCTGCGTTTCCAAGATCATGTTACTAACTTAGTAGTTCATTCTATAAACTGAAAATATTATACAGAATAAGACCATATCTGTCAGAAGAGATGCGTATCAGTCTGGTTGAGTCTCTGGTCCTCTCAAAGTTGAACTACACTGTTATAGTTTACGGCCCTCGTCTAGTTTCGAGTTCCAAAAGACTTATTCAAAGAGTCCAAAATGCTTGTGCTCGATTTTGCTTTAGTATAGGGTATACCCCCCAGAAGTCATGTAACCCCCTATCAATATTAAAAATGAAGCACCGACGCAGGCTTCATCTTGCATGTCTACTTTTCGGGATACTGAATTACGAGGAACCAAAGTATCTCTTCAACAAATTATCAAGAATAGCTAGTTTTAGCTCTTGCGCGTCTCGCCTATGTTCAGCACAGTTGGCAATCGAAAAACATCGATCGGCTTCATTTAGATACAGTTTTCGATATTCAGCTTCCAAATGCTGGAATAACATCCCGCCTCCCATTATCGCATGCGGGGGAGCTCCAACGGCATGCTGGCCGCGCTCTGTGAACGGCCTGATAACCTGTATATCAGTCACTGCTGTCGCATACATGCAGAAATGCAGAATACAGGTTTTTCTTCAAATGTGATTTTAAATAATAATATAATATTATAATCACATTGTGGCGACGGCGCGCGACAGCTGTTTGTCGTGTGTGCGACATCATCAGTCGTGGGCAGTCGCGTCAATTTTAGTTATAATTTTTATTGTTGTTGTATGTTATAATATTATCTTATTTTAGTTTATAATGATATCCATGTCGTCACTTACGGCTCTTGCGGAAGACCGGCGCTGAATATGCCTCTGGGTGTACCAGCACATGCCGAGATTGAGCCAATTTGCGGCTACTTTTTTTTGATATAACTTACTTTATTATATTATATTATGTAAATCGGTACCATTCGTGCCAAAGCATGGCTCTCCCACGTATAAAGCAGTGGTCGCTCCCTGCTGTGTTATCCCGGATAATGTACTTTCTATAATTTTTTGTGTCTATGACCTGGCCCCTTAGACAAAGTATATTTCGTGAAAAACGATGACGAAATTCGTTATCAAAATGTATGCAGTTTGACATAAGTCATCGCTAAATGAAATTTCGCTTGCGAAGACTAATGTCAAATCCCATACATTTTGATAACGAATTTCGTCATCGTTTTTAACGAAAGTGTCTTTGGCTACGGCCTCTGATCCTGAATCGCTATTATAAAGCCTTCGGTCTCTGGAAACAGCTCGCCTCTCTTTAACCATAAGTTTTACGCTACTTTGTCAACATTAGTGTTGGTTAAATCCGTACGATGGCGGCCGTGCAAAGACTTCTGGGGAGGTCGGTTTTAGTCCACTTGATTATTCCAAATGAGTACCTACGTAAGTATCGATGTGGCAAATGTGTTAATAGCTTTAATGGATTTTTTTGAGTTTAGATGAGTATTCAATATTATTTTGTGTATTCGATTTTTGAATTTTTTGCGTAGAATTTTTTTGGTGTCTTTATGGTGTATTGCCCTTGTTTGATAATATCATAAATATTTGTACCCTTCAGCTTGGTCTACTGGGTCCGATAATTTCGCTATTTTTTAGTTATTATGATGTTGCCTCTATTTTACCTTTATTTATTGATTGAATCTTAACACTTGTCTACTCCGAATTCCATACAAATATCGTTTGAAAAGGTTTGGGTTTAGCTGCTAAGGAGTGTAGATCATTAATGTTATTTGCGAGAAGTTTAATGTCATCCATGTATACACATAAGATGGGTAAGTCGGGTTTGCAGTGAGTTGTATTTAATTTTATATCCCATTTTGGTGGAGTGATATATTTGGTCAATGGTGGAATTTAGTAAATAAGACAGTGGGTTGAGTGAGAGACAGAACCATAGAGGGCTTAGAGCATCTCCTTGAAAGATTCCTCTTCTGATATGGATGGTATCAGTTTCAACGGTCTTGTCTGTGCATATTTTTAATTTTGTGTTCCAATGTAGCATAATTTTTTCAAAGAAGTTAATGATGAGTGGACTTATTTTGTAATGTTTTAAAATGTATATGAGCCATGAATATGGTACTGAATCAAAAGCCTTTTTATAGTTAATTTATTGTTATTATTATGACATCGAGAGTGGCGGAGGTGGTAGGAAATATTGGCATTTCTTAAGGCGACTTATGTTACAAATCGTTACGAGCTCCACTCGTTAATAACGCGTAAAATAGGTCACTTAGAGGGAGTTGGAGTTCTGCTGAAAGTCCTCGCGTATAATATTATGAAACACGAGTAGTCGTCAGTCGAAAATATGAAAGAAAAGGAACTGTAGTCAAAACAAAATGTTAATATTTACGAGCTCATTTCGGGGAGAAATCAGAAGACCTTACAGTGTGTGTGTACGCAGTACGGCATATTCGGTAGAATGGTGGGCCTGGTCACCTGGTGGCGCGCGGGCGGGCGGGGGCGAAAGATCGGGAGCCGCGCGACTCGCGAGTGGTGCGCGCGCGGTATAAATAGAGCGACTAGCGAACGCCGGCCGCGGCCATGTTGCGGGCGGCGCGGGGGCGGGGCGCGCCGCGACACGATTCGCTCGTTAGCAGTTGATGTGTCGTCGAAATCGGAGCCGATGGGAGTGCCGCCGACGCCGGCACGGGAGACGAGAGTCACTCGGGCTGGCCCGGTCCGCCCGGCCCGCCCGGCCCAGACGGCCCGTGCCGGCTGACACTCTGAGCCGTGTGTGTTAGATGATGAATGAAAAAGACGATTGATGGGTCGCTAGTCGCGACAAAATATGTGGTGACGAGTACCTACTATTTTCTCAATTTCTAGTTCCCCCCGGCCGCGGCCCCGGTCCGACGGTGCCGGCAGCTTTTTAAGAGGAGGCTTCGAAAGGAGCCAAGAAACGAGAAAGCTTCTGAAGGGCAATTTTTGCTACACTATCTACGAATCTCGGAGTATTAGTTTAGTACATATACCTAGGTATTGTTTTTCAGAACTACCTAATCCAGGGGTCACCGATTAGTTTTGCTCGGGGTCCATATTAAGAAATGAAATGACCTTCGCCGCGGTCCGCACGTTAAAAAAAATTATTAAACAAAGGTAATTACGGAATTTACATAACAATAAGAGTGACAATTTTTGTAGCGAATTATTTTTCTGATGTTTGGAGTGAAATTGGTGCAAGCTATTGGAATTAGGTAAATCCTGGAGATGTTCATCAGTAAGTCTGAAGTAAGTTTGAACGATGTTCATCTTCGAAAATGTTTGGTCTGCACACAAGGGGTCGGCGGTCCGCCATTTGGTGACCCCTGACCTAATCCATACTAATATTTTAAATGTGAAAGTGTGTCTGTCTGCCTATCTGTCTTAAAAGTTAACTCTTGATTTTCCACGCTGACAACAAACGGATGGAAACGGGCGGATGGAAAATAGCTAAAACGGATTTTGATAATTTTTTTCTCTTTGGGTACGGAACCCTAAAATATTATTATATTACATAAATATTATATCGTTCCTATCGTTACATACAAAACACAGACAACATTCATACATTCTGCGATTTGCAATTTTTTTCTAAAATACATACATAATTATAAGGAAGATGCGATATTTTTATTTTTGTGTTTATTTTAAAGAACTCCATGTAGAATAGACCGCAAGTATATTAAAAAATTAAAACACTGGAATTTACTGCAAAAAATGCGGTTTAAAATTGTCAATTTAACACGTTCAGTGCCACCGACTCGCCCGGAGAGTTCACGTAAATTTGATTCCAGTGCCGACGACTCGCCTGGCGAGTTCAGTGTTTTTCACTAATATTTCCAAAATGCATCCGTATTTTCTGCTTAAAATTATAGTTTAGACTAAATATATGCTAAACTAAAGATTTACGCGGTGGAACGGGCGTGGAGATCGTTTATTTTTGAAAGGAAAAAAACGATTCTGCAATGCCTTTACTCGCTAGGCGAGTTCCCGGACATAGATCCTCAAACTGTAAAATATATGTACATGTTAGAAAACGACGTCAACATAATAGCATGGACTACCTAAATACTTGTGATATGGAACTAATATACAACAAACTAGTTTCATTAGAATTATATAATACTAGATGTTCCGCGCGGCTTCGCCCGCGTAATTTAGGAATTTCACGGAAACCGTAAATTTTTCCGAAAAAAATAGCCTATGTCCCTTCACGTTGTCTATTCTTCATGTGTGCCAAATAACATAAAAATTGCTCCAGTAGTTCTTAAGATAATAAGCAATTTCAAATAATTTCCCCCGTTTTTTCCACATTTTCCTCTATTTCTTTGCTCCTATTAGTCTTAGCGTGATAAAATATAGCCTATAACCTTCCTCGATAAAATGGGCTAAAAAAAAAGAACCCACGCGAAATTACACCTACATCTGCAACATGCATTGATAACTTTATGACAAATAGGAACGTTTTAGATAAGAAGGTTATAAGTGGTGTATCATCAGACCACAGAGCACTTATAGTAAAATTAGAGAAAAAATCACAAAATAAACCAGTAAAGATGCAAGTTAGGCCTATTACGGATAAAAAAATGTCAATATTTAAGGAAAAAATAGACAACACAGTACCACAAATTACAACGACCCAGACATATTGTTCAGTAACCTTTTAGACATCATTTTAAAAGAATTTAATCAAATCTTTAAAAAACGCCAAATGACGATAGGCAAACCCGTATTCAACGACTAGGCCACTAAAGGACTAAGCAAAAGTAGGGAGTAGGGACACACTTTATGAGCTATATGATAAAAAAGTATACTGTAGGGACGAATCATTTCTTAATTACGTCAAACAATATTCTAAAATCTTTAAAAACTGTTCGATACAAGCGAAATCTAATAAAATCCGTAGTAACATAGTTAATTCAAAAAACAAAATCAAAGCAACTTGGATAGCAATTAATACAGAAACTGGTAAACACAAATATAATGATGATGGAGTAATTCTAAAAATCAAAGACGATATAATTTCGGACAAATTTGAAGTCGCTCAAAATTTTGAGAAATACTTTACCCGTATACCTCATGATATTACCAAAGGACTTACACCATCCACTGAGAAAGCGTTAGGTTACTTAAAAGATAATGTTAATATATCCATACATGAAGAATTTAAATTAAAGACGATTAATGACATAGATGTGAAAAAAGCATTTAAAATGATTCAAATTTAAAATACACAAGATTCTTGGGGTTTATCAGTCAAAGTGCTAGCACCTATTATAGATACCATTGCGCCAATATTAGCAGCCGTATTTAACAGTAGTATCAAAAGTGGAACTTTTCCAGACCTTATGAAAGTCAGTAAAATAATACCCTTGTTTAAGTCAGGATGTAAGACAGATCCTAACAATTATAGACCGGTTTCTATTTTGCCATCGTTAAGTTAATTATTTGAGAAAATTATACTTAACCAATTATTGGTACATTTTAATAAATTTAAAATATTTCACAACCGTCAGTATGGATTTACCAAAGGAAAATCAACAACTTGTGCTGGTGCTAAGTTAGTATCTTTAATACTAAATGCTTGGGAGAGGTCACAAGATGTTATAGGGATATTTTGTGACCTTTCTAAAGCATTTGACTGTGTTGATCATAAAATACTCATAGCAAAGCTTAAATTCTACGGCATCAGCGATCATTCATTAGATCTCATTAAGTCGTATTTATCTGACAGGACACAAAAAGTTATAATTGGAGATGCTATGTCATCTGGTTCAAACATCGAAATAGGGGTACCTCAGGGTTCAATTTTGGGCCCTTTTCTATTTCTTGCATATATTAACGATTTACCATTTATGATAGATATATACGCAGAAGCCGTTCTATTCGCTGACGATACATCTCTACTATTTAAAGTTTGCCGCACGGATAGTGATTTAATACAAGTTAATAATACATTAAACAAAGTCCGGGATTGGTTTAATACCAACAATCTGGTTTTAAACGCTAGTAAGACTAAGTGCATTAGATTCTCGTTGCCAAATGTAAAACATGTAAATTCATCAGTAAAAATAGATAATATACAAATTGATATACAGAAAATGACTACTTTTCTGGGAATAAAATTAGATTCTGGGCTTCAATGGGGTCGGCATATTGAAAGTCAGATAAATTAAGCTCCGCCGCCTTTGCCGTTCGAAAAATTCGCCAGCTTACAGACGTGGACACAGCCAAATTAGTATATTTTTCGTATTTTCATAGTGTGATGTCATATGGACTTTTTTTGTGGGGAGCAGCCACAGACATCGATTCTTTATTTATTCTACAGAAAAGGGCAGTATATACAATATGAAGAGAAATGAATCTCTCAGGGAACAATTTAAAGTAGCTAAAATACTAACCCTGCCATCATTATACATATATGAAGTAATTATATATACTAGAAAGAACATGGCTTTATTTAATAGGAAATGTGATTATCACAAACATAATACTAGAAATAAAAATAAGCTTCAGGTACCAACATATAGGCTTAGTAAAACTAAAAAATCTTTTATGGGTAACTGTGTCAAATTTTATAATAAAATTCCGACTAGTGTAACTGACCTAACGGAGACTAAATTCAGGCAACAAGTTAAAATGACTCTTATATCAAAAGCCTATTATAAGATACAAGATTATGTTGATGACAAAGATGTATGGGTGTAATTTCAATCTGCACTATGCTTTCACACATTCTAAAAATCTATTTAATATTGACATATTACATTATAATGAAATAGCATAATATGACATACGTATAAGTAATTAATATTGACATATAATATTATAATTGAATAGCATATAGACATATTTACATTTATAATAAGATAAGGGAATAATTTATTTGTGTTTATAATAATAATCAAATATTTATAATATTATAGTAAATTATAAAAATATTATAGTAATTAATGTGAAAATCTGAAATTGTAATAAACTATAAAATATGGTATTTTGACGTCGAAAAGTGTTGTAAAACCTATTTTGAATAAACGAATTTGACTTTGACTTTGACTATCTAACACTAAAAGAATTTTTCAAATCGGACCAGTAGTTTCTGAGATTAGCGCGTTCAAACAAACAAACTCTTCCGCTTTATAATATTAGTATAGATACTAGACATTCCGCGCGGCTTCGCCCGCGTAATTTAGATATTATTTCACAGACAAATCAGTCTACAAAAAATAGCATATGATCCTTCACGTGGTCTACTTCTTATCTAACCCAAATAACAGAAAAATTGCTCTAGTAGTTCGTGAGATAAAGCCCTTTCAATTAACTTCCCCCGTTTTTCCCACATTTTTAGGGTTCCGTACCTCAAAAGGAAAAAACGGAACCCTTATAGGATCACTTTGTTGTCCGTCTGTCCGTCCGTCCGTCTGTCAAGACCCTTTTTCTCAGGAACGCGTGGAGGTATGAAGCTGAAATTTATATCAATTACTCAGGTCTACTGTCCCTTGAAGCTGTGAAAAAATCAAACTTCTAAGCCAACGCAATCAAAAGATACAGCCGTTTATGCCGCAAATTTTCGACACTTGCAAGGGAATCAAAACCTACAGGGTGCTTCCCGTGAACTCAGAATCTTGAAATTTGGTACGAAGCAACGTCTTATAGCATAGATAAAGGAAAAATTACGAAAACCATAAATTTTTAGTTACATCACATAATATATTTTTTTTTATAATTTTAAACTTACTACCCATTTCCTCATAAACGCGTAGAGGTATTAAATTGAAATTCATACCAAATACTCAGGTCTATAATACCTTTAAGCTGTAACAAAATCAAACTTTGTAAACCTTGCAGGTTTGTACGGAACCCTCGGTGCGCGAGTCCGACTCGCACTTGGCCGGTTTTCTTCTATTTCTTCGCTCCTATTAGTCTTAGCGTGATAAAATATAGCCTATAGCCTTCTTCGATAAATGGGCTATCTAACACTGAAAGAATTTTTCAAATCGGACCAATAGTTCCTGAGATTAGCGCGTTCAAATAAGCCCTTTCAAATAATCCCCCCCCCCCCGTTTTTTCCACATTTTCCTATATTTCTTCGCTCCTATTAGTCTTAGCGTGATAAAATATAGCCTATAGCCTTCCTCGATAAATGGACTATCTAACACAAAGAATTTTTCAAATTGGACCAGTAGTTCCTGAGATTAGCACGTTCAAACAAACAAACAAACAAACAAACTAACAAACTCTTCCGCTTCATAATATTAGTATAGATAAAAGAAAGTCGTGTTAGTTACACTAATAATTATAACTGAAGAACGGCTGAACAGATTTTTATGATTTTTGTGTTTTCGGATTTGTCTTCGTCGGGAGTAGGATAATAAAATGAAAAAAAAAATATATAGGATCCAAGGAAACGAATATGATATTATTATTTTGTATTAGTTTTTTCATGTATTTTATTAGTTGTCACACACAAAAGATCAGACACTTCTTAACAAATTTCGAACGTAATAAAATGTTGTTTCACGTACTCATAGACATTATTATTGTTGCATATTAATAAGTTATCATTTAATTTTAATTCGGCAGATTTTAAACTTTTTAAAAAATTTCTTTTTTAATAATTATCAATTAAATTCGTCGTATCCACAATAAAAATAATACATTTTAATCTAAAGCCCGTATTAAAATATTTCAGGGTAAAATTGACTATTCACAAGTATTAGAAATTCAAAATATAACCTTAACAATAACCAAATTTTAAAAGATTGACAACCACTGCTTAAATTACGAAACAAACTTACCTTTTATTTTATCCAAAGAGTTTTTTGCCATTTTTACAAGCTGGATAGTCCTACAACAACACCTAACACTTTTTAATTGCGTTAAACACCTTAGTTACACTGTAACAGCCACAGAAATAACAAAAAATTGAATTTACCCTTACGTAGTGTGTAGGATAGATCAAAATATTATGTACTTTAAATATAATATGTGGCCCGATCCCTATTTAGACTTCTGCAATATACTCGATAGGTACAATATCTTTCTAGAAACAATTTTTTTTCTTTGTAATTTGACAACTTTATAAAAAAAATCGGCCAAGTGCGAGTCGGACTCGCGCACGAAGGGTTCCGTACCGTTATAGAGCAAAAATAGAAAAATAGGCCAAAAATTGTGTTTTTTGTATGGGAGTCCCCATAAATTTTTATTTTATTTTACAATTTATAATACTAATTATTAAAGTGCTTTGGGAAAAATTCAATTGCCTATAGGTCTACCAGAATCTGATGGCAATTTTTGACAGCAGATTTTCAAAAAATATCCTTGATCATTGGATAATTTTTTTATATTTGCATGTTTAACACACAGAATCAGCCGCTATAAGAAAAAAAAAGAAGCAAAATGTTTTATTCCAATTACCCCGGTATTGCTAGAGTCAATTTATTTTCTCACTTTTTGCCATCAGATTCTGGTAGACCTATACCTGTTGCCATTATTGATAACGAGAAAAAAAAGTCTAAAAAATCACGTTTGTTGTATAGCCCCCCTTAGATATTAATTTTATTTTGTTTTAGTATTTGTTGTTATAGCGGCAATAGATAATATACACAATCTGTAAAAAATTTAGACGTCTAGCTATAGCGGTTCTTGAGATACAGCCTGGAGACAGACAGACGGTCAGACGGACGGACAGAAGACGGACAGACAACGAAGTCTCAGTAATAGGGTCCCGTTTTTACCCTTTGGATACGGAACTCTAAAAAATGGAATAAAGTATCCCACCAAAAACATCTATCGTACGAACTACTCGTATCTACGAGTATCTATGGTCAAAAGTTTTCAGATCACATTCAAGCCAAGCCTCAACTTATTTTGTAATTTTAAATCCGCATTTAGTTACTGTATAAATAGTTTTGATGATGGATGATGATGTTTACCGTCCGAGACCGTATGAATTGGTATCACGCGTAGCTGTCTCGTTGCACATGGAACGGTAGAATCATGCGTTGTATTCTGTTATCTATACATACAGGGTGCAATTAAACCTTCCTGCCAAATTTTGATATATTGATCTTTGTTAAAAATGAAAATACACGTGTTTTTTCTTTTATAGTCACTCAGTACTAAATTAATAATTGAGAAATAGCTTCCGAAAGTTATCCTAAAAAACACTACAATTAATGGACACGATGCGTCGGCCGCGCGTGACGTGCCACCGCGCGCGCGCCTCATCCCAGCGTCACCCCCTCTCATTCCCCCGCGCCCCGAGTGACCGTTCTGCAACGATTTTAAATGGGATAAAATATGTCATTGAAAAAAAAATAACACCCATTTTTTTTTTTTGTTAAATGGACTCTCCTAATGATACCTAAGCCCTGGAAAAAATTTGGCAGGAAGGTTTAAATGCACCCTGTATACTATATATAATAAAACTGTAAAAATGAAAATTCTGTGCATTAAAGATATAAAAAAAAATAATAAGCGGGAGGTATCACTACATCGCTATAGAAGCCAAAAATGTGGTTAGTTTTTTTGTCTGTCTGTCTATCTGTATGTTTGTTCCAGCATCACACGAAAACTACTGATCCGATTTGAATGCGGTTTTCACAGATATATTTGTCTTCTTCCAACTTAACATCTGGTATAAATTTTTTCCCCCCACCCCTCTAAGGGGACCAAAGAGGGGGTAAGATTTTGTATCAAGCTTTTTTCTTTAACACGAAAACTACTAATCCGATTTGAATACGGTTGTCGCCGATATATTTGTCTTCTTATAAATATTCTTTACAAATAAAGAATTACATTACAACTACAAATAATTTATATGGCAAAGCAACGTTTGCCGGGTCAGCTAGTCTATACTAATATTATAAAGCGGAAGAGTTTGTTAGTTTGTTTGAACGCGCTAATCTCAGGAAGTACTGGTCCGATTTGAAAAATTCTTTCAGTGTTAGATAGTCCATTTATCGAGGAAGGCTATAGGCTATATTTTATCACGCTAAGACTGATAGGAGCGATGAAATAGAGGAAAATGTGGAAAAAACGGGGGGAAATTATTTGAAAGGGCTTATTTGAACGCGCTAATCTCAGGAACTACTGGTCCGATTTGAAAAATTATTTCAGTGTTAGATAGCCCATTTATCGAGGAAGGCTATAGGCTATATTTTATCACGCTAAGACTAATAGGAGCGAAGAAATAGAAGAAAATGTGGAAAAAACGGGGGAAATTATTTGTAAGGGTTTATCTCACGAACTACTAGAGCAATTTTTCTGTTATTTGGGTCAGATAAGAAGTAGACCACGTGAAGGATCAAAGGCTTTTTTTTTGTAGACTGATTTGTCTGTGAAATATCTAATTTACGCGGGCGAAGCCGCGCGGAACGTCTAGTGTAACATAATATTATACGCCCATTATGTAACGATCATCGAGATTCTATAAAATCTAGGAGATTCCCATGATGTTTTAGAAAACCAGTGCGGTCGGACAACACCAAGTGACCTGCGAGGGTACCGTACCGTTTGGACCATTAGCAAAATGGCGATACAAGTGAAATTATAACAGTTCCCTGTACTTGCTGTAATTTTAAGGGACCCGTATTATCTTATTATCTATTGCACTAAAATGGTTTAGCGGCATGATTCTCGACGTAGTTCTTGTCGTCGTTACGGCTGTACCAGGCGGGCGCGGGCCGGGGCCGGGGGCACACGTGAACCAACACTCGCGGTATGACAGGTATTAATTATTTACGTAGAAAGTAACATTCGGTGGAAAGTGTGTCACCGACCGCGCCGCCGCGGCCGACCCTGCGCTGCACCCGCCGACCGCGTGCACGGCAGCGCACTGCACGCGGCGGCTCGGAACCGGTATTTTTTTAACCAGGTTAAAACGCTCTTTAACCAGGTTTTTGGATAAGTGTTCGCTCGGAGCGAAACCGAGATGCGAGCGGTATTGCTTCTGAAATTATAACCTGGTTAATTCCTCGCGGAAAGTAACTAGTGCAGTGATATCTTCTATCCCTTTCTAGCGCACCATTTAATAGCCAATAGGCCATAACTTGTTTATTTGTTTTGAATGTGTGGACAATGGGTGAGGGTCGTGGTGTGTGTGAGTGGGCGGGGCGAACGTAATCACGAACGGTTCTAACCGGTATTTTGAGCAGGAGCAGTTTTATTTTGCTCTTTGAACAAAACCAGGAATAATTTCGGTCCGCTCAGAGCGGAATCGAAATGTAAACGCTCTTTTAGAAATGTATGGCGTTTCTGACGAACAGGATCGCGAAGATTAACCAGGTTTCCGAGTCCTGGCGTACGCACGGTCCACGCATTAAAAAAATTATTAAGTAAAGTTTACAAATCAATGAGAAAAGTGTCAATTTTTGTAGCTAATTATCTCTCTGATGTTTGGAGTGAAATTGATGCAAGCTATTGGAATTTAATCCTGGAGTCTGGCTGGAGATGTTCATCGAGACCAAAATTTATTTTTTACGAAGTTATAATCTTTGAAAATGCCTGGTCCGCACACAATGGGTCGACAGTCCGGATGCGGACCGCGGTCCGCCATTCGGTGACCCCTGCTATAGTCTATCTGAGTATCTATCCTATGATCCAACTCGGCAACTGAATGGTCATCATGAAATTGCTGGTGTTTGTATACTACCGATACGACAATATGATGATAGCATACTTTTTTACGATAATTTTGTTTTACAATACATTCATTTACATAAGAAGTTTTTAGGTTTCCGTACCCAAAGGGTAAAATCATGACTATTACTGAGAATTCGCTGTCTGTCCGTCTATCACAAATACTAATAGTTCAAAAAAACTTTAAAAAATCGGCCAAGTGCGAGTCGGACTCGCGCACGAAGGGTTCCGTGCCGTTATATATAAAAAAATGTGTTTTTGTATGGAAGCCCCCCCTAAATTTGTATTTTATTTTAATATTATTATTAATTATTGGAGTAGAGATATAATTAAGACCTTTGTGAAACTATCAAGTGCCTACCTGTTGCCATTCTGGATATAGAGCAAAAAAGGCCAAAAGAATCACGTTTGTTGTATGGGAGTCCCCCTTAAATACTAATTTTAATTAATTGTTTTTAGTATTTGTTGTTATAGCGGCAACAGATTTACACAGTCTGTGAAAATTTCAGAAGTCTAGCTAAAGTGGTCCTTGAGATACAGTACAGCCTGGAGACAGACGGACGGACGGACAGACAACGAAGTCTCAGTAATAGGGTCCCGTTTTTACCCTTTGGGTACGGAGCCCTAAAAACACGCTTTAATAGCGAACCGAACTAAAAACTAGAAAATAATTTTTAAGAACAGTTTCAAATATTATTACAGTAGCAGAAGGTCAAACAATCAATCATAATTCATAATTATTAATTAATTAAGTACTTCAAAATTAAATTAAGTATAATAAAATTTAAGATAAAAACAGAATCATTAAAATCAATGATGGCAACTTTAATTTTGCATTTGGTGGTGGAAAGGCACTTTAATTTTCATGAAATATGTAGTCGTAAGTCCTACTTTAATAATAAATAATAAAAGGGGGCACTCTAACAAAAAATTACATTTAATGGTACGGAGTCATGGTTGCCTGGAAGAGATTGCTACCTAGTAATAAGGCCGCCATTGTGACACAGTTTATGTAATTTCTTGTTTATATTTGTTTGTATTCTCTCTGTATTGTGTGCACAATAAAGAATATTTGAATTGAATTGAATTGAGCCCTTCGTGTGCGATTCCGACTCGCACTTGGCCGGCTTTTATTTCCTTTTTTTCAATAGCGTTATTTCTAGGCCGTTATTCGTACTTCGTAGCTCCTTTTTAGGGTTCCGTACCGTACCCAAAGGGTAAAAACGGGACCCTATTTTCTAAGACTTCGTTGTTTGTCCGTCCGTCTGTCTGTCTGTCTCCAGGCTGTATCTCAAGAACCGCTATAGCTAGACTTCTGAAATTTTCACAAAATCCTTAATTATATATTTTGTACTTTAATATATATATTTTTAAACTAGATGGTTTTGTAATAATGGATGGTTTTTAATAATTAATAAGGGGGGCTCCCATTACAAAAAACACAATTTTTTGCCTACTTTCGCTCTATACCGGTACGGAACCCTTCGTGCGCGAGTCCGACTCGCATTTGGCCGATTTTTTGTTATTTATCTTATTATATATTATGTGTTGTGATATTTTCAATTTTCCATGATGAAGGAAAGGAACTCTACAAGTAGTATAAAGGTGTAGTATACTTACATAATATTATATTATTATGTATAATTGTATACTATACCTTTATAGTTCTTCACTCTTATCTCGTTCTTATGAATGCACTAACTTCTTTTATTTTGGGAATTCCGTCAAAAAATTCGCTTTTCGTAAGGGTAAAAGCCACCAAAACAGTTTTAAAACCGCTGAACTTGTATGCGCAACGTGTATTCCTCGCGACGTTTTCCTTCACGGTGCACGGTACAACTAGGGTTGCCAACTCAGTTGATCAGAAATCCGGGAGGTAATAATTTTTTATACTGCGAGTAGCTTGTACCTTTTGATTACAAACAATAAAATCATAATACCACTTTTGACCACTTCTTTTTTCCAGGAGAGTTGGCAACCCTAGGTACAACGCATAGGGTACTCGAGATCTGAAAATGTCTCATCGGTACACGAGGTACCGAGGCCAGGCTACTAGGTCCAGGACCGAATTCGCTACCTCTCGAGTGTGAGGTCGAAGGTCCGTCCGTGGCCTAGTGGAGAGACCACTAGGCCACGGACGCCCTTATTTAATATTATACGAAACGTAAATAATACATAACTCAGTATAATATTATTCGAATGGTGAACGTTCGCCTTGGCCCTGTGCGGCTGTGCGGTGACACGGTGTGTACCTAAGTAATTAGTTGCAGAGTGTTTCGGGTCTGTGTGATAAAATCTTAGGCACCGACCGCCGACGACGTCGTAATGTTTGTTATTTATTAACCCGACTTTGTGCACATCCGCCTCCTAATTACAGCTTTAATGCTTTTTTGTCGCACGTTAATTGTCCGGACTCCGGGGTCGTCGGAGGAAGGTCTCGCTCGCGGCTGCGAGAAACCTCGGAAACAGTGGAGTGTGAAACTGTGGACGGTGGCGCAGCGACGAACTGCCGAGATGCCGGGGCCGGGGGTGGGGACGGGGAGTCGTCTACATCGTTTTGACTTTTGAGGTGTCAGGTGAGGTGAGGTGCCCTGCACTATTGCACAGTGCACTGCACCGGTGCGGGTGACGTTCACGCATCACGTTCACGCGCCAGTTCCGCGTGCCTCCGCTTTTCCGCCCCGGAGCCGGAGGTTCGTTGGAAAATTACTTCGAACGTACTCAAATAGTTGTCTAGGTGTTGTTTACGCGCTTTCGAACGCTCATTACAATACTGCCGAGTCATAGTGACGCACGCCGGCCGGGCGCTAGCCCGCCGCGCCGCCGCCTTCACACCGAAATATGCTCACTGCTCAGTAAAAAAATTCAACGGGTTACGGAACATACCTATAGATAGACATTAGACAGATTATTATATTTCATTGGGTGCTCACACGATTGATACTGCAGCTGCAGTCTGCACCGGTCACGCCACCCTCGCGCGACTCGTGCTGGCGTGTGCTGCGATCACTTGCCGCGAATCAACGAGCAACGTGTTAATCACCCGCGCCCCGACCCCGCACCCCGCCCCCGCCGTCGTCATCGATTGGCCAGTGGCCGGGTGCGAGGCGCGAGCACAAAGTAGGGGAGACCAGCTCAAAGCGGTCACAGGAGGTAAAGCGGCCACGCTTATAGTAGGAACAGACGTCCCGATTTGGTCGGGGCCGACCAAATCGGAGCTGACATGCCAACCATTCCGACATTCGGCCTTCCAACCGTCAGTTGACTTTGTATGAAGTAGTGAACGGACGTCTATTGCCGTCGATGCATTTAAACATTATGCCGCCGGTATTATCTAATAAAATCGGCCAAGTGCGAGTTGGACTCGCGCACGAAGGGTTCCGTATCTTTATAGAGCAAAATTAGACCAAAAATTGTGTTTTTATATGGGGTGCCCCCCTTATTTTTTTATTTTATTTTAATATTATTATTAAATATTAAGGCACACATATAACTAAGGATTTTGTGGAAAATTCAAGTACCTACCTGTTGCCATTATTGATATAGAGCAAAAAAAGGCCAAAAAAATCACGTTTGTTGTATGGGAGCCCCCCTTAAATATTTATTTTATTTTGTTTCTAGTATTTGTTGTTATAGCAGCAACAAATATACACAATCTGTGAAAATTACAACTCTCTGGCTATTACCGTTCTTGAGCTACAGCCTGGTGACAGACAGACGGACAGACATCGAAGTCTTAGTAATAGGGTCCCGTTTTTACCCTTTGGGTACGGAACCCTTAAAATGATAAAATAGCGTTGGTTGCGGCAACCATTGTTCAAAGTTCAAAGTTGCCGTACTGTTCATTTACTTAAAACATCCAGCATAATTAGATAAGTTTGATGCCTGGCATTCCTATTTGCGTAATCTCTATGAGCTAAGTCCCACAAACAGGGAAAGTCTTTATAAAGTTCTAATATCTTTATTATTATTTCACGTTCTGTGACCGTCACTCCCTCGGCGTTCATAATGACGCCTTACAACGGCGGCGGCACGAATGCGACTGAGCCGATTTGGTCGGGACAAAGCTTCCAGACGTTCCAATTCGGTCGGGCGGTCGGCTTGTCGGGTGCGCCGGCGACCCGACCATGCCCGACCAATATTAATAATAATTATGTCGGGCCAACCGCTCTCCACACTTTTCGATTTGGCCGTGGTCGGGTGGTCGGCACCCGACCAAATCGGGACGTCTGTTCCTACTATTAATATTTCGGTTCTGCGGTAGCGGTTGGGGAAGGTGCGCGCTTGTAGCGACAAAAATATTGGAATTGCACGTTTTATTAAAAAAAATTCAAGGTAAATTCTTCCTGTTTTAATATTTTTTTGTATATTTGAATGCTTCTATTGTCCCGGTGTCGTTGCTTATCTATGTTGTTTTTATTCTGGAGTATGATAAAAAATGCGAAAGAAGATTATGTTTAAAACAGAACGGTTGCCAAAAGGCAAAGTGGTGTAAGGTGTTATAAGTTTGACGTGTCTGTCTGTCTGTCTGTCTGTCTGTCTGTCTGTCTCTGTGTGTGTCTGTCTGTGGCATCATAGCATGCAAACGGGTGGACCGATTTTGATCTAGTTTTTTTTTGTTTCAAAGCTGACATGATCGAGTGTTCTTAGCCATAGTTCATCATCATCAGCCTGCTCAGTGCTGGAAAATCACGGTTTATCTGGTTCGCGAAAGGCCGATTAGCAACTTGCAGTCGTTTGATGGATTTTATATTTTGCATTCTAGTTCGTGACATTTATGAATATATACACATTAATGGAAAGTTGACCTGGTGCTGCAGCATCGCCTGGTAATCAATAGGATATCCAACTCCTCGCCAACTTAGAGCAGAGGTTTCGTGTTTGGGCTTATTGTAATTGCGACAACTAGTAAGACGTAGATAAACAGTAAATATTTGCATACTGCTGCTGCAGTACCAGGTACTGTGAATAGTTGCGACTTGCGGCTGATCGACATTGCACAATGTGACAAGTGACACTCTCCTTGACTTCAGCAGGGGGAGGACGCGCGGGCGGCGCCGCCGGTGCGGAGAAAAACACGCTTTAATTATACACACGGTTTTCCGCGTGCGCCGTGCGGGCGAAAGGTTAAGGCGCTCTGAAGTCTGTAATTACCGCGCAGGGAAGTTGTCAGACGTAGCTTGTACGGAACTACGGAGTGTCTCCTCTCTCCTCTCGTCTACGGTCTACATAATACATAATTATTATTTATTATTTTCTGGTCGATTTTACTATAAGTAACTCGGTAGTAGTAAGTCGAATGCATCCCGATTCCCGACCGCTGGGCAAAGATATCGAAAGAGTGGGTACCCGATAGACTCGACGCATCACGCAAACGTGGGAGGCCTAGAAAGATAGAGCTGGAGACATACCAGCCAACGGTGGCGAGAAAGGGAGGAAAATGGAAGACCCAAAGGGAGTCACAGCATATTAGCTAAATAAAATCGGCCAAGTGCGAGTCGGACTCACGCACGAAGGGTTCAGTACCGCAAAATGTTTGTGGGTTCAGTACGGTAAAAAGATCGTGTTTGTTGTATGGGAGCCCCATTTTGTTTTGTTTTTAGTATTTGTTGTTATAGCGGCAACAGAAATACATCATATTCTGTGAAAATGTCAACTCTAACTATTACCGTTCTAAAAGTCTTAGTAATAGGGTCCCGTTTTTACCCTTCGGGTACGAAACCCTAAAAATATACTGCAGTACAGGTTCCGGTGTGTATGTCTGATGTCATAATATGTGGAACCAAACGTATTTCATCAGAATAAGTATCGCCCGATTGTTTAGTATCTTAGTCCACTTCGCTGGTCCACCAGTAGAGCTAGGTCCTACAGCATAAGCGGATCTTAACTCATAATGCATTGCACCTACTAACTTTGAGTCTTTCTTTGAGCACATTCATTATTCAACATTCAACAACAAGCACCGCCTCGGCCCTCGGTGCAAAGTGCAAAGTGTACAACCAGTTACCGCAACATTTTTCGTTTAACTTTAATAAATAATTATAATTAATGTTAAAATCCTTGAGCTGAATGGTCGTAGTTTGCATACAGTTAAGCAGGCGTGTGTTTGTGTGTGTGTGAGGTGTATGGTCGTAGACGTACGCGGTCAAATTGGTTACGCTTCGTGAGGTTTTATTTCGCGAATTTAATTGATCGTAAATTTTATTTTAATGCATATCAAAAAACTTTTACCTACGCGTAATTTGCATGTAACTAAGGGTGGGTTGCACCAACTTACTTTAACTATAACTGTAACTTTAACTATAACTACAATGCAAAATGTCAAATCTTTGGTTAAAGTCAAAAATGGACGCCATATTTAACCATAACCATAGACATGGGCGTACCCAGGTTCTGGGCCAGGGGAGGGCAAATCAGATTTTTTATAAGCTAGGTGCTTATAAGGAATAAAAAATTAATAATTTTTAGTTGTAAAAATATTGTATTGCAAACAAATGGCAAAATTAGTTTTCTTAATTTTTAATTTTTATAGATAAAAGTACTAGATAAGATACTTAGTAGGATGTCAACATGATCCAGGGGGGGACAGCTGCCCCAGCCTTGTCGGACCAGAAACAGACATCTGTCAAATTCTGTGGTCAAAGTTAAGGTTAAAGTTAAAGTTAGCCTTAACTATAACCATAACTTTGACCATAACTGTAACTTTAACCACGCCTCTGGTGCAACCCACCCTTAACTATTTACGAGTTTCGAGGAAGTATCGAGTGCCCGTTAAAAACCCTAGGTATACGCACAGTTCACGGTACTGAATAATTGTAGGTTTAATGTTCTCCGTTTTTGAGGAACCGACCGAGGACATAGGTGCGAGGTCACGATTTTATGTCGCCGGTAATTATTATTGTGACACAGCATGGGTAATTATTATGACTCCTCATTAGCTCGACGACCGAGACAGAGGTATCATAAAACGTTTTAATTTAACAATTCCGCTGTCGTAAACTTGTAAGTCGTAGCGCTCAGAATAATAATTTAGATAGTCGTCGCTTTTCGAGCCGTGGCCCGTGGTGTGATTTGTGAATACGGGGGACGTTGCGACACCCGCGACCCGTCGCCCGCCGGAGACCGCCGCGCCGCCGCTGTAAGTGTCTAAACACACCATGCGATTTTCCGCGGCGACAGTTCGGCATGATTACGTCGCGTCAGCAATGTCAAACGCATACAATATAACCCGACGGAATTTCGGCATGGTGTGTCATCGGTAATTTAAAATACATTGCAAGCGGAATCAAGCCGAACTTCCGCCGCGGAAATTCGGCATAGTGTGTTTAGACACTAAACGTTGCCCGAATGGGGGAAATTCCTCCGCGGCTCGTGTGATGTCCGCGCGTTGGCGCGGGCGAGGGCGGTGTCCACCTGCCGCCGGCGCGGCCGCGAGTACGTCACTCTGGAGTCTGGACCGCAGCTCGGTTACACGAGTGCCGTGTTCTTACGCGAGTACTCCGTCAACATCTACGACCTCCGACCGACCGGTACAAACTCCGTCCCGTCAGTTTGCCAATCTGTTAACGTTACTGAGAGTTGAGACGCATCACGCAACACAACCTGTCGTGACTGTTTGCTTTATCACAGTATCTACACACTACTTGGTACTACTAATATATATTCTGCGACACTACACATAACACACCCCAAAACTCGATCAACGGGCGTCGGGCACTGTAATGGCTTTACTGCGCGCGCGGGTATAAGTGCATATTCAAATGATAACAGTAGTAATAGATAATATTTTGCTGTAGAGATTCTTTGAAATATTTTATATATAATTTTTGTTACAATTAATTAAACTGGATTGTCTGTAAATCTACACAGCAGTAGGTGGAATTTCACCAGTCACACTCAAAACTTCGTTTTTTGAAACTAAGTTCTCATTGAACGCGTTTACGCGGCGACGTAAATCTCGTTCTGTTTCAAATGGATTTCACAAACTTCTTTTGATCGCGATCAATAAATCTAAGTTTACGTAACGTCACGCGATTATTTTACATGTATTCATCATTTTAAAGCCTTGTTAAGTTAATTTAACAACAAGTTAAACTTAACAAGAAACAATACATAAACTAACCAAACGCAGTAGTCAAAACTGTCATCTTGACATTTCTTTTGTCTATGTTTTTTGTTCCGCCATGACACTACACTGACAGGGCTTGAACAGGTTAATGACGTTAAACTTCAAACATTGGGCGTTCAGAAGACAAAACTCGGATTTGCTGTGAACGCGTTTAGTCGTGGCCGTTTTCATTAGAGCCACAACGCGAATTTCGCGTCGTGGCTGTTTCACTGTGAGTTATTTTACCGCTCACTGTGCGTTTTCGGTCTTTGAGCGTAACATCGATACAAACGAACGTAAAAACGTCGTGTGGAAGGGCCCTTATTATAGCTAAACTATCGCAATTCGCAAATCGCCCCGACGCGACGCGATGTCGTAACTTCGTTAGTAGTGTTTTGATTACACCCGTGTATTGATTGGTCAATAAAATACTTTTTCGTCGATTGTGAACATTTATAATGTCATCATCATATTATATATTAATCCCATCAAAAACATTTTCATGCAAAAATGTTGCCAAGACGAGAATATGTACGTGGGAGAGCCATGCTTCGGCACGAATGGGCCGGCTCGACCGGAGAAATACCACGATCTCACAGAAAACCGGCGTGAAACAGCGCTTGCGCTGTGTTTCGCCGAGTGAGTGAGTTTACCGGAGGCCCAATCCCCTACCCTATTCCCTTCCCTTCCCTTCCCTCCCCTATTCCCTTCTCTTCCCATCCCTACCCTCCCCTATTACCCTATTCCCTCTTAAAAGGCCGGCAACGCACCTGCAGCTCTTCTGATGCTGCGAGTGTCCATGGGCGACGGAAGTTGCTTTCCATCAGGTGACCCGTTTGCTCGTTTGCCCCCTTATTTCATAAAAAAAAAAAAACATTATATAGTTCGTGGTGTCAAAAAGTAGTGAGATCTCATGTAGAGCCAAGTTTCTAACCTTACATACTCAGCCCTAAATCTCAAAACCTTAATTTTACACATAAGTCGCGGCAAAATACTTGATATAATGTGTCAGCCGCACGAGAAGAATCTAAAAACTCTACACATTAGCAGGCCTGTGACCTGTCCCACTCGCGCGTGTAGGCCCATCGAACTATAAGTACCACCCGCGGGTGGCAAATCAGTAGGGACTCACAAGCGAGCGGTGACGCACGCGCACGAGTTATTCGTTGCCTACCTGCGTAACTTATTCGATCGCTATCACAGAATTGATATTAATCTGACAATGGACAATAAAAAGAAAAGGGAAAAGAAATATTGCGATATACGTAAATATCGTAGTAACGGTACCAAAGTTTTTACACAAAAGGTAAAAACGGGACCCTATTACTGAGACTTCGATGTTTGTCCGTCTGTCCGTCCGTCCGTATGTCTGTCTCCAGGCTGTATCTCAAGAACCGCTATAGCTAGACTTCAGAAATTTTCACAGATTGTGTATAATATCTGTTGCCGCTATAACAACAAATACTAAAAACAAAATAAAATTAATATTTAGGCGGGGCTCCCATACAACAAATGTGATTTTTTTGGCCTTTTTTGCTCGATATCAATAACGGCAACAGGTAGGCACTTGATATTTTCACAAAGGCCTTAAATATAAGTCTACTTTAATAATTAATAATAATATTTACATAAAATAAAAATTCAAGGGGGCTCCCATACAAAAAAAAACAATTATTGGCCTATTTTTCGTCTATAATCTATAACGGTACGTGCGGTTCGTGCGCGAGTCCGACTCGCACTTGGTCGATTATTACGTTATGATTTATAAGTTAATAATAACTAATAAGGCCGGTTATACGTATAATACGATATACCTATCTAAGTAAGTACGCGTAACTAGTTACACGCGAATTTATGATAATTAAATCTACATAGTACTAAGACATAATATCTTAGATTATTTCGAGTTAAATAAAATGTAGTTAATTAAATATAAAGATTATAATATTATTATTTTTAAAAAGAGACAACCCTGATTTCAGAAAAGGTACGAGTTATGCGATAGAAAGAGAGCGCACATGTAGGTAAATATAATTGTAGGCACCTAGCACTGCGCGGTCGGAATTCGGACTTTATAGTATCGTAGTATGAGTAGGGCATCGAAACCCGGACCCAATTTACAAAACCCGGGTTTTCGGGTTTTTGTTAAATGAAAAACCGGGTACCCGGGTTTTTCGGGTTTTTTCGGGTTTTTTTACAATTCAAATATTAACAATGCGAAAATACGTTACATATGATTTTCTGCGATTGCCAGCACCTACCCAGTTAAATACTATTTAAATACCATAGTTTCGGGTCACAGCAGTGCCCAACCAAGTCTCGGGTAAACGGGCACGGCCGTATCATACTTTTATTGAAGCGACTATTTTACCTCTTCTATATTTTGGATCTTATCAAAGCGTACTTTTAGCCCGAAAATCAAAATTTTTAAAATTTAGATTTACGGGCCAAAATTACGTGTTAGAACAAGCTTCACCCCCAAATATACATGATGTATTATTAAAATGTATTTGCATTTTATGAAATATATAAAAATCTATCACGAATTTTTGAAGACAGTAAATTGAAGAATAAACTTTAATATAAAACGTATGCCAGCAAATATTTATTTAATCTTTTACATTTTACTGCTGATTGTCAAATTATTCATAATTATTTAGTCCTAATTGATGTTTGCCATACTTTATATCTGTGACTAAATTGTTGTGCCATAGTTTTTATCTTAAATTGTTTTTTTCTGCCTCGCTACGGTATGAGGCCGATTGTTCTTTGCAATTTAAGTGAATTTTCTAACTTACTGAAAAATCCCTCAAAGAATTTTGTCGTTATTTTTTCTAGTCTATTGTGACAGAATTCATGTCAGATAACCATTTAGTTGACCAGACCAGACCAGACCACTCGGCAAATGCGGAAGGTTGCTTTTTATGAGTTTGGAAGATAAACCATGGTGTCATAACAACCCCGGCTTGTATTTCATCTGGGTTCACTAAAATCACTGTATTAATAATACCGCAGTGAGTATGTCATCCACGGCCGGCTATGGAAAGATCATTCGTTGTATTATGTGTTACCATCGTTAGTCTCCGAAGCTCATGAAAAGCAATCTGCCGCATTCACATCATAAGAACCAACTTGATGGATACTCCTCTCGATGGTTTTGTCGGTTTCTAGGGGCTGCTTTCCTGGAGCCTTTTTACTGGTTGCATTGTCTTAGTATTGGGTTCATTTTACCAGTTTATTTCAACTTAGGGCTAGGTTATCTGATATGATTATGACTATGGTGAATATAATATAACAAATAATGACAAAAAGCTTTAAGAGGTTTTTTAGTCAGTTAGACGACTGTAAGAAAAGACTTAAAATTGCAAAGAAGACTGGGCCCCATACCACAGCAAGGCACAAAAATGTATTTTTAGGTAAACATCAATTAGTACTAGCTAAAAGCCCAGCTTTGTGGCTCGCGTCGTTTTTTCCGTGGAATAATCTTTAAAGCAGTTTTTTTTAATATTTTAATAGTAACCAAACCTTGACTAACCGATGATAGCACATATACATATAAATAAACTTTACTATGTTAAAACACAAATCAATAGGCGTGGTACTTTTTCCGTGTTTTTTCGGGTTTCGGTAAAGTGTACCACAAAAATGCTTAGGTTGTGGGATATACTAGGGCTCGCTTCGCTCGCCCTGATTAATTATTATTATAAATTTGACAATCAGCAATAAAAATATCGCATTCGAATTAAATTTCCAGTTTATAAAACGAAATAAAGATTTGTTGACATATTATTGATTTTTTATGGCCATAGAAAAATCTGTGATTGTTTTAGAAACAATAAAAGTCAGAAAAGTGTTTTAATAAACATAATAAAACATTATTAGATACCAAAACATAAGCTATCATTCTTCCTTTTACTGTTTTCAAAAATTCCTGACAGGTTTTTAGATATTCTTTCATAGAGACTTTGTTGATGGGTGTATTTTATCAGCAACGGTCGATCCAAGTTACAACGTTTTGTTACCAACTATGTGGCTGACTTGCCCATAATATCAAAAGTCTAAGGTACTATCAGAGAAGTTGATTCCTAGGCAGATGGTGGACATACATAGTTTGGTCGCGTTACGTCAAACCCAGGCGACAGATCACAATTAACATTGAATTGACATGATCCGACCAAATGACGTCTGTCAACTGCCTAGGAATCAATTTCAGTGGTACTTTCAGCAGACTTAGAACCCTTTGAAGCTGTTTTCTTTTGACATTGTTTTCTTTATTTCTTAAGCCTTTATCACAAAATGAAGAAAACTGTGGTCAGTCACTGAATGTTGATTGAAAACTATTATACTTCTATGAGATTTGAAAACTTTTTGCGATGGATAGATTGTTTGAAGAGACTTTGCTTGTTTACATTGAATATTTTTTGATAGGATGTTCAAAATATTTATAAATATGTTTGTGATAATTAATCTGTGACGCGCTAAAAACTAAATTTTTACTTTAAAAATATATTTTATTTTGTTTAATTATGAATAATAGAAATAATTCAATCTATACTTATGTTATAAAGATAAAGAATTTGTATGTTAGTTTGTTATAAATACCTTAAATCAGGTTTTGCCTTTAATAATAATCAAAAAAACGAAAAACCCGAAAAGCTCGAAAAACCCGGGTTCCATTTTTGAAACCCGGGTTTTTTCGTGATCCCAAAAACCCGGGTTTTCCCGGGTTTTCGAGTTTCGGGAAAACCCGGTCTCGATGCCCTAAGTATGAGTCGTTATTTCTTTAAACGGGTTTCGCGAGTGGGAATTCTGTTGGTACTACCAATATATATTCTGTGACATTAGTCAAAATCGGTGGCTGGCCATTTTGTTGCGGTTAATATAAAAGTTATAAAGTACCTACAACAGAAGAGCAATATATAATTAAGTTCAAAGCCCATATTATAATGACGAATAACAAAATGGCCAAGCCACCCATTTTGTTTCATGTGTAGAGTTTTTAGATTCTTCTCGTGCGGCTGACACATTATGTCAAGTATTTTGCCGCGACTTATGACGTGTAAAATTAAGGTTTTTAGATTTAGGGCTGAGTATGTAAGGTTAGAAACTTGGCTCTACATGAGGTCTCACTACTTTTGACACCACGAACTATATGTTCTCGTCTTGGCAACATTTTTACATGAAAATGTTTTTGATGGGATTTCATTTCTTTTTGTAAGTTTTACCACACACGTTTTTATGAAATTAAGGGGCATACGAGCATGTGCACTCGCAATATTAGAAAAGTTGCAAGTGCTTTGCCACCCTTTAAGAGGGGATCGGTTATATAAAACTAAGGGACTAACGAGCAAACAGATCACCTGATGGATTTAATGGAAAGTACTACCGTCGCCGAGTTGCCAGCCTTTCAGAAAGAAAAGGCTTAATTGAGGGAATAGGGAAAAGGGGTATCCCTATTCTCCTGTTCTCTTTCCCTTTTTTATGAAATTAGGGGGCAAACAAGCAGACGGGTCACCTGACGGAAAGCAACTGCCATCGCCCATGGACACTGTAACATCAGAAGAGTTGCAAGTGCGTTTCCGGCCTTTTTATGAAGGAATAGGCTAAGGGAATAAGCAGAAGAGAATAGGGATAGGGAATAAGATTGGTATAGGGTGCAGTTGGGCTTCCGCTAAACTCACTAGACGAAACACAGCGCAAGCGCTGTTTCATGCCGGTTGTCTGTGGTCTCTCAAGGATAACACGTATTTTTAGGGTTCTGTACCCAAAGGATAAAAACGGGACCCTATTACTAAGACTTCGTTGTCTTTCCGGCTTTCCGTCTGTCAGTCTGACTGGCTGTCTCCAGGCTGTAACTCAAGAACGGTAATAGCTAGAGAGTTGAAATTTTCACAGATTATGTATATCTGTTGCCGCTATAACAACAAATACTAAAAACAAAATAAAATTAATATTTAATGGGGGCTTCTATATAACAAACGTGATTTTTTTGGCCCTTTTTGCTCTATATCAATAATGGCAACAGGTAGGTACTTAAATTTTTCTCAAAGTTCTTAGTCAGTGGCGTAACTATAGGGTGGCAGGGCTGGCATAATGCTAAGGGGCCCCGAACCAAAAGGCCGTGAGGTCAGATTTTTTTTATACATTGTTTTATTATTAACGTGACGATTTTTACTGATAGGGCCCCATCCATTTGCCATGGGCCCTGGATGTTATAGTTACGCCACTGTCCTTATGCTCGATTTACACGGGTGACTAAGGGGTCGATTTTAGTCGCGCGGCAAGTCACCAGTCGAATCGCCTATCCAAGCCGAATCGCCACCCCATTTACACACACATTCTACAAATATCGCCTGTGACTAGTTCATTCTGCGTGAAAATGTCGCGATAATCGTTTACACGCGGATTCCATAAACATGGGTGTTTTTCGTAACACTCTAAAAAATTTATAATATTATTTTTGTCCATGTTTTCGTGAGTGCCGCCCGAGGTCTGCGCTCGCTACTGTAGTATTCGCAGCAAGCGATCGCTTGCGACTGAGCGTTTGCACGGTCGATTTTAGTCACCAGCCGCATGCGGCCGCTGGCCGCACGACTTTGGGGCGTGTGACTTTAGCCGCATGCGGCGTAGTCGAATTGCCATTTACACGGTCGATTTTCGCCGTGCAGCGTAAATCGTGCAGCTTTAGTCACCCGTGTAAATCGAGCATTAGTTATATGTCTACTTTAATATTTAATAATAATATTAAAATAAAATAAAAAATTAAGCCCCCTTAATTTGTCCCCACTCCCATACAAAAATCACAATTTTTGGTCTAATTTTGCTTTATAATGGTACGGACATAGGTTAGGTTGGGTTTGATAATTTTGTTGTTGTTTCTGTACTAATATTATGTTACATACCCAGCTTTCTAAGACTTCAGGAAGTACCCTAACAGTTTTGATGATCGGTGAGTCAGTGACAAAATTGTGGGTTTTTGGACACCTATAAAATCTAAAGTATAAAAACTACGATATTCAAACGACGAAACGTTTCGAGAAAAGGTAGGTAGTGCCCTTGCGCTTCGCTTGGCTCGTCTTGGCAGGGGCACTACCGTGCCCCAGATACGCGAGCGAAAAACTTTGGACCCCTTTTGACGAAAAAGCGGAAAGGTGCATGAAATTTCTCAGAGTTATAAGTTATAAGCAGTTATAAGTTTGACGTGTCTGTCTGTCTGTCTGTGTGTGTGTCTGTCCGTGGCATCGTAGCATCCAAACGGGTGGACCGATTTTGATCTAGTTTTATTTTGTTTGAAAGCTGACATGATCGAGAGTGTTCTTAGCTATAATTCATCATCATCAACCTGCTCAGTGCTGGAAAATCAGGGTTTATCTGGTTCATGAAAGGCCGTTAGCAACTCGCAGTCGTTTGATGGGTTTAATATTGTATTCTAGTTCGTGACATTTGTGAATATACAATATACATAATATACACATGAATGGAAAGTTGACCTGGTGCTGCAGCATCACCTGGTAATCAATAGGTTATCCAACTCCTCGCCAACTTAGAGCAGAGGTTTCGTGTTTGTGCTTATTTTAATTGCGACAACCAGTAAGACGTACATAAATAGTCAATATTTGCATGCTGCTACTGCATCACCTGGATTCTATAAGAGCCGAGCTCCGTATGAAGTATGAACCCAGAGTGGACTGTGGAGGTTTCATGTTTGGGCTTATATTAACGGCCTCATCGAAAAGGACATTCAAAGGTAATCATGGGGATATGATCCTGCTGATAGAAATTATTCTGTAGTATAACTAACACAAGTATAAAAAACATGAAATAAAATTAAATTAAGAAATTTAAAAAAACCCCGCCAAACAACTTTAAAAAGTAATAAAATAATATTTACTGTCTTTAAGTTGAAATAATTCCTAAGTGTAAAGTAATATTTTAGTCCATAATAATTGTTGTCAAGGGTGTATCGAGGGACCGCTAATGTAGATGTTTGATTTCACACAGCATTATTTCACAGCGAACCGAATCGAGCAGCTGATAATAATCAGCGACTTGGCGGTTGTAGATTGTAGTTTCCAAGTAAACTATCCCCGGTCCCCCGATTCCCGACTCCCGACACATCGTGACAACAATTATTATGTACTAAAATATTACTTTACACTTAGGAATTATTTGAACTTAAAGTCAGTAAATATTATTTCATTACGTTTTAGTGGTTTGTCGGGTTTTTTTAATTTTTTAATTTATTTGGAATTAAGCTAGTTTCAATACTTGCTCTTTGTCACCGAATTTCTAAATCCCTAGCTTTGTTAACATCGAAGATAAAGGGGGTGTGAAATAGCCGCGAACCGTTTCGAGAAAAGTATGGTAGGTACGGCCGTGCCTTTGCTAAAAAGCTGGGCTGGGGCACTGCCGTGCCCCCAAATTGCTAAGGTAATAATAAATCCGTAGGTAAGTTTTAGGACGGGAGCGGGTGGAAAAGTGCAGTGCAGTACAGTACACGTGGTGCGGTGTGTCAGGACTCGGGTCACAGCCCACAGGTGCGAGCGGTGCGGGCGCGCGGGCGCCAGCAACAGGTACCGCGGTCGACGACCCACGACCCCCGCACCCCCCTGCACTCCCGCGGCCCGCCGACGTGTCCCCACTCCCCACTCCCCGCGCCCATTGAAGAGCCCGCGCACCCAGACCCAGCAGGTCTCCGTAATCCGTATACTTAGTGTGGATAAAATACACAATAGGTAATTATCACAAATTCACGATTTCATCACATTAATTTATTATTAAAATAATTTGGTTAACTCGTTACCTATACTTTTATCGTTCATGTGAAATTATTAAAATAGATAAAGCGCTACAGCCTACAGCACATTGCATTGGATCCTTATTCCTTAGCTGCAGCGACGCGTGCGCGTAACAACTGGAGCAGTTCTACGCTTCGGTCATCGCGAGTCGCGACTTCGCGAGTCGATTGTCAACGAGCGGCAATATTATCCGGCTGTCACGTATCGCCGCCGCCCGCGAGTCGCGACCCGATAACTCAATAACATTGAGCTCGGTCGATAGTCGATACTAGATAATATTGTAACGTTATCATTTTCAACGAAGGTCGACATCCCCTCGCTGACGAGCCGAAACCGCGAGTCGCCGTGAAGCGACTTCGTTTTAAAAGCGAAGAATCAATGGTTTACAAAATATCGGCCAAGTGCGTATCGGGCCAAGCGCGATATAGGGTTCCGTAGTTTTTGATAATTTTTGTATGGTCAATGAATGTACAAATTTTATAACGTGTTTTACACTACTAACACTAACATCTCAGTTACGTTCAAAGGAATTTGAACGAATAGTTCCTTTATATTGTCCGGGGACAAATATAATGGCCACCATAAAATGCTCTGATACCCTAAGGCCTAAGCTATCATAGCCAAAAATAATTATAGGTCTACCAGAATTTGATGGCAAATTTTGACAGCAGATTTAAAAAAAAATATCCTTGATCATTGGATACATTTATATAATTGCATGTTTCACACACAGAATCAGGGCCCGCTATAAGAAATAAAAAGGATTAAAATGTTTTATTCCAACTACCCCGGTATTGCTAGAGTCAATTTACTTTCTTACTTTTTGCCATCAGATTCTGGTAGACCTATACTTAACACCAAGTCCACAAAAAAAGCCTATGATCCTTCACGTGGTCTACTTTTTATCTGATCCAAATAACAGAAAAAATGCTCTAGGAGTTCGTGAGATAAGCCCTTTCAAATAATTTCCCCCGTTTTTTCCACATTTTCCTCTATTTCTTCGCTGCTATTAGTCTAAGCGTAATAAAATATAGCCTATAGCCTTCCTCGATAACTGGGTTATCTAACACTGAAATATTTTTTCAAATCGGACCAGTAGTTCCTGAGATTAGCGCGTTCCAATAAGACCTTTCAAATAATTTCCCCCATTTTTCCACATTTTCCTCTATTTCTTCGCTCCTATGAGTCTTAGCGTGATAAAATATAGCCTATATCCTTCCCCGATAAATGGACTATCTAACACTGAAAGAATTTTTCATATCGGACCAGTAGTTCCTGAGATTAGGGCATTCAAACAAACAAACAAACTAACAAACTCTTCCGCTTTATAATATTAGTATAGAATAGTATAGATGTTACATAAAATTACTCCTGCGTAACTGGCCTGGTTTTATTGAAAACAGAGTGCTCTTGTACATTGCGCACACACTTGGGCACTATAAAATAACTCCTGCGTAACTGGCCTGGTTTCATTGAAACCAGAGTGCTCTTGTGTATTGCGCACACACTTGGGCACTATAAAAATAACTCCTGCGTAACTGGCCTGGTTTCATTGAAACCAGAGTGCTCTTGTGTATTGCGCACACACTTGGGCACTATAAAAAATTACTCCTGCGTAACTGGCCTGGTTTAATTGAAACCAGAGTGCTCTTGTGTATTGCGCACACACTTGGGCGCTATAAAATTACTCCTGCGTAACTGGCCTGGTTTCAGAACGCGTCGTGGCTGTTTTCATTAGGGCCACAATACGAATTCGCGTCGTGGCTGTTTTTAAATGCTCAGAACGCGTCATGGCTTTTCTCGATTACCACAACGCGTTGTGGTCGAATAGCATCAGCCACGACACGAATTTTGCTATGTGGTATTTCTGTGATTACCAGAACGCGTCGTGGCCGTTTCACTATGACTACAACGCGTTGTGAGCCATTTTTTCGCTCACTGAGCGTTTTCTTTGAGCGTAACATATAGGTATACCATTTTGAGGGCCCAATTGTCTTTGAGCAAAACCGGACAGACAGACGGACAGATCCAGCGTTGCCAGACGACCCGATTTTGGCGGGACGTCCCGATTTTTTAATCAAAATTAAATGTCCCGCGCGGGACAGGCTCAGTCCCGCTTTCCGATGATAAGTTGAACTTACGTGCAGCGCGACGTGCTGAGAAAGAAAGACCGTGCGTACCTAATGAAGAAAAGAGTGTGGGAGATAGAAGGGTGGATTTTCTATGGCTACTTTTGCTATCTATTGTCACGTAAGCGTAGTTTTAAGCTAAATAAAAAGATAAAAATTGGAAAACTTGATTTTATACGTTTTTTTTTTATATGTCCCGTTTTTGACGGAAGAATCCAGGGCTCGGAAACCTGGTTAATCTTCGCGATCCTGTTCGTTAGAAACGCCATACATTTCCAAAAAAGAGCGTTTTTATTTCGATTCCGCTCTAAACGGACCGAAATTATTCCTGGTTTTGTTCTAAGAGCAAAATGAAATTGCTCACTGCTCAAAATACCGGTTAGAACCGTTCGCGGTTATGTTCGCCCCGCCCACTCACACACACCACGACCATCACCCATTGTCCACACATAAACAAGTTATGGCATATTGGCTATTAGATGGTGCACTAGAAAGGGATAGAAGATATCACTGCACTAGTTACTTTCCGCGAGAAATTAACCAGGTTAATTTCAGAAGCAATACCGCTCGCATCTCGATTTCTCTCCGAACGAACACTTGCCCAAAAACCTGGTTAAAGAGCGTTTTAACTATTAACCTGGTTAAAAAAATACCGGTTCCGAGCCCTGGAAGAATCCCGCTATTTTCACTCAAAAAGTTCCAAAGTCCCTACTTGGCACAAAAAAAATCTGGCAACGCTGGACAGACCGAAACTATTTAAAGGGTTCCTTGTTGACTACGGAACCCTAAAAATGGAGAAAATTACTCATCTCCGTTATTATGAGTTGACGCGGACGAGGTCGCGGGGGACAGCTAGTATTTTATAAAGTAACTAACTAACCTGACAACGTTATTTTACCAAAAGCGTTATTTCGGGCACTTAAAATGGATGATGGCGATTCTCAGAACTACATCAAATTTTTGATAAATCCTGATTGATCTAAAACTATTTTCATACAAAATTCAACATTTGTTTTAAGTATATTTCCATTTTTTGCTAACCCTACTCATTTTTACTTGAAAGTCATGAAAAAGAATTACTTGGGACGAAACGCTGAATGAAAAATAAATAAAAATTCGATCCTAGTCATTTGTCCCACTGGGACGAAAATTTATGGGGCAAAAGACTCAACTTCTAATTCCTGGGGCATCTCACCGAGTCGACGGACGTCCCTCTTCGTCACATCGTCGTCGTACCAGTGATTACTGATTATATTCTCTTTGGTCGTACCACGCCTGCACCGTGTGGGCACGGCGCGGCCCCGCGGCGTTAGGTGTAATGCACTGCTGGCCAATGGCATTCTAATATGTATATACCTATTCAGAGTATTAAGTTGATTCGTGTGTAACGTCACGCGGGCGGCGGCCATGTTAACGAGCGTCGGGAGTGTTTGTTTACACCCGCTCGGCCTGACCGGCGCGGCGCGGCGCCCGCGCTGCACCGTCGCATCATATTATGAAAAAAAGAAACTGGTTTTGGTATTAAAAATACTAAAAGTATAGTGGCAACATTATGTTACTCTTATGATTTTGTAGTAGCAACAATATTTTAGTATTACTTTTCTGGCAAAACTGTCATTTACAAGATGGATAGTGAGCTCAGCTGAGAGTAGGGTTGCCACCCGTACCACAGAATATAATATATTAGTAGTACCAACCCGTACTATAACTTTACATAATATAGTATCGTGCTATACATAATTTAGTTCATTGTACTATATGATATAGAAAAATATATATACGATAGTACGAATAATACTATATTTTTTATGGGTAATTCATTTTTCGCGCTTTTTTTATTAATTACTGTGACTGGAACGCACAGTCACAGGCTCACAGCACAACGCAGCGTTGGAAATTTCAGAACGAAAGGCATTCACGTCGTTCGTTGGCCGTTGCTCACACGTCTGTAGAGGTACAACACTAATTGTAATGTCACAGCACTATGCTGGACTATATAGTGTGAATTTAATATTAAATAAACGCAGTCTTAATTAAGCATCGAGTGGTTTCATTTCTCCCGAACCACCACCTTACATGGCGACACCGCCAGGCGCCTGCATGTGAGCCGTCGCGCCGCGAAATTGAAACCGTTTTCCATATCCGTCGCGTGTGCCTCATAGCTCTGCTGATAGAAGTTATAACAATGGAATTACTTAGTCGGAGTCCTCTTTCGAACTTGCCTGTGCCAACGTTTCGAGATGGGAAAGCAACAATCTAAAGAAGAAACGGTCATCGTCCAGAATGCTGCAGGGCCTGCAGGGGGACAAAACGATGCGCAGGTCGAACAAATTCGTTGGCATATTTCTACAACTAATATCCTGCTAACAGTCGTGATCCTGTTTATCTTGGCGAGCCTTGTGGTTACGGCCTATAAGCCTATAAGTACAGAAGATGCCACAGAAAATGGATTGAGAAGGAGATTACTCGCACGGCAGCAAGAAGATCTTTTTTCCGGCGTCACGGGCCTTCGGAAACAGTGTAGAAGATAAATAATAATAATTAAAATAATAAAGTGCAAATAAAGTGAAAAATAAAATAAAAAGTGAAAAATAAAAATAAATAATAATTATTATAAATTAAAAAATAATAAAAATATAGTGCTAATAAATATATAATCTAAATAATTAAAATCATTAAAATATATTAATCGTTATAATAATTATTAAAGTGGCGCGTAGTGCGTACAGAACGAAGTATTAAGTGACAAACCAAATATGGACTCGGCAGACGAATGAACTTTGGACTCTAAATATTTTATTGGACTTTAGAATTTCTATTTTATTAGTAATTCGAGTGCAACTTTTTTTTTCTTCTTCCTTTTTTTTTCATTATTAAATAGTGGTGTATATTAAACTATCATGGTAAGTGTCAAATGGATATTATTGTAGGATTATATAATGAGTTAAAGGATAAAGAATTTATTTAATAAAAATTGGACCAAAACGAAGACATGGGCAGATATTAAAAATAAAGCTAAGCGAGAGTAATGATATTTATGAGCACTATAATAATTGGTCAATTGATTTTGAGAAAAAATGTGAGAAAAAATGTTTTTCTAATGATGATATTTTATTAATAAATAATTATTGCACTAAATTTTTAGAAGTATATGAGGAAATTTTGTTATTGTGTAAAAGCAACTCGGACTCGTCATTAACCATGGATTCTTTTGATTTAAGGACTGCTTTAAATCTTTTACCTGTTATGACAAATGAGGAATGTAACATTAAACAGCTGATTGATAATATTCAATATTATACATGATATTACAAGGAAACACTTACGGATTTACTTCGCGGAGCACTTTAACTAATCCCGACGTTTCGGCTGCTTTACAGCTGCCGTGGTCACGGGTGGACTGAGGTGACAGGCGTCCAATTCATTGAAGTTCTTCAACTACCCGAAGACTCATCAATTTTTGTTTGCGTTCCGATCTACGCAGAACGAACTTACAGTGTCATGAAGCCGAGGTGTCCTAGATTTGTGCTTTAGTTTGTTTATCACTGGATCCCAACTAGATGGCAGCACCCAACCATCTTCCCGGTTAAAATTAGGGTGTTTTTTTAATTTCTATGGCCTCGCGTATCATTCTTGGGCGGTATCTTGATTCTTTTGCCAGTACTTGTGGCTTATCAAATCTTATGTAATGGCGAGGTTGATCCAGTGTGCGTTCACAAATTGCGGACTAGGTGTTCCTACGGTGTTTGACATCTGCAATGTGTTCCTTGATGATGCGGGTTTTGATGGCCCTTTTGGTTTGCCCTATATAAGAGAGGCCACAATCACAGTCAAGTTTGTAGATTCCTGCATCTTGAAGGGGTAAGTTGCATTTCACTGATGGTAAAAATTGGCTGATCTTTTTGGGCGGCTTAAAGTATGTTTTTATTGAAGCTTTCCTTAGAATATAGCTAACTTTATCAGTGACTCCCTTTATAAATGGTAACACTGTAGGTAATCTCTCCACTGTTGCCGGCTTGTCTCGGTTGCTGCTCTGTTTGCGTGGTACCCGAAGCTTATTGTTGCGATGAGTGATGATCACCCAGCACAGTTAAGTACTGTTGGAAAATCGTTATTTCAAAGAGCGCGAGGAATCTGCGATGAACAGCATTTGGATACCGAGCTTCATCATGTTGCACAAGTTCTACGCAACAATTAGCTTCGGGTTTGTGTTTGTGCATGCTTGCATGCACAAAAATTTAATATTCCAATTCACACTGAAGATATTACCATACATGGTTTAGGTGGAAAAGTCCAGGCAATAGGATACATTTATTTACCTATGGTCTTAAGTAACGAGACTATTTATCATAAGTTTTATGTTTTTGATAATTTACCAATTAAAGTAAATGGAATATTGGGTCGTGATTTTTTGAATAAATACAAAGCTAAATTAAATTTCGAGAAAAGCAATTTAACTTTAGAGATTTCAAACAATAATTTGGTTACGTTACCCATTGTGGACGATTGTTCTGTTAACAAAAATAATTAATCGAGTGGTTTCATTTCTCCCGAACCACCACCTTACACGTCACAGCAAGTAAGCCGTAAGCGTCAACGTCTTGCTAGTTGCTAGTATTGGGCTTAGTTTCCTTAGGCTTTCCCAAAAGGGTGAGGCCGCTAATTTTTGCTGATTTGGCACTGAATTATTGCGTTGGTAGCGTAGATACTTCTACTACATACAAGAAAGTGTCTACGCTACTCTACATACTAAAATGGTAGCGAATTTTTATTTCTACGCTACCGTAGCGTTGAGAAAATCAAACTTATCTCTGTAAATAATACACAATGTGGTTTGTATAATAGTCACAAACATGGCCCTTTTGACTACTCACATGATGCATTGATAGTTTTATGTGAAACAGTAATACTTACATTTGTGTCACAAAAACACTTCCTTTGAAAAAACTGTGTACACAGCCCGTCTGAGGTTCAAATGTGAACTGTCGAAAAATAGCGGATATTACGAGATTTTTCATAAAGTACTTACGTAAAAACTCAGCATTGCCACCTCCCTATTTTACTTTACCTAACACTTAACCATAATAATAAATGGGAATTATTGGTGACGTTTAAAAAGTGGGGTAGAATTGATGTTTCTAACGATTCATTTGATTTTAAAAAGTTTATAAAGAAGTTAACTTAAAATACTATAAAAATTAGGTGAGGTAATAGCCATTTATATAAGTATTCATAACATATACGATTTATCTTCAAATCTGTCATACTTACTGCTACAGCGACAGACGACAGTTGAAGTGCACCTCTTCCACGTCGGCGTATTTTAAGCTATTTTCTTACCTTTTTTTATGTTTAGGTAATTGTAAATATATTTTTAGACTATGATTTAAACCGAAATAATTGTAATGCATTCTTGAGTGCTTTATTTTCTTCGTTAGAATCAGTTTTCGAACATAAGATAAACAAAATAATTTTTAAAATACTGAGGGCGGAGAAAAAATATTACCAAATCAGCAAAAATTGGCGGCCTCACCCAAAAGGGAAAAAATGAAAAAAAATCACGAAAAAAAATGTACTATTTTTTTTTATTGAATTTCCGGAAAGTACTTTATTCTTTGGAATGTTGTGAAATAAATACTATTTTACCTTAAAAAATTGGTGGCAACCCTAGTGAGTGGTTTTGTGTGATGGAGTTCTGACTTAGTTTTCACTTTTCACGTTGAGACATAATATATTTAAGTATTTTTAGACGTGGGAGAGCCATGCTTCGGCACGAATGGGCCGGCTCGACCGGAGAAATACCACGGGCACACAGAAAACCGGCGTGAAATAGCGCTTGCGCTGTGTTTCGCCGAGTGAGTGAGTTTACCGGAGGCCCAATCCCCTACCCTTTTCCCTTCCCTACCCTCCCCTATTTCCTTCCCTACCCTCCCCTATTCCCTCTTAAAAGGCCGGCAACGCACCTGCAGCTCTTCAGATGCTGCGAGTGTCCATGGGCGACGGAAGTTGCTTTCCATCAGGTGACCAGTTTGCTCGTTTGCCCCCTTATTTCATAAAAAAAATATTAAATTATCATTATATCTTGTTACACCAACTGTTGAAACTATCAAATTATTATACAATTGTGTACTTTAATAATTCATAATAAAAATATATATTCATATAATATAAAATAGTATGAATTATTAAATCCTTTGCCAAAAACACTATTTTTGACCTATTTTTCCTCTATATCGGCACGGAAACCTTTTGACTTGCACTTGACCTGTTTTTTTGTCTAGTGACGGTTTTGCCACGGTAAAAATGTAGTTTTGTTATTCAAAACGTGCTATATGTAAAATAGTAAATACGCCCTTATCAGCTGTGGTAATCGCATAATAATAATTATTATTATTAATATTTAAATATCGACGCCCCCCAGAATAATCGGACAATGTGCTATTGTGGGGTTTTTCGTGTTATGTGTTTTTTGGCATCTAGAAGTCAAAATACATCATATTATGTGAATTTTTTTCAGAATTTTTCTATGGATATTTACAAAGATATAAAAAAATTGTGTTTATTCCATTAGGGGAGGCCAGCTCAAAGCGGCCACAGGAGGTAAAGCGGCCACGTGTAATATTTCAGTTATTTATAAAGGCTTAAGGCTACTTGCTAGTTGCTACGTTACAAATTTCCCTAACTTTGGTGAAGTCCGGTCCCTTCTGAGGTAGACCGGCCGGTCGTGGAGGGAGTCCTGTGTTTGTTAGATCCGGGACATCCCTCCTTTTATACGGCTGAAGGCGAACCGCAGGTGGTTTTAGTGGGTAGGAGTCCCACATACCCCCGGGGTGCTTCAGCTAACTGAGGCACATCCCCAACCCGGGGCACCCATGATGGGTTTCCCCTGCGCATCAAAAAAAAAAAAAAAAATATATATATACTAAATGTGACCGATAAGCAGCAAGATCTGTTACAAATTAATGAGAACTTATTTAGATATTTTCTTCTTTTGCATTTGCGAAAGAAAATCCCCTAAGAGAAATCCCCTAAAGCGCTTAAAACTGTCACGACAGCAGCACTTGTTCACTCAAAACGGGATCCAATTCAGTATTTAATTAAGAAAGCGATTGCCAGCTACTTACATTCAGTATCGACTGAAAAGTACGTAGTACGATAAGATGTGCTGGAGGTTATAGTGTGTTGTATTGTACTGTAACTTGAGAGGTTTTTTAACATACTTTTGATCAGGATTACATTGAACTGTATTACGATGATAAAAATATTAAATTAAAGCCACATACGACGAGCCCCGTCAGATTAGAAAGGCCTACGATGCTCTCGAAAGACTGTCTAAAGCAATTTCCTGCCATTATCATCCGTTTTATTAGAACATATCAAGATATTTTGACAACAACTCAGGCGACAATGAGGGTTATTATTATTAATAATAATAATAATATCTATGGACGCTTCACACCACGTCAGTCTGGCCCCGTGCTAAGTACCTGAAGGACTTGTGTTACGGGTACCAGACAACGGAAATATATTTAATACTTTTATACTATACATATATTTAAGATTTTTATTATATAATACACATATTTAATACACATCCATGACCCAGGAACTTTGAAAAATTTTTGTTCCGTCGGCGGGATTCGAACCCGCGACCCCCGGCTTGAGCTACCAACAGCCCACCAACAGAGCCACAGAGGTCGTCATATTAAGATTTTAATTAACTGTAATGATTATAAGTACTACTAAAATGATAGGGTCAGTCTCCAGAGTGTATATTTTCGAACCTAGAGCTGTTTCGTAAGAATGTAATTTACGTCATCAAATAATGAATGTATTAAAATAAAAAAAATATATTATTTTACTAATACCCGTATTAGAAAATTATTGGAATATACGATGACTATAACCATAGTGTACAATATTTTTCAATCGCCGAATAGTATAGTAATAGCTGTTTACCAATCAAAGCGCACGGAAGTGCGTAGGCCAAGTTCCAGCAGGCCGCGCGCTCGCCGTGCACTATTTACATGAACCGTTTCGACGCACTTTTTACCCCCCTGTAGCTCAGTGCCTATTGCGAATGCAAAGATAAAATTATACCTACGTAATTAATAATTATATACTAGTACTTAAGCAGTATACCCAATTTCATAGATGCTGCTGCGGGCTGGGATAAAATTACTAACCGTGTACTAAAAGAAGCTAAACGCTGTCTTCTTGCTCCAATCACCCACTTATGTAATCTAAGTATGTCAACAGGAACCGTTCCTAAGCAACTTAAAATAGCAAATATTTGCCCCATTTATAAGTCAGGCAATGTAACTGAGATTTCAAATTATAGGCCCATCTCACTTCTTACATCTATGTCAAAGATTTTAGAAAAGCTAGTTAATAAAAGGCTTTAAAAATACTTGGAAAAGAGGCAACTGCTATCTCCTAACCAGTATGGTTTTCGTAATGGAAAGTCAACTGAGGATGCAGTCACTAACTTAGTCACGTATGTTATTGATAAATTAGACGAGGGTCAAAAATGTGTACGCATCTTCCTTGATCTCGCCAAAGCATTCGACACTGTCTCAAGGCCAACTCTTCTAAAAAAAATGGAGTTAGCTGGTATTCGGGGAACGGCCTTACAATGGTTTACCTCGTATCTCACTGATCGCGAACAACGAATATGTCTCGCCGATTATCAAAGCAATTTTGCTGCAGTGACATATGGGGTCCCACAAGGCAGTGTCCTAGGCCCCACTCTGTTTCTCCTGTACGTTAATGGACTATGCTCTCTTAACTTAGATAATGCTAGAATGTTTGCCTATGCAGAAGATACAGCTATAATTTATAGTGGTGACACATGGCAATAAACATACAAAGCAGCAGAATCGGGGATGTCAATTGTATTCAACTGGCTACAGCACAATCTCCTTACCCTAAATGTTGATAAAACTAAAATAATTAACTTCTCCATAAACACTAAAACAACAGCCCCGGTGCAGTGTACATTACAATTCCATCAATGTGATCGCAAACGTACAGCGTGTGGCTGTCCCATTTTTGAACAAGTCGATTGTATTAAATATTTAGGTGTTTGCATCGACAAACACATATCGTGGCAACCACAAGTAAATTCTGTGTGTGGTAGAATCAGGAAACTCTTATACATCTTCAAAACACTAAGATCTGTCGCTGACAATAATACTATTAGGATGGTATACTATGCGCTTTGTCAGTCTGTATTGAACTATTGTATAGTGTCATGGGGTAATGCTGGTAAAACATATCTTTTAGCTTTAGAACGTGCTCAGAGAGCCGTGCTAAAAGTTGCATATGGACTAGGAATTCGTTATTCCACTGTTCAACTATATCGGGATACAAAATTGCTATCTGTACGCCAACTATATATTCTGTCGGTTATCTTAAAGTTCCACAAAACAATTGATCAGATAGAAGAAAATGAGCGAACACGAAGAACACTCAAATGGAACATAAAGAGCTGTAAACTAAAGTTTGGTAATAAATCCTTTGCATATATGGGACCATCACTTTACTGTAAAATAAACAAATCCCTAAATATAGACTATAAGACAAAGTACTCTTGTAAAAAAGTTGTTCACGACTGGTTACTGAGTAAAGACTATTATGACACTGAAAACATTATTAACTCGTACACAATTGCACCTTAGCAGTATCTTGCTACTGAACCCAAGACACCGACGTCGTAGGGCTAAGGTGCAAAAGTGCGAACCACACAATCACACACACACACTCACACAAACAAGCATCCTAGCAGTTACTGCCACTGAACCCAAGACGCTATGGTCGTCGTAGGGCTAGGATTACTACACAGCTATGTGCAGGATCACACACACACACACACACGCACACACACACACACACACACACACACACACACACACACACACACACACACGCGCGCACACACACACACACACACACACACACTCACACACACCACACACACACACTCACACAAGCATCCTAGCAGTCACTGCCACTGAACCCAAGACGTATTGCCGTCGTAGGGCTAGGATGCTCTAACATACCACAAACAGGATCACTACTCACTATCATCACACACTTACACAATGTAATAAATATTTATATTTCAATAGAGGTCAGGTCTTTGTGGAAGTAACTCACCTCATCACTAACTTACACGTACTGTAGCTGGTTTCGGTGGCTCTGTAATAATCTTGAAATGCTATTATGTGTATATTGTATACAATTTCTTGTCACCCACTCTTAAAAAAAATATTGTCCGTTTACTTACAAATACATTATAGGTTCTGTTAATAAGACTTAGAACATACTTTATGTTAGTTATCACAAATATGTCATTAGCTGGTTAAAATTAATTGTATGTATCATGTATACAATTTCTAGTCACCCACTCTAAAAAAAATATACTGTCCGTTTACTTACAAATACATTGTATGTTCTGTTAATAAGACTTAGAACATACTTTATGTTAGTTATCACAAATATGTCATTAGCTGGTTAAAATTAATTGTATGTATCTTGTGTTTATGTGCATGATGGAAGAGACTGCTCTCCACGACACAGGGAATCCTAGTGTGGGGAGCAGTGTTTGTTTAGTATAAGTGTAAAATTGTTTTTGAGGGAAATAAAGATTTGTTTTGTTTGTTTGTTTGAGATATAGCTTCGGTAGATCCTGAAATATCTCCCTGTAAAAATAGCTAATTTTGGCACTGACTCACTCACTCATTCATTCACTCACTCACTCATTCACTCACTCACTCACTGATCGATAATCAAAACCTCTAGGCCGCTTCCAATTGTCCTAGCGTTATGAAATTTGGCACGCAGGTCGTGTGTTATAATAATATGTAGATTAACAAAAAATTGAGAAATTTTTCTATTGGTTCCCCACCGATCTGAAATTATCTGCAGGTTGGCATCACTGACTACATATGGGTTGTGTTTCTAAAAAATCTCAGTGTACTGTCAAGTGTGACATAAATCAAAATATCTTAAACCTAGTTTCCATTAGCATAATATTAACATAAAACTGTATGTATTTATATATTTCCTAATATTACTATGTTTTTTTGCTTCGTCCCTCTAGTTTAAATTTCACGAAGAACATACGCCTAAGCGATTATTGGTCTAAGCGATTAGGCCAGTATACTGGTAACAGTTTAAGAACACAGTGACATAATATAATACTTGTCAAACTGAAAACTGACAACTGAAAGAGTTTTGGCGGGCATGTTACTTTGACACTTCTTCTACTTTTTATTGTTGGTGTGGTTTTTATTATTTTTTCCCAAATTGTGTTATGTGGGTTTTTGATGTTCATTATTTGTAAAATATTAGCCATTAAATATCCGTTATCTTGCACAAGTGCAGGTAAGATGTTGTCAAAACCAAAATGTATAATTCATGTGACATTTGGTGTGAATAATATAACGGTAAATAGGGCTATTTCTTCCGTGAGTTTTAACTAAAACGTCGTTATAATAACTTTATTATCCTATTCGTTGGAATATTATTGCGTCTTTTTCAAATTGAAATGTATCAAGTTTTACATTCTTTTGCAGAGTTTTGTAGCAATTAATGATGGTATTACCGATAGTTGTCTACCCATACGCCATCTAGTTACAAAAATGAAAACTGTTTGACAATCAAATTAAAAAAATAAGAAAACGCCTCATTGTCCTAGCGTTATGAAATTTGGTACGCAGGTCGTGTGTTCTATGTATATTTATAAAAAAATGAGAAATTTAAGAATCGGTCAAGCGTAAGTCGGTTCATCTACGAACTTTAGATGCCACTTCCAATAATTGTCCTAGCGTTATGAAATTTGCCACACAGGTCATGTGTTATATGTAGATAAACAAAAAATTAAGAAATTTAAGAAATCGGTCAAACGTGAGTCGGCTCATCACGAACTATAGATAAAAATTCTTATGTACCAGTGATACAATGAGAATACGATGAGGAAGGTGATTACGATCGATGAAGTGCATCTGAACTTGGCATTGGATTGGATTTCAACTCTTTTTTTAAACCAAAATTTTGCCGATAGGAACTTGGCCCCAGTTTAACGGGTATGTTTTTGGTGGGATATTCTTATACCAAATAGTTTCCCCGAATAATATTATTGCAATGATATATTACTAAGTGCATTTTATTGCAGTCGAAAACATAAATTACACGAATAATCATGCAAGTGACATTACTGATCAGAGCTTGACCTACACTAGAACGGTAAGTTGCATTTAGCTTAATTATAAAAAAAAACCTTTGGTAGTAATTAAATTTTGTTGAAAAAGCAAGATAGGCAAAAAAATTAGCTTTCATTTGAAATATAAAATAAAAAGTCTTTGATGGTTTTTTTTAACGGAGTTATTAACAAATATCAGTTTTCGGCTGTCCTACATTTTCATTGTTTCGATTGTCCGATTATTCGGTGGGAGCGTCGATATATTTGCCTAATTTAGTCTTATTACACTTAAGGCCATCCCCCGAGCAAACGACCTTGACCATACATTTGACGCGTTGCCGAGATCGCACAAAAATCCTATTTTTTTTTACTTATCTTAGTTCAAAATTGATTTAAAAAAATTTTTAAACGGGGAATATGTAGTTAATGAAATTGTCTATCTATAGTCGTGTGTTTCAAATAAACGTAATTTGTAAATACTAGGGAGATGCTGAAAGTATGCTTCAATTTAAATAAATTGGTATTACTTTGGAAGCTAATATCAAGAATATAATAAACAAAAATAGAAAATTTAAAACGGGGAAAGGAATGTTGATATACTGAAGATTATTGCTGTATTTTTTTATTACAACTTTGTAGCTTTCAAATTATGAGTTTATAAGGCTCTAAATACGGTAAATTACGGAATCTCCGTAGGGGAAGGCCCTTAAGTAAGACGTATAGACCAGTGTCCAGTGCACTGGACACTGGTCTATACGTCTTACTTAGGAGTTAGGTATCATACCGTCACGGTCAAATTTTATAGTCGTAGTTGTTGTTTAGAAATTGAGTTTAGGAACTTTAGGCCAAAGCTAGCGACGTGTCGGTCCTCGACCGGGCGGGAGTCCGATGATACCACGACGGGCCACGGGATAAAGTTACATACCTGGTTGGTGAGGACGTCGATGACCACATAGGCCAGGTACACGATCTCCTCCTCGTCAGAGCCTAGCGCGGCGCCCGCCAGCCCCGCCGTGCGCACGTGCAGCGCGCAGACCCAGCCACCGCTGATCATGGCGCCATGCACCGCCAGCGCCGCCCCGGGGAGTAGGAGGTTGCCGACCGACGCTCTCAGCGGCTCGCCACCATCCTAGCGCGGGCCACCGGGGGAGAGCGGCGAGATCGCGGGCCCGCAAAATGTTTACTTTCTCGCTGGAGGAGTATTCGTGACGCGAACGGGTCGGAAGCACTCGGAAATCGGAACGTGCGGGTCCGGTGATTACTCGCCAGTCGCCGGAGAGCGAGTTGCGTGTCCGCGGGCCGCGGCGGCTCGCGAGCTGTGAATGTGCCGTGTACGCCGTACGGTTTACCGCTAGATGTTCGCCTCGTCGGTCGACGTAGGCCGTTTCCGTTTCGAGGAGAAATCTGGATTTAACTCACTTCACTGACATTTAAACACTAAAACCGCGGTCGAAAGACGAACGGCCGCTCGGTTTACGGATCGCGAACGACGATAGGTATAGGGCGTCGAAGTTGTCGTTAGACGTCCTCCGGATTAGAATAACTTGACTCCTCTGGACGTAATAAACTCAGTAATCGTGGCGAGCTCCCCCGATCGATGAGTAAAAGCACATAATTTGTTTATATATTTTATAATTAATTATAAAAGGTAAAAAAAAACGAGCGGACACGGCGATTTTCGCTCGAGCCTGTCCGATTGAGCTCGGTGGATCGACTGCCGCGGCGCGATTGGCTCGCCCCCCGTTGACACTGCGCAGGTAAACGCCAGGTGAGCGAGGCGACGTTGCCAAACCGAGCACTATCATTGATGAGATAGTTGCTGTGTCATAAACAGTCATGAAGCCGTAGTTTATATTTTTACCTAGCACACGTTAAAAGTTGAAAACCCTACACGTCTTGCTAGTTGCTACTGGCTGTTCGATTTTGGCACGTAAGGTAGCAACTAGCAACGATAAAAATAGCATGTCACGGAATAAAACTTAGAAGAAAATAGTAATAATAATTATAATCAACGATTCTCTTATCTTAAGAAAAGGCCAAGTGCGCGTAGGACTCGCACTCGAACCATAAAAGAGCAAAAATATAAAAAAAACTGTATTTTTGTATGGGCGCCCCCTTTAATTAGTGTATAATTATTAATTTGTTTTATTTTCATTTTATTATTATTAATAATTAAATATTAAAGTATTTTGTCAACATTTTAAGTGCCTACTGCCTACCTATTGCCTATTGATATCACCTTTTCCTTCTTCCTTCCAAAAGGCTTAGGCACACTTAGGCATAATAATATAATTTGTTTAGTTTTTGTGTGTATTTGAATTTTGAGTAAGGACAATACCACGCATAAGTCTACCATAAATGGAAAAAATAAATACCTGATTTTGGTATTAAAAATATCACATTAATAATAATATAACAATGTGTCCCAGGCCCCAGCACCGGTGTCCGATCCTTTAATGTTATGATGTATGGCATATTTTATTGACAAATTGGCTTTTAATTATTTTTTAACCCCCGACAAAAAAGAGGGGTGTTATAAGTTTGAGTTTCGACGTGTCGGTGGGCCGATTTTTAACCGACTTCCAAAAAGGAGGAGGTTATACGTTCGGCTGTGGATATATTTTTTTTGTATGTTCAACGATTACTCCGCCGTTTGTGAACCGATTTTCAAAATTTTTGTTTTGTTCTATTAGGTTTCCCTCCAATTTGGTCCCATTTTCACAAAAGTGGTGATCTGATGATGGGATCCATGAGTAATCGAGGGAACTCCTCAAAATTTATATGGAAACATATGGTGATTTTGGTTTTATGAGAAGTATCCTAAGCATATGCTACCAAAACGTAAGATTTTGCACCAAGGTATACTATGGTTCCGAAGATACTAAGAGAACTCCGGATTCCTTATAGATACAAGTTTGGGGGTTAAGGCGCTGTTTTAAGAACTGAAAGCATATGTTACTATACAAATTACATTCATCATCATCATCATCATCATCATTACCACGTCAGGGTCACCAGTTTCACATGGTTGTATATGGATATAATATGCCCCCATCAATCCCCAAGCGGCACCCGGCTGCCGCGTAACAATTAAAAATCTATTGTGTCTGCGATTCCCACGATCGAGGTAATAAATTGAACCCTTAGTATGAAAATACTTACATAGGGAAACAATCTACACCGTAATAGGAATAAGAAACACAATCGCATTGAGTGTGACTCTTAACAAATTGTAATAAGATACGTAGAATATACGCGATGGTTTACTAGGTAACTAAAAAGAGTGAAATTATTATTTTTAACAAAAATTAAAATTAAGAAATTAAATCGACTTCCAAGGTAAAAACAATACATCCTTATAATATGAACTAAAAAGTATTAAATAATGTTTCCTATCTAATAGTGCCTTTTTCCGAATTCGGCTAAACCTCAACTATTTCTGTACTCAATCTTCATAATTTTGAAGTCGGTGCCAGTTCCAAAAGTTTCAAATACCTATTCTGTCAGAGAACTGAAGATTCAGTTATATCTGGTACCGACTTCAAAATGATGAAGATTGAGTACTTACAGAAATAGTTGAGGTTTAGCCGAAATCGGAAAAAGGCACTATTAGATAGGAAACATTATTTAATACTTTTTAGTTCATATTATAAGGATGTATTGTTTTTACCTCGGAAGTCGGTTTTAATTTTTTGTTAAAAATAATAATAATCTAGTTTTTTTTTGTTTGAAAGCTAACATGATCGAGAGTGTTCTTAGCTATAATTCATCATCATCAACCTGCTCAGTGCTGGACAATCAGGGTTTATCTGGTTCATGAAAGGCTGTTAGCAACTTCTAGACGTTTGATGGGTTTTACTTATATTTCATTCTAGTTCCGAGTAACATTTGTGAATATACAATAGTAGGTAGGTAGGTAGTATACGTATACACATATTAATGGAAAGTTGACCTGGTGCTGCAGCATCACCTGGTAATCAATAGGTTATCCAACTCCTCGCCAACTTAGAGCAGAGGTTTCGTGTTTGAGCTCATTTTAATTGCGACAACCAGTAAGAAGTAGATAAACAGTAAATATTTACATGCTGCTGCTGCAGCATCACCTGGATTCTATAGGAGCCGAGCTTCGTATGAACCCAAAGTGGAGGTTTCATGTTTGGGCTCATACGGCCTCATCGAAAAGGACATTGATAAATGGTAATCATGAGAATATGATTCTGTTGATAGGAATTATTCTGCACTATAACCAACACAAGTTTAAAAAGCATGAAATAAAATAAAATTAAGAAATTAAAAAAAATCCCCGCCAAACAACTTTAAAAAATTAATGAAATAATATTTACTGCCTTTAAGTTCAAATAATTCCTAACTTGTGTAAAATAATATTTTAGTCCATAATTGTTGTCAAGGTGTGTCGGGGGACCGCTAATGTAGAATAGATGTTTGATTTCACATAACATAACCGAATCGAGATCATCAGCGACTTGGCGTTGTAGCCTTATGTTCACCGTCTGTGACGAACTTAAGGACGTAGTTTACTTGGCGGTCCCCCGACACTGACACACCGTGACAACAATTATTATTATGGACTAAAATATTATTTTACACAAGTTAGGAATTATTGAACTTAAAGGCAGTAAATATTATTTCATTACTTTTTAAAGTTGTTTGGCGGGTTTTTTTTTTATTTCTTAATTTAATTTTTTTCTCTAAATCCGACCAATAACTTCATAAGAAAATTGTTATAACTTCTAAACTATCTGACTTAGAGCATAGAAGTAAAAGAATTAATTTGAGATGAAAACGTCCTCTATCTTTTTAAAATAAAATAATCGGCCAAGTGTGAGTCGGACTCGCGCACGAAGGGTTCCGTACCGTTATAGAGCAAAAATAGGCCAAAAATTGTGTTTTTTGTATGGGAGCCCCCCTTAATTTTTTATTTTATTTTAATATTATTAATAAATATTAAAGTACACATATTATAACTAAGGATTTTGTGAAAAAATTCAAGTATCTCCCTGTTGCCATAATTGATATAAGTAGAGCAAAAAAGGCCAAAAAAAATCACGTTTGTTGTATGGGAGCCCCCCTTAAATATTAATTCTATTTTTGTTTTTAGTATTTGTTGTTATAGCGGCAACAGTTATACATAATCTGTGGAAATTTCAAATCTCTAACTATTACCGTTCTTGAGTTACAGCCTGGAGACAGACGGACAAACGGAGAGACATCGAAGTCTCAGTAATAGGGTCCCGTTTTTACCCTTTGGGTACGGAACCCTAAAAAGACCAGTTTAATATGCGAGATTTTTCACGAAAAGCCATTAATGAAAAAGTACACAATTTTTTTTTCTTAAGCTTTGGTTTTTTTATGTTTTACTCCACGAAATTCATAACATAATATTGTCTGTGTAAGCGTAGTCCACAAGTTTAGCTATCAAATGAGACCTTTTTTATCTTCACAGGATATTCACATGAGAAGTATGGTCAGATAAGTGTGAAAGCCCGAGAAAAACTCTAATGGCTGCCATTTTACAACCGTGAGAGAGAGAGACAAAATTTAAGAGCCAATTTGTCGATAAAATATGTCATACATCATGAAATTAAAGGTCAAAGGATCGGACACCGGTGTCGAGACACATTGTTTATAGTGTATAATAATATCATATTAGTATTATATTTCTTCGCTTCATTCTTCGATATATAATTAACCAGGTAGTCCTTTGCTTATCTGCTAGGCAATCGCGTTTTTTTAAAGACGTATGTGGGTACTTGATAAAAAAAAAATACCGTCCTGCTCGGTCACTCGTCAGCGCTCCTCATTCTTGGTTAACGCGAGGCAACGCGAGCACGTATACTTAGTAACAATGCCAAAGCGCAGCTGGGTATTATTAAGATGATTGAGTCAGTGTTGTAAGTAACTAAAGTCAGTGTTATTTTATCGTGTAACAAGAAAATACATGTAAGTACTATTAAATACTTAAATAAACGGCAGGCACTACCGAGGCCAAGACGAGCCAATTATTTTCAATACTAACCGGCATGTACTGCGACTGTGAGTCAATAAGTACAGTGTGTTTGGACCGCGAGTCCTTTTACACAATCTATATTCTATATGCATCGGAATTGATCGCGGATCTCTGACGATGTTTTACCTATTCTATAAATAGAACTATAATATGTTTGCCCGATTGGGGGAAATAACTGCAAGTTAATTACTGCAAGTGTTTAATTATATTAAGTTATTTTATAAACCGCCATAATGTGTGGATTGACTGCGGGTCTCTAAACACAATTTATATGCATCGGAATTGACTGCGAGTCTCTGACGATGTTTTATCTATTCTATAAATAGAACTATACGTTGGTCGGTTTGGGGGTTAACAGCGAGTTATTTTATAAACCGCCATAATGTGTGGATTGACCGCGAGTCTCTAAACACAATCCTTATGCATCGGAATTGACTGCGGGTCTCTGACGATGTTTTATCTAAAAATAAAAGTATAATATGTTGGCTGGTTTTAGGGGATTAACTGCGAGTTAATTACTATTTAAATTTAAAATATATTGATATTTTTTAAATCAACATAATGTATGGATTGACTACTGGTCTCCGACAATGTTTAAAAATAAAAATTAGCAACTACCGCGCGTTTTCCCGCGCTCTTTGTTATATAAATAGAAGTACATAATTATTATTATAATATTAATATCTTTTCCGTTTTATAGAGAACAGCTATTTCGAGCTAATAACTAGATTGACTGCGAGTCTCATCAGTTAACAACCAATGCGCATCCCGCGCGATCCTTTTGTTCTAAATATAGAACTACGATTATAATTTATTATGTCTGCCGGTATATAATTATTATTATTAAATCAATTTTGCACCAATGTTGGGATTCGGGATACACCGCGAGTGTATAACGAAACTTACTTATTATCTACGTAACGTGATAACTACTACCCTCAATAATTTTTGTAACATATTTTATCGACAAATAAGTCGATTATAACGAGCAATTAAGCTACCCCAATATTTATTTTTTTAGTCACTAAGACCAGACAATCGGGGAAATATCACTAGAAGTGACCGATATACGGGTCGATCAGGTTACGAATGAACCCGAAGCTTTCCCACTCCTAAACCAGGTGCCAACGGTCGATTCTGAGTACCGGCACCGATAGAACCGGACCAGATCCGGATAGATCCAGGGCTCCTACTGACGTTAGTTGAGCCCTCGTTGGATTCGCCAGATTATGGTTTTAAATGATCCCAAAAACGATTAAGATAAGCTACTGCTTATAAAACATTACTGATAATAAGTGTTGCAGATCGATTCCATTTCGATCAATTATTATTATCATTATAAATTTCACTTGACAAAGTCTCGATATTATCAGACTTATCAACAGTATCAGCTGACTTATCTCGATATTAATTATTATCAGACTTATCAGATAATATATTATCAGACAAGACAACTTCGTAACTAAAACCTATAAGACTCAGACTCGATAAGTCTTGTCTCAATATCAGACCGAGATTATTATTGTTTCGCAGAATAATTCCAGTGTTTGTTCGGAGATACAAAATTAGTACATACCATTAATCGGGTTCCTTTCGGGCTCTGGCAAACCCTGCCAGCTACCCGTCAAAAGGGGGGGGGGGGGGGGGGCGGCGTAGGTAACCGTCGGCTGGCGCCGCTAATACTGTACCGCTACAATCACTCCTCTTCGAGTTCGAAGAGCGTTGAGGGCTGAGGCGACTAAACGCTCAAAACCGCAGCAGTAGTGCTGACAGTTATTTTTATATATATTTTATAGATGTTACTATTATAATTATTGGGAGCTTAATACAGCTATCCTCAACCCGCACCCCGCGGGCCGCATGCGGGCCACCGGGACTTTATTTGTAGCCCGCGTGATGTTAAACCATTTTGAAATTCACGCCCACGGGCAAAAGATTATACAGCCAACGTGAAAGTCTTTTTCACTTGTAAATCGTTAATTTTGAATAACGTTATTTTTTAAACCTAAAAATGTTTGTTGCCGCCCGCGACACCAAGACCAAAAATGTTTGCGGCCCGCATGAAAAATAAATATATATATTAGGGAACTTCGTTTCTAAAACAAAAACAGGCTTAATATATTATACATCATGACATCAATAAATTATTAGAATTTAAAACTATATCTTCGTGTACCCCCACCGAAGGTTACCTTTTAATACAAAGATTTTCTTTTCCCCAAACAAAGCGGCGAAAAATATTGTATTATAGTTTAAATACAATTTTTTGAATTATTTTAAATTTGAAACCACTAAGTAAGTTTATTTCGAAATTATATTGGAAAATTACCGTATGGCTTTCAAGCCAATACCGAAAACTGGATATCTAGCAAAAATAGAGTTAAGAGCCTACTTCTTGGTTCCTATTAACTCACTAGTCGATCGAAAGATTTTAATTTACGGATTAAGAGCCTTAAGTCTTGACGTACAGACTATCAGATGCGCTAACATTTTTTTTCACAAAAAATATGAAGAAGGAAACCAGACCAGGCGTAGGCTTTATCACTACTAGACTTACCACGCTTTAACAATATCAGTGTTCTAAGCGACAATTCTTCAGCCTCAGGCGCCCCTTTTTTGGTTACGTTTTATTGTTAATAAGTGCCATGGGTGTATTAAATCCACAACAAATATGTAAATATTTTAGTCTTAACGTTTATTATATATTATATTATTTCAACATAACTAGCTATCCCGGCAGACGTTGTTTTTGCCATATATAAAGTATTTTGCCCATATTATTATTTTATTGAAGTGACTAAATAAGTATGTCACCATGGCAAAGTCCATGATTGCTATCCCGTTGCACAAACAAGGGTCGCCGTCAGTCTCGAGTTGTAACAATTTACTATTATTTATTCAACAAATTATTACACTTATCAATATAAAGATAAAAGAGTAGATGTTGTCCGATTCTCAACCCTAGCCGATATGCTCGCTAAGATTCACGAAAATCGGTCGAGCCGAAGATCGAACTTCACTTGGTAAGTTCGTTTGATCATTTATTATTAGTAATATATAATATATATATTATAGTGACAACATTATGTTACTCTTAAGATTTTAGAATAGCAACAATTTTTAGTTAAGTATTACTTTTCTAGCAAAGCTGCCATTTACGAGAGAGTGTCGTGACTCGTGACTCGTGACTCGTGACTCGTGTCGTGAGCTCGGCTGAGTGTGGTTTGGTGAGATGGTCTTTTAAATTTAGTTTTCACGTATTTTAAATTATGTATTAACTATTGACATTATACATAGGCTGCACTAAAAGTATCGGGAACATTAAAAAAGTTGTTTTCCCGATGGATACCGCATTTGCTCTGTGAAGAGCAAAAAGCGGCTCGCGTTACTACTTGGTGTGTCAGAACTCTCGAAGGATTCCACGTAGGATCCTCAAATGCTGTATACAACATCGTATCAGGTGACGAATCCTGGATATACGCGTACGAACCCGAAATAAAAAACCAGTCACTCGAATACTCAAAGTATTCGAAAATGAGTTAAAGCCAACAAAAATTGTTTGTTCACGGAGTGTTGCAAAAAAATGAAAAAATGGAATGCACGTTTGTCTCCAAAACCGGCCATGTTGCGACTATTCCTCTTGAGGGACAAAGAACGGTTAATGCAGAATGGTATGCTAGCATTTGTTTGCCACAGGTCGTTTCTGAACTCCGTAAAGAGAACTGCAACCACCGCATCATCCTCCATCACGACAATGCGAGTTCTCAGTTCTCACACCGCGCACAGAACAAAAGAGTTTTTAGAGCAAGAAAACATAGAATTATTAGACCATCCGCCGTAGAGCCCCGAACTAAGCCCTAATGATTTCTGCTAAAAGAGAACTGCAAGTTGCAACCGCCGCATCATCCTCCATCACGACAATGCGAGTTCCACCGCGCACAGAACAAAAGAGTTTTTAGAGCAAGAAAACATGGAATTATTAGACCATCCGCCGTACAGCCTCGACCTAAGCCCTAATGATTTCTATACTTTCCCTAAAATAAAGAATAAATTGCGTGGTCAGAGATTTTCATCACCTGAAGAAGCTGTGAACGCCTACAAAACGGCCATTTTGGAGACCCCAACTTCCGAATGGAATGGTTGCTTCAATGATTGGTTCCATCGTATGGAAAAATGTGTCAAATTTCGCGGAGAATACTTCGAAAAGCAATAAATACATTTTTAATTAGTAATGTTGTGTCACTCCCTTGATTCCCGAAATTTCAGTGCCGCCCTCGTACTAGAACCTGTGACCCGCGGTGTTACCCGCGGTTTAAGTGAAACGAAATATAATAAAATTCTATAAAAGTACCAATAATATGGTCAAAATGGGACGATACATGATGCGATGATGCATATATACAGGTTTATGGTAGTGATGATGATGATGATTAATGTAATCTGTATAGTAGCACAATATGCTTTCCGTTCTTAAAACAACGCCGAAACACCCAAACTTGTATCTATAAAAAGTCAGAAGTTCTTTCAGCACCTTCCGGACCATGGTATACCTACCAGGTATACCTCGGTGCAATATCTTACTTGTTGGTAGCATATCACATATGCTTAGAATATCTCTCACGAAACCGAAGTCCCGCGCGCGGTGTCCATACGTTGGGTAAATAATTATTTAACTGTATACAAGCTACATTTACTCAGTGATCAATTGATATTATTTTTATATTTTTTTTTTCATCTAACATAATAGCCAAATATCACGTCTTCGAGTATTGAACATGTCTCACCAGTCATGCTGTAATACATGTCTGTCTGTCTGTTACCTCTTCACGCCCAAACCGCTGAACCGATTTTGCTGGAATTTGGCATGGAGATACTTTGAGTCCCTGAAGGACATAGGATATAGGATACTTTTTATCCCGGACAAATGTACGGTTCCCGCGCGATAAACGAATTTTGGCGCAACGGAGTTCCGGGCGTCATCTAGTAATTTATAATTTGAAAATCACATAAAACGATTATTTTAAATATTTAATTTAAAATTATTTCTTATGGAATACGAAGTATTTTGTCTGTTTTGGAAACTTTTCAAATTTGACTTACCGCTTACGTTGGTATTGTTACCAAGCGACGATAATATGGTAAGAATAAATGTTTAGAACGCGTCATGGTCTTTTTGTGATTGCCAGAACGCGTCGTGGCCGTTTTCATTAGAGCCACAACGCGAATTTCGCGTCGTGGCTGTTTTACTGTGACCACAACACGTTGTGAGCTATTTTTTCGCTCACTGAGCGTTTTCGGTCTTTGAGCGTAACATATATAAAAATTCGTAAACTTTAGACAATTAAACATGTTACTCAATATGTTACTTAAATAATATTTGTAGGACATACAAAAAGCTACATAATCAACCCTTGTTCAGTCGCCTATGACCAGAAGCGGCTTTAGGGGGTGGCGAACAGGGCGATCGCCCGGGCCCCGCTCTCGAAGGGGCCTCGCGTCAAGCAAAGTAAGAAAAGTACAGATTTTTTTAACTATGTATATATTTTGGATTTAATTTTTGATTTTCCATCCTTAATGATTTATTAATTAAGATTATAACATTTAAACGGTAAATTAAAATTAAGTTATTCATTTACATATTGTATGTGACTCGGGACGGGAGTCGGGAGTCGGGACATAATGTTCTGCTCAAAGTATATTAGTGTATAATCCATGGTTCTGCTCAAGGGCTCTTTATTCTTTAATGGGTTGTTTTTTTTTAGAATCTGCACCAGACGGCGCGGCGCGACGGTAGACACTTCTACATTTTCTATTGGTTCCCCACCGATCAGAAATTAACTGCAGGTTGCCATCACTGACTACATATTGGTTGTATTTCTAAAAAATATCAGTGTATATTATGAGTCTACCAGAATCTGATGGCAAAAAGTGAGAAAATAAATTGACTGTAGCAATACCGGGGTAATTGGAATAAAACATTTTGATCCCTTTTTTTCTTATAGCGGCTGATTCTGTGTGTTAAACATGCAAATATAAAAATTTATCCAATGACCAAGGATATTTTTTGAAAATCTGCTGTCAAAAATTGCCATCCGATTCTGGTAGACCCACTGACATATAAGTACTACGTACTCTCTATGGGTAGACCTATACATTTCCATATATTTCTATGTTGTTTTGCTTCGTCTCTCTAGCTTAAATTTCACGAAGAGCATACGCCTAAGCGATCATTGGCCTAATCGATTAGGCCAGTATACTGGTAAGAGTTTAGGAAGACGCTACATAAAATAATACTGTCAAACTGAAAACTGACAACTGAAAGAGTTTTGGCGTGCACATTGAGATAGACTATAGGAGAGAGCCTGATATCGGTGTATAAGCGTCAAAAGCGTGTAATGGTATGTCCTACTTACCAGGACATAACAAAGGAGTCGGTCTGCATATTTCATGTAATAAAAGTGTTAATAAAGGTTTTTAGTGAACATTTTATGCTAGATATTGTTGAATTTTGTGGTTCCGCTAAATAATAAACCATAAGAACTGCCAATGAATGCCTCAAACTCGTCGATTTGACATTAAATACTTAAGTTTTGAACAACGTTTTTTGGGCTTTCCAATCGGTATTTTTTGTAAGCTAAAAAGATTATTTATAAGTTTAATAATCCCTTATTCCTGCAATATAAGGCATTAGTGCTAAAATATCACATCAATTAATAATTTGGCTACAAAAATTGCATAGCTTTTTAGGTGTGTTTACGGATTCTCATTACTTGAACTATAGTTTATCGATATCATGAACTAAATGACTTTCTTTTCTAGATTATAATGTGCTTCGAAATGATCGACAAATAGAAATATTCAAGAAAATACACGCATACTACTTGTATGAAAATAAGCACAAAATGGCCACGCGATGACGGGCTAAGATTACATCTATAGAGCTTGGCAAAGAAGAGTGTGGATTAAATGAGGGCGCTTTTCTTTAAATACAGGCAACCCTACGCTTCACTTTTGACACAATTTAAACAACAAGTAATGTAGTGTTGTCATAAATAAAAACTCTTAGTTCCAGCTGTCACCGCGTCAGACTCTTCTTTGCCAAGCTGTACTATATCTATGGTTATAATACTTTATCTATGGTTGGCAGCATTTATTTGCATCTCTGTTTTATTGTTTACGTTGTAAGAAGTGTAACAAGGAGAGAAACAATACAAGCTGCTTATATTGTTTATTTATATTAGGTCGTATTAAGACGCCCATTTAGGGCGCTTGACAGACAAGAGGTTAAAGGAGTGAGCACACTGAGACGGGCTGTGCCGGGGCGCATCGCAAAAATCCGCCTGCATACAATTTGTATGGAAGCGGATGCAAGTATCGCTCACTGTGCCGGGGCGCATCGGCGCGGATTTTTGCTCGGCGGATTTCCGTCAATGCGACACAGCCCGGCAAGACCCGCTGCGCCCCGGCAACAATGTGACCACATTTAGTAGATTTCTACTTTTTGGTAGATTTGAGGTCAAATGAATGACGATTTAGTAGACCAAAATCTTTTAGTAGATTTTAGTAGAAAATCGATATTATAGAATAAATAATATAAAAATTTTAAAAAGATAATGAAGACAGTCCATATAAACATTTTACTTTTATTTTAGTTTCAACCACGTAGAATACATTGATTAATAAAGGTAGATTTTCGGTAGAAGCTAAAACACAGTCCAGTAGATTTTAGTAGAATCATGTAAAATAGTTTTCATTTTAGTAACTAGATGGCGTATGGGTAGACAACTATCGGTAATACCATCATTAATTGCTACAAAACTGGGCAAAAGAATGTAAAACTTGATACATTTCAATTTGAAAAAGACGCAATAATATTCCAACGAATAGGATAATAAAGTTATTATAAGGATGTTTTAGTTAAAACTCACGGAAGAAATATCCCTATTTACCGTTATTCATACCAAATGTCACAGGAATTATACATTTTGGTTTTGACAACATCTTACCTGCACTTGTGCAAGATAACGGATATTTAATGGCTAATATTTTACCAATAATGAACATCAAAAACCCAAATAACACAATTTGGGAAAAAATAATAAAAACCACACCAACAATAAAAAGTAGAAGAAGTGTCAAAGTAACATGCCCGCCAAAACTCTTTCAGTTGTCAGTTTTCAGTTTGACAAGTATGATATTTTAAGTCAGCGTGTTCCTAAACTGTAACTAGTATACTGGCCTAATCGCTTAGGCCAGCGGCCGGCAACACGCGGCCCGCGGGCCGCATGCGGCCCTCGAACGTTTAACTTGCGGCCCGTGAATGTTTTGTGAATAAGTTATAAGCATCAAAAACAATGTTTGCTAATATTGCCAGTAGTTATCGCAACTTAAAAACGTAGCTGTTTGTGCCATTTTGTAATAAAAACTTTGTTTATTTTTCTAAATCCTCTTATAATACTCTCTCTTACTGCCAGCACACTTTTTACTAATGCCATCCATCAGAGAGGTTGAAACTTTTTTTTTTAATTGTGGTCTAGAAAAGCCCTGATTATGCGTAGGTATATTGGGCTTCTAGGGTTAATACTAGTATAAGGTCTGTGGCCCGCCTTTAGTTTGTTTTGCCACTTTGTGGCCCTTGCCTGCCAAAAGGTTGCCGACCGCTGGCTTAGGCCAATGATCGCTTAGGCGTATGTTCTTCGTGAAATTAAAACTAGAGAGACGAAGCAAAAAACATAGTAATATATGGAAATATATAAATACATACAGTTTTTTGTTAATATTATGCTAACGGAAACTAGGTTCAAGATATTTTGATATATGTCACACTTGACAGGACACTGAGATTTTTTAGAAACACAACCAATATGTATATATATATATATAAATATATATGAATAATAATAAATATATATATATATATATATATATATATATATATATATATATATATATATATATATATGAAAATTTTATTATAGAATATTGTTTTCCCGCCATATTTATACTCGACACTGGCCATGGTTATATAGCCGAAGTGCCATAATAAGAAAAAAATAAAAAAACACTTGACAGTTGTTTACGCGCCAAGCAAACAAAAATTGTATACGATTGTGGCCATATTATCTGCGTTTTAGCGATGACTTTTTTGTAGTTTCAACGTTGTTTCTTTGGTGTTTAATAATTGTGACTGTTTATTTGTTCCACGAGTTCCTTTGTGAGAAAGATTAAATCGTAATGAAGTATTTTTCAGTTATAACTAACAAGCAAACTCGGGTGGCGCCAAAAGCAGGTGTGCAAGTCGAGCGAGCCGAGGCTAGAGTGGTTCGGTTTTAATGTTGGGGCATCTAAAGTGTGAAGAACGATGTCTACAGTGACGCCACGCAGATCTAACAAGGTCGCACATACCCACACGCCCAAAATGTCCGAAAGAAAGAAAAGCTTATTCTTGAGAGGGGTGGAGCCCGAGGAGCCCCACAGACATCGTCGGCTGTCCGTCGTGGACAGCGAGAGCGACAGCAACGACTGCGATCTGGGTATCATCAGCACCTTGGACTCCAGCTCCGGCGATGACAACTATCCCGTTACACCTGAGAGAATGTGGCGTAAGTCTATTGCGATCGGCATGTCAGACCGTTCATCATTTTATTCATGATCCTCATTCATTTCACACTTCCACTCAATAGTACTTTATATTAACAGAAAATCATTGCGCCTAATGTATTGAAAGAAAAATGAAACATTACTAATAATAGTTAGAATTATTATCACTCACTCGTCAACCATCTGATATTGGGTATATTTCACCATCAGGTGAAAATGAATGAAACAATTAACCGTATGATAGCAGCTTTTTTCATTCGCGTTGTATGTGTTTACGCCGGATACAATTTTGACCGAGCTCCTTCTTGATATAGGTATCACAAAATATGTAAGCACAATAAAAGTGACATTAAAACTGGAAGATATTGTGATTTATATGTATGTGTACTCCGCCAATTACACTTTGAGACTGGCTGTTGAGAGTAATATTTATTTATAGTAAATTGTGGCATTTCTTTAAAATAGTTTTTCATTGTAGGTTGTTGAGAAATTACAATTTGAATGGTAAAATAATACTTAGATATTTAAGTAGGTTAGTATTGGGCGATTCCATTATCGCGTGTGCAACAGTTTGACACACTTAAAGCTTTCTAAAGGCAAAATGAAGCATATTTATTAATTAAATACCCCTTGAAGGGATACATTTTAACTAGTTTGACAATGATTTATAAATGAAAACCTTCATCAAACGTACTGTGCCCTGCGGTGTTACCCGCGGTTTAAGTGATATAAAATAAAAGTCTATGAAAAGTACCAATAATATGGTCAAAACGGGACGATACATGGTTCTATAATGGTTTATGGTAGTGATGATGATGATGATGAATGTAATTTGCATAGTAGCAATTAGCATATATGCTTTCCATTCTTAAAACAATGTCGTAACTCCCAAACTTGTATCTATAAAGAGTCAGGAGTTCTCTCAGCACCTTCCAAAACATGGTATACCTTGGTGCAAAATCTTGCTTGTTGGTAGCATATGCTTAGAATACTGCTCACGAAACCAAAGTCACCACATGTTTCCATATAAATATTGAGGAGTTCTCTCGATTTATTATGGATCCCTTCATCAGGTCACCACTTTTATGAATATGGTACCAAATTGGGATGATAATCTATACACCAAAAGAAAAATTTTGAAAATCGGTTCACAAATGGTGTAGTAGTCGTTGAACATAAAAAAACGAACATAACACGTCCTCCTCCATTTTGAAAGTCGGTTAAAATTGTAGCCTATGTGTTATTCTGATGTATAAGCTATATATAGCTATATATACTATAATCATCAAGTACAACACGGTCAAATTAACTAGACACACGGTTTGATGATGTCATTATGGAGCTTGCATGTTATATATATATTTTGATGCGTCAAGTTAATGTGACCGTGTTGTAAATACAATTTCTGCAACTCAAAAAATAATAATATTAGTTCCTTAATAGACTAGCTATAAAAGGTCTGTAATAAGTCATTTGGCAAATGAAAATAATACCTCCTCTATTATTACGATAATTTACATTAATTCAAAGTAATTTAAATAATAAAATTTTAAATACTTTTTCAATTAAGTACCAAACTTCCATTTGTTTTCTAATGGTATCTGTTCCTAAATAACTGTCACTTAAATAGATACCGCTATGAATTCTTTTAAGTGCTTTAAAATGTAACCTAACCTAAAACCTAACTTGAGAAGCCAATATGTTACCAGAGACAACTAGCACTATTCCAAGTTAACCCGTTGATCGTGGAAAAACAAGACACAATAGCTTATCTATTGTTATCGTGGCCGCATGTGGCCGCTTGGGGCTTGATGAATTAAAGTTAACCCTGTGTAAAAGAGGCTATCTGTGATGGTCGGGATATGTCCTCTCATATACAGCCATACTACACAGAATTTTTTCATAGAGCTAAGCAAATTTGTATTATATATAGGTGGAGGAAATTTTTTATTGATTGTTCTTCCTCCGAAGGTACAGGACATTGAATTGTGAACCTTGCTTGAGCCCATGGTTTGAAGGCGCTAATATTTCTAGGATTAGCTCGGTTGCGGCTATAAGGATGCGATCAGGACACGTTCCACTCAACAAGTTTAATTATATGATTGGAAAGAAGGAGTCCCCTCATTGTATTCACTGTACGGTTACAGATGACTTAATGCACTTGTTGGTGGATTGTGGACAAAATCGTGATCTCAGAAGCCAGTTGTTCCCAAGAAATTTGTTTGGGGGGCAAATTAATATTATTTTGGAGTCGCCTCTTTTGCAAGAGGCCCGTGCTTTAATTAGGTTCTATTTATTATCAATGAATGGTTGCATAGTTTAATTTATTAATTTTTAAATTAACTTTGAATAATACTATGAGGCTGGCATAGATGCCAAGTGCATTTTTAAGCCTCGTCAAAATTTTGAATAAAAAAAAAAAAAAAAAGATAACCCTGTGTTAAATTTTTTTTAGAATAGATATAATATTTTCATTAATCTGTTAACTAATTTGATTAATATAATATACACTAGAGTCTAGACCCTCGCTAATCTGGTCCCTGGCTAATCTGGTGCCCCTTGTAATCAGACAGCATTTCACTGGTTAATTTAGTTACATAAACATTATTTTGGCGTTTTCAGAATTTTGTCAGATACTATAAATTAAAAACGTTCGTCCGATTAACGCGGGTCTACTGTAATAAATATGATGTTTGTATGTACACTACGCAGATTGTTTTATTAGAGGTGGGATAACTATACCAACTGGGGTAAAACAGGTACAATCAATGCATAAAAAGCTGAGCTCGTGGACCGCATTCGCTCGGGTCGACTGACCGTGGCATGTGCCAGGCCTGCCACCCTTCTGTAGTGAGGACTAAGGAGTTAAAACTTCATAATTATAATATATTTATTTTCCTTATGATTTAAATATTGTGAAACTGACATTGTAAGTCTTATCAATGGTGCTTCATATAAAGCTGCAGAATTATTTAGTTGTTAACTGTTGGCTCTGATGGGCTCTGCCCCCGGCCCCCAGGGTATTACAGACTAATGTTTCACATACATTCCACATTAAATTCTATTTTGATGTGAGCTTCTGCTCATGTTTTCATTTCAATACACAACACTGATGGTCTGTTCGGATCCTGCCCCTCATTATACCTCATTATACCTCATTATACAATTCTCATGTTACACTTCTCTAAGCACATGAGTTATGCCGAAAATTTCGATTGCGAGCGGTGCTTACGATTTTTCATTTGGCATTTTAATTTTTGTTAGCCGAAAACAATATTCGTCCCGAAGTAGGTCCCGAAAGATTTCTTCGACGTCCAATCTTTTTCGGCCTTTTTCAGGGGGAACCAGGTCGCACACGAGAAAATTACAGGAGAGTCAAGATCTTAAACATTTCATGAAGTCACCCTTCACACTGAAAAAATATCAAACGCGGTACTCTGGAGAGGCGGCGGGGTGGGCGTCGACGCCGGCCACGCCGCGCCCGCGCCGCGCCCCCTCCACGCCCTCCTCCGCCCACTCCAGCGCCAGCGCTGCCGCTGCCCCCGCCGGCCGCGCGCGTCGCAGTCTCGCCTCCCTCATCGCCGACGCCGAGAGCTGCAGCAGCTCCCTCAAGGACCTCAACTTCGACTCCGACTCCGGCGCCGACTCCAAGGAGAACACGCCCGCGCGCCCGCGCCGCCGCGACCGGAACGAGACCACCCCGAGGTACTCCTTCCGGGGGGTGCTCGTCGAGAGGGGGAGGAACGAGGCCGCCTCGCCCGTGACGGTCGACGCGCCCGCCTCCCCGCCGCGGACCGCGATTGCCCGGCCGACGCGGATCGACATCGACGACGTCATCTCCCCCACGAGCATGCTGAAGACCCCCCACGCAATCGTCGACGCCCGAGCCTCCCCGCCGAGGCTGGGCCCCAACCGCCGCTCCGTCGGGGAGACCCGCGGCAGCCCCGACTCCGTCGGCGGCGACGAGCGCGCCCCCAAGCGCCTCCACTACGACGACTCGGCGGGCGGCGGCGTCGCGCCCAAGCACCCGCGAGTCGAGCCGCCGCCCGCGCCCCGGGCGAGGCTGGCGCTGTTCGGCGCCGACCGGCTGAAGGAGATCCTGTCGGCCAAGTCGTTCTACGGCAGGACCGACCCCGAGCTGACCGCCCCCGTCTCCGATACCATATCTCGCGCCCTGGAGGTGGCGCACGTGCAGCGTCGTAGGCGCGCCGGGGCGGCGGGCCGGCGGCGCCGGGAGCCCGGCCAGATCAACGGCGGGGTGCGCCATCGCATCCGAAAGCCTCGCGCCCCCAGGAGGCCGCCGGCCCCGGGCTCCGCCCCCGCCGCCGCCGCCGCCCCCGCCGCCCCCGCCGCCGGCGCGTCCGCCGAGGACACGACCGTTGCTAGTCTCGACTCCACCCTGAGCCAGGAAGGTGAGTTCCCCTGTTCTTTACAAATTAGATGAAGTTATTTTTGTAGTTGTAGATAACTTGTGATTTTTAAACGAGCCCGTGGATGCTGTAAAAAACAGCTTAGCACCGAAACATCGGGAGTAGAATTTCACCGAGTTACTATATCGCAGGTGTTTTCTCAGTTTAGTTCACAGCACTCGGGCCGGCACCGCCTCAAACGCTACGTCCCGCAATTTTTTCGAAAATATTCATTTAAATCATATGCTGCAAAGGGCCATAATATAGATCTATTTTAAATCAACAATGTATTTAAGGTATTTAATTGGATAAGGATTAATGCTGTATTGGTTAAAATCGCTTCGAAAATGCTAATTATTTGTCGTAAAAAGTAAATGACAACAAAATGTTATTGTGGGATATCCATAATCGACTAAGAGCTGACGACCACATTCGTCATGTAGGTTCAGCTGTATTAAAACTCCGTTAGCTACTTCCCTGAACAACCCTTTCTGATAATCTGCGTGCTGGCAGACCGTGGGCGGTGGGTGTGGGTGTAGTAGGGTTGGGAAAAAATTGGAAAAAAATGTAGTTTCAGCGACTTAATAGTGTTTGCGATGATAATTTATAATTTTTTCACATGGATAATAATGAATAATCGGCCAAGTGCGAGTCGGACTCACGCACGAAGGGTTCCGTACTGGTGTCTGGACTAGACCGAAAGTAGACAAAAAAGCGTAGTTTTGAAGATTTAAGCATACAAGGGACATAGGGACAGAGAAAGCGACTTTGTTTTATACTACTTTATTTTATTTTATTTGGAAAACTTACAGCATATAAACAATAACATTAATTACTTAAATAAGAATTTTGAATGCCAATTACAAGTTTCCACTTATGAATAGAAATTTAAAGAAGTTAGATGTGAATACAATTATACTATATTATACTACTATATACTATTTCTGTAATTGTAATAACCCCAAATAATATTGTTGAATATTTTAACTTAGTTATAAAGTAACAATAAGTTGGACATACATTGTAATTGCTTGAAGATAATATTAAATAGGTAATATGCCACCGCAAATTCAAACCCACTCTGTAATATAAAAATGAATTAAGAAATAAACACTAACATATGATAAATTAATTACCTATGATCCGATCCATGAATAATATTAATAACTTTGTATTATTAACATTTTCTATTAAGAGTTGAAGTATGCTTTATTTAAGATATTTCGTATTTTTTTAGGTTTCAATGAAAAAACATCTTCATGTCGATTTTCACTTAAGAATTTATTAAATTGAATGCTAGATCTACATATAAACGAGTTACGACGATAGTATGTATTGTACGCTGGCACATGAAATGGTACATAGTTACGGAGGAATCTGGATGGAACGTTAAAGTCATATTTACTCAATAGCTCAGGGACATCTACAGTATTATTAATTACCTTACAAGAGTATGCAATGTCAGTGATTTTTCTACGGTAGTATAATGGAAGGAAATGAAACTTTTTGCACCTTGACTCATAGTCTGGAAGGATAATATTGCATTTAAATTGTAGAAATTTCAAGAAACGTTTCTGCACAGATTCGATCCTGGTTTTGTAAATATCATAGGTGGGATTCCAGACCTAGGAGTAATATTCCAGAAGACTGCGCACATATGTGCAGTATAGAATTTTTAGAGTCTTAATAGCTTTAAAATGTTTGCTTGATCTTATGATAAATCCCAGAGCCTTAGATGCCTTGCTCACGATGTGATCTATGTGCTGGTCAAAAATTAATTTATTATCTATGATTACTCCAAGGTCCTTAATTTCATTCTTTAAAACTAAAACCTCATTGTTAAGTTGATATTGAAAATGAATCAATTTGGTTTTCCGACTAAAGTTCAGGGTATAGCATTTCGAGATATTTAGATCCAATTTATTGACTGAACAGTAATTGATAAATCTATTAAGATCCTCCTGTAAGAGCCGACAAACATCAATCGAGGATATGTGTTTAATAATTTTGGTATCATCGGCGTACAAAAATAGCTGGGAGTGATGGAAACAATTAGAAATATCATTTAAGAAAATAGCAAAGAGTAGAGGTCCCAGTAGTGAACCTTGAGGGACACCAGAGGGTACTGCCATCCATCTAGATGTAAATCCATTGAGTGCCACCGCTTGTAATCTATTACTAACATACGATGAAAACCAGCGATAAAGGTTTCCATGTATTCCTGCAGTCAGAAGTTTTTCTAGCAAAATACAGTGGTCAATACGATCGAAAGCTTTACTAAAATCCGTGAATATGGCATCAACTTGCAAACCCCTGTCCATATATGCAGTACGATAATCATAAGCGACTAGAAGATTCGTTGTAGTAGACCTACCTTTTAGAAAACCATGCTGCACCGGGATAAACCAACTCTTAATCGATGCGTAAACCTGTTTATAAACCAAACTTTCAAATATTTTAGCGAAGATGCATAGTTTGGATATAGGTCTGTAGTTCTTTACATTAACTTTATCACCTCCCTTATGGACTGGGGTTATAAAAGCAGACTTCCATAAATTTGGAACGTATCCTTCTTTTAACGACCTGGAGTATAACATAGCGGAGTGACTAGAGACTTCGCACATTTGCTTACAAATATCGGGGGGATGTCGTCAGGACCGGAACCTTTATTAACATCAATAGAATTTAAGAGTTTTAATACTTCGTCAGAGGTGACCTGAATGTCTCCAATAGTATTATGATTAATATTTTTAGGTTTAAAATCAGCATTACTAGAGGTAGTGTTAGAGTTGAGAAAATTATTTTGAAAATAGGTAGCAAACAGATCACAAATTTTATCCCCTGTGGTGGCGATTTCCTTTTCGTAACACATAGAAGATGGAAATGTGGACGTGGCTCCTCTATTACTTTTGACAAAAGACCAAAATACTTTAGGATTATCAATTAATGTACTTTCTGTTCTTTGAACATATGATTCGTAGCATGATTATTCCAATGCCTTGGCCCTCTTTCTTAGAACGGAAAAGGAAAGATAGTCAGCATAGTTCCCATACAGTTTGTATTTTCGGTGAAATTTATGCTTTTCCTTTAAAACATTTTTTAGAGCGGGGTCATACCATGGGGGATAATGGTTGAATGAAAAGTCTTTGTGGGGTACGTAAGTATTACGAAGATCGTAGATAGTGTCATAAAAATATTTAAGAGCCTCGTCTAGGGATTTATTGTTTAAATGCTCCTCCCAGGTAATTGTATTTAATGAAGCACTAATCGAAAGATAATAGCCTCGGTCATAAAAATATTTTAATCTTTTTTTTGTCTTTAATGAACTAGAGCAACAATCCAGTAAATCTATACACAGTGAACCATGGTGTGGTATATCCTCAGGGACTAAGGGGTCATCACATGCATCGACATTAATTTCACAATTGGAGAAAACTAAGTCTAACAACCGATTATTATTGTTGCGCACTTGACTACGCTGGTATAAGTTACACTGATCAAGTGTATCTAGGAAATCAAATTGAGTCCTAGAGAGTGACACATTACTTGATGTTAGACGGTTTCCCTGAGGATTCCAGTCAATAAAAGGTAGGTTAAAGTCGCCCATGATTATGAATTTATCAGTAGGATGTTGATTTACTATGTTAAAGAGATTATTACTAAAGCCCTCGAGTTGCATATTAAAGCTATTTCCATAGTTTTGGCTGCAAAGATAGAGTGTGCAGAAGTGAATTTTATATGAAGAGCTAACTATTCTTGGTGAGACCGTTATCCACAGGTCTTCCGCGGAGGTATGCCATTCGGGGCGTCCAATTGTTGCTAAATCTCGTCGAACTGCTAGAAGCACTCCCCCTCCAAGAGATTGGTTAGTCAAGTCAATCTGTAATCTCTGTCACGCCGCCAAACAATATATCTGCCATCAAAAAGTTCGTGATCATTTATACCTTCCAGAAGCCAGGTTTCCGTTATAGATATAATGTCGTACGAGTTGAGATACACATTTCTTTTGAATAAGTTAGTTTTAGTACCTAGACCACGAGCATTCTGATAGTAAATAGTCAATTTGGAGTCCATCTGTAATAATCAATATAGATTAAAAAGCTCAATAAAATTAGTATAACAAAATTATTATAAAGGCTATTATGGGTAGAGATGTGGTGAGTAGTAATCATGGAAGCATTAGATAATGAAGCAATCGTACAATTAATAAACAAACTCATAGCATGCAGAGTCATAATTATATTAATTAGCAAAACATTAATAATTAAAACAAGCAGCAGAAGCGTGATAATATAAGCATAGATCGAATCAAACGTAAAAGTAGACAGGTATGAGTGGAATGAAAAGCATGAAAATGTGCAAATAAAGAACACAATAGCAGAGATTGGAATTGTTTTGCGGTGGTTAACAAATAATAAAAATAGATGCAAAACATGATATAATATGTAACTACACTCAAGGCTATGATTAATGAGCATAAAAAGACAAATAATAAATACTAAGCAATAAAAGAAGATCAAGTTGAATACAAATAATAAATTAAAAATGTACTTAAAAGTTGAGCATAACGTTAAATGAAACTAGCAATGAAGCCGGCACTCTAAGATAATTTGTTTAAATCTAAATCACAAGCAATAATATGAACAGGAGACTTATCATTTTTACGGATATGAATCTTACAAAATTTTACCCAAACATACTGATATCCTTTAAGCCGCGAGAATTCTTTTACTTTAGTTAAGAGTTTCTTTTGGTCAGGAATAAGATGGTCGTTAATATAAATACGTTTATCTTCTTCACCGAGTCCCACATCCTTTAAGTAAATTTGTTTACGCGCCCGTGAAGCAGCAATAAATTCTTCTTAAATGAATCGATTAATAAAACTCACAATTATTGATTTGGACTTGGAGCCATGTGATGGGACACGAGCAATGTAATTTATTTGTGTTTTTGGGAATTAATATCCAACAACAGCAGATATGGAGCTTATGATATCAAAAAGATTTTCATTTGGTTTTGTTGGCAAACCCTTTATTTCAACGTTGTTCATCCTAGACCACTGCTCTCGGACGCTATTATCTTTTTTGAGTAGCGTCAGGTCATTGAGAATAGACAACTCAGACTTTTGAGCATCCATGACACGTTTTTCTATGTCCAAAACCTTTGATTCCAAGCTATCAATCCTAGAACTGTTAAACTCGCAAGTTGCTTTTAACTCTGAAATTTCATTTTTTATTAATTTTATATCATCAAATAGTTCAGGGAGCTTAATGAGTTGTGACTTCATGTCTCTTAATTCCGACATAATCATTTCGAGGGTCACAGGTTCTGGTCCAGTCGGTGTTTAGGTCGCGGACTTGTTGAGAGTTTACATTGTGGACATCTCCACATCAACCTTCGATCGGATCCAAGTTTGCGGTAGCCAGACTCAGAAATAGAGGCGGATACAAAGTCCATACTTCGCTTACACCCATTGCAAAATGCGCCGTCAGTGTATGTGGAGTCACAAATATCACACTTCATTTTCAGTTAATTAGTAGTTTTTTAGTATGGTAACTCCACTTTTAGTCTAGCAACACTGAATATTATGTGGCAACACAAAAATGTATATGGTAACTGGAGATTACTTATAGCAACACTGTATTCTCTATGGTCGACTACCACTTATTTTAATTTGTTGTGATTAACGTAGGTAGTTCGAAAAATACATTGAAATGACTTGTCAAATCGTTAAATGAAACACTTATAAATGCCGAAATATTACACAGATTTCTGTTTTAAACAGTGCCAATTGATATTTGAGGTAAATTCTTCAAATCACAAAAGTATTCACTTGAAACTGTTCACTAATACGGGCGAGAACTTTAATTTAAGCGGGAGGTTCGAATCGCAGTGTTTACTCAGTGACAACTTCGATGACTGTATACTATGTAGTTATAGTATACACATTCGTGAACTATATAATATGTATAATAATATTATATATAGTTCACGATACGGAATTTAACCTTTATACATATTACGTATAAATGTTAAATTCCGTGCTCCCGCTGCGCGTCGTGGTCTGTTTTATTGCTGAGGATCATTACTTCGTCGCTTACAGAAAAAGCGGACCCCTTCGACACGGAGAAGCGAACGATAGACGCGCTCCTGAGCCAGTGGACGGATGAGGAGCTGCCCGAGACGGAGCTGGCGCTGACGCGGGGGCGGGGCGAGCTCGCCGCCTGCCTCCGCCGCGACGCCATCGGGCCCCCGCCCCTCCCCGCCGCCGCCACGCCCGTGCCCGCCGCCGCCTACACGCCCCCCACCGGCGCCGTGCTCGCCGAGCTGGGCGGGCAGACGGTGCTGCCGGACCTGGACGAGATCGAGCGCGAGCTGCGGCAGCTGGACGAGGAGCTGCTGCAGATGGCGCACGAGCACCGCCTGCCCGCCGCCGTGCTCGCCGCCGCCGACCTCCCCGCGCCGCCGCCCGCCTCGCCGCCGCCCGCCTCGCCGCCCCCCGCGCCGAAGCTGTTCCCGATCTTCAGCGACCCGAACCCGGGCATTTCGACGACGCCGCCCGCTAAAGGTTGTAAAACGAGCCGGGGAAAAGCACTTCCGGAGTTTCTTTTTTTATTCCGCCGTCTGACGTAATCGGGGCTCGTCGTATTCGTCGTTCAAAGTTTTCCTTTTACCGCATTCTTTCGTTTCTTTTACGGTGGTTTTCTTAATTCGGGTTAAAAGTTTCTTAATTCTCGATCAATGCTAATATTCGAATGAAATATCTAACTTTGAGAAATACTTATATAGTAAAATATCTCAATTTAACATAAATTCAAATTAAAATTTCCAATATGTTTTTCTAGACTAATAAATTCCAAATGGAATAGAGCCGAAACCGGAACGAGTTCCAAACTTATGGCGCTCCGACCGCTGCCTCAAAAATATACTACAGAAGGCACGTTTTAAGCGCTGACTTCACGCGACGCTCCCTCTTCCAGGAGCGGCGGGCGGGGCGGTGCTGCGGGGCGGCGCCGACCAGTACGTGATCGACGCCGGGCAGCGCGCGCTCGGCGCCGCGCAGTGCCCCCAGTGCGGCGTCATCTACCAGCGCGGCGACCCCCGGGACGAGCGCGACCACCGCCTGCACCACGACGCCGCCGACGTGCTGCGCTTCCCCGTCAGTACACCCCCACTCACCCCCACTCACCCCGCGTTACCCCCACGCCACACTAAACTAATTGAATCGCATATTATTAAATCGCGAGTAGTGCCCCTGAGGGGTAAAACACGTATGTATTATCGTAGGAAGTTCCGACTCGAATATAGCATTTTATTGAAATCGGAGAACTTTCATACGATCTTCCGACCCTCGTTTTGCTGCTTTAGAGAATGAAACGACGACGAGCGACGAGAGATGGAATCCCTCGTCTCTAATCCGGGGTCGGATTTGCCGCTGACGTATATTTTACGCCGGGAGCTGAACCGAAACTGAACATCACTCTTCTCGGTAAATTAATTTTCCTCGTATAATCGTCGGCAGGGTTGGAAGGAGGAGTGCGTGGTGGGGTCGTGGGGCGCGGGGCGAGCGCTGCGCGTGCGGGGCGGTGCGGCGGGCTGGCGGCGCGTGGCGGCGCTGCTGCGGCGCCTGCTGCAGCCCGCGCTCGGCCTGCCCGACCTGCCGCGCCCCGACCACGTCTACACGGTGAGTCTCCCCGACCACCACTTCTATAGTTGACGTAACCGTCGAAAAGTTTCTGAACTCGAATTACCCGCGTATAGAGCGGGCGCCCGAGGTAAGTGAGCGTGCATCTGAGTGACGAATTTTGCCAACGGATTTAAGTGAAGAATAGGTGAAACAATAATTATGTGAATTTTGTCGGTTTTGGTCCAATTTTTTTACCCCCTCTCCTCTTTCATTAAAAAATACTGTTTTTTTGTTTAAAAAATAAGATAAAAAAAATTTGAGCTTTATACTTTATCGAAAGTTAGGCAGACTCCAGCACTTGAAACTTCGTAAAGTAACTGCGGCCAAAATACCATAGTCACTGGTCATACTCCATACAGTCCATAGGTGTCATATTATACAGAATAAAAACCGGCCAAGTGCGTGTCGGGCCACGCGCAATATAGGGTTCCGTAGTACCGCAAATTTTTGATAATTTTTGTATGGTCAATGAATGTGCATTTATAACGTGTTTTACACAAAGTTCCTTTATACTTCGCCGAATACATTTTTTTAGTTGATCGACTATTACTCAATAACATTATGAAGTCTTCTTAGCCGTGATAATTTTCCTTTGAAATTCAGCATCCTGCATATTTTCTACTCCCGTGAATTTTTTTACATTTCCGGAAGCAACCGTTTAGCTGGTAGAAGGAAGGGGGGGGGGGGGACTGGAATCTAACGATTTTTTCTGCTTTGAAACTTCATATTTCACAAATGGATTTCATAAATCGAATGATGTAAAGGGCAATTTTGTTTTTAATGAAATACTTTTCAAGGGGAACAATTCTGTCATAACTCATACATGATTTTTGCGAAACTTTTACGTGGGCACGTGGAATGTTCGAGAGTTCAACGGTCATATTTTTACGGTGAAAAGATCACAAAGTATGCGTTACATTAATATAATATATAGTATCTCATGAACCCGCACATCATCAATTAAGATTTCATCATCCTCGCTGGTCCAGTTGACGAAACTCATTTTGAACAATAATACGTGCAATTATATGCATTTGCATATTTTGGCCATTCTCAGCGGTAATAGCATATTTTACCTGGGCACGTTAAGATCTAGTTATGATGCATATTATCCGCGGTACATTCACAACATTTTTCACTCACCCTGCGTTGCGTACTCTACGAAATGACATTTCGTAGAGTACACCACGTCTACCCCAGTTTAAATAGAATTCTTTGCTACAAAGTCGTTCCACCACTAATTCCACCTATGTGGAGCGAACCTTTTCTATTTACAATAATATTATAAATGATCGTAGACTCAATCTTACCACTGAAAATTTATAAAAATAATTGATTGCTTAGGTTTACAAATTTTTTAAATAATTTTAATGTCATATAATGTTACTGTACGTACTATGATACGTATTTTGAAATAAATAAATGAATACTTACTTTTTTCTTTTTTGGGGATTCCTAAACTTTGTCATATTTTAATTCTGCATATTCTGCTAATTTTCGTGCATATTTCAAGTATTTTTCATGCATATTTGCATGCATATAACAAGCTTTTTATGTTGCATATAATCCGGTCTCTAGTGATAAAAAATACGAATTTGCGATGGTAATTTAATTAAAGAAATCCAACATTTAAAATTGTAAATTTCTCACTTACCACACTACGTTTTTGGAAAGAGTATTATTTTTATTTTTTCACTGTCGTATTATGAAACATCTATCGCTTAATTTTCCGCCTCGGTTCGTATAGAGAACGATAAATTACGTCGAGGTTGAAACACGGTAGCGGGGTGGCCGAGGAACCCTACAGACCCGGTCTTAACGCGATTCGAGTATTATCATTCGGCTAAAGTTCGGGGAGTGTAACGTCGAACTCCTCCTTCCCCAGGCGTACCTGTACATCGAGAGCAGGCGGATCGTGGGCTGCGCGGTGCTGGAGCCCCGCACCCGCGCCTACCGCATGCTCCCCGGCGAGCCCCCCTGCTGCAGCCTAGAGGACTACCCCGTCAAGTGAGCGCAGCGCCGCATATATATCGTCTCCGGTCGCCCGGATCGAGAGGCTCGCGCGGCCCGCGGGGGGCCACGATCGTCGCGCCGGCTCTCGGGGCCCTCCTTAACCCACCGGAGGGCCCCGCGTCCTGGGATAACGGGGCCCCCCTCCCACTTTCACATTAGAGTAGACGACGAGACTGAGGCCGCGCGCCCATTGCGACTTTTTGTAGCGATGCAGTCGCGATACTGTCGCATATTTGCATCGATACAGTCGCGATGCAGTCGCTAGCTTTGTGTCCTGTATGGCGTTGCAAATGCGACTAACGCGCGTTAGTAGTGATGCAGTCGTGCGCTTCATAAACGCGCGACTGCTACTAAGGCCCTGTTCACACCAAACCGACTGTGAGCCGCCGAATGTGAGCGAACGTTACGCAGTTTATTGTATTTGCATACATATTCACTTTTTCGTTCACACCTAACCGACAATACGCCATTACGCTAGGCGTAGGCGCGGACATTCGATATATGTATTCCGTATATTTTCACGTTCACATTGGGGCTCACAGTGAGCCTGCTCACATTCGGCGGCGTATAGTCAGTTTGGTCTGAACACGCGCCAAAAGTCGCAGTGAGCGAAGGCCCTAAACGTCGTGTCGGTGTGCAGGTGCGGGGTGGCGCGCATATGGACGGCTCAGGGCGAGCGGCGGCGCGGCGTGGCGGCGCGCCTGCTGGAGTGCGCGCGGGCGAGCCTGCTGCACGGCGCCGTGCTCGAGCGCGCCGACGTCGCCTTCAGCGCGCCCACGCCCGACGGCGCCGCCTTCGCCGCCGCCTACACCGGCACGCCCCGCTTCCACGTCTACCTCGACTGAGACCGCCCGCTCGCCGCCATCGAGTTCGTTCGCGTGACCCCGGCTATTACAGGAGCTCGACGGCGGCGGGAACTTTAAGTGTTTTAGTGTAGACTTCCGATGACGCTTAATTAGTATACGGAATGGACCCTCGGCCCCCGAGACCGGGGCCGGTCCGGTCGCGTGCGGGAGCGGAGGCCGCGTCGCAGTCGGAATGGCGAGCTCCGGGGCGCGCTGGTTTTTTTGTTAACCGTTCGAGTCAAAGTGATGCCATATTATATTGTGTTTGTGTTTTAGCGTTGGGCCTTAAACCGTAAACGTGAGTGACGTAGATAATACTGCGCGCGTCGACCGCCCGCCCCGGAGGAGCGGCGACGGTCGCTTGCGGACTGATAGTTGCTAGTCGCGAGCCAGGCGGGGCCAGATCTACGCGGTATAAAGTGGGCAATGTTTTTTTTTTTTGCGTTGGAGGCAGGTCGGAGTACTCATTTGGCATGCGTCCTCCTGTTCCTCCGCAGAATATTGTCAGTAGCTCCGCCGCGCCTCGTCGCCGCCGCTGCAGCGCGTCGACGTCGGCCGCGGACGCTCCCACTCATTATTTTGTAAGGTTTTATTTTAGTATGTTCATTTTGTGCGGGTGTATTTTTATTTTAATAAAGATACTTTATAAAACGATGAATATATTATTTTAAATTACCCCAAAGAAAAGAGAACCACTGCATAAGGTATTTAAGTTTGAGAACCGTTGAGCTAGAGCAGTAGCACTCCACCTGGTTTGTATATCTACAAACTCGTTTTAGTTTAGTTTAACTTTTTTAGGGGTGAAAAAAATTACGCTGCTAAAAATACTCGATTTAATAGTGAAAAAACCTACCTACATATTTTTAAAGTTCGCCAGTGGGTGTGGATTTGTGTTTTTTTTTTATTGGAACGGAGTTCTTTATGGCGCGTTCGGCGTTGCGAAAGGAGGCTAGACAGAACGATATTTGACCTCGACACTTTTTTATTCGACACCGGAAATATCACTTAACGTAAGGGACATTTTGGCGAAAATGAGTTATATATATCATTGGATTCAGAATTTCGAGCTCTATCGTTTGGCATACTTGAAATTCCGCTATCGTTAAAAAAATGTCCCTTACAGTACACGTTTTTGAAAGTCTAGACAGGTTATTTCCAAAAAAAATTAATTTAACGGACGTAAATATTTTAACGTGTTAAAAAAAATAACGTAAATGTTTCTAAAATACAATAATTATTGTCATAGCTTCACTTAAATTTGTCCCTTACCTTAATCTTAAATATCATTTTTCAAGTAAGAAGATAATTTTTGGCACCTTCTCAAAAAGTATTATCCGTAAAAGTTTAAGGTTTTCTATAAAGTTTAAGTGTTTTAGCTATACCTTTAGCCTTTAGGTATACACATGTAAAGCGATCAATTGTAGATAGCTAGCATTAAGGATGTCAATACTCTCCTAGCTGCAAATGAAGTCGAGATGCAAGAACTGTCTTAGAGAATTAAGCAAATGATCAATTACTTGGGCCTCTCAATTAATAAAGGGAAAGCCAAAAACATGGTCATAGACAGAAGCAACACTCTACCTTTGACTGGCGCGCTAAAATTGGAAGTGGTTAGCAAATTCGTCTTTGATCTTTACGAACAACGGCTCCTGTGAATCAAATATACGTAGAAGAATCGGGATGACTAACAGCGCCATGTCTCAAATGCATAAAACCTGGCCTGACAGGAAGATTTCGTTAAAAACCAGGACGAAACATGTGCACATGCTCATATTCTTCATTTGTCTTTGAGGATCCGAGACATGGACTCTGAAGTCTGCAGACCGCAAACGTATCGACGCCGTCGAGGGTGCTGGAGGAAAATGCTCTGAATTCCATAAGCTGCTTTCAGAACCAACACATTCATTCTTGCTAAACTAAATATAAAAACAAGGCTCTCTACCATCTGTCTGATAACGCATCTTAGAATATTTCAGACACATTACCAGAAAAAAGGAGGCAAGCTTGAAACCATGGTATGGCAAACTCATGATAACTGGCATGCGTTGGTCCGATCAAATCTGCACCACACTTGAGTCCACTGTCTACGACGCTCTTCGAGTAGCCGATAATAGGAATAGCTAGCGTAACACCATAAGAAGGAAGGTCAGAGAAGGGGAAGGTCACGACTGGCGAAGCAGCTCTAGCAGGTGCGATAAAAGAGAGCAGTAGCTCCTGTTCCTGATAAGGTGAAGTGTGAAGCTTAATGCCAGGTCAAGAACGGAGACTCAGGCTCTGCGTCTAGTTCTCAAAGCTCAGAGAATCTCTTACCTTCTGCCTTACACAGGTGCTCACCGGACTCAGAATTCATAAGAGCCTACGTCAGCCTGCCACGAATGTAGCGCTGTGGAGGACTTGTGGTGTGCGATCGCTAGGTCATTCTGCGCTGCTGTGAATCCATAATTTCACAGAAAGAGGCCGCAGAGCGGAACAGGGAGGAAGATCCTCCTTCCATTCGGCTCAGGATACAGATTTCGGTAAGACAAAAGAGCAGAGACGTGGTTTTGCAAAGTTCCACCTTGTCTAAAAGGGCTCTGGGTGTAGATGGGAACAGTCCCGGTGCCAAGGGAAATGCTTCAGTCTGCCAAAGTTCCCTTATTTTGCTGGAAATCCTATCCCTTACGTGGTAGACCAGCCAGTCGTGGTGGGTTTATTGTGTTAGATAGTTTCAGGAATCTCTCCGCTATACGACTGATGGTAAATGGTTTTAGTGGGTCAGCTGCCCAACAAACATTTCAGTCGAGTAAGAAGAAATTACGCGATTCATAGTTGTCTAAACGTCGCAAAGAAGTCGTTTTATGCTGTTACCCGACATAGCGCCTCCAATAGTTATACGACTAGTTGTCGTGTAAGAACGTCGTAGAAACGTCTTTACGACTGATTTATACGACTATTACACTACATTCAGTCGTGTAACCAGTGTGGTGGAATAAGAAACGTCTATGCGACTTTTACGCTGACCTTCATCGTATTAGTGTTGCGAATACTACCTTTACACGACAATAGTATTAGAGTTTTATAAAATACTCTTACACGTCATTCAGTGAATTTGAACCCCTCTTTACGACCTTTACGTGACGGAATGTAGTATAAGAGTTAAAAAATTCACCAAAGTCTACAATCACCGCCATTCATTTGTTTCTTTGTAAAAATAATTTAACGTAGTTGTGATGGATAGAAAAAGCTGGGCTAGTGTAAAAAAGAGCGGAAACTTTAAGAGAAAAGTAAAAAAGAACTATGCATCATTCCTTTCCTCTAATTGCATCATATCGAATATAGGTACATGGCAAGCTAATTATAATACAACTGGAGATGGTTCCGTACAAAATTTTATAAGTTCTGTGCAGAGTAGTTAGTTAATAATTCGGAATCTTTCCCGCCAGCATCTATATTCCTTAGTTAGCATAAAATGTGCAGGGTATTCGGCACTATTGGTATAAAATCCGCAACCAAAACACCGATCAGCGCGTACAAAATGTGTAGATTTCCATGGCCATTTTAAATTCATACGTATCAATGTAATGAAATCTAGTTTATTTAAAAACTTATCAATATCCATTGTATCACGATTGATTTCTTTACTCATTGATCAACTAATAACTGTATAGAAAGATTGATAAGGTTTTAGGCTCTTGTTAATAACTTAACTGAACCCTAAACTCGATTCTATGGCGGAATGTTTATGCGAATTGACACAGCGCGTGTTGTGTAGAAGTTATCTAGGAGTCTCGTTTTGCACTTTGAATCGTATAGAGGTAACTGTTTGCACTTTCTTTAAAAATACTAAATGATATATCATTTATTTTAAAAATCTCACTGGCGCATTTATTATTTACTTAAAACTAGCACGTAAAACTCGATAAAATTTATTTCCCATCAGATCAACAGCCCTTGAACTTGAGTTTCGAAGTAAACACACAACAGAATAAATAAAATGGCTGAGACTACATCCAACAATAAATTTGACAGTCAGTTTCTTCCCGACAGCATTTCATTAATTTAATATAGGTACTATCCAGTCACTTTTACAACCAAGTTTCGTACAGTTACTCAATTGAATGTCGTGAAGCAGCGGTGAAAACCGCTACAACGCGACAAAAAGTGCGCTACACGACTTCTTCACGACTTCTTCACGACCACTTCCCGACAAAAAATGCCCTACATGACTTCTTTACGGCCAAAAAGTAAGTTATGCGACGGCTACAGGACTTGTATACGTCATTGAGTCGTGTAAAATGGGCCTTTTCTTGGTGATGTCGACGTTTTAGCGACGTTGCGGCAACCAGCTTATACGATCAAAAGTTAGAGTTGGCACGTTGCGGCGACCAGTCAAATGTTTGTTGGGTGGCGCTACTCGTCGTCTATTCCCCCATATCCTCGGGATGCTTTATGTAAACTTAATTAACAATCAACTGTTATATACTTAATATTAAAAACATAAGGTCCAAAATTATATAAAAGTTGTTCTTAACAGTTTATCATACATCAAACTTCCTCCAAAGCATAGTATTTTTATGTCCTTTACAGTGGATTTGTGTCATAGTTTCATATTAAACTTGGTGCTTACTTTAATATGGCATAGTTTACATTGAAAAATTCAGTGCCGTAAGGGACAAATAAGCAATTTTTTTTTAATGTAAGGGACATGCTATTTTCTAAACGCGTAAATTTACGAAAATAATTTTTTTATAGTTATATAGCCGGCAAAATTTTAAGAAACTTTTCCATAAACACCTTTAAGATCGGACTAAATGAAAAAAAGTTACAGACAAATTAATGAGCCCTAGAAAAGACTGCAACTGAGTAAAATTCGCGGGCACCGGGGCTTCCATAATCGCCTTAATTTTCTCCGGAGATTTTTTTAAACCCTCCTTGCTAATGACATAGCCTAAGTTGTTAATTTCGTCTTTAAAGTACTCACATTTGACGACCTCTGTGGCTCAGTTGGTGGGCTGTTGGTAGCTCAAGCCGGGGGTCGCGGGTTCGAATTCCGCCAACGGAACAAAAAGTTTTCAAAGTTCCTGGGTCATGGATGTATTAAATATATGTATCATATAATAAAAAAAATCTTAAGTATATGTATAGTATAAAAGTATTAAATATATTTCCGTTGTCTGGTACCCGTAACACAAGTCCTTCAGGTACTTAGCACGGGGCCAGACTGACGTGGTGTGAAGCGTCCATAGATATTATTATTATTATTATTTCTCCTTCTGTAAGACCAGACCGGCGTCCTGCAGCCGCCAGAGTACCTCGTGCAGCCTCTCGAGGTGCTCGGCGCGGTCGCCGCCGATGATGCACACGTCGTCCATCAGACAGAGCACGCCGTCGATGCCGCCCAGGACCCTCCATAGCGCGCTGGAAAATGGCCGGCGCGCTCGACAACCCGAACGCCAGTCTGTTGTACGCGAAGAGTCCTCGGTGCGTGTTAATACACGTGTACATTTGTGACTCCTCTTCTAGGACGAATTGATTGTAAGCCATAGACAGATCTAACTTAGTGAACTGTTGGCCTCCGTAAAGTTTCGAAAACAATTCTTTAATAGTCGGTAACGGATACTTATCTACGACCAATTGTTTGTTTAACGTTACGGAGTAGTCTACGCATAATAGTCTACCCATTCCGCTTTAACACCGGCACGATAGGCGAAGCGTACGCCGACTGGGAGACAGGTCTAGTTATACCTAACTCTACGAGCCTATTTAATTCTTTTTCCACCTTGTCTCTCAGCGTCAGCGCGAACGCCATGGGCCGCTCTTTGAAAAAAAAAAAATGGTTCCGAGCCGGGTTAGTTAATTTATATTTGTTAAACATCCCTAATTTATTCGAAAATACATCGGGGTAACGTAACTTGTACACTGGTGTCAATTGCAAGTTGAACTTAGCGATAAAATCGCGACCGAGTAGCGGCGGACCGCCTTGTCGCACGACATACACTTTCAGCTCGTGCATTGTTCCGTCGGCGGGGTTCGAACCCGCGACCCCCGGCTTGAGCTACCAACGCGCTCAGCAGTGTTCACCGGCTAAGGAGGACTATAAAGGACTATAATTTGACGACCTGTGTGGCTCAGTTGGTGGGCTGTTGGTAGCTCAAGCCGGGGGTCGCGGGTTCGAATCCCGCCGACGGAACAAAAAGTTTTCAAAGTTCCTGGGTCATAGATGTTTATTAAATATGTGTATAATATAATAAAAATCTTAAATATATTATACACATATTTAATAAACATCCATGTATATTATCCAATATTTTAATACTATACATATAGTATTAAAATATTAAATATATTTCCGTTGTCTGGTACCTGTAACACAAGTCCATCAGGTACTTACCACGGGGTCAGACTGACGTGGTGTGAAGCGTCCATAAATATTATTATAAAGATACCAAATGGCGTACTGGCCAGCATGTATTGTATAAAAAGTATAGCGGTAAAGACACATATAGATGGTGTAGGGGTGTAATTGTAAGGTTTCTCGGAAGAGTGTTAGTTTTTATTAAGGATTTAGAGACATCTACAGTTATCAAAAAGCACAAAAATCAAATTCTGCTGTATAAAGGCCATTTAACTGATAGACAACCTTGGGATGAGGAAATATTAACGGGCTCACGAGCCATAGAGCAGGCGGAGTCGGTCCCTTTACCCCCAACAGTGAATGTAGACATGTGGGATCCACAGGAGGAGAGAAGGGACAAAAGTAGAGAGGAAAGCTCAAGGCCTTCGTTTGTCGTTGATGGGAGCTCGGAGGGAGATCGAGAAATGGAGGCTCAACACACGGGGCAGACTTTTGTGCTAAATGAGCAGGAAGCAGCTCGGACTTCGGATCCAGCACTACCTTGCCCACCGCCGTTGCGACCGAAGCGCGGTGTCCCCAAGGTCGACTACAGCAAGTTTTTTTGATAAGTATGTGTTATTTTATTTTATTTATTTTATTTTCTTAGGAAAACTTACAGCTATTTACAACTCCAGTAAGATATAATATATAACACAGCGATATGCGAATTAAAAGTTTTCACTAGTGTATAATAAGTTAAAACTTAAATGTAACATACCCAACATCAAATCATGACAAACACGATGACCTAAATTAAAAAAATAAATAAATAAAATTAACTAACAATAAGCAACAAAGCTGAACTAAACCTTATTAAAGCACAAGAAAAGGAATATATTCGCTTAAGCGCCCACTCGTTATACGTCTTTATATTATTATACTCGCTGTGAATAAAACTACTTATACTCGTAATATAGTAGATCACAATAAATATATAAGCAAATTTTTTAGAAAGGCGTTTACTGAATAGAATTAAAATAGGCATCAGTCAAAAGTTTTCTGATTTTATTTGGTGTAAGGGAGGATATGTCTTCAAGCGGATTTGTATTCAGAAATTTGTTAAATCTTGCACTCGACCTTAACACAAACGAATTCCTACGGTAGTAGGTGTTGTAGGGTGGGACATATAGAGGCGTAAAATGACGAGCGTTTCTAAAGGGGATATTAATATTAAATCTATTGAGTAATTCGGGTGCATCTATTTTACTACTCAGTACTTTACTTAGGTAAGCAAGGTCGCTAATGTTCCTTCGTTGGCACAGCGGAAGGAAATGGAATTTTTTACATCTGGCGACATAGAAAGAAATTGATTACATTTAAATTGGAGATATCTAAGAAAGCGTTTTTGGATAGACTCTAAGTCTATGTATATATTGTAAGCAGGGTTCCATAGCTCCGAACAGTACTCCATGATACTGCGAACATAGGCACAATACAGGATCTTGACCACTTTAATAGATTTAAAATTTCTGCATGACCTGATTACAAATCCTAAGGCTTTCGAGGCTTTATTAATAACATAATCAATATGCTCATCAAAAATTAGTTTTGAATCTACAATAACTCCCAGATCCTTTATAAATTTTTTGAATATAAGACCCTTATTCTTAAGCTTGTAATTATACTTGATTAAATTTACCTTACGACTGAAGTTGAGAGCAAAGCATTTAGATACGTTAAGATCTAGCCTATTACGCACACAATATTCTTCAAATCTATTCAAGTCCTCTTGCAAAAGGCGGCAGTCATCAAAAGAGGTTATGGTTTTTAATATTTTGGTGTCATCAGCATATAAAAAGAAATAAACATGGTGGAAACAGGAAGAAATATCATTTATAAAAATAGCGAATCGCAAGGGCCCCATCAGGGAACCTTGTGGGACACCAGAAGGTACGAACATCCACCTAGAAATGAACCCATTTATAGCAACGGCTTGGGACCTATTGCAAATATAAGATGTAAACCAGCGAAGGAGATTTCCATGTATACCTGCATTGGATAACTTCTGGAGCAATATGCAATGATCTATACGATCAAAAGCCTTGCTAAAGTCGGTAAATATTAAATCCACTTGAGCGCCTGAATCCATACCCGAACTTACATGGTCATAAGTTAAGAGGAGATTTGAGGTTGTTGAGCGTCCCTTCAGAAACCCATGCTGCTCTGGTACAAACCAGCCCTTGAGAGCAGTATAAACTTGTTGATGCACAATTCTCTCAAAGAGTTTAGCAAATATACAGAGTTTTGATATTGGTCTGTAATTTTGAATATTGCCCTTGTCCCCTCCCTTGTGAATAGGTGTAATAAATGCGGACTTCCACATACCGGGCACATATCCTTCCTTTATGGATCTTGAATAAAGAACGGTAAGTGGAAGAACTAGGCTAGTGGCACACTCAACAATAAGCAGGGGAGAAATATCATCGGGCCCCGCTCCTTTATGCAAATCTACCGACTTTAGCAATTTCAGTACCTCATCAGGATCAATTGTTATATCTCCTACGGAGCTCTGATGTACGGTATGTTCTTCAGTACATGTTTCATCAGGTGAACTATTGGAATCAAGAAAGTTAGCCTGAAAGTAAGATGCAAACAAATTGCAAACTTCCTCACCTTCTTTTGCAACTTTACCTTCAAAGCGCATCGTAGAAGGAAACGTAGAAGAAGTTTTGCGGCTACTTTTTGTAAAATTCCAAAAGAGTGCGGGGTCATTAACTATGGAGTTCTCTGTATTGCGAATATAAGACTCGTAACACGTGTGCTCCATTGATTTAGCTCTACTCCTAAGCAGTGAGAAAGTAATGTAATCGCTTTGATTTCCATAAAGTTTAAATTTACGATGAAATTTGTGTTTCTCCCTTATGACTTTCTTTAGGGCAGAGTCATACCATGGCGGGTAACTGTTTTGGGAAATGATCTTATGTGGTATATGAGTGTTCCGAAGGTCATATATTATATCGTACAAATACTTTAGCGCCTCATCCAAGTTAATGCCATTAAGACATTTAAGCCAATTCACTGAGTTTAGTGATGAGCGAATAAGGTCATATTTACCACGGCCATAAAAATATTTTACACGTGTTTTGGATTCCAGATTACTCTCCGCACCTTGTGTAAGCTCAATACATAAAGACCGGTGGTGCGGTAAGTCTTCTGGGACCAAGGGGTCGTCACAAGCAGTGACAGTCAGTTCACAATTGGAGAAAATTAAATCCAGTAACCTGCCGTTGTTATTGCGCACTTGACTGCGCTGCGTGAGATCACACTGCGCCAGGGTATCGAGGAAGTTTATATGACTCCTAGAAAGTGATATACTTGACACGGGTTGCGTTTCCTTAGTATTCCAGTCAATAAACGGGAGGTTAAAATCACCAGAAATTATAAATTTATCATTTGGATACGTGTTAACAATATTGAAAAGATTATTTGAAAATGCTTCAAGCTGAACAGTAGAACTATTTCCCTCATTTTGTTTACATAGATAAAGAACGCCAAAGTGGATTGTATCATAGGACTAATTATCCTTCGGAGCTATGGACACCCACAGGTCCTCAGCAGTGGTGTGCCATTCGGGACGGCCCATAGCTTCAAACTCCCGGCGAATCGCTATTAGGACACCACCCCCTAGAGATTGCTTAGTTAGAGAGTAATTTCTGTCTCGCCGCCAAACAACATACCTACTATCAAATAATTCCTCGTCCATAATACCTTCTAATAACCAAGTCTCAGTAATAGCTATGATATCATACTAATTGAGACAGACATTTCTTTTAAAAGCGTCTGTTTTCGAACGTAAGCCTCTAGCATTCTGATAAAATATACTTAGTTTAGATTCCATGATATAAATAACAGTAGCCAATAAAGCATAATACGTTATCTAAGTAAAATTTACTCATATTATTTAAGGCTTTTAAAAATATTAACATAACTAAATTCACGGATAAATAATGAATTATAAAACACCTAATTAAATCCCCTCCAACAGTATAATATATTATGTCAATAAATAAGTAGCGAAAATTTGCAATAAAGAGCACACTAAGAGGCAAAATTAGTATTAATATAATATTTATTTTACAACGTATACTTACATCCTGATGAATAAACCATAAAATAAACATGTAATAAAAGATTGCTATTGTGAAATAAACAGGCGAAATTATAAAATTGATCACGTAAATCTTCGCAACATCATATTGTAACGAACAAAAGAAGTACAAAAGTACATTTATAGTAATCATTATTATAGAACCTATTAAATTATTGTAGAGGATGTAAAGTAGATATATATCATTTTAAACTTGTTTAACGCAAAGAGAACATTTATAATATAATCAAAGTAAGTAGATAAATACCAATAAATCGAGTAGTCGCAGCAGAGTTTTTGGAATTCATATACATCAAGGCGAATATTTGTCTTTTCGTATAACATAATAAAATAGAATTCATTATATAAATTCATTTCAAAAATTGCTGATGCACCTACAAAATTATTAAAACATAGGAATTCCACAAAATATAAATCCTTTAACCTTTCACCGAGTGAGAAATGCAAAAGTTTTACAATAATTACAATATGTAAGATATACAATATATATTTTAAAACGTTAATGGGTAATAATTTTTGATAAATATAAAATAAATTAGACATAAAATAATAAAGCAGGTAGTTGTAGAAATCTGTACATATTAAGCCGACCGTAAGCGACAGCGAGTGCGAGCGAAACAAATATATAAGCGATCTATAAATCATTACCGGTTGTGGCAAACCGACGACGTACGAACAGTTACGAAACGAGTAGCCGAGTGCAAAGCCAGGGGCGCTAAACCTTTTCCCGTGGTTCAATATTACAGTTGATAAAGCGAGATGTGATATTTGTAATACGGTATAGCATAAATGTAAAGCACAATACACAAATGAACAGGTGATGAAAAAGCTGATTATGATACACCAAAAAAAAAAGCGGTTTAAGCATGATTTACAAAATGAGAAAAGTACACAATAAACTTTAGCAAAAATAACTACATAGCAATACAAGCAAAGCAAAAGGCACACTTCGTTAATTTGTTTAAATCAGCCTCGTTTGATATAATAAGGACAGGTGATTTATCATTTTTGCGTACATGTATTTTACAATATTTTACCCATACATACTGCAGTCCCTTTAGTTTTGAAATCTCTTTAACTCGAGTAAGCAGTTTCTTCATGTCAGGAACAAGGTGGTCGTTGACGTAAATAAGTTGATCGTTTCCTCCCATCCCTATATCATTTAGGCTTATTCGTTTCCGTGCTCGTGTAGCGGCAATAAACTCCTCTTTGATGTACCGGTTTATAAAGCACATGATTGACTTTTCCTTCGAGCCGTGTGATGGAACACGAGCTATGTAGTTAATTTGTGTCTTCGGAAGAGAATAATTCACAACTTTAGCGATCGAATCAATAATAGAAAATAAGTTTTCGTTAGGCTTAACTGAAATACCTTTAATTTCAACATTATTCATGCGAGACCACTGCTCGCGGCTCACACTATCTCTCTAGAGCAGCGCAATGTTTTTAGTACAATAAGACTCTACTTTCTGCGACTCTGAAATATGTTTTTCTATATTCTGCACTTTAGTTTCTAGGTCTTCCAGTCTAGAACTATTAAACTCGCAGGAAACTTTTAACTCCGAGATTTCCCTTTTAATAGTCTTCACATCTTCAAAGAGTTCGGGGAGTTTTCTTAACTGAGACTTCAGCTCTCGCAGCTCCGACATAATCATCTCGAGGGTGACAGAACCAGATTCGGATACTGTCGGTGATCGCGGGCCCGTAGCTACCTTGCATTGGGGACATCTCCACATAGCCCGTCTATCAGCTCCAAGTTTGCGATATCCAGACTCGGAGATCGAAGCACAGGAGAAATCCAAATTCCGTAAACAACCATTACAGAAAACACCATCATTGAATGAAGAACTGCATGCATCGCACTTCATTATAGCGATTGATTTTACGACTTATGTTGCTTAAGACTTAAGAGGAGTTTTGTTTCGTCGAGTTTTATTTGCTGTAGTCAACCTTGGGAACACCTCGCCTCGGTCGCTCCGGCGGGCGAGGTGGTGCTGGAGCCGAGGTCTGAGCTGCTTCCTGCCCACTTAGCACAGAAGCCTGCTCCCTGTGTTGAGCCTCCGTTCCTCGATCTTCTTCCGAGCTCCCTTCAATAATGACCGAAGGCCTCGAGCTCGCCGTTCACTGGCGACGAGAAAAGTGTACAAATTGAACCATGTCGGTTAAAAGTTTTGGCTTGCTATCAAATTTTGATCACAAACTACAAATATAGGGAACGTTCAAAAGCCGGCTCTCACAATGGTTCCTCGCGAACGACATAGGCGCGGAGAACGATCCGGCGGGAGTCAAGAGACGAGCGTATCTGCTAAGTGCGTTAGCAGACGACACTTATCAGCTGGTGAACGACCTGGCGCTGCCAAAAGACGTTCAGCAGATGCCGTACAAGGGAATCATCCAGCTTCCGGATGACCACTTCACACCCAGGCAAGTGGGATTCGGTGAAAGGCATAAATTCTATGCCGCAGAACAGTTGCCAACGGAATCGGCTTCTCAGTGGGGGCGAGACTACGGGGCCTCACCGCTTACTGCAATTTCACCAACGTGGAGGAGGCGCTACGGGATCGGTTCGTGATGGCCATGCTGCCGGGACCTGAAAAGGAGAAGCTGTACGTGCAGGAGTTATCGAATCGACCGGACCGGCCCCGGTCTCTGGGGCGAGAGTCCATTCCGTATCGCAGTAATCGCTTTAATTAAAAACGTAAGTAGCGAATTCGTGACGGTTCAGCGGGGTCGCGTATGGCACGAGTCGCGCCGGTCGGTCGCGGCGAGTACGCGCAGTCGTGTACGTCGCGTCGGCAACACGAGCCCGGGTTCAGACGCGGCGGACGATTTAAAACATACACATAATAATATCACTTTATTTTGTTCCACTATATATTGTATCATTTTTCCTGTTGCAACCACTGAGTTAACGTAGTACACGATATAATTACTCAATGGTTGCAACTTGCAAGCTGTTACGATATCGCGTTGCTACTGCATCGTGTCCGTCGGCCGCGGCGCCGCTCTTGAGTCAAAATACTTACTTTTAGAGCCAGTCCACACGGCGCGTTGCGTCAAGTCGACGCAGCGCTGCCGTTTGACGCACAGCCGGCCACACGGGCGCTGCGTCATCGCAGCGTTATTACGAAGCAGTCTTAACGTCAACACCTGCACCCCCTTCCGCTTCGTCTCGGGGCTGCTGTCCGTCATGTGTGCGTTGCGACGACGCAGCGCGCCGTGTGAACACCTTGGTTATGATAGAAAGTATGTTTACTTTATTCTATTCATTCCATTAAGTACAAATATAAATTGGCTGTTTAAGCATTATGGCATAAGCCTAATATGATGTTAGTATAAAAAGATTAGCTGTCATTGGCTGTCAAAATCTATCTGTCACTTCCATCCTCCCTTCCTTCATAGAATTCGTAGCTCCTACAATGTGATTTCTCTAATCCGTTAATTAATTAATAATCATATAACATGTAAAGCACTTACGCATTTATTGTGAAAATAAATCGTCGTACAATGTCATAGCGTGTATAATTTTTCAACGATCTGCATACTCGCCCGTTCCCGAACTTCCATTGCCAGCTCGTAAGCCATACCAATCTTAATAGGTTATTTGTATTTAAAACAACGCAACGGCAGCGCTGCGTCGACGCAACGTGCCGGGTAGGTCAATTCAGACCGCAACGCGTAGATGCATTTATAAATTTGTATGGATTTGACAGAATTGCAAGACGTCTCACGCAATTGAAATTGGTCAATTCAGTACTAAATTGGTATAAATGCATCTACGCGTCACGTTGCGGTCTGAATTGACCCCTTAAGCTTCGTCCACATTTGTATCATTTGCGCGATCAGATCTCCGTCGCGATCATCGCGCCGTATCAAGTATGCGTATCATCGCGTCGTATCTTGATCGCGTATCATCTCGCCGATCCTCATATCAATCTAGTGATTCATTCAGTCAAGAACTCCCAGAGTGCAGATATCTCTAGTCTTAGTCTTAACGATGGATGGGATTTCTCCATATTCCATAAGTATTTCTGAAAGAGGGTCGGTCGGGTCGGGATATTTTCCCTATTTATAAAGTGTTGCCCTAGACATTGTTGAAAAAATTTTTTTCGACAAATATGCTAAAATAATGCAATATGCTAAGTTCCAAATTCACATGCTAAATAAGGTGAAAATATTGCAAATTTAGCATTAAAAATGCCAAAACGGCAACACTAATTATTTTGATGATCGGGGGAAAACCGCCTCGATCACGTGACATTGCCGTATCATGACACCGTACCAAAATGCGTCCACAGATCATTCTGCCGATCATGATACGCGTATCAGATACGCGGTTAATAGCTATCGGGGCGTATCATGATACGCGTATCATTTTGATACGCTTCGATGATACGCGTTGGAGATCTGCCCCCCTAGACAAGTGGCATTCGATTTCAAGCGTTTCGCTTGCGATAAACGATAATGAGCTAGGGCCGCGTCGCGCAGCCGTCTCGCTCTCCGCACGCGGACGCTCCGCGAAGCACTGTGCACGGCCCTAGCTCGTTATCGTTCATCAATTGCGAAACGCTTTAAATCGAATGCCTTGTCTAGGCCCCTAGGGGGGCTGATCGGAGATTTGATCGCGCAAATGATACAAATGTGGACGCACCTTTAGGCTCAACTCACACTGGGGCAACGTCGAAACGTCGCGACGCGTCATGTTTTTTGCTTCCAGCATATTCATCTCTATTGTTTTATTATTAATGTACAAATTTCTGCTGTGAACATATGCTAATTGCTAGCAAGCGCATCTCCGCCGTGTGCGGTGTGATCTATGTTTAATGTCGGTATGTAGTAGGGCAGGGGTTTCGAAATAAAAGAGGACAGTTTTAAAACAACATTTATTTTTACATACATTAAGTCGGATTCAAAATGCCTGAAACATACTGATCTGTGTACACATCAGCTGGAGAACTCCTCGAGGTACTGTCCACGCTCGGTGAGTTCTGCGACCCATCGGGAACGTCCAAATAATAAAGCATTTAGATATAATTATTATTTACTTCGCAATAAACACTACCTACTATACACATAATAATATATTAAAAATTTCATTTTTAATCATTAGGAATTTTATCGTAATATAAGGTATATTAAAAATTAAATTTGTTAAAAATATAGATTTTCAGTATATAGGAGTCGATCCGCAGTCCGGTGGAGGCCGGGGCGGCGGCGGCGGCGGCGGCCGACCCGCGCGACGGTATTTTGTGCATCGTATTACAAAAATATTATTAAATGCGATAGTTAATCGTAAAGAGAAGAGGGCGGGCGGACCGCGGACGGCGGTCGTCGCTCCGCTCGTGAACTTGTGCGCCGGGACACTTAACACCTACACGAAATGTTAATAAAAAGAAGAAATCGGTCGATACTATACGTCTATGGCCGCTATCGCCTATCCCCAACCCGCGGCCCGCCGGGACTTTATTTGTGGCCCGCGTGATGTTAAACAATTTTGAAATTCACGCCCACCGGCAAAATAACGTAGTCTACGTGATAGTCGTTAAATTTTTTCCACTTTTAAATCGTTAATTTTGAAGAATGTTATTTTTTAACCCTAAAAATTTTTTGTTGCGGCCCGCGACATCAAGACCAAAACATGTTTGTGGCCCGCATGAAAAAAAGGTTGGGGACCACTGGTCTATGGCACCGGGCGGCGGCCCCGCGCGAGAAACGAGCTCCGTGCGCCGCGGCTCGCTAGTGAACGACATCGACATGGCAGTATTCAATCTACGCATTATACGACAGAACATAGAAAATATACTAATCTACTTTATACATATTACGTGACTCACTCGTTATTGCGTATCTATCGCCGGACGCGGGCCGCCGCCGCCCGCGCCGCCGCCGCCGCGTCCGCGTCACCTCCGCCCGCCGCCCCCGGCCGCCGGCGCGGGCGGCGAACGGCGGCGGCGCCCCGTCTCGGCGCCGCGGTCGGGTGCGCTCCGTCGCTTACGTCCACCGAAAAACTCCCGTCGGGTCGCGTTCGCAACGAAAATTATTATAACGTCGAAGATTGCGCGTCATTTTATATAATTTCCTACTTACGTACGAAGATTAACACAAAAAATAGTTTCAATATATTAATATATATTTAAAAAAATAACAGTAATCGCTTTAATTAAAAACGTAAGTAGCGAATTCGCGACGGTTCAGCGGGGTCGCGTATGGCACGAGTCGCGCCGGTCGGTCGCGGCGAGTACGCGCAGTCGCGTACGTCGGCGGCACGAGCCCGGGTTCAGACGCGGCGGACGTGCGGTGCGGACTTAGGGTTGCCAACCTAAAATTTAAAAACCAGTTTTGAAGTTACAAAAACCAGGACAATTTCGCGTAAAAACAGGACATAAGACTCAGAATAGTAGAATTATCTACTGACAAAAGACACTAAGGTTTAAGAAATTAAAATAATAATGTCTTTTAATCAAAATAAAACAATATAGTTAAAACTATTTATCATAATATAAAATAAACAATTTTGTTTACAACAAAATTTTAAACTTGGATAATTTGTAGTGAACCCAGGACGCTATCTAAAAACTATCCAGGACGTCCCAGGATACTAAGAAAACTAGGACATGTCCTGGGAAAACAGGACGGTTGGCAACCCCATGCGGTGATTGTGCGGTGCGCGGTCAGTCTTGCCGACCCTACTATTCTTACCGACCCTACTATTTCTTGCCGACCCTACCATTCTTGCCGACCCTACTTTTTCTTGCCGACCCTACTATTCTTGCCGACCCTACTATTTCTTGCCGACCCTACTATTCTTGCCGACCCTACTATTTTTGCCTTGATGCCCCCGTCTTCTGTTTTATCTCTAAAATCTCCAATATCTCCAAAATCCAAAAAGTCGTAAATAAAGGCGACCCTAGATTTTTTGCATTACACGCTAACTCGCAAATGAAAACCACGTGAAGAACTAGAATAAAATAAGTATCATTTCGAGGAGAATGAGTCTGAACTCAAAAATTACTGATGTAGAAATTAAACATTAAAGTGACCATTTTTCTTTCATTGTCGATTTTAAAATAATAAAAGAGTGATTTTAGTATAAAATGTGGCATTTTCATTTCACCTAATGTTGTTTTTGCGTTTCTGGGGTCGGCAAAACTGGATGACGTGACCGGCGACCGGCGTAAAACCTTCTGTTGCGTCATGTCCTTGCGGTAAAGTTTAGCTGCCGCGCGAATACACGGTCCGCGTGCTGTAGTGTGAGCGTTCTAGTACTCTAAAGCCCTTTCCACACTCGCGGTGAGAATCGCGGCCGCGATTCACGGGTGCTACGCGCCGTGAACACGACGCGGACAAATACGGCCCTCTACACTCGCAATCTTCGCATTTACGCCCGCGCATTTGAGTAAAATGGACGTTGAAGTCACTGTTGCTGCTGCTCTAACATTGTGTGCTGTAGCGTGCTATAATTATGTGTTTATCAAATCTAAAAAACAAATAAAGAATATGAACGCATTATGAATCTTATTTTTATTTTTGTGGTCTTCATGATGAGCTTGCCAGAGGATTGGTTCTGCTTGATAGCACTCAAGGAAGATTATTTCGGGATCGTCAGTCCACTCAGTACTCATATCTGGTAGAAGAGTTTTCCCGAAGTAGTGGAACGTCTGCACTTCACTGCGTCTCGCACACGACTGCGAATAAAAGCGAGTGTGGATGATGTTCGCGTTCGCGCTTGCGAGCTCTTTGTCGCGGGCCAAAAAACCGACACCGGAGGGGAAAGCCGCGAAGCGCGAACGCGAAGCCGCGAAACCCTCCACACTCGCGGTTTGCGGCCATCGCGGGCTTTCGCGCCGCGAGTGTGGAGCCCGCTTAATAAAATAAGATCCGCGCGATATGAGGCGTGTCTGAACTGGGGCTCGGTCGCGTGTCCGTCGCGGGCTCGGCCGGGCCGACCGGACGTGCGCCCGCGACCGCGCCGCCGGCCGAGCGAAACCTAAGCACATGGAAGACGTTCACTAAACTAAAGTATAATATTATATACTATAACGTAACCTAACGATAACGAAACGAAAGTAATTAAAAATAGTTAATTATGCGTATAAAACTCGTTCGAGGAAAAATATTGCAATCAAAAATATACAGACAGAAAAGACCGAGTACGAGTCGCTCCGACGTCGCCGGCTCACCGGCGCCCGCGACTACGCCGGTGACCGACGCGTCGAAAACGATAAATGTACAACACGACGACCCCCGCCGCCGCGCGTGCTTCGGTCTCTCGACTCTATTTACAAAAGAATATATATATATATATATATATATATATATATATATATATATATATATATATATATATATATGTAGAGCGGTATTCTTGCGTTTGTGCTAAAACTACGACGTCGATCGGACCTCATCACTCGTAGTCACACACAAAAATCGTAGCCGAGATCGGCGAACGTTGCGATGTTGCGCCCCCGATGCGAGTCGGCGAGTCCGGGCGGGCGGGGAGCTAGCCTCGGTTGCCACGCGGCGGCGTACTACGCGTAACTAACTTACAAATACTCACATATCGGTATAGATCGAGCTCAGTATATTACGGTAGCGATCGGTCGAGGAGCGAGCCGGGCCCCGCGCGCGGCGGCTCAGGCACTCCGCTTCGCTTCCTCGCGATGCGTTACACTGTATGTCGTCCGCCCGGATATAGTTCAATAAGACGACCGATCGCTCGACCCGGGATAGTCTCGTCCCCCGTCGCGCGCGCACAGGCGCTCGTTCGCACGTTCGCTCCGAGTGACCGAGCTTCACGATCGCGGACGTACTCATCGTACATTCGAAAATTCAGTTTTCAAAATAATCACTAGGCACAGAGACCGGAGGCAAAAATTTATACAAAATACGAGGAGGTCATCCGGCGGCGGCGGCGCGCGGGGCTGGCGCCGCGGGGGTGGCGCGGGCGGGGGGCGGTTAGAGCAGCTCGTACTGGCGCAGGTGCATGCGCTGGATGATGTCGCGGCAGTCGTTGAACACGCGCTTGATGTTCTCGGTGTCGACGGCGCACGTGAAGTGCGGGTAGCAGTAGTGCTTGCCGTCGCCGCTCGCCGTGCTGATGCGCTGCAACACACGGGCGGGTTAGCGCGGCGGGGGCGAGGCGGGGCGGGGCGCGGTGGGAGGGGGCGGTACTCACCAGGAACTCATCGCGGATGAAGTACTTGGCGCGCGCGACGTCGGGGTGATCGCGCGGGTCGAGCGCGGCGTCGGGCGGCGTGTGGTAGCGCGCGAACTCGGCGAAGTACTCCTCCAAGCGCGACTTGCCGGCCACCACCTTCTCGGCCAGCAGGTCCTGCTTGTTCAGGAACAGGATGACGGAGATGGTCCGCAGCCACCGATTGTTCCATATGCTCTTGAACAGGTCGAGGGACTCGCGCAGGCGGTTCTGCGTGGGGTCCTCGCGCAGCACCATGTTGTACGAGGAGCAGGCCGTCACGAAGATGATGGCGGTCACGTCGTTGAAGCACTGGATCCACTTGCGCCGCTCGTCGCGCTGCCCGCCCACGTCGAACATGCTGCGGACACGCGAGACGGTCAGAGGCGCGATCGGGGCGCTGGACGTGGAGGGACATGCGGGGGGGGGGGGGGGGGGGGGGGGGGTATACTCACTGGAAATTGACTTTGTCGACGACGAACTGCGTCTCGAAGATGCCGGAGGTGAGGACTCGACAGCGGAGGATGTCCTGCTCCGTGGGCGTGTAGTCCGGCCGCTTGATGATGTGCACCTGGTCCAGGAAGCTGCGACAGAGCGACGCGCGACGGGTCAGTACTCAGTGCACCGGGAGGGGTAGCCCGTTTTGAGGAACTGAGTTTAAAAAATCCTAGTTTCTAAATTTTTGCTAACGCTTAGAGTGATGCCCGATTAGCTCGTTTTTAACTTTTGTGTCATTTCTGTTAATCGCTTTTGGAATGAATCGAATTTAAAACTAGCTATCCCGGCAAACGTTGTTTTGCCATATAAAGTATTTCGCCCATATTATTTTATTGAAGTGACTAAATAAGTATGTCACCATGGCAACGTCCATCGCTATCCAGTCGCACAAACAATGGTCGCCGTCAGTCTCGAGTTGTAATAATTTACTATTATGTATATATTCAACAAATGCACTTATCAATATAAAAAGTAGCCAGTAGCCAATTCTCAGACCTACTGAATATGCATATCAAATTTGGTAAAAATCAGTAAAGTCGTTTCGGGGGAGTACGGTAACTAACATTGTGACACGAGAATTTTATAATATATAAGAAGATAACGATGACGTAATATCTAGAATAGCTTCCGGATCGTGGGTACCTAATTTGAACCGTTCCAAACCATCGCAACCCGACGTATCGCCGGGTATTACGAGCACCGTCTATAAAATAATGTTACATGCTAGGGTACGAAGGATTTGGAGCGAAAAACCTGCTGACTCTCTTGAAGACTTTATTCACAAGCACTAAGTCTAACACAAAGCACTAGGTCCAAAACACTAAGCACTATCACTGTCCTAGGTCGTAGCCAAGTCGTAGGTTCACTGGTTCACACACTATTGATCACTTGTTTTCACTCCGAAGTCGCATCGAAGATCGCTCAGACTAAACTGAATTTCTGGCTCGTCTACCTGCGGCTATTTATATGGGCCGAGACGAGCTCTAGAAAGTTCTTTACCCAATTCGCGTAAACAAGTAAACAAGTGTGGAATGTTTCTACAAAGTTCGAGCATGTACTCGCACCTAACGCCATCTAGTATCGAGTAGTGGATTTATGCTGTCTGCGTTTCTTCGATAAGTTGCGCTGGTTTGACGCTAGATGGCTCAGTGTGCCCGTAACACTACTCCCCTCTTAGAGATGCTCGCTGCCATGGTAACGCGCCAGACGGTCTATGTGTACCACTTTGAATGTCCCTCTTGGTTGCTTTTGAATCCTGTAAGTCACATCATTCAATCGGGTAACTACTTTGTATGGACCGTCCCACTTGGTCTGCAATTTTGGAGATTTCCCTTTTCGGCGAGTTGGGTTATGCAGCCACACCAGTGTCCCTTCTTCGAAGCCGCTCGTGTTTGATTTCCGGTCGTATCTGGTCTTCATGTTCTCACTTGACTGTAACCCATTTTCCCGAACCATGGCGTGTATATAGCGCATCTTTTCCCTTAAATCGCAGACATAGTCTTGTACGGTCTTTGGTTCCTCCGGTGACCTTCCTGTCAAGAGGTCTACTGGTACTCGTAGTTCTCTACCGTAATTGACATACGCCGGGGTAGCTTTTATGCTCTCATGCTCGGCGGTACGGTACGACAGAAGGAAGAGTGGTATATACTTGTCCCAATCCTTTTGTTTGTCATCTACCAATTTCGCCAAATGCCTCTCAAGGGTCTGGTTAAATCTCTCAACCATTCCATCAGACTGTGGATGGTACGCGGTGGTCCTCGTCTTGTGCATGCCCAAAATTCTACACACTTCCTGGAAGACCTGAGATTCAAAATTCCTACCCTGATCAGAATGGATTTCTAGAGGCACACCAAAGCGAGATATTATCACTTCTTCGACTAGCTTAGAAGCAACTGTTGTAACTTCGGGCCATTTGGTGAAGTAGTCCATGACGACCATAAATTACTTGTTTCCCGATTCCGTTACAGGAAATGGCCCAGCCATATATATGTCACAGCCAACTGGTTTGAATAGCCGATCAATCGAACAGCTAGCCCTTTGACTGAAAAACGCCATTCAATGACACGTCTAACTTTTTAATTGAATATTAAGTCGCTCAAAACGTTCAACACTACAGCTGATTCAAAAGCCGCCGTTTGATTGAATTAGTTCAGCGCTCACCATCGCGGCGCTAGGTGCGTTTAGTTTACAATATGGCGTAAAAATAACCGGTTTTTTGTGGTTGTATTAAGAAATTTTTAGTAAATATACGTTACAAGTATTATTTAAGAGACAGAAATTATGGGGGCACATACGAGAGAATCAAAAATTAAACTAATATTCGGGAAGAAATTACGGGATTATGAAATGCATCACCAAGGTATTTATTGCAATTGTGTTCAATATGAATTAGAATACCTACAATTAATCTGCTTGTTATCATAACGCTTGTGTAATAATAGCACTAAACTAATGGTCACCTTAGTTAATTTACCATTTAACCTGTTCAGCATTAAACATGTGAACTAGATCGCGTTGACGTACGATCATCACATTCCTACTCTACATAACGTAACGGTGCAAAATCTTACTTTTCGGTAGCATATGCTTGGGATACTTCTCATAAAACCAAAATCACCATATGTTTCCATATACATTTTGAGGAGTTCCCACGATTACTTATGGATCCCATCATCAGGTCCACTTTTGTGAACATGGTATCAAATTGGAGTGAAACCTAATACAACAAAACAAAAATTTTGAAAATCGGTTCACAAACGGCCAAGTAATCGTTGAACATACAAAAATAAAAAAATAATAAAAAAAATATACACAGCCGAACATAATATAACCTACTCCATTTTGGAAGTCGGTTAAAAAGTGTCCGGATTTCACCCGGACCCTTTTCAAAAACCCGACCGGACCGTCCCCGGACGCCCTTAAAACTAGGTCAAATCCGGGGAAATCCGGACGTATGGCAGCCCTAATTTCGCTAAATGAAGATGATCTTAAGAGCTGTCTCCAAAAAAGTTCAGATAAAATTATATGCAAAACAAATAAACCTATTTTTGACTTGCATAGCAATGTACAATATAACTTGCATTTAATAAAATACTACCCACTAACCTAGTTTTTAAGATCCTTGTTACTAACAATTTGGGCCTTAGTAGCTCTCAACAAAGAATTTATTTATTTATAGCAAGTAGCAACGGAGCTCCATGCGAAGCGAAATTACTGTCACATCAAACCCTCGAGCCCTGTGACGTCGAAAGCGCGTCATGCAAGGACGCGTGGCTCGAGATGCATTCGTCGAACAAGTGGCTCGTCATATGCTGCGATACGTGTATTTTACGAACCATATGTGACAGTGACGTGTCCTCACATACTATGACGTCATCGGGAATAGTATCGCTGCCACAAGGATGTGTACTTCAGTCGAACGACTTAACGATATACGCGCATAATCGTTACAACAGCCGTTTGAAGTTGGATTATGAAGTTGCAAGTACAGCGCTGGACAATTCAGTAAACAAAATAGTAAATTTATCATACGACTACACTCCGAATCTGTTCCAGTCTACAGCACGTGAAACAAAAATAATCGATAAAGAGATTGCCGAGCAAAAGGAGCGGGAAAAACACTTTCCGTCGCCTATCATATCTGCGCATGATATACACCGTTATGTCATTACATACTTATTATTGGTAGCAGCGCTTGTTATTGGCCTCGTGAGGAAACATCCCCACTGTTTAATACACCGGGAGCTGAGTGGAGTTGAGTGTGCAAATTATGAGGGACCGCATTCTATAAATAGTTTTGAACTCAGAAAAGCTTGCAGATTATGATTCTGAATGTTGCCAGGAGATTTATTGGTCTGATTTTTTTTTACCCCACCCCCTTGGATATCGATCAATTGGACGGAACAAACGCTTTACAACAATTTTAATTGTTGTTTTATTGAAACTATCCAATTGTTTTTAGGATTCCATAGTCAATAAGGAACCCTTATAGTTCCGGTCTGTCCGTCTGTCTGTCTGTCCGCGGTTTTTCTCAAAGACTATAGGACTTACAAAGCTGTAATTTGGCATGAATGCACATATTAATGATGCCGACATAATGGTACACGAAATTTAAAAAAATATATATTTTTTATGGTACCTTCCCTACACATCAAGCGGGGATGAATTTTTTTTTCGCGTCCACCCCATCGTGTGGTATTATAAGTATTCATAGATCATTTTCCGATTTAGAGATCCGTTTGTGAAATATTAAGTTTTAAAGTGGTACTACCGGAACCCTATATTGCGCGTGGCCCGACACGCACTTGGCCGGTTTTTTATGATTAAAGATACTTATAGCTACTCAAGTACTCAATATAAATAAAAAACAATAAAATTTCTGTAATTTCTCAAAATATCGGCTCGGATTAAATTTATTAAAAGTTATTGTACATCAGATGCTCTACATTTACATTTGTTGTCTCACTCACACACACACTCTACATCACTCGATGTGTAGGGAAGGTACCACAGCTTGGCAAAGAAGAGTGTGGATTAAATGAGGGCGCTTTTCTTTAAATACAGGCAACCCTACGCTTCGATTTTGACACAATATATACTAGCCTCTCGTCTGTCAAGCACCCAAAATGGGCGTCTTACTCTAAAACTATTCAAAAGTTCTTCTTCTACTTTGCAGACCACCGATTTAGTATTTTGTTTCAAATATAAAACTATGTGTATTTGCGACTAATAGCTTATTTATTTAAAATTCTAATTATATAAAAATTATATATAGCTTTCATGGTAATTTCTTTAGATAATTTAATCAGTTTAATTAATGAGAGTAATAATTGGAAATTGAAACATTTTCGAAAATGGTTTGACAGTTCGTGACAGATTAAAGGCTAGAGTTGACAAGTAATGTAGTGTTGTCATAAATAAAAACTCTTAGTTCCAGCTGTCACCGCGTCAGACTCTTCTTTGCCAAGCTGTACCATTCGGTCGGCATCATTAATATTATGTGCATTCATGCCAAATTACAGCTTTGTAGGTCCTATAGTCTCTGAGAAAAACCGCGGACAGACACTAGTCAGATAGACGGACAGACAGACGGACGGACAGACCGGAACTATAAGGGTTCCTTATTGACTATGGAATCCTAAAAACAATAGGATAGTTTCAATAAAACAACAATTAAATTGTAAAGCGTTTGTTCCGTCCAATTGCTCGATATCCAAGGGGGTGGAGTAAAAAAAATCGGACCAATAAATTTCCTGGCAACGTTCAGAATCATAATCTGCAAGCTTTTCTGAGTTCAAAAATATTTATAGAATGCGGTCATCACATTTTGCATACTCAACTTTCTTTGGCGCCTGCACTATAAAGAAAAAAAAGAGCCATCCACTTGTACCCACTGAAGATATCGAACTTCAAACATTTCACCGTTGTCACAACCGACGAGATGATGGTGTTCAAGCCCAAGTCGTCACCACCACCGAAGCCACCACGAAGCGCAAACACCAGTAGAACCAACTTTGCCTTTAGTTTTGATTAATTTCAATTTTAAGTAATTTTGTTGTGAAATGTCATTTAATACTTATTTTTACTTTTACCTTTATATTTTAACTTTTATATTTCTTTACATTTATACTCGAGCTAATGAACTATTTCATTTATTGTTAATCGATTTTTTAGAGTTCCGTAGCCAAATGGCAAAAAACGGAACCCTTATAGATTCGTCATGTCTGTCTGTCTGTCCGTATATCACAGCCACTTTTCTCCGAAACTATAAGAGCTATACTATTGAAATTTGGTAAGTAGATGTAGTCTGTGAAGCGCATTAAGATTTTGATACAATAATGGAAAAATTATTAAAAATTTTAGGGGTCCCCATAGGTACAACTGAATCAAAAAAAAATATTTTTCATCTAACCTATGCGTGTGGGGTACCTATGGATAGGTCTTCAAAAATCATATTGGGGTTTCTAATATCATTTTTTTCTAACCTGAATAGTTTGCGAGAGAGACTCTTCCAAAGTTGTAAAATGTGTCCCCCCCCCCTCTAACTTCTAAAGTAGGGGCATGATAAGTCTAAAAAAATACATGATGTACTTTACTATAAAAACTACCAACGAAAATTGGTTTTAACGAAATCTAACAAGTAGTTTTTTTTTATACGTCATAAATGGTAAACTTAATTTAACTTTCATTAAATCAACTAAAATATAAAAATAAATCAAAAACCTTTTAATTTCATAAAAATAAATCTTATTGCTGCTGCGGAACCCTTCATGGGCGAGTTCAACTCGCACTTGGCCGGTTTTTATTTTCTTGTATTTTGGGAGATTCTTGTATTTTCAAGATGTACGGTTTGTACATACCTAACTGAATACGTTGACGCGCCGTGTCACGTGGTCGTCATTGTGGTGTCAAATTATCCTTCCTACTAATATTATAAAGGCGAAAGTTTGGATGTATGTATGTATGTATGGATGTATAGATGTTTGTTACTCTTTCACGCAAAAACTACTGAACGGATTTTAATGAAACTTTACAATAATATAGTTTATACATCAGAATAACACATAGGCTACAATTTTAACCGACTTTCAAAATGGAGGAGGTGTTATGTTCGTTTTTTTATGTTCAACGATTACTCCGCCGTTTGTGAACCGATTTTCAAAATTTTTCTTTTGGTGTATATGTTATCATCCCAATTTGGTACCATATTCATGAAAGTGGTGACCTGATGAAGGGATCCATAAGAAATCGAGGGAACTCCTCAAAATTTATATGGGAACATGTGGTGACTTCGGTTTCGTGAGCAGTATTCTAAGCATATGCTACCAACAAGTAATATTTTGCACCAAGGTATATCATGGTTCGGAAGGTGCTGAGAGAACTCCTGACTCTTTATAGATACAAGTTTGGGAGTTTCGACGTTGTTTTAAGAACGGAAAGCATATGCTACTATGCAAATTACATTCATCATCATCATCATCACTACCATTATACTACTTATTATACACTTACATTATAGAACCATGTATCGTCCCGTTTTGACTGATTATTGGTACTTTTCAATTTTCATAGTCTTTTAACATATATCACTTAAACCGCGGGTAACACCGCGGGGTACAGCTAGTTTTATTATATTCCTGTATAGCAGTGCACTTAGCAACGCGTACTCGTTAACACGCTATCATTTGTAAACTTACATAATAAAGGTGCTCAAACAACATACTCTTTTGGAACTCTACAAACATCCCCTTGGACCCCAACAATAATTTTCATCCATCGCTCGAAGAACGAATACTCGAGTGCACTCACTACTTGGCGCAGTCGATGAGCTGGTACTCGTTGCTGCGCTCGTAGGTGCGCTGCACGCCGCCGTCGCGCCACAGCTCCTCCGTGTGCTCGTAGAACTCCGCCGGGTAGTCGAAGTCCGGCTGCGACGCCACGTCCTGCGACACGACACATGCCGTCAGCGTTGATTCGTACCATGAGTCCATGAGCTTCTTATAGTGTATGAAAACAATATTGTTTTATTCCTGCTTAGGGATGGGATAGAACGAACGATAATATCAAATTATTTGTTCATATTTTGCTATGGGTGGAAGCGAGATAGCAGCTATAAAGCACTTCGTCCCTCTCGCACGCATGTGTAAACAAATGAATTGTCTAAAGTCTAAACAAATGTACGAGAAACTTACTAGAGAATTTGAAAGGTTTTATACTACACCTTAAAATATTTCAATAAAATAAATCTAACAGCGTTAAATTGTTTACAATAAGAATAGGCTAGTTGACTATTTTTTCCTTATTGGTAATTAAAGGAACTCTCAAAAATAGAAATATCGGTGAAAGAATGACTCTGAATGTCATACCGTACTCACTTATCAAATATAATTTTACTAAAAAACAGTAAAAAATGCAAAACAATGTTAAATCCGCTGTGAAATATCAACTTTTCTAAGATCGCTAGTTTGACGTTAAAGTGATATTCAAAATCAAATCAAATCAAAATAGTTTTTATTCAGAGTAATTTTTTTACAAAAGTTTTCCGAACGTCCGCGTCGACACTAAGGTGCCTACCACCGGTTCGGGAACTAACCCGGCAAGAAGAACCGGCGTAAGAAACTCGCACGGGGCCATCTTTTACTAAAAAGATGGAAAATTACAATTAAAAAAAAATCATATTATAACAATATTATGACTTATAGCTATTTACAATAGGAAATATAAAAAAAATAGCCAGTAGGAACCAACCTATTCCCAAGGTGCGTTGTCGTCGATGAAATCATTTATTTTATAATAATAAGCTTTAGCACACAAACGTTCTTTTACTACTTTTTTTAAATTGATATTGCTCATCTGTCAAACGGTGTCGCTTAGTAGAGGTGGTGGTAGGCCCCCAGTTGTGACGTACCGCCTAAAGCATGGGGGTGACACATAGTACATTGTTAGTAAAAAAAATATTTGTATGGAGCGTGCTGCCATCTTACAAATAATACAACAAACTTTTTTCCGTTGATACCTCTAAATGCCACTAGATGGCAAAATAGACAAATTACGTATTGACATTTATCCAATGTAGTCTTATATTTATCTTTCGTCCGTTGACGAAAATTTTCACAGCACTTTTTTAAAGCAGTTTTCGCCTGCGTTCATTGTTTTTTGTTATTGTGGTTTTTAGTTACTTTCATCTTATTGTTTCTGACTTCGCTCGGCTTGTGATAACTTGTTTAGTGGTGACTGGTATCCGATAGTTCCTGTAATCAAACCGATCGACACAAGCTTCGTTTGAAATTTCGAAATCACGTCGAACTTCGAAGATACCGATATACCCGTGACCTCAGACCTTTTATTTGGTCTGAGCCCCTGACTTCACTGTTATTTTGGATGTGACGAAGGAGGTAAGTAAAATAAACCTTTAAGTAAATCAGCTATCCCCAAATCTACACAGGGTTACTACTTACTGTGTACGCTTAACGCTAACATAGTATTTTGTTTTCGTTACAGTTAATAGACAAGCAAATAGACAACAGTAAACTGAATATATTCAATATTGCAACCTACTGTGGAAGCCAGTGAAGGAAGTTACATCTCACCCTGGACGTGCAACATCCACTGTGATTTTCTACAGATTACTACTAGACACAAAAATAAATCTATGCCAGGTTAGATATATAAATCACTAGATGAGTAATTGATATTGAACCTAGTTCAGTAAAAAATAGCAAATGAATCTGATAATTTTTGGTGAATTATGACAGAATTAGCAATCAAATTATATTTATTTTTAATAGTGTTTCCTAATACATTCTTTCAATATATTGCTAGGTATTAAAATTTGTATAATTTCTTTCAGGTTTCACCAACCAAAAGGACAATTCAAAAATTACTGAAAAGTTCTGTTACAGACTACAGTATTATTTTCTTATTTGATTTGGTTGTTAATAAAATAAAGTAAACAAAATATTGTACTGTTTTATTGCCTGGATTCACTTTGATCAGTGCGGGTGCAGGTGAGTAGTGCAGATGATTTGTGATTTGGAGATAAATGGCAAGTCCATGAGTTTCTCTAAATCACTATAAATCATCTGTACTAATCACCTGCACTTGCACTGATCAAAGTGAATCCATGCCATTAATTTTTGTATCAAAATTATTATTTAAATCCGGTAGATGTCGCTGTTTATTATAAAAAACGCCATCTAGTTGACGCCTAGGAATACTAAGTACCACTCAACTAGATGGCGCTGCTATATTACGTGTCAAAGCGCCATCATACGTCGAGTTCAATAATCTTACCTATACTTCTGCTTGTGTCTCATCTATCTCAGTATATATACTGTATTATCTATGGCCTAAAGGTAAGCGTCCACCGGTCGGTATCGTACGCAACGGACGTCTCGCATCAAACGGATAATTTTTTCACAGTACATTCACTGTATCGGTAGCGTACGGATTACGGACTAGCCTAGTAAATGAATGGTCAAAAGGGGGGTGTGGAAAGTCGAAAGTAGAAAGAAGAATGCCCATAAATATATGAAATCCCGTCTCAAGTTGCATCAAGACCAAACTTGGTTTTTTACAGTCTATGATATCATATTAGCTCCTATAAAAATTTCTTTGTAAACAAAACTGGGGTTTCAAAGTAATTTGATAAAATCGAAAATAACCTCAAAATCTTCAAAGCACCTATTTTATTGACACGTCATACACGAACGAACGTTATTGCTCTAAAAACAGAGTAAGGCGCTTATATTAGTAATAAATCACCGAATTTAGTCCCGCATACTGTGTTGTGACTGAAAGCCGCCGCTAATATCTACTATCTAGGGGTATTTATTATTATTGAATACTTTCTCTTAAGCAATTTAAGTAATTTAAGCAAAAATGTAAGTAATTGTGAGTGACTAAAATGTCACTCACAATGGACAAGTTCATGCTCATGCTGTTGACTGGAGTCAAAAATAAAACAATGTATTTTTGGTTTTATCCAAACATTGTCATAACAATAACAAATATATACATCAAACGTCCAGAGGCTCAGTTTTATTCATTATATGATTATAACATTTACAAAGAACAGAGAGTTGTATAAACAAAAAAAAAACAAAGGGCTTAATTCTAAGAACAATAATAATTAATCAATACCATAATATTTAGAGATGTGCCGACTAGTCGGTAAAGCCGACTATCCGGCCACTTTCAAGTTTCGTAGTCGGCGACTAGTCGGCGAATAGTCAGCAAAAAGCGCCGACTATCCGGCTTTTTATTTTTTTCAATTTTGCTATTATTAGAGTTACATTAAAGAAAAACCTTGATTATTTATAATGTGTTCATATCACATTTAATCAGTCTTAAACATTTTAAAATTAAATGAAGTGTTTCTAAAACTACTTGAGTTGCTAGTAAAGAAATATTTTTTAATATATTTTTTTAACAACTAATTAAATATGTATTTTAAATCAAGATTGCATGTAAGTACATGAAATATTTCTTGAAAACCATCAACTATATTATAAAAACAAAAAAAGTAACGTACGCGAAGTAAACTTAACACGATCCGATACCTTCGCAGGCGGCGTGTGTGACTTACCCGCGAATCAGCAGTAAAAAAAGCGTTACGGAAACTTCCGAAACCATGATCGGCTTGGCCGACTAGTCGGCCGATTAGTCGGCTTATTTGCAGCCGACTAATCGGCCAGTCGGCTAGTCGGCCAAAGTCATGATCGGCACATCTCTAATAATATTACATGTAAATTAAGCCTATTATAGTGTATGAATTAAAACACATAATTCAGTATTTCATGCCTGGGATATGCTTCAGAGAAGAGCTCTTAGAGCGCTTACAGACGAACGGCACGTGTCGGCGGCACGCGTCGGCGGCAGTCAACGGCAGGCAACGGCACGTGTCGGCGGCAGTCGACGGCACGTGTTGGCGGCAGTCGACAGTTTATCACGCTTGCAGTTGTGACGTACCGCGTAAAGGTAAGCGTCCACAGGTCGGTATCGTACGCAACGGACGTCTCGCATCAAACGGATATTTTTTTTACAGTACGTCCACTTTATCGACAGCGTACGGATTACCGACTAGCCAGTATGTTTATCTCCTAATTAGTCCAAACAAAGTTCCTAAGTCAAAGGAGAATGGCCAAAGGTGGTACCAAAAAGTTTCATGCATCAAGATGAAAGTTTTATAGTAATTATTTTTCGAATTTTTTACGTAATTACACGCCAGGAATCCAATTTTTGAACCCGTAATTTAAATTAAAGAATAAAAATTATTAAATAACTCCCTCCACATTCGGTTATAGTAATGTAGTGCATATCAAACAATATATTGTAACTGTTAAGTAGTTTAATAGTTATTAGGAAAATAAGTAAGCGGTTAGGCAAGATGAAAAACTATATTCTGTAAAAGCTCCGATTTGACAACCACAGACTCGAGACTTGACAATCTAACTTCTTAAGTTTGACTCTAGTTGTCTATACTTTACAGTAACAATATCGAGTCATTCGACTAAAGCTTCGAACAAACCTACGCGTCAGTGACGCGGGACGCGGGACGCGGTACGGGAGCGTCTGCAACGCGAAACTGGGCGTGCACACCTGCGCGACTACGGTGCGAACCGTCAAACTTCATATTTTGTTAATGAACAGCCACTGAAGACGCGCGACTTTATCTGGTGTATGCTAAATTGTTGTGGTAATGTCATCCTCATACTAAACATCACAGTCGGACGGATGGACATGAGGGTTGCGAGGTGCTAAGCTTGCTTTTGATTTGGAAGTGCAGAGGAATAAAACACGTCCACAATGGTCAAGTCGAATTAATTTAGGTGCCTACCACACGTGCATGCTTGACCACAGTTTTGCTTGCGCATGCCGGCTTGTACACTGAACATTGTGCGTGTAGTTGGTAAAACGGTATTATGCGCAAGCCCCAAAGTTTGGCAGTTGGCTTGACGGTTTTTAAACTTGCTTGAAATTCTGGCATGCAAGCCTTTGTGTACAAATTTGTCTGCGCGTGTGGTTGGACGTTCAGTGTTCAAGCCGCTCTTTGTCAGTCAAATGGTATTAAAATGCGCGCACGCCATTATACGCACACGCACGTAAATCCGCCATTTCATAGCAATAAAATGGCGGATTTACGTACATATAATCGTCAGTTCGCAACTGAATTCATTGAATTATAAAAATCTCTGCTCGCTTTTTGGAAGATAATCGAAAGATTATTCTGAAAGGTATAAAAAAAGGATAGTATTTAATCGAATGACTGTAAATTACAGTTTTAAGTGTCAAAATTAATTAATTTGGGTTATAGAATTACTATTTGAGCGACTGACTGTGAGTAACGAGAAATTAACAGAACAGCGACTTACAAATTATTTATTTGAGTTACTTAAAATATATTAATATATTATATTAATTTCAATATTTGGCAAATGTATTTTATATACTGAGCGGCATTTTATCTTAAATGAAGTGTTTCGAATACTAAAACCACTTTGAAAAATACTCTAATGAGCAGAGTATAATGAGCTATATAAAAAAATGAATATGAAATAACTATTTGATGAAACACTATTAATCAGGGATCCCTAGAACATTTTTTTTTATTACTATCAAGCAATTTTTTTGTGAGTAGCTTCATTTGGATAAGAGGAACAACAATTTTATCTGTGAAAAATCTCGAAAGTGGTAGCTAACACAGATAGAAAGGATTTCATCATACTTTGATTTGATGATCCCAAAATATTATGTATTTTTCTATTTGTAGGAATTTAAATTATATAACGATAAAAGTTTAGAATCATGCCCAACGATTTAGATTCGCCCTCATTTAATCCACACTCTTCTTTTCCAAGCTGTACACTACAAAACACACGTCTGACACTTGACGCGCACGTCCCGCTTTGCCAACACGAACATCCCGCGTTGCCGATACGAACATCCCGGTGTGCACAGCGCGCAGCGCCATAAGTTTACATGGGCATTGGGCGGCGTCCGCCGCGCGGTAGACGCTCCCGCTTCGCAGTCGCTTTGGTCGCGTAGGTTTGGCCTAAGCCTAAAACAGTTATTGCAATCGTTATTTTAATAAATATTACTTGATTTAATAACAATTTCCGAATTATAATATTATTTATTGATATTATGTATTAGCTTTTCTATATTATTATGTATGTTAAATAACAGTAAAATTAAGCTAATCCATTACAGTTTACACCTAATCGATTCAATGCTGCTATTAGACATAAAATCGATTTTTTTCATAGACTTCGATTTATCGACCGCATCCCTAACCGACGCATTTTTTCTGACATCTGTCATTGCGACATTTGCAAATACGTGCGTCTGTGTTTTATTTTTCAGATTAATTAGTAGAATCACCCATGTGCGAGTACTCGACCGATGGCAACATGTTCGAACAAACCGCCCATCATATTCTCTGGGAGTGTAACCTCTGGCAAAACGAAAGATCTATAATGCTTAACAACATACTTTGCAAATCTGGAGTCCCATATTGCGATGATCTCGTGGACAGCGCAAGCAACTTCCGTGCCTTTAAGCGTTTTTGTCATAATAATTATTACTGGAAACAGTGTAACACAACAAATTCCAACACTAACTTTGATCTAGCTTAGTAGTCATAATTAACATTAATTATTCCCGTGGCGCTTTCCCTTTAGCTCTTTGACTTTCGGTCATTGCACCTGCTGTCTCCCGCTTTTTATGGGGAGGGAAAACTGTATACTTCCTACTCCTCCTATCTTCTTCTGATTAAATTCGTTGCGGGTCCCAAGACAGCTTTAGCATGTCCCTCGGGTTCCCTGAGATCATATCAAAGAGTTTTCGTGGTTGGATACCGCTGTCGATCGTCGATCCTGGCGACACAGGAGATACAGTGGTGGGAATGTGTGGTGGGCCAAAGCCTACTCCTAGATCTAAAAAGGGATATGTAATATTATATTATATTACATATAACTTTTTAGATCTCAAGATTGGAAAGAATTTGTGCTGCTCGCTGGAGGTCAGCTACAAGAGAAGTGCAACGTCGTGATGAGCAAGACTCCAATCGCCCTGGTCTGTCAAGGCAAGAGGTATTTTGACAGATGCTGGATCAAGTGCAGATATACCTCAGCCGCCTCATGACAAACCCAAAAATTATCTCTTCTGTGTACAAACATGCTGCAAGTACATCTAATCACTGTATATTTGTTAATTGTTTTGAAACGGAATGTTAACTGGTACCTATATGTATAAAGGAACAGTTATTACATAATTATAAATTCTATGTTCCACCATGTTATATGATTTAGATTTTAGATGATTTTCTTCAGGAGTATGATGAATGATTTAAGCATAAGTATTTTTCTTTTATGTAAATAAAAATGAATCTTATTTAAATGTTTGTGTGATCATGTTCACATTTTGCAGTACATAATATGTCCTATATTATGTACTGCAAAATGTGAAATACTGAATTATGTGTTTTAATTCATACACTATAATAGGCTTAATTTACATGTAATATTATTAGAGATGTGCCGATCATGACTTTGGCCGACTAGCCGACTGGCCGATTAGTCGGCCAAAGTCATGATCGGCACATCTCTAATAATATTACATGTAAATTAAGCCTATTATAGTGTATGAATTAAAACACATAATTCAGTATTTCACATTTTGCAGTACATAATATAGGACATATTATGTACTGCAAAATGTGAACATGATCACACAAACATTTAAATAAGATTCATTTTTATTTACATAAAAGAAAAATACTTATGCTTAAATCATTCATCATACTCCTGAAGAAAATCATCTAAAATCTAAATCATATAACATGGTGGAACATAGAATTTATAATTATGTAATAACTGTTCCTTTATACATATAGGTACCAGTTAACATTCCGTTTCAAAACAATTAACAAATATACAGTGATTAGATGTACTTGCAGCATGTTTGTACACAGAAGAGATAATTTTTGGGTTTGTCATGAGGCGGCTGAGGTATATCTGCACTTGATCCAGCATCTGTCAAAATACCTCTTGCCTTGACAGACCAGGGCGATTGGAGTCTTGCTCATCACGACGTTGCACTTCTCTTGTAGCTGACCTCCAGCGAGCAGCACAAATTCTTTCCAATCTTGAGATCTAAAAAGTTATATGTAATATAATATAATATTACATATCCCTTTTTAGATCTAGGAGTAGGCTTTGGCCCACCACACATTCCCACCACTGTATCTCCTGTGTCGCCAGGATCGACGATCGACAGCGGTATCCAACCACGAAAACTCTTTGATATGATCTCAGGGAACCCGAGGGACATGCTAAAGCTGTCTTGGGACCCGCAACGAATTTAATCAGAAGAAGATAGGAGGAGTAGGAAGTATACAGTTTTCCCTCCCCATAAAAAGCGGGAGACAGCAGGTGCAATGACCGAAAGTCAAAGAGCTAAAGGGAAAGCGCCACGGGAATAATTAATGTTAATTATGACTACTAAGCTAGATCAAAGTTAGTGTTGGAATTTGTTGTGTTACACTGTTTCCAGTAATAATTATTATGACAAAAACGCTTAAAGGCACGGAAGTTGCTTGCGCTGTCCACGAGATCATCGCAATATGGGACTCCAGATTTGCAAAGTATGTTGTTAAGCATTATAGATCTTTCGTTTTGCCAGAGGTTACACTCCCAGAGAATATGATGGGCGGTTTGTTCGAACATGTTGCCATCGGTCGAGTACTCGCACATGGGTGATTCTACTAATTAATCTGAAAAATAAAACACAGACGCACGTATTTGCAAATGTCGCAATGACAGATGTCAGAAAAAATGCGTCGGTTAGGGATGCGGTCGATAAATCGAAGTCTATGAAAAAAATCGATTTTATGTCTAATAGCAGCATTGAATCGATTAGGTGTAAACTGTAATGGATTAGCTTAATTTTACTGTTATTTAACATACATAATAATATAGAAAAGCTAATACATAATATCAATAAATAATATTATAATTCGGAAATTGTTATTAAATCAAGTAATATTTATTAAAATAACGATTGCAATAACTGTTTTAGGCTTAGGCCAAACCTACGCGACCAAAGCGACTGCGAAGCGGGAGCGTCTACCGCGCGGCGGACGCCGCCCAATGCCCATGTAAACTTATGGCGCTGCGCGCTGTGCACACCGGGATGTTCGTATCGGCAACGCGGGATGTTCGTGTTGGCAAAGCGGGACGTGCGCGTCAAGTGTCAGACGTGTGTTTTGTAGTGTACAGCTTGGAAAAGAAGAGTGTGGATTAAATGAGGGCGAATCTAAATCGTTGGGCATGATTCTAAACTTTTATCGTTATATAATTTAAATTCCTACAAATAGAAAAATACATAATATTTTGGGATCATCAAATCAAAGTATGATGAAATCCTTTCTATCTGTGTTAGCTACCACTTTCGAGATTTTTCACAGATAAAATTGTTGTTCCTCTTATCCAAATGAAGCTACTCACAAAAAAATTGCTTGATAGTAATAAAAAAAAATGTTCTAGGGATCCCTGATTAATAGTGTTTCATCAAATAGTTATTTCATATTCATTTTTTTATATAGCTCATTATACTCTGCTCATTAGAGTATTTTTCAAAGTGGTTTTAGTATTCGAAACACTTCATTTAAGATAAAATGCCGCTCAGTATATAAAATACATTTGCCAAATATTGAAATTAATATAATATATTAATATATTTTAAGTAACTCAAATAAATAATTTGTAAGTCGCTGTTCTGTTAATTTCTCGTTACTCACAGTCAGTCGCTCAAATAGTAATTCTATAACCCAAATTAATTAATTTTGACACTTAAAACTGTAATTTACAGTCATTCGATTAAATACTATCCTTTTTTTATACCTTTCAGAATAATCTTTCGATTATCTTCCAAAAAGCGAGCAGAGATTTTTATAATTCAATGAATTCAGTTGCGAACTGACGATTATATGTACGTAAATCCGCCATTTTATTGCTATGAAATGGCGGATTTACGTGCGTGTGCGTATAATGGCGTGCGCGCATTTTAATACCATTTGACTGACAAAGAGCGGCTTGAACACTGAACGTCCAACCACACGCGCAGACAAATTTGTACACAAAGGCTTGCATGCCAGAATTTCAAGCAAGTTTAAAAACCGTCAAGCCAACTGCCAAACTTTGGGGCTTGCGCATAATACCGTTTTACCAACTACACGCACAATGTTCAGTGTACAAGCCGGCATGCGCAAGCAAAACTGTGGTCAAGCATGCACGTGTGGTAGGCACCTAAATTAATTCGACTTGACCATTGTGGACGTGTTTTATTCCTCTGCACTTCCAAATCAAAAGCAAGCTTAGCACCTCGCAACCCTCATGTCCATCCGTCCGACTGTGATGTTTAGTATGAGGATGACATTACCACAACAATTTAGCATACACCAGATAAAGTCGCGCGTCTTCAGTGGCTGTTCATTAACAAAATATGAAGTTTGACGGTTCGCACCGTAGTCGCGCAGGTGTGCACGCCCAGTTTCGCGTTGCAGACGCTCCCGTACCGCGTCCCGCGTCCCGCGTCACTGACGCGTAGGTTTGTTCGAAGCTTTAGTCGAATGACTCGATATTGTTACTGTAAAGTATAGACAACTAGAGTCAAACTTAAGAAGTTAGATTGTCAAGTCTCGAGTCTGTGGTTGTCAAATCGGAGCTTTTACAGAATATAGTTTTTCATCTTGCCTAACCGCTTACTTATTTTCCTAATAACTATTAAACTACTTAACAGTTACAATATATTGTTTGATATGCAGTACATTACTATAACCGAATGTGGAGGGAGTTATTTAATAATTTTTATTCTTTAATTTAAATTACGGGTTCAAAAATTGGATTCCTGGCGTGTAATTACGTAAAAAATTCGAAAAATAATTACTATAAAACTTTCATCTTGATGCATGAAACTTTTTGGTACCACCTTTGGCCATTCTCCTTTGACTTAGGAACTTTGTTTGGACTAATTAGGAGATAAACATACTGGCTAGTCGGTAATCCGTACGCTGTCGATAAAGTGGACGTACTGTAAAAAAAATATCCGTTTGATGCGAGACGTCCGTTGCGTACGATACCGACCTGTGGACGCTTACCTTTACGCGGTACGTCACAACTGCAAGCGTGATAAACTGTCGACTGCCGCCAACACGTGCCGTCGACTGCCGCCAACACGTGCCGTCGACTGCCGCCGACACGTGCCGTTGCCTGCCGTTGACTGCCGCCGACGCGTGCCGCCGACACGTGCCGTTCGTCTGTAAGCGCTCTAAGAGCTCTTCTCTGAAGCATATCCCAGGCATGCTCAATAAGATTTAAGTCAGGGGATTGTGCAGGCCAGTCTAAAGCTTGGATATCATGCTGTAGTAACCAACTTGTAACGATACGCGCCGTATGTGGACGGGCATAGTCGTGCATTAGCTGGAAATTTTGTCCCATTTGCTGTCTATGGGACAGGATCTCTAGCACCTTATCCTGGTATTTAAGAGCAGTCATATTGCCTTGTATCCAACCGAGGTCCATTCTACCGCCGAGTCGAATTCCTGCCCAAACCATAATCGTGCCACCTTGATATGCATGAACTTGTTGTGGGTGATGCAGTCGATTCCAACGTCCAGGTTCTCTCCAAACGCGTACTCTTCGCGAATCAGATTCATCAGTGAAAAGCACAAGTGACCATTGAGAATGGTTCTAGTTTTCGTGTGGAATAGCCCATTGTTGTCTTCTTCCTCGATTGCCTCTCCTTAGCGCTGGTACCCAAAGTGGCCTAGGTTACGCACGGAGCACGTAGGTTGACTTCGTGCAGTTGTCTTCTCAAAGTTTGACCGCTTACCAGCAAACCATACTCTCTCTGTAGCCTTTCAACCAATTGCATTGCCGTTACATTTGGTTGACTTCGTGCAGCATTTACCTACAAATGAATCGGTCCTGTACATGTATTGTAATGCGTTGATGTGGCGTTCCACCACTTCGCCCGTGACACGATAACGTGACCAAAGCCTGGATATAACGCTCTGACTGGTCCTCATAGCTTCAGAAACCGCAATTTGGGTAGCGCCAGCTTGAATCATGCCCACTGCTCTTAACATTTCGTTCCTGGTCAAGTGTCTATTTTGTCTGAGTTTTTCCTCTTCTTCTAAGTTTTTTTTTTTAATTTTACTTTATCTAAAAGATTATTATCAGGTTAGATAGGCTATTAAATAAGGTTTATTTTAATGTGTAGGTGTCTTAACAAAAAGTTAATATAATTTTAGTTATGTATTAAGTTTTAATTTAAATATCCCTGACCATGTTGGTGTGTTTATTATAATATATAACTAGCTGTCCCGGCAAATGTTGTTTGCCATATAAAGTATTTCGCCCATATTATTTTATTGAAGTGATTAAATAAGTATGTCACCATGGCAACGTCCATCGCTATCCCGTCAGCCGTCGCACAAACAATGGTCGCCGTCAGTCTAGAGTTGTAATAATTTACTATTATTTATTCAACAAATGCACTTATCAATATGAAAAGTAGCCAATACCCTATTCTCAGACCTGCTGAAATAAGCATATAAAATTTGGTAAAAATCAGTAAAGCCGTTTCGGAGGAGTACGGTAACTAACATTGTGACACGAGAATTTTATATATAAGAAGATTATTATAATATTACTAGCTGTCCCGGCAAACGTTGTTTTGCCATATAAAGTATTTCGCCATTATTTTATTGAAGTAACTAAATAAGTATGGCACCATGGCAACATCCATCGCTATCCCGTCGCACAAACAATGGTCGCCGTCAGTCTCGAGTTGTAATAATTTACTATTTATTTATTCAACAAATGCACTTATCAATATGAAAAGTAGCCAGTAGCCGATTCTCAGATCTACTGAATATGCATATAAAATTTGGTAAAAATCGGTAAAGCCATTTCGGAGGAGTACGGTAACTACCATTGTGACACGAGAATTTTATATACATATATATAAGATATATAATCCCGATAATCTCATAAACTGATATTATTTAAAAGTAAAGTTAAGCAGAATTGTGAGCACCGGGGCCTCCTAGCTGTCAAAACTTGTATAAATTATATTTCATTAAATAAATATTCATTATCGGTACCTACCTACACGCGTTTTCTAAAGTGAGTGTGTTTCTAAAACTTATTCAAGAACGATAGTGCAGGGGTTCGTACGTATTTTAAGCGATAGATGTGAGAGGGCACGCCCACCTGTATGTAGTCGACGCGCGCCTTGTTCTCGGCCTTCTCCAGCGGGATGGGCGGCGTCAGCGTGCTCATGGCGCCCGTTATCGTCTGAAACGAGAGTACGTCGTGGTTGAGTACGTGCGTGCGGGCGGGACGGGACGGGGCGGGGCTCGCCACTCACCAGGATCGCGTCGCGGATGTTCTTCTTGATGTCCTCGATCTTCTCGCGGCGCTCCTTGTCGGAGAAGCCGTTGACGTGCAGGATGCGCATCTGCTTCACGATGGTGGACTTGCCCGACTCGCCCGCGCCCAGCAGCAGCAGCCGGTGCGTGGCGCGGTACACCTGCGGGGATCGGCGCACGTATTACGATTTCAATTTTCTTTTTTAAGCCGAAACCTTCGAAGCTCGGGCTTCAGGGAGATTTCGTGCCGGATCGTTAGGCGCGGATTCGGCTGGGCTCGCACCTGTTTGTCCTTCTGGAGCTGGCGGGTGATGGCGTCGCTCCGCCGCTTTTGCGACTTGGCATCGTCCTCGCCGCTCTTGGCGCCGGGGGAGCCGAAGCACCCCATGGCCGACCACGCAGCCCACCTGCAATGAGTCACACCGTGGAGTTGGTTTCTGTTCGTTTAAGTGAAGCTCTCAAAAAATACGATTTTGTAATCGTTCTGGTGCATAAAAAGTGATGTAAGTTTTAATCCCGTCCATACATCCGTGTAGATCCGTCTACACATCAGTGTAGAACGGCAAAATAAAGTCTAACTGCCGCCACTGACCTCCATTATACAAGTACGCTGGACTAATGATACCCTTTGAAATGACAGATATTTTTTGTGCCTATTTGAAGCGGAATCAGCTCCCCCGATGGGAGGGATAGGAACTAAATTTGACCATTGACCAAATTTGTCTATGATTTGACGTAAAAATGACGTTTGTAAGTCGCCATATTGGCGCTGATAGCAGTAGTGGGAGTATTTGGAACTAATACTAGTGATGACAACCAATAACGATTAAGCGGCCATTTGCAAGTTACGTCAAATTTAGTTCTCTTCCCTCTCACCGGGGGCGCTGATTCCGCTTCAAATAGGCACAAAAAAAGTGGGTATCATAGGTCCAGCGTACTTGTATAATGGAGGTCAGTGAACTGCCGCACTCAAAGACGTTTAATTAGATTAACCTTCAATTTAATGAAGAGTTTGACAGATAATGTATGAGGCTTATGTCAAATTTTTAAATGAATTACATTTAAGTAATTAATGTTCCACTCCGAGTATGATGTGTATTTGAACTAATGAAAATTTTTTTTTTAAGTGCATAGTAGACGGGGCATATTCATGGTCTAAGCATGATCCTTTCTTTTAAACTTGTGAGGTATCACAGAGATGGCGTACACACTACACGGGTTCGTTTCTTTAATGTACCAGTTTCCTGGTCAAAGGACAAAACAAATAAATTATTATAATCTATATAAATTAAAATAAATTTTCACATTGCGAGACTATCATTAGAACTTGAAAACGGCTGAACCGATTTGGCTAACTTTAGTCTTAAAATATTCGTGGAAGTTTTGGGGACGCTTTATATTAGGAGGGAAGTGATACGAAGTTAACCCGGTTATCTAGTTATTAATAAGAGTTAAAAATTTAAAATTACTCTTGTACTATATACCTATGCAATTATCATGAATCAAAAGGACCCCATTTTACGTGTTTTCACAACTTTCAATGTTCATGGCGGCATGGCGGCAATAGTATTCTTTCTCTCTTATACAGAATGAAACAAAACAAAGTAAAAATACTTTAGTGTGTAAATGTGTGCCTTGTATAGAGTTCACAGAGAAAGAAGTAGCACTGAAAGATTTACCTTATGACTTTCATTTTTCTGTAAATTATGAACTAGCCTAAACATAATATGATATTGAATGTACCGTAACTTCTTGGTGGAACTTCATGTTTCACAGTAATAATATACACTTTTCATGCACTTTTTCCACTTTTATTAATTTAATTTATTACAATTATGTTTCAACTTTCACACGACCGGTTTCGATAAAATACACCTGATAAATGATACACGGTACACCTGATAAATACACCTGATGATGATTTTATCGAAACCGGTCGTGTGAAACATAATTGTAATAAATCAAATTAATAAAAGTGGAAAAAGTGCATGAAAAGTGTATATTATTACTGTAGCCTAAACAACAATTTTAATATACTTATTATTCCAGGGCTGCTACTTTCACGGTTAAATCTACAGGGTGTAACAAAAATAAGTGATAATACTTTAGGGTGTGTACGTGTTCCTTGTAGAGAGTTCACTGTGAAAGTAGCAGCGCTGAAAGACGAATTTCTTTTTTCACTTTTGTATGGGGAAACTCGTGACGCTCGGGCTCTTGCCCATACAAAAGTGAAAATAAAATTTCGTCTTTCAGCGCTGCTACTTTCACAGTGAACTCTCTGCAGGGAACACGTACACACCCTAAAGTATTATCACTTATTTTTGTTACACACTGTATATATAAGGAACACATACACATCCTAAAATATTGTTAAGTATCTTTAACTTACTTCCTAAAAAGGATGCGGATGTATGTTCGACTGTATTTGCCCTGTTTCTGTCTGCCTTTCTTAACTATATTTGTAAAATTATATTTAACTCAACATTTTTCAAACCACATTAACATTTTAACAAATAATTTTAATTACAATTCTAAAGTACACATTAACCACCATTAGGAACTTACATATTACTGGCCAATCTTCTCGATGATTGTTTTGTTGATGTTGATAAATATTATAATATCTACTCTCGATATTCCTACATGGGCGTCTTTACATTCCTATTTTCCTAATTTTATGACAGGATGAAATTTAAAACTCATTTATTTTATATTTGAACTAAAAAATTAATGTTTTATAACCTGGTTGTTACAGGAGCCAGGAGTTTATCCATTCAATAGCCCTATTGGTTTGCCAGTGTTAAGGTGTTCTTATAGTGGCAGTTTTCATCACTGTTGACAACACTAAAGATCCTGTCAAAAACCTACAAAACTGAGCATTAATACAACTTGTGCCAGTAATGGCTTAATATTAAACAGTTAATGGACTAATGTCTCTACTTGGTCCGATGACAGGAACAGCAGTAGCAGTGTATGTGTCATAATATAAAGCAGCTGTAAAGTTGTTCATTAAATATTCAGTTATCTCTATGAGTAGACGAGGAATATAATATTATTGTTTTAACAGAGAAGATTAAAGCAACGTTGGTAGAGAATGCCACGAGGCATTAAGCCCGCCTTTGTAAATTGCATAAAGTGTAAATAAATAAATAAAAAATAATTAATATAAAGGTATAAAAAGCTATTCGTTGATTGACATACTGAAATAACCTGTTGTGGAATTCCTATTTTTTTTGTTACTATGAATTATTGTTAAATTAATTTATGAACTTGTATATTTTCTTATTGTTATTATTACTTTATTGACACAGCATTTACAAATAACTTTATTTTTATGAATTTTATTTAATATTATTCTTAAGTCTGATTTATTTTTAGGAAATGTACATGAGTTTTGTTTTATTTTATTTTTATCAATGTTGCAACGAATTTATGATTATTATTATTTTGTAGTTAATATTATTAAGTATATTATAGTATGTATTAAAAATGTGTGACTGTGACAATTATATTTATAATAATTATTATTGTTAAATGACTTATTTAAAAATCAATTGTGAAGCTGGAAACAAATTATCGGACATTGTCCTCGGACGTTTTCCTCGGATGCGGCTTGTTTCTATCTGGTTAATACAAAATACACTAAACTGTGCACAGACAATCTGACATAAGTCGCGGACGCGACCTTGAGCGACCTGACGTCCGAAAAGAATATGGCTAGCGGGATGTTTTTGCTTCCGCGGAAGTTATGAACGGGGCGCGGGGATGCATCCGCAGACGGTTTTCTGAAATGACTGGCCAGACATCCGAAGACTCATCTTCCTACAAACCTTCCTGCATCCGCGGACGTCCCCGTATGAACCGTGCACATTGTTAAGCCGCATCCATCAGCCGCGGCTTACGGACGCGTCCGATAATTTGTTTCCAGCTTAAATGGAGTACTTGACATTTGCTATTACTATTATTATTTTATTTTTTCTAGATGTGAATGTTGTGTAAGTATAGTATTTAAGGACTGCATGGTAAAATGTTACTTCTTTTTGTTTATTTTTTAAACTGTATTACTTACTGTGCTGTCTGTTACTATACCGAATAAATAAATAAAAGTTTCCAAATTGAACATAATTAGTATGAAGCTTAGTGTTAAGTTCTATGATTCCATGTGAGCAAAAAAAAATAGTATGTATTATGTATTTAACTCATCAAGCCCCATACGATCACCGGTGATTGCGAAAACAATAGAATACAATAACATTTCCAAGAATCCGCGATTGAAGGGTTAATTAAATGACCATCAAAAATAGGTTAAATAAGGTAAATTTTGATATAACATAACAAAATTTATCTATTCAATCAACCTCAAAAAAGGAGGAAGTTTCTCAATTGGACTGTATGTAACATGTATAATATGCTTTTTTTTATCTTAGTATGCAGATAACTTTGTCATTTATGCAGAGATTTTAATAATTCTTTTCTCATTAGAAAGAAGACATTTTACAGGTTGTCCCATGAGTCCCATGACAAACAAATACTGTTCATTAAAATTATAATTGTTATTGAGATTTCATACCATGTTCAGAAGGACGGGGCTTGTTAGACTTCAAATTGATGGAGATTTACCAGCAGGTCGGGGTTGCGTTGTCCACCGTGTCCTGGTTGGGTTGCGAAGGAGACTCGGCTCCCCGCGCGCCGCCCGCCGCAGAGGAAGCCGTGGTGTCGCCGTGTCCGCTCACTGCGCCCACATCCTCTCGCACCGCACTGTTATTATCTCCACGACGACGCCAGTCGCATCTCTACCTGAAAACACTCGCCACTTGACACTCTCGCTAGTCGCTCCTCCCCCGTCCCGGCGACTGTGGAGTCGCTCCGGCACGAGCGCGGCCGCGGCACGAGCGTGGCCGCGGCGCCGGCCCGACGCGGTGGTCGGGGCGACCGGTGCTGCGATCACGCCCAACGTTCGACAAACGCGAATATACGATACAAAAAATGGCAACCTTCGTTTGCGAAGATCCTACTCGTTTCGCGATGGCACCGTTGTACGTATAAATTTTTGGAAACTTTCGCGAGTGATTTACGGAGTGGTCGTTAGTGATACCCTTTAAAGAAAAGTAAACGAGGAAAAATAATATTTATAAATAGCATACAATTTTGGATAGGTGCAATAATTTTAGTACATCGGGCTAACATCACTATTCACTACATACACACCCTCGATTTGGGTGAAGTGAATCCGCTTCCGTCTCCTATGAATACTTTTATACAAAAAATAACACGATTTACTTATTATGACTACAAAATTAAATGACCTACACCCTGATAACTACAAAGACATTTTTGTAGAAATGACAGCAATCCGTATCGGCTTCACAGAACCAACACAAAATCAACATGTCGCACAGATAATAGGTAGGTATATGGGTATATTAAACAGCTTGGCAAAGAAGAGTCTGACGCGGTGACAGCTGGAACTAAGAGTTTTTATTTATGACAACCACAGATTAAGTTGATGACAACACTACATTACTTGTCAACTCTAGTATATATTCCAGCATAATTAGATAAGCTTGATGCCTGGCATTCCTATTTGCGTAATATCTATGAGCTAAGTCCCACAAACAGGGAAAGTCCTTATAAAGTTCTAATATCTTTATTATTATTTCACGTTCTGAGATCGTTACTACCTCGGCGTTCATAATTACGTCTAACAACGGCGGCATCACAAATGCGACTGAACCGATTTGGTCGAGACAAAGCTTCCAGACGTTCCAATTTGGTCGGGCGATCGGCTTGTCGGGTGCGCCGGCGACCCGACCATGCCCGACTAATATTAATAATAATAATGTCGGGCCGACCGCTCTCCACACTTTCCAGTCTGTTCCTACTATTACGAGAGAGCGCCGCGCCGCGACCAGTGTTGCTAACTCTTCAAAAAATTTCCTCCTAAAGCAACTTTTAAAACCCACTAAATTTCAAAGAAAACTCCCCAAAAATATAAATATTCATCATTTAGAGTACGTTCTACAAAATTATCAATGATGATTATATAACAATAAAAATGATAATAATAGTACTAAAAATGAAATAAATATATATTTAAGCTGCAAAAATTTTACTCCCAAAAATTTTAGCCCCTAAAACCCACAATATTTATTTTTTCCCCTAAAAAAAATCGTACATCTGGCAACACTGCGTTATTGCTATATACTTCCATTGCGGCGTTATTATCGTAGCCATAGATAAAGTATTATAGTAAAGATGTAATCTGAGCCCGTCATCGCGTGGCCATTTTGTGCTTATTTTCATACAAGTAGTGTGCGTGTATTTTCTTGAATATTTCTATTTGTCGATCATTTCGAAGCACATTATAATCCAGAAAAGAAAGTCATTTAGTTCATGATATCGATAAACTATAGTTCAAGTAATGAGAATCCGTAAACACACGTAAAAAGCTATGCAATTTTTGTAGCCAAATTATTAATTATTGATGTGACATTTTTAGCACTAATGCCTCATATAGCAGGAATAAGGGATTAATAAACTTATACATTTTTTAAATGAAATAAGGGGGCAAACGAGCAAACGGGTCACCTGATGGAAAGCAACTTCCGTCGCCCATGGACACTCACAGCATCAGAAGAACTGCAGGTGCGTTGCCGGCCTTTTAAGAGGGAATAGGGTAGGGGTAATAGGGGAGGGTAGGGAAGGGAAAAGGGTAGGGGATTATCTTACAAAAATACCGATTGAAAAGCCCAAAAAACGTTGTTCAAAACTTACGTATGTCAAATCCACGTGTTTGAGGCATTATTTGTCCGTTCTTATGGTTTATTATTTAGCGGAACCACAAAGCTCAACATTATCTAGCATAAAATGTTTACTAAAAACCTTTACTAACACTTTTAATACATGTAAATATGCAGACCGACTCCTTTGTTATGTCCTAGGAAGTAGGACATAACATTACACGCTTTTGATGCTTATACACCGATATGTATAAGCGTGTGTATAAATGTGTGTTACTATAGGTCTACCAGAATCTGATGGCAAAAAGTGAGAAAATAAAATGACTCTAGCAATACGGGGGTAATTGGAATAAAACATTTTGATCCGTTATTTTTCTTTTAGCGACTGATTCTGTGTGTTAAACATGCAAATATAAAAATTTATCCAATGATCAAGGATATTTTTTTAAAATCTGCTGTCAAAAATTGCCATCAGATTCTGGTAGACCTATACATGACTATCTTCAAACAATTTTTTGTTTTTTATTTTTATTTTATCATATTAGGGTGGCTTACAGCTAGCTATAACACAGTATGCTATAAATTATGATAGTTTACAAAAAGCCAATTACAAGCCTCCACAAGTAGCTCGTTAATGTAAATTAATAACAGCAAAAAGAGAAAGCAAGGTTAGTAAATACTTAAATACTAGTTTGTAACTAAACTATTGATGAATGAGTCAATGAATATTGATGATGAGAAATGTACTGAAAACAGATATCGCGCGATAATCTCGGTCGATAATATCGCGCCTGTCTGCGGGAAGCTTAAATCATTGTATTTTTTATGGTGAGATGAAAAAAAATTGTCAATAGCTAATGTACTAGCTAAAAGCCGAGCTTTGTGCTTGCGTCCACACACCTTGACTAACAGATGAAAACACATCTACATAATTTAAATAGAAACTACTATGTTATAGACAAGAAGCGTTATAACTTATAGCACAAATCAATAGGCGTGATAGTTTTTCCGTAAAGTGTACCACAAAATGTAGAGGTTGTGGGATATACTAGGGTTCATCTAGGGCTCGCTTTTATGGCTTCTACAGATTGGGCGAACCCGGTCCGAAGTGAAGTTGGTTTTCACGGGTTTGACATATGCCTCGTGTTCAGGTTGTACAAATTTGACAGTTTTGACGGTTCGTTGTCCACACACGAACGAACCCCCTCCATCCAACCAAATGTCAAACCGGAATGACATTTGTAAAATTGTTTTCGGAGTTTATACTCTATTAGATTGCAATAAAGTTCCAAATGCAAAAAGCTTCCTTTTCGTAAAGTATTACCAATTCTGATGCTGCGGCCGCACATGCGTCTATCGCCCGAATGTTATATGTGGCGAAGCTTCATGCGTTTTGTACGCTAAAAAAGTTATCGCGATAAACCAGTGGTCGCATATGCGTATTCACTGTTTTGTACGATCTATCGTGCTATAATACAAGATGGCGTCATCTATTCATTTGAATTGAACATGGTTGACGACGACCTCTACTTTTATATTATGTCTGCAAATAATTACTTAATGCATTTATTGAAATCTAAAAAGAAACCCAGAAAGAGAAGATGGATGGATGCCATCAAGGAATCTCTCTTCTTCTGCAATTCTTCGATAGTCGTTGAGTTTTCGTAACTTAGATTACTTTTCAAACGACGTCATGCATCAGCCACCTAATGCTTTTTTTTTGTGATTGATGTTTTTTGGATCCCATATGATGGGCTCATTTTCATAATTATGAAGAAATTCCAACACCATTTCATCGCTCCACTCCATTTTTACGAATTATTATCAACCGTGAACGGCGCCATCACGCGTTGCATAAGGCACGTCTTGACGTGTTGAAAACAAACACGAAAGTGAACAACGCATATGCGACCACGCAGGGCGAATTGTTAGCGCGCTAAAACCCTTTGACGTACCGCCACCCGCGCGATAACGAAGACGCAGCCCGAATATTCGCGACGATAGCCGATAACGACTGGTCACATCTGCGTGTCTCGTCTCATTTCACGAAGCTTCGTGACGATAGACGCATGTGCGGCCGTGGCATCAGGTTTGTGCCATAAAGCTTATACAGCCAATTTATGTTTATAACTAGACTAGATGACGCCCGCAACTCCGTTGCGCAAAATTTCGTTCATCGCGATTCGCGCGGGAACCGTACATTTTTCCGAGAAAAAAAATAAAAAAAATTATATGTTTATTTCAGCTTACTCAGATCCATAAAATTGTTAGTAAGGAAACTTATCGCTATGTTAGTATTCTATTCTAAAAAGAGATTTAGTCCTATCCATACTAATATTATAAATGCGAAAGTGTGTCTGTCTGTCTGTCTGTCTGTCTATTTGTTACCTCTTCACGCCTAAACCGCTAAACCGATTTTGCTGAAATTTGGTATGGGGATACTTTGAGTCCCGGGAAAGGACATAGGATACTTTTTATCCCGGAAAAATGTACGGTTCCCACGCGATAAACAAATTTTGGCGCAACGAAGTTGCGGGCGTCATCTAGTCTATACTAATATTATAAAGCGGAAGAGTTTGTTTGTTTGTTTGTTTGTTTGAACGCGCTAATCTCAGGAACTACTGGTCCGATTTGAAAAATTCTTTCAGTGTTAGATAGTTCATTTATCGAGGAAGGCTATACGCTATATTTTATCACGCTAAGACTAATAGGAGCGAAGAAATAGAGGAAAATGTCGAAAAAACGGGGGGAAATTATTTGAAAGGGCTTATTTGAACGCGCTAATCTCAGTAACTACTGGTCCGATTTGAAAAAATATTTCAGTGTTAGATAGCCCATTTATCGAGAATGGCTATAGGCTATATTTTATCATGCTGAGACTAATAGGAGCGAATAAATAGAAGAAAATGTGGAAAAAACGGGGGAAATTATTTGAAAGGGCTTATCTCACGAACTACTAGAGCAATTTTTCTGTTATTTTGGTCAGATAAGAAGTAGACCACGTGAAGGATCATAGGCAATTTTTTGTAGACTGATTTGTCTGTGAAATATCTAATTTACGCGGGCGAAGCCGCGCGGAACGTCTAGTTTATCATAAAGTCGATCAGAAGACAATCCCCGCTGTCGACTTTCTCTCTCAGGACGCTGTGGCTGCTGCCGCGGACCCTGGCCAATAGCGATGCAGTCCTTTTGCGGAGTATAGCTTCAAAACTATCTACATCCGCAAAAGCAAACATCGCTGAGGCACTACAGAAACGCGGCAGTCGCAGCAGTGCTCTAAAAGCATTATTAAACTAGACGTTCCGCGCGGCTTTGCCCGCGTAAATTAGATATTTCACAGAAAAATTAGTCCACAAAAAAAAATCCTATGATCCTTCACGTGGTCTACTTCTTATCTGATCCAAATAACAGAAAAAATGCTCTAGTAGTTCGTGAGATAAGCCCTTTCAAATAATTTCCCCCGTTTTTCCACATTTTCCTCCATTTCTTTGCTCCTATTAGTCTTTGTGTGATAAAATATAGCCTATAGCCTTCCTCGATAACTGGGCTATCTAACACTGAAATATTTTTTCAAATCGGACCAGTAGTTCCTGAGATTAGCGCGTTCAAATGAGCCCTTTCAAATAATTTTCCCCATTTTTCCACATTTTCCTCTATTTCTTCGCTCTTTTTTAGTCTTAGCGTAATAAAATAAAGCCTATAGTCTTCTTCGATAACTGGGCTATCTAACACTGAAATAATTTTTCAAATCGGACCAGTAGTTCCTGAGATTAGCGCGTTCAAATAAGCCCTTTCAAATAATTTCCCCCGTTTTTTCCACATTTTCCTCTATTTCTTCGCTCCTATTAGTCTTAGCGTGATAAAATATAGCCTATAGCCTTCCTCGATAAATGCACTATCTATCACTGAAAGAATTTTTCAAATCGGACCAGTAGTTCTTGAGATTAGCGCGTTCAAACAAACAAACAAACTAACTAACTAACAAACTCTTCCGCTTTATAATATTAAGTATAGATTGAATGCGTAGGGCATTGTATGTTTTATTGGTGTAGTTGGTCCATAAGCTGCAGGTGTAAAAAGAGGTGCAGTAAGCCTTAAAAAGAGAATCCGTGCAACGACCAAACCTATGCACCAACATAATATTTTCCATAACAGACAATGCCCTACGCTCTCTTTCGAGGTCTACATCGTCTCGAAGGCCGTCAGTCACAAAATGTCCAAGATATTTAAAAGTGTACACTCTCTCTAGAGGTTCATTATTAAAGTGTATAGTTGGTCTATAGGGGGAACAATATTGGGACATTTTGTACTGTGATTTTTTGGCGTTGTAAAGCGTTGGCGTCGTACAAAATTTTGACACTGTTTTACTGTCTTGAACGCTGACTCAGTGGTTACACAATGATCTAACCATCTCAATGTCCCGTGCGCGTCACTCACATAGGGAAAAGAATCAGAATTTAAATTACTCACGTCTGCTAGAATCCATTTTTGGTCCACACAAAAGTTTAGCAGCTCACTATAAAACGGTTGTCCGGGATGCGCATTGTAGTCACCTAGCAAGAACACTGACTCACAATTACTTTCTTCTATTATCGCATTTAAATAACTCAAACAGTCAGTAAATTCCGACAAATTTTTTGTGCAGTCGGTAGGCATGTAATTATGTTACGCTCAAAGACCGAAAACGCTCAGTGAGCGAAAAAATGGCTCACAACGCGTTGTGGTCATAGTGAAACGGCCACGACGCGTTCTGTTAATCGAGAAAAGCCATGACGCGTTCTGAGCATTTAAAAACAGCCACGACGCGAATTCGTGTTGTGGCCCTAATGTAAACGGCCACGACGCGTTCTGAAACCAGGCCAGTTACGCAGGAGTTATTTTTATAGTGCCCAAGTGTGTGCGCAATATAGAAGAGCACTCTGGTTTCAATGAAGCCAGGCTAGTTACGCAGGAGTAATTTTATAGTGCCCAAGTGTGTGCGCAATACACAAAAGCACTCTGGTTTTAACACTGCATATTATTATTTTCTGACCGTTGTGAGCTACAGTTCGACAAGGCTGTTTATGAACGTGGCGAGAAAAAGAACTAACGCTTCTATCATACAAAAACGTCATTTTTGACAGTTCTCCTTACCAGCAGCAGCGTCTATTGACAGTTTGACACATTCATATAAAGCCTTGTCGGACTGTACTTTAATTGCACAGATACGAGAACTAGAAAAATTAAAGGTCAAACCAAATTTGGCATAAAACAACTACAGTCCGACAAGGCTTTATATGAATGTGTCAAACTTTCAATGGGCGCTACTGCTGGTAAGGAGAACTGTCAAAAATGACGTTTTTGTATGATAGAAGCGTTAGTTCCTTTTCTCGCCACGTTCATAAACAGCCTTGTTGAACTGTATCTACACGGTTTCAAACTTCAGTTTTAAGCCGCCGCCGTTTTAAACCGTGTATCAGGCACTTAAAGACCTGGAGCACTATAACGCCACCATCATACAAAACCGTCTATTTTGACAGTTCTCCTTTACCAGCAGCGCCCCCGCCCAATGTGGGCGGGGGCGCTAACATTTAAAGCCTTGACGCACTTTTTGTCAACATTTTTATTTAATCACAATTAAGTAATTATTGATACTCGTCTCTGAATGTGAACTCTCTCTGAACATCGTAGTGTCAATGACGTTTTTGTATGATAGAAGCGTTTAGTTCCTTTTCTCGCCACATTCATTTAAAGCCTTGTCGAACTGTATGCATAGATAATTATATACAGTCCGACAAGGCTTTATATGAATGTGTCAAACTGTCAATGGGCGCTGCTGCTGGTAAGGAGAACTGTCAAAAATGACGTTTTTGTATGATAGAAGCGTTTGTTCCTTTTCTCGCCACGTTCATAAACAGCCTTGTCGAACTGTATATAGAGACTCCTAATTCCTATGCTCCGTGAGTAATTTGTATTCTGTGATCCTATGTGTTCTGTGAAATCGACAAACAGCTCGAAACATAAATACAGTTCGACAAGGCTTTATATGAACGTGGCGAGAAAAGGAACTAAACGCTTCTATCATACAAAAACGTCATTTTTGACATGTGTTTGACAGTTCTCCTTTACCAGCAGCGCTCCCGTCAATGTCACCCACGTTCATTTAAAGCCTTGTCGAGCTGTACAGAGCGTCAGAGCTGCAGACTACAGTTCGACAAGGCTTTATATGAACGTGGCCAGAAAAGGAACTAAACGCTTCTATCATACAAAAACGCTGTGCAAAAACGTCATTTTTGACAAAAAATGACGTTTTTGTATTTGACAGTTCTCCTTTTTTTATTTTTTTTCTTATTATGGCACTTCGGCTATATAACCATGGCCAGTGTCGAGTATAAATATGGCGGGAAAACAATATTCAGCATCGTTTTTCTATATTGTCAGGTCTAAAGTCTGGTTAAAGTCTAAGTAAAAGTCAATACATACAGTCAAGAAGTCAAGTCGGTCGATTCAGTAAAGTTGTAGACGCTTTACTGAAACTTTCGATGGAGTTTTGGAGGGAACACAAAATAGCACGTTTCTGGATATTGCATCACTTTCCTACACTTGTGCACGATAACGAATATCTAATGGTTAATATCCTACCAATATTACACATTAAAAACCCATCTAACACAATTTTAGGAAAATAATACAAAAACACAACATTACTCTTTCACATTCCCAGCAAAACTATGACAGTTCTTTACCAGCAGCGCTCTCGTCAATGTCAGTTGTCACCCACGTTCATTTAAAGCCTTGTCGAGCTTTGCTTGCTACATAATATATTAATCTGTGGTCGGCATAAAACCATAAAATAGTAACAAATAATTCTCCTTGAACTTATTTTATTTTATCGTTAGTAAACCAATTAATACGGTAAGTTTCGGATTAACTCAAAGTTCACCAACAATGGCATCTAATGAAACAATGTCAACTATGAAAGTTTTAGCCGCGAAATTCAGTTTAAGCAATCATGAACCTGTATTGAAGTAAGTATCGAATACAAATCAAATTAATTGTACTTTTAAACTAAGTATTCTTTAAAAAAAATAAGTTTCGATTACAGTAAAGCTGCTGAGTACCTGCGACTATTGAACGCCAAGTCCACTTCAGGGTGCAACATGACGGATACTAGCAAGGTCGTCATATGCTTGGATTTAGCAGCAACAACTGTTGGAACCCACATCGATCAGGTATGTCCGTCATATCCTATATATTATAATATAAGTATAGATCTACAAAAGAATATGAAAGGTGAGATAGGCTCGATTTATATGCGTCCGCGCGAACGAGTGGTTTAGCCGCTACCCCGCGGGATCCGCACCGCTATTTAAGTAAATCGTTAAGCCGGCTGTACACATTGTGCCAATGCATTTGGCCAGTGCAAGTTGGGGGCGAGATTCCATACTCCGCACGTTGGCCCCATGTGCTATAGTGTTGGCCCGAAATTGGTCAAATGTGTACAGCTGGCTTTAGATACAATTGCTTATGATCTTGCGGTGTAGCGGCCAAACTGCTCATTCTTGCAGACATATATAAATCCAGCCATATACAGGATGCAATTAAACCTTCCTGCCAAATTTTTTCCAGGGCTTAGGTATCATTAGGAGAGTCCATTCAACCAAAAAAAAAATGGGTGTTATTTTTTTTTCAATGACATATTTTATCCCATTTAAAATCATTGCAGAACAGTCGCTCGCGGCGCGGGGGAATGACCGGGAGTGACACGGGGTGAGACGCGCGTGCGGGGACACGTCGTGTCCATTAATTGTAGTGTTTTTTAGGATAACTTTCGGAAGCTATTTCTCAAAATTTTAGTACTGAGTGATTATAAAAGAAAAAATACGTGTATTTTTATTTTTAACAAGGATCAATATATCAAAATTTGGCAGGAAGGTTTAATTGCACCCTGTATTAATCTAGCCATAGTTATTAAGAGCTTAAATTGTTACACAACAGCATTCCAACGATATCATTTTCAGCCAACAAAATGAGTAAATTTTACTTCAAACAATTGACCCTATTTATGCAAAATGTGTCCAATCCACACCATTGCCAAAATTGAGTTAATAATGCAGAAGTATTCCAAAATGGACCTTTTATCGACCCTATGAACATCGTAGTAATCTAACAATTTGTCGCAGAACAAAACATTTTCACAACAAAGTTACCAACCAACAAATTAATGAGTATTGTTTTTTTTTTAAAAGATCCAAGCTGCATGGTCTCTTGAATATTTTTTTTAATTAGGCAAGTAGAATCATGCGGCTTGGTTCTTGTTTGCATATTAAAAAAGGCTTAGTTCTTAATATTTTACAAAGACTCACGTCGCTGGTTTTTTGTTTATATACAGGGTGTAACAAAAATAAGTGATAATACTTTAGGGTGTGTACGTGTTCCTTGTAGAGAGTTCACTGTGAAAGTAGCAGCGCTGAAAGACGAAAAAAAAATTTCACTTTTGCATGGGGAAACTCGTGACGCTCGGGCCCTTGCCCATACAAAAGTGAAAAAAAAACGTCTTTCAGCGCTGCTACTTTCACAGTGAACTCTCTACTTGTTACGCAAACGGGTCACCGGATGGAAAGCAACTTCCGTCGCCCATGGACACTCGCAGCATCGGGAGAGCTGCAGGTGCGTCGCCGGCCTTTTAAGAGGGAATAGGGTAATAGGGGAGGGTAGGGAAGGGTAGGAAAGGAAATAGGGGAGGGTAGGGAAGGGAAAAGTGTAGGGGATTGGGCCTCCAGTAAACTCACTCACTCGACGAAACACAGTTGATATAAAAAAAATATATCGCTGAAGACAATTCTATTTAACAAAAGCGATTATGGAACCACTTTGGCCAACAGGAAAACCTGTCCCCGACGCTAAGTTAAAATATTTAAAAAGTATGCTACACCTGATTCCACAAGACGCACATGATTTTTATGTCAAACTTGTCGGAAATAATGCTATAGAAGACGTTGAAGGGTTTTCAGGCCATAAATACATTAAGAAATCTGAGGTTTTTCATTCATCCATACTAATTACATATACAGTGTGTTAGTGTAAACACCGTTATCCTTAAAACCATCACTACTAATGCGAAAGTGTGTCTGTCTGTCTGTCTATCTGTCTGTCTGTTTGTTACCTCTTCACTCCCAAACCACTGAACCGATTTTGCTGAAATTTGGTATGCCGGGAAAGGGCAATAGGCTACTTTTCATCCCGGAAAAATGTACGGTTCCCGCACAATAAACGAGTTTTGGCGAAACCGAGTTGCAGGCATCATCTAGTTTTAAAACTCCTTGTAAAACCAGAAAAAAGTAGGAGCGCCACATTATATCAGGTGCGGCTGCCGAAGCATACAACAAGATATATTTAGGATATGCTCACCTAGATACAAAAAATATTAAGTTTTAAATCTAAATTATATATTTTTTTCATTTCAACCTTTTTTTTTTGGGAATATAATTAAGCAACAATATAAACTAAAAAATAATGAATATATATTTTATTCTTTTACTACATAACCGAAAGAAAGAAATGCCGGTTTTCTTCAAAATTTGGAGGTCCAGTTTATATAAAAGTAAATTTTATAAGTTAAAATCATTGTTTCTATAACTAATTAGGTGTTAGACATCCAAATCGGGTACACAGAACTCATGCACAAAAATCCTGTTGCCTTGTGTAATAAATCCAAAGAGATGGTTCTCTTTCATCAGGTATAATACTTAGGTTTAGAATGTGTACGGGTCCCCTTAGATATAGAGTTTGTTGTGAAAGTAGCAGCGCTGAAAGAGTAACTTTTTTTTCATCTTTGTATGGAAATATTCTTGGCGCGCGGGTGCTTGCCTATACAAACTACAAAATTTTTTTTGCTCTTTCAGCGCTGCTACTTTGACAGTGAACTCTATGTTAGGAACACACATATTATACCCTAAAGAATTATCACTTAGTTTTGTTACACCTTGTATATTATAGATATTATTATATTGATACTAGAATTAATTTATATGGCAAAACTATGTAAGCCGGGTCAGCTAGTTTTATAAAATTGTGTTACTAGGTGTTACTTAACTTATATTTAGGTTCTGGAAGTGAACATGTTAGGAACCAAAATGCTAGTTTTGTATAAATGAAGGCTTTAGAAAATGATTTGAAATAAAAATAATCGGCCAAGTGCGAGTTGGACTCGCGAACGAAGGGTTCCGTACCATTATAGAGCAAAAATAGTAAAAAATTGAGATTTTGGTATGGGAGCCCTCCATTATTAGGCAGGCAGGCAGACAGGCAGGCAGACAGGCAGACAGGCAGCTGCCTGTCTGCCTGTCTGCCTGTCTGCCTGCCTGTCTGCCTGCCTGTCTGCCTGCCTGCCTAATAATGGAGGGCTCCCATACCAAAATCTCAATTTTTTACAGGCAGACAGATGTACAGACGGACAGACAACAAAGTCTTAGTAATCGGGTCCAGTTTTTAGGGTTTCGTAGTCAACAAGACTCGGAAGACCTCGGCAAGCATGGAAACATAGCATAAGGGTACTTATGCTATGTTTCCATGCTTGCCGAGGCTCGGCAAGCGTCCACAAGCACGAGCGTGGAAAGAGATAAAATGGCTTGGCTTGCGTGAGCTTGCGGACGCTTGTATACGATCGGGAGTAGTGTCGGTTTTTGGACACAGATCAAAGGGCATTTGCGACAAACGTTTGCGACGCGCTCACACGGTGGCGAGCGCTTAGTAGCCGCTGTGATTTCGCGACGAACGCACGTCACGCACAAAATAAGTGGCTGGTCGAACAGACAGACGGACAGACGTCCGTCTGTCTGTACGCGGTTTTGCTCAGAGACTATAGGACCTATAAAGCTGTCATTCGGCATGAATGCAGATATTAATAATGCCGACAAAATGGTATATTAATTCTTAAAAAAATATTTTTTATGGTACCTCCCCTACACATCAAGCGGGGATGATTTTTTTCGCGTCCACCCGACCGTGTGGGGTGTCGTTGGATAGGTTTTAAAAAAATGTTACGAGTATTCATAGATCATTTTCCGATTTACGGATCCATTTATTAAATATGAAGTTTTAAAGTGGAAAAAATCGTTAGAGTCCAGTCCCTTCTACCAGCTAAACGGTTGCTTCTGGAAATGTGAAAAAATTCACGGGAGTAGGAAATATGCTGAATTTAAAAGGAAAACTATCACGGCTAAGAAGACTTCATAAGTTTTTGAGTAACAGTCGATCAACTAAAAAAATGTATTCGGCGAAGTATAAAGGGACTTTTCGTTCAAATTCCTTTGAACGTAACTGAGATGATGTTGTTAGTAGTGTAAAACACGTTATAAATCAGGGGTTCCCAAACTTATTTTGTCTACTGCCCACTTTGAGAACAAATTAAGTTTTAGCGCCCCCCATTGTTTCAATTTAAAATGCATCCAGATGAAATGACATTACAAATCAACAAGCAGAGGCTTGGATAACGCCCCCTTGTGGGCGCTGCAGGTCTATAGAGGGGCGGTGTGGGACGCAGTGTAGCTCTCTAGCTACACAACGCCCCCATTTTTTTCTGGGTCCCACACCGCCCCCCTATAGACCTGCAGCGCCCACAAGGGGGCGTTATCGCCCACTTTGGGAAAGGCTGTTATAAATGTACATTAATTGACCATACAAAAATTATCAAAAACTAGCGGTACTACGATGACGGATCCCTATATTACGCGTGGCCCTTTCTTCCCCTACACGCACTTGGCCCACTTAGGGTTACAAGGTTTGTTCAAATTGTTAGTAAAAAAAATGAGTTATTGCCCCTATGAGTTATTGCCCCTATGAGTTATTGTCATAAAATGTTAGTTATCTACTTCATCCACTCATTCTTCATTTGTGCATCTTCCCTGTTGTCGAGACTTTCCAAACCCTTCGCAGTTGGTCCAAACTCCAAAGTCGGTCATCCAAGCCGCCGAGCATTTAAGCTTTTATTGTTTTTCACTTATCTTTTGTACGAAACGATCGGTCAGGTAATAAAGGTGTTTTTTTTTCTTTCAGAAATTGGCAGCAAGATATTCCGGGTTGAAAGCACAGAATTATTCTAATATAAAAAAAGTTGTAGAAAATCGTCTAGAAATGAATAACGAGCAGATATCGGTGTCGGCCTTATGCGTCGCTCTTCAATGCGGCGGTGCTCAGAGTCTGGCCCAGGCTATGTTGGACGAGTACCAGAAGGTCTCAGTTACTGTAAGTGACGGTCATGGCTGCGAGAGCCTCAATTATGTCAGTTCAATCCAACATTTTTGCTGCTTCTATTATTTCGATGCAGTCTCGGTATTTTGGCCAGCAACGCATCTGCAGCTCTTCTGATGTTGCGAGTGTCCATGGGCGACGTTAGTTGCTTTCAATCAGGCGACCCGTTTGCTCGTTTGCCCCGTTATTTTATATATAAAAAAAAAAAAAACAACGCCGAAACCCATAAACTTGTATCTAACATAATATAAGGAATTCTCTTAGCACCTTCGGAACCATGGTATATCTATTATCTTGGTGCAAAATTTTACTTTTTGGTAGCATATGCTTAGGATACTTCTCATAAAAACGAAATCACCATAATATGTTTCCAAATAAATTTTGAGGAGTTCGCTCGATTACTCATGGATCTCATCATCAGGTCACCACTTTTGTGAACATGGTACCAAACTGGGGTTGAACTCTATAAACAAAAGAAAAATTTTAAAATAGGTTAACAAACGGCGGAGTAATCGTTGAACATACAAAAAGAAAATTATCGACATCCGAACATACAGGGTGCAATTAAACCTTCCTGCCAGATTTTGATATATTGATCCTTGTCAAAAATAAAAATACACGTATTTTTTCTTTTATAGTCACTCAGTACTAAATTATTGAGAAATAGCTTCCGAAAGTTATCCTAAAAAACACTACAATTAATGGACATGATGCGTCGGCCGCGCGTGACGTGCCCCCGCGCGCGCGCCTCATCCCGGCGTCACCCCCTCTCATTCCCCCGCGCCGCGAGTGACCGTTTTGCAACGATTTTAAATGGGATGAAATATGTCATTGAAAAAAAATAACACCTAATTTTTTTTTGGTTAAATGGACTCTCCTAATGATACCTAAGCCCTGAAAAAAATTTGGCAGGAAGGTTTAATTGCACCCTGTATAACCTCCTCCTTTTTGGAAGTCGGTTAAGAAAATGAATTGCTTGAGGTTTGTTTCGCATTGATGAGAGTACGAGTTTAGAGCGCTTACAGACGAACGGCACGTGTCGGCGGCAGTCGACAACAGGCGACGGCACGTGTCGGCGGCACGTGTTGGCGGCAGTCGACGGCAGCCGTCGACAGTTTATCACGCTTGCAGTTGTGACGTACCGCGTAAAGGTAAGCGTCCACAGGTCGGTATCGTACGCATCAAACGGATAATTTTTTCACAGTACGTCCACTGTATCGGCAGCGTACGGATTACCGACTAGCCAGTATGTTTATCGCCTAATTAGTCCAAACAAAGTTCCTAAGTCAAAATTTCTGCTTTCGACTTTTTCATCCACACCCCCCTTTTGACCATTCATTTACTAGGCTAGTCGGTAATCCGTACGCTGTCGATACAGTGGACGTACTTTGAAAAAAAATATCCGTTTGATGCGAGACTTCCGTTGCGTACGATACCGACCTGTGGACGCTTACATTTAGGCGGTACGTCACAACTGGGGGCCTACCACCACCTCTATTAAGCGACACCGTTTGACAGATGAGCAATATTACATATTAAAAAGTTGAAAATATTTCACAGCGGATTTAACAATGTTTTGCATTTTTTTACTGTTTTTTAGTAAAATTATATTTGAAAAGTGAGTACGGTAATGTTATTGTAATGTAACATGATAGTTTTAGGAAAGGTCGTATAGGCCCCTTGCAAACGCATCAACTGTCAACGGCTGCCGTCGACTGCCGCGGACGCGTGCCGTCGACTGCCGCCGACGCGTGCCGCCGACTGCTGTTGACTGCCGTTGACTGCCGCCGACGCATGCCGCCGACACGTGCCGTTCGTCTGTAAGAAGCCCCGGCTTAAACAGACCCAGACAGGATTGAAGCTGTAATGATGGATTAAAATGGCAGAAGTAGGGGGCGTTCGAGTAGTAGTTGCATTGTTATTATAAAAATAACTTGATCTCTCTGACCTGCATGCTCTTGGCTAATTTCTTAACAGGACGAATAAAGCAAAATTGACGATTATAATATGTATAGTATATTTGCGTTGCGCCGAAATTCGTTTATCGTGCTGGAACCATACATTTTTCCGGGATAAAAAGTATCCTATGTCATTTCCCGAGACTCAAAATATCTCCATGTACAGCAAAATCGGTTCCGAGATTTGGGCGTGAAGAGGTAACAGACAGACACACTTTCGCATTTATAATAAGTTTTAAATACAGATCCTTCATAATATTTGTGAGAGTCTGTAGTAGTAAATACACGATATGTTGAAAGTTTCTCGAAAGACAAAAATCACAAAGATGCATCTAACTTTAACGAATTTCCAATTTATTTCAAAACTGTGCTTTCAACTAAGTCAATATTTTAATACATAATGGTAAATTCTAAAGGACTTTATTAGCAATTAAAAATAAAATTGTGAATTTATTGAGTTACTAAGAAAAAACTACTTTGGCGCCGATTCTGCGTCGTTCTTTTTCACCTGGCATATTAATGACGAGTGTAAGTATGAAGAGAGAAGAACGATGCTTATTAACCGACTTCCAAAAAGGAGGAGGTTATACGTTCGGCTGTGGATATACATTTTTTTTATGTATGTTCAACGATTACTCCGCCGTTTGTGAACCGATTTTCAAAATGTTTCTTTTGTTGTATAGACTATATGGTATTATTCCGAGTTGGTAACATGTTCACAAAAGTGGTGGTGTGATGATGGGAATGAGGAATCGATGGGACTCTTTGAAATTCAAATGTGAACATATGGTTTTTTTGGTTTGATGTGATGTATTATGATCATATGCTACCAAAAAGTAATATTTTGCACCATGGTATACCACGGTTCCAAAGATGCTGAACAGAACTCCTGATTTCTTATAGATACATGTTTGGGAGTTTCGGCGTTGTTTAAGAGAGGGCTGTGCAATTTTGCTGTGTTTTCTAATAAGTATTACGATCCCGGAAGATGATTGACTCAAATTGAGATTTATTTAATCATTGTATATTTATCTGATATTTAGCTAACGGAAAACACGATTCACTTATTTTGACTCGATAGTTTTATTTTTCGAAATTATGAATCTTTTTGGGCATTTCGACAAATATCTGTTACACTTATTGAGTTACTATCATTAAATAACTTGCACTACTAATATCACACACTTTATAAAATAATGGCTAAAGGAAATATTAGTATTGTATTTAATTTTTAAGTAATCATCAAAAACATTTTTGGGTCTTACGACTTTTACTTTCGTGCTATAATGCGGGATCCGTTGTTACGCGATATTGTTCACTATTAGCTGCAGCCTAAAGCACATTGCCCGGGAGCACGATTCATGGAATTATTGTATCACGATTGGAGGATAGCGTTATGTGTAGGCGGGGCTAGCGTTTTCACAGTAGGCTCTTAAAGGGCACAAAGGGACATAGGGACGGAAAAGGTGACTTTTACTAGTTTATGTTCGGCACGTATAGCATGACCGACATATAAAGGGTTTTTTTGTGAAGAAGAATTGTCGAGTCCTCAGAACGATTATTGTAATTTTGTTATTGTCTGTAGGTATTTCTATTTTTTCACACGATTTCCACGATAGCCATCCTAGACTTTCAGGTAATAAGCTGTTCTCTGAAATGTAACGTAATAATTTTTTAACCGTGTTTAAGGTCGATCCTACTCTACCGCAGTATGCTTGTGTAGCTGTCTATCATGCGTGCAGGTAACATTTTAAATCTTCTTTTATAAAGTTATTAGTACGGGATCCCTAGAACAATTTTTTTTATTACTATCAAGCTAATTTTTCGTGAATAGCTTCATTTTGATACGACGAACAACATTTTTATTTACGAAAAATCTCGAAAGTGGTAGCTAACAGAGAAAGGATTTCATACTTTGAATTGATGGTCCTAAAATATGGACTGTTTTATTTGTAGGACAATGTTACTCTTAAATTATATAACTAATAACCTATTAATATAAAAAAAATCAGCTTGTTAGGGTTCCGTTTTAGGGTTCAGTAGTCAACCAAGTTTTGTTGATTACAGAACCCTATAACGGAACCCTAACGAGCTGATTTTTTGTATATTGATAGGTTATTAGTTATATAATTTAAGAGTAACATTGTCCTACAAATAAAATAGTCCATATTTTAGGACCATCAATTCAAAGTATGAAATCCTTTCTATCTCTGTTAGCTACCTCTTTCGAGATTTTTCGCAAATAAAAATGATGTTCGTTTTATCAAAATGAAGCTACTCACAAAAAATAGCTTGATAGTAATAAAAAAAAAATTGTTCTAGGGTTCCCGTACTATATGGCTGGCTAATTTAAAAAAAATTCAAATATAACGAAAATTCAAAAATGTATTTAATAGTTAATACGTAACGGACTTATGGAAATGCTCTAAAATTGGGAATTTACACCTAATGTATATTCGTTTTTTCTAGAATGAACAAAATCAAGATTTCTAAAAGACAGATAATTGAAAAATCGAGGCTGAAGGCCGCTCAGTGGTCTAAACTTGATTCAGAGTTTAGCAATTTTGTGAACGAAAAGTTTACATCCGCCAGGAAGAAAAACAAGGATACTACTCACTGTACCGATACTAACAATGGTAAATATTGAAAATTATTGTTATGTAATAAAAATAAAATACGCCTGGCACTCCGGGACTGTCGCGGTAAAGCTATTGCATAGCATTTTTTTTTATATATCAACATATATGCAATTATAATTACAGTCCGACAAGGCTTTATATGAATGTGTCAAACTGTCAATGGGCGCTGCTGCTGGTAAGGAGCAGCGGCGTGCACAGGATTTTGACACTGGGTATGCAGCGCTATCAGTTCAGTATTTTTGGCGTGAAAGCAAACCAGATAGACAAACGGACAAAAAGAGATATTTTTGCTTAAAGTATAATATTTTTGCCTCATCAAAATGTAGCCTATGTCCTTTCTCAGGCTCTAGACTAACTGTGTACAAAATTTTATTACAATCGGTTCATTAGTTTTGGCGTGAAAGCGAGACAGACGGACAGAGATACTTTCGCATGTAATATTAAGTATATATAAAATAATAAAATAAATTAGTATGAATATGGATAACTTTTAACATGAAACTTTCGAGATACATTTCCTTTTTGTTGCTGGTTCAATTGTTGTAACTCAGGTACACACCTACCTTTAGACACAAATCACAATTAGAATCTTTTCACTGAATGACAATTGTGAAAAGTTATTTTAATTTTTAATAAACACACATTGTCAACACAAACCTCAGTCAAATAACATTTTTAAGAAATCAAAAATGCACTTATAGAAAATCAACCATTTCAAAACAAAACATTTCTGCTATGTAAACAATTATAAACCTTACAAAACAAAAATGCATAATGTGTATACGTGAATAATTAGATTTCCGTCTATTATTTTTACTCGGATTATAGGCAACGAACATATCCGATCATTCCCGAACGCCGCGTCGCGCGCCTGCTAAGTACAGCCAGTACAGCCGCAGGACTTCGCCTACAAAGCGGATTTGTCTGTGTGCGTTTGCAAACTGTGCACCGATACGCGCACACATAACCCCAGGGTCTGCGAGACGTCCAGTGCCTACCTCATAGTTTTGCAAATTAGTTGTTGCTATTTTATAAATTTAGGCGTTTAAAGTGTATTCATTTTTTAAATTTTAATAATAATAAACGTCATCTAAAACGTAGGAAAGTTAAATTAAAATATCAGTGAATGGCAAGTAATGCACTGCATTTCTGCCTTTAAGTAGTGCACGCCCCTGGTAACTCCTATATATATATATATATATATATATATATATATATATATATATATATATATATATATATATATATATATATATATATATATATAATTTTTTTTCTTTTATTGAATAAATGAGATTATATTGTTACACCCATATTCTTAATCGTTTCCTTACGATTTTCTCCACTCGACTTAACCTCAATCCAAAAAATTGTATCATTAGTTCAATAAAACTTCCTTGACTTGAGGGATTCTCTTATTAGAGGTGACGAATGAACTGTCAAACCTGAGGCAGTTCAGGATGTACCTTATGGCTTTCTTGAGTGTCTTCACTGTCTGTTTCCAACCATTAATTTACAAGAAATCGTGTTTAGCATGAAAAACTTTAATAAGTTTTGGATTATGTCCATAAAAATTCACATAATTTTCCTTGGCGCAGATATTTGCGTGACGCCCAAAACTAATTAGGGCGGTATAGTGATAAGGACTTCAAGAAACAATTTAGGTTTAGAAACTTAACAAAACAAGCATTAATATGCAACACGCTAAAGTTGAAAAAACAACACGAGTTTGCAAACAATTAAATCGCAACAACAGCTGATCACATAAACACATATTCTTCTTCTTCTTTTTTTTTCTTAATATGGCACTCGGCTTTTTAACCATGGCCAGTGTCAAGTAAAATATGGCGAGAATTTTTTTTTCATGAAATTAAAGTCGTTTTTCCAGATTATCGTCAAGTCGATAGTCTAGTAAAAGTCTAAAAAAGTAGTCAGTAAAGTCAACGAGTCAAGTCAGTTGTTTTAGTAAAGTGGTAGTCCCCTTTACTAAAACTTTCGATGGAGTTTTGGAGGGAACACAAAATGGATGAGCCTGAACTTAGCAGACAGCAGACAAAAAAATAATTGGATAGGGATATCTGCGAACCCACGTAAGTTTTTAGAGTTAACTAAAGTGATAATTGTGTGTTGTCAAATTATCTAAATATGATAATAAATATATTTTTTTTACAGCTTATGAAAAATTTTGTAAACAAAAAAAAATTTTTGGGAAGCTCTCACGCAATTTCCTATTGTTGAAAATTTATAAAAATTTGTAAATATGCTCAATTTTAGGTTCTTTAAAGATGATAACGATTATTTTTTTGATTTTTTATTTTGATCATTCTGGGGCTCATAACTCTGTAAATAATCATTAAAAAAAACAATTATCATGTCTTTCCCTGTCAACATTCTAAACATGATAATTTTTTGTTTTTTTATTTTGTCACCGAGTTGATAGATATCCGTATTTTTGTTTTTTATTTTTTTTTGGCGTCAGATATCCAGGGTAAATAAAAACCAAATTAAAAAAAATATATTCTCATATTATCTTCATTTTCAAAAGATCTAACCTTTAACGTCACGGGCGGGGTCTACGCAGACCCCACGCGCTGTTTTTTGACGGTATTTTTTTAAATTGGCAAGTTACGATGGCACGTTTTCGGCTAATCTCAATGCAACGCGAGGTCTTTCAGTGAGTAAAAGTCCGTCGCTCCTCTGCTAAGTGAAGTTACATTTTTGCTTATGTGGGGATACCTGCAGACCCCACCCGTGATTTAACGTTTATACTTTTTTCACATTGGTTATGTGTTTATTTGTTTGTTTTTTTGAATTGGCTATGTATAAATGGAAAAAATTGTTGCCGAATAACAGAAAATCAAATTGCACAAATCATATACAATTTTAATGACTCTGAAAGTTTTTGGAAACATTTGGGAAGAGTTAGAGGTAGCTAGACCTAGTGCATCAAAAATGAAGCGAAGATGCTATTATTATCCCAGAACTAATTACTTTTGTCCGTAAGCCTTGCTATAAAACTATTTGCAAGCCTCATTCAATAAATTATTTATTATTTACCTTGCCTACTCAAGGAATAATTTTAGTTTATGGTAGTACTTTTCAAGGATTGTTAATTTTTTTTCTGTAATGTTTAGTGTTAATTTTTCTTTTGATTACTTATTTCTAAGTCTTATTTTATTAGAAAAAAATAATAAGTTAGTCAGAAGTAGACACTTTTGTTGAATTTTGGTACAGTAAACATGTGCCCTAAAAATTCTATGCACGAGATTGGTTAGTTCATAAAAATGTTCTTTACTGTCTAAATAATGGTTAGTTTATTATTTATAAATGCTTTTCATAAATAAAATAATATCCTTTCTTATAATACAAAACGGGTAATTTTTATTAAACAATTCTGAATTTATATGTAAGTATATTTATATTGGGGATACTTCTAGACCCCTCGCGTGACGGAACGTTACCCAAAACAACGCGTGTACTTAAAGGCTAAACATGATATTTACTGGAATACATCGGATCTCGACAGTATTGTCCCAGATACTTCGGTTCCGGTGAGTAATAATATGCCGGAAATATGTAAAAGAAGTGTGATGTTTAGCGACGATATAGGAAAAGACCTGAGTAAATATTTTATAAGCTTAGCTAAAGACCACTCCTTAATTAATTATTGTTATTCCAACTGTAACTTAGAGCATATCTTGGAAAATATGGTTAAACATTCTTCGCTCAACAAACACACTAATTTCATAATTTGTGTAGGCAACAGAGGAAGGGTAAAGAAATTTGAATTAATTAGATATATGAACACTTTGACATCAAAACATATGGGCAATATTATATTCTTTACGCTTCCTTATAGCAATAGCTTGACAGACCCTGAAAATTCTGTTAGATATAAGCTCAATATGACTATGCATACTATTTCTCAAAATAATAAATATGTACATGTGATAGACATTAACAAGCTTAGTAACAGAACATGTTACGTAACAAAAGGTAGATATTACCTTTCTAATTTTTACAAAAAACAATTAGCTATTTCGCTATCCTATTTTTTGACATATTATCTTTTAATAACTTGATTAATTTTAGCACTCTTTGTGAGCAAAACAATAATTTTAGTATTAATTGTATTACTAACAAATATTACTAACAATAATTATAGTAAGAAAACTATTGACACTAATCCTATTTCTTTAAATTAAGTTCGAAGACAATAGAGTTAATCTCTTGCCAAAACTATTTTGATGTTAAATTATGTCATAAAGAAACTAACAGTATTAATAATAACATATAAAATAGCTATAAAAAAATATGTAACCAAAATATAAAACTCATCAAATTAGTACATCAAAATATTCAGGGTTTAAATAGTAAAATGTTAGAATTGGAATTGTACCTTAACTCTTACAATATTGACGTTATGTGTATGACTGAGCATTGACTAAGAAGTTTTGAGCTGATCTTTTGTGACTTTCTTGGCAATCTTTTGTGACTTGTCTAAAGCGTTCGACTGCGTACATCATGGGACATTAATAAGAAAGTTGCATCATAACGGAATTAGAGACAAAGCTTTGGATCTATTGAGATCATATCTGAGCGACAGAGTCCAGAGAGTCGATATTAATGGCAAGCGATCTTCAGGGGCCTCGGTTTCAATTGGCGTGCCTCAAGGATCTATTCTCGGTCCTTATCTTTTTTTAATATATATTAATGATCTGCCCTACATCATAAAAGATAATGAAATCGTTCTATTTGCTGACGACACGTCACTCGTATTTAAACTTAACCGGCGGGCTCCAAATTTTGATAAAATAAATAATGCAATCGCGAATGTTGTCCATTGGTTTAATTCGAACAATCTATTGCTTAATGAACGCAAAACAAAATGTATAAGATTTTCTCTACCAAATGTTAAAAAAACAACAACAGATATTAAAGTAAAAGGCCAAACTTTGGATTCCATTGAATCAACAGTGTTTCTGGGTGTCACTTTAGATAGCAAGCTTCAATGGGATCAACACATAGATAGTCTCTCAAAAAAACTTAGTTATAAACAAAAATATAACTTAGTTATAAACAAAAATATAATAAAATAAAACTTAGTTACAAAAATATATTGACATTACCATGTCAATATATTTTTGAAGTACTAATGTACACCCGTAAAAATATTATGATTTTTCCTAAAAAAAGTGACACTCATAATATAAATACTAGAAATAGATACAAACTGGCGGTTCCTACTTTTAGACTTCATAAGGTCAATGTTTCTTTTAAGGGGCAATGTATACGTTTATATAATAAAATACCAAAAGAACTACAACTCTCACTAAATAAATTCAAAAGAATAATAAAAAGGCAACTCCAAGAAAAAGCCTATTATAATATTTCAGATTATGTACAGGATAAAAATGCTTGGAATGTTAAACTTTGACATTTTTTTATTATTATGACGAATTGATGTATTTTAATTTAATTTTAATTAATTTATATTTTTAATTTATTTTATTTTAAATTGACCTGATGTTTTATAATAACTATTTTGTCATTTTTATAATTTTGTATATTTATTGTTTTTTATTTTATTTTATGATCTTGACATATCCAAATTTTGTATATGCAAATAATGGAATAAATAATTTTGACTATTGACTATTGACTATTTTAAAACGAGGAGTTCATAGACAATTTGTCAAATTGGTGTCGATTTCCGACGGTGTTGACACTAAAAAAAATTTTCTGTGACGTCATACCTCCACCTCCACCTCCACTCAAGGAGTAATTCGTTGAGGTAGAAGTTACGTTTAAGAATACCGAGGAATTCATTAAGGACACCTTCGTTGAGATTGAGTCAAAGCGGGTTTGAGAAAACAACTAAGAATACGGGTGTTAGTAACTATATTGTTCACTATAGGGATCCTCCTACTATATATTTATATTTATTATTTTATTATGTTTGACGGGGGTAGTAGTGGGCTTGGGCATTCTTCCTCCATCGTAGTATCACGAAATAATAGGCCGAATTGAAAGTACGAATTTAATAATGATTATTAAATAAAGAATCACTTTGAAACTGGGCAGGGATGCAAACGGATGAAATATCTGGAACGCGGCGAAGTCAGACTCCAATTGGCCAACGTCCGTCCTCCACTGCGCTCACTTCAAGAGTGAGTGATCACTGATCGATGCCAGCCTGACAGGTGACATCTGACAAGTTGAATTTGACAGCTGTCAATCATAGTCCGGAAGCCAATTGAGCAACTGAATACGCCCAAAGCCGTTAGGTTTTGACGTTCCGATATTTGTTCTCCGACACGGCCATCTTGACACGTCACACGTCTCTGTGTGATGCTCCTGAAAAAAAGAAAACCAGCTGCAATATCACAAGGTCTTAGCTCGGCCTACCCTGACTAACTGAAACTCAGGGTTTCTCTTACGTAATAATTAAAATGCTCCTTGGAATCACACAATTTATTTCAACTGCTTAAACTCTAAACCACTACAACTAGTATGATCATACTCTACTTAAGTTCCAATAATTCTACACACGAAAGCTATTCTATCTGATGAGTGAACAGTTTAGCAAAAGTAAACAATTCCGCGTCAATTATCTCACAACTTTGTCGTTGCTATCACCTAAATCGAGTGTTAGCAACTCATGCCACCTCCATCGAGTGACGATAACCTTGCCACCTCCATCGAGTGACGATATCTCAATTCTCAGCTCACTGAGCCACCTCAATTTGTATCTCCTACTCACTTGTATCTACTCCTCATTAACTCATTGACAAAAACCAAAAGGTATCTTTCGACCATGACCAAGAACACCGATCACTGTTCACAAACCAGAAAGAATCAAAATTACTCGACTAACTACCTAGATAATAAAACAATTTAATCATTCTCATCGCTAGATTCTACATCACTCAATTCCACAATAGAATCATTGCTAGGCTTCGAGTCTAAAGCTTTCAAAGTGTACCTATTATTATCTAAAACCTCGATAACTTTGAATGGTCCCTTAAATTTTGGATCGAGTTTAGTTTGATTTCTCTCTTCATTCTTTAACAATACAAAATCACCTACAGAAAAAGGAACTATTTTAGCTTTAGTCTTGTCAAACCTAATTTTGTCATAGTCAGCACTTTTGTCAATGTTAGTCACGGCATTCGATCTCATTTCTTCAATGTCTAGGTCTTGCCCTACATCTTCAGCTAACATTACTTCAACAGGTCTACTAACTTTACCTATTAGCAACTCTAGCGGGCTATACTTAGTGACGCGATTTACTGTACAATTTAAAGCCAACTGTACATCTGGAAGAGCGTCCTGCCAACTACCATTTGAAGTCTCAACTGCTGTAAGCATATTCTTAAGAGTGGACATAATGCGCTCTACCTGGCCATTAGCACGCGAGCTACCAGTAGCAATTAAGTGCAATTTAACATTAACCGAATCGCAGTATTGGCGGAAATCTTGACTCGCAAAACAACGACCTTGATCCGCGATAAGACGTGTTGGAGCTCCAAATAATGAAACAGCGTGCTTAACAGCTCCAATACTACTTGCAGTATCTATTTGACGGGAATGATACAAAAGAACGTATTTGGTGAATGCGTCTATCAGAACAAAGACGTATTCCTTCGCATCTCTGGCTCCGCTTAATTTGCCTGTGGCGTCAATATGCAACGTGTGCCAAGGAACTGCTACCTTTGGGATGGGATGTAATTCTGCCTGGATCTTACCCGAATTCGATTTTGCAACCTTACAAGTTACACAATTTTCGACAAATTTTCTTACAAATTTCGACATATTCTCAAACCAATAAAAGTCAAACATCTTCTCAAGTGTCTTTTCCCAACTCAAATGTACCAGACCCTCGTGCACATTATTAACAAGAGACCATCTTAATGATCTAGGGACAACAGCCAAGCAACGAGTCCTTCCATTACGCTGAATTTTGCGATAAAGAGTACCGGAACGTACTAACCACTAGAAAGATCATTTAGTAGCTTCGTTATATCACTGTCACGCTGCTGTTCAGCTAAAAGCCAGTTTTTATTAATTTCTGTGGCGTGTACCTGCTTAGACTCAACCTTGTCAAAAAATTTCGTAGGTTTTGGTGGCAGGGGGTTACGGGAAAGAAAGTCAGCGTGAACCATACGTTTGCCTTCTCTATGTACAATGTCGAAATCAAAGCTTTGCAGGAAAGCCCACCACCTATGGACTCTCGGAGTGAGATCGAGTTTCTTACGCGCCGATTTTAAAGAGCTACAATCTGTAACGACCACAAATTTACGACCATGCAGAAAATGTCTAAAATGTTTCACTGCATTTACGACCGCAAGAGTTTCTAACTCATACGAGTGGTACTTTGACTCTGCGGACGTAGTGCGGCGACAGTAGTAAGCAATAACATGTGGTGCGCCCTCTACCTTTTGAATTAATATGGCTCCATAGCCAATCGCGCTAGCGTCGGTATGAAGCTCGGTCTCACGGCTAGGATCAAAAATAGACAGAACAGGTTCATTCGTTTAAATAGTAACTATACGATTCCTAATTTCTTCATGAGCTGGTTTCCAATCAAGCCTACCAGTACCAGTTGTCATAGCATAAAGGGGTGCCATTACCTGCGAAAACTTAGGAATAAATTGCCGAAAATATGACGCTAAACCGATAAACTGACGCAATTGACTCACAGTCTCTGGAGGCGGTAAAGCTGTAAGTGCCTCAATTTTTCTAGGATTGGGACGAATTTGACCGTTGAATACCTCAAAACCTAGATATTCTACTCTCTGCTTTAAAAACGAACACTTTTTGGCATTGAGTGAAAAGCCTTTATCGGTAAGAATTTTAAGAACTACCCTCAGTCGTTCAAGAGCATCTTGTGGACTTTCTGCTATTATAAGAACGTCATCCATGTACACAACAACGTACGTACTAGTAAGATTACCTAAGGCCTTAATAACAGCACGCTGAAAAACTGAAGGTGCATTTTTCAGACCGAAAGGCATTGCCAAGTACTCGTACTGGCCGTCGGGAGTAATAAATGAAGTACACTCAATCGAATCTGGATGGATTGGGATCTGGTTAAATCCAGAAGCCATATCTAGAATTGAGAAGTAACGTGCACCATGTAATCTAGCAATCTGGTCGGATATAAGAGGGAGGGGAAATCTATCCGGTACGGTGTTGTCATTAAGCTCGCGATAATCGACACACATTCGGTCGCTCCCATCCTTCTTCTTCACTAGGAGAATAGGGCTGGCGAATGGTGAAGAACTGGGTCGAATAATATTTGCTTCGAGTAATTCATTAATTTTATCACGAACTATGCTACGCTCTATAGGGCTCAATCTGTAAGGACGTCGGTAAACAGTCTTATTCGGGTCTTTTAAACGTATAGTCATTGGGTCAGTGTCAGCATGAGTCGTAGGTATTCCAGTAGTAAACGAATTTTCAAAAGATTTCAAAAGTTCTATCAAGTTATTTCTAAACTCAGAGGGTACATCAGTGTCAAGTGTGGGAAAGTCAATGTCAGATTTAGAATTATCACAAACGTTAACTAGTTTTGAACGGTAAAAAGTCATTTTGTTACACGTCATTTTTCGTTTTTCTTGTGGAGGCACCGCCATCGTGTTACAGGTGCTGCCCTCTTTGTTATTGCGACGTGGACAATTTTTGGCATAATGTCCCATTGCTCCACAGCTGAAACACACAACAGAACCAGCAGAAGAAGCTCTTCTAGACGGTGCGTCGATAATAGATGTTTTAGCCCTAATGTCTTTATTATTTACTCGTGAGCGACAATTCTTAGCTTTATGGCCCGCTTTGCCACACACATAACAATTTGTAGAAGCAGATCATTAGCAAATCGAGGCCTTTTTGACTCTTGAGTATCGTGCGGGTAGTTTGATTTTCTTTTGAGAAAAGCGGTAGCCTTGAGTTCCTGTTGCAAGCGGTTTCTATTTGTGATGTCTTGCGTAAAAGATAAACGCTGAACTCGAGGCTCAAATTGAGAAATATGCGCTAGGACCGTTGACACAGCAATTTGTTCGGTAGAAAGGTTCTTCCACTTAGACATAATAGAAGACATTAATGTCGCCGCGTATGAAGCCAAACATTCATTGTCTTTCGGTCGACCGTTATTTAAATTTATCAAAAATGCTGCAGCGGTCTCAGCACTTTCATACCTGGAAATGAACAGCTCCCTGAAGTCGGTCCATGTCATTCCTTGAAATGCCACCTGCGACAGCCACGCCGAAGCTTGTCCTTTGAGGGCGCGGCTCAAGGTCACCATAAGAGAAGCTCTCTGCAGATCTGGATTCGTGATGCACATATCCGTGGTCGTAATCCAATCCAATCGCGGGCGTCCACGTTGTTTTTGTCCGGGTCGAACTCAGGTGGCTGGATTTCCTTGCTGGTGGATGGTGCCTTCATGGCTTCGATCAACGCCATGAAATTTCGGTTTTGTTGTTCCATAAGCAACTGCCATTTTGTGTCGTCCGTGCCTTCAGATTCGCGCTGATTTCTGCGAGGGTTGCATCCAACTTCTGATGACGGGGGTAGTAGTGGGCTTGGACATTCTTCCTCCATCGTAGTATCACGAAATAATAGGCCGAATTGAAAGTTCGAATTTAATAATGATTATTAAATAAAGAATCACTTTGAAACGTTCACACTGGGCACGGATGCAAACGGATGAAATATCTGGAACGCGGCGAAGTCAGACTCCAATTGGCCAACGTCCGTCCTCCACTGCGCTCACTTTAAGAGTGAGTGATCACTGATCGATGCCAGCCTGACAGGTGACATCTGACAAGTTGAATTTGACAGCTGTCAATCATAGTCCGGAAGCCAATTGAGCAACTGAATACGCCCAAAGCCGTTAGGTTTTGACGTTCCGATATTTGTTCTCCGACATGTTTATTATTTGCAATTATTATTTATATATTTACATTATATATAAAAATATATTTATAACACTAAAATAAAAACAAATATAAAACCTTATCCTAATTAAGTAATATAATACTTACACTAATAACATTATGTAGAACATTAATTGGATGCTGTTAAACGTTCGTGTACCATCCCACATCGGACTAGTTTTGAGTAATCGACGTTTTAAGTTTTTTTTTTTTTGGAATAATTTTTTTTATGCTTATTTTAAGCAAAAAAATGTTATTCTGCGGTATGTTTTTTTTTGTTGAAATGCGTAGATTATGATTATGAAAAAACATTTTAATTTTACATTCAGTTTTAAGAGAAAACGTATAAAAATGGTTAATGCAATATTGCTATAGGGCTTATTACACAGCATTAATGTCCTTTGTAATATTTCACATAAATGCAAAATTCTGATTTGTTCTTTCAATACAAATTTAAGTGCTTATTTTAACAAAATGTTATAAAATTACCTCGTCACCCCCAAACCGCTGAACCGATTCTTCTGAAATTTGGTATGGAGATACTTTGAGTCCCGGGAAAGGACATAGGATCCTTTTTATTCCGAAAAAATGTACGGTTCCCAGGGATCAAATAAAAATGATTTCTGCTTATACAGCTACGTGGATTTCGATGATATGTGGTATACAGATGCGTTATGTCTCGGGAAAGGACATAGGATACTTTCAATCCGGGAAAAAGGTACGGTACCCGTATGATAAACAAAAATGATTTGCGCCTAAACCACTGTTCCGATTTTGATGAAAATTGGTGTGCACATACTTTTGACTCTCGTGAAAGGACATAAGATAATTTATAGTGTGTATTGCGCACACACTTGGGCACTATAAAAATACTCCTGCTTAACTGGCCTGGTTTCATTCAAAACCAGAGTGCTCTTGTGTATTGCGCACATACTTGGGCACTATAAAATTACTCCTGCGTAACTGGCCTGGTTTTATTGAAACCGGCCCCCGCCACCGAAACCGGTGTGGGAGTTTTTTTTTATTATAATTACCAGCATTGGACATTGGTAATAGGTAATGATTGAAATACTCGTTAGTCTAATTAAATTATTAATCTAATTATTGCAAACTAAAATTAGAATACATTTTATACTTAATATTATTTTTAATCAACTTACGGGTAATTTCAGATGCACAATGACTTCATCAATCTGATTAATTTGTAATCTGATTAAAATTACTAAGTAATTACTTTTTGCCCAACTCTGCATAAACTAATTATTTCTACATTAACTAAATTTATTCACAATCGGTTCAGCAGCTTAAACGCAAATTAATAAAGTTTATTGCGTGAAAACCGAACAATTCCCATGATAAAAATTAAAAATTATCCTATTATTATTTATTATTGCTTACTGACTTTCTTCTATTCTATTTGTGCTTGTAATCCATAATATCCTTCTGTGCAAGTATAAGTTACTTACAAACGTATATTTCGATCTATTTGATACAAAAAGAAACTAACTTGAGAAGGTCCTTACCACCTCTTATAAAAAGGAAATAATGTTACCACTAGCGTGATGTAGCTTACAAACAGCGCCGTCTTTTATGAATTATTTGTTTTTTTTTTAAGATTTCTAAATTTGCCGCGTATAAAAAAGCGAGTTTCGGAAAAAACGGCATTATCATTTCTTTTTTTTTTTAGATAACGCAGTCGAAGATATTTCACCGAATATACAACAGGTGAAATCGGAAACCGGCATAGAATTATACGAGGATTGGAAGAGACGTATGATTTTGGAGGCGTATCATGAACTTAAACTATTGGAAAAAAAGGAAAAAACTATAGAAAGTAATATTGGACTGTCACCACGTAGATCTCCTAGAAAAACACCCCAAAAATATTCACCGTATAACTCCAGCAAAAGTCCCAAGAAAGGTACAGGAATTCGACTACTCTTTCCTTAAAAAATAATGAAATTATACCTTAATATAAATTGTAATTTAAAAATTTTCGTGGCTTTATTTATCTTACCCCCCTTAGGGCCAGGACACAAAAACACTGTCTGTCTGTCTGTCTGTCTGTCTGTCTGTCTGTCTGTCTGTCTGTCTGTCTGTCTGTCTGTCTGTCTGTCTGTCTGTCTGTCTGTCTGTCTGTCTGTCTGTCTGTCTGTCTGTCTGTCTGTCTGTCTGTCTGTCTGTCTGTCTGTCTGTCTGTCTGTCTGTCTGTCTGTCTGTCTGTCTGTCTGTCTGTCTGTCTGTCTGTCTGTCTGTCTGTCTGTCTGTCTGTCTGTCTGTCTGTCTGTCTGTCTGTCTGTCTGTCTGTCTGTCTGTCTGTCTGTCTGTCTGTCTGTCTGTCTGTCTGTCTGTCTGTCTGTCTGTCTGTCTGTCTGTCTGTCTGTCTGTCTGTCTGTCTGTCTGTCTGTCTGTCTGTCTGTCTGTCTGTCTGTCTGTCTGTCTGTCTGTCTGTCTGTCTGTCTGTCTGTCTGTCTGTCTGTCTGTCTGTCTGTCTGTCTGTCTGTCTGTCTGTCTGTCTGTCTGTCTGTCTGTCTGTCTGTCTGTCTGTCTGTCTGTCTGTCTGTCTGTCTGTCTGTCTGTCTGTCTGTCTGTCTGTCTGTCTGTCTGTCTGTCTGTCTGTCTGTCTGTCTGTCTGTCTGTCTGTCTGTCTGTCTGTCTGTCTGTCTGTCTGTCTGTCTGTCTGTCTGTCTGTCTGTCTGTCTGTCTGTCTGTCTGTCTGTCTGTCTGTCTGTCTGTCTGTCTGTCTGTCTGTCTGTCTGTCTGTCTGTCTGTCTGTCTGTCTGTCTGTCTGTCTGTCTGTCTGTCTGTCTGTCTGTCTGTCTGTCTGTCTGTCTGTCTGTCTGTCTGTCTGTCTGTCTGTCTGTCTGTCTGTCTGTCTGTCTGTCTGTCTGTCTGTCTGTCTGTCTGTCTGTCTGTCTGTCTGTCTGTCTGTCTGTCTGTCTGTCTGTCTGTCTGTCTGTCTGTCTGTCTGTCTGTCTGTCTGTCTGTCTGTCTGTCTGTCTGTCTGTCTGTCTGTCTGTCTGTCTGTCTGTCTGTCTGTCTGTCTGTCTGTCTGTCTGTCTGTCTGTCTGTCTGTCTGTCTGTCTGTCTGTCTGTCTGTCTGTCTGTCTGTCTGTCTGTCTGTCTGTCTGTCTGTCTGTCTGTCTGTCTGTCTGTCTGTCTGTCTGTCTGTCTGTCTGTCTGTCTGTCTGTCTGTCTGTCTGTCTGTCTGTCTGTCTGTCTGTCTGTCTGTCTGTCTGTCTGTCTGTCTGTCTGTCTGTCTGTCTGTCTGTCTGTCTGTCTGTCTGTCTGTCTGTCTGTCTGTCTGTCTGTCTGTCTGTCTGTCTGTCTGTCTGTCTGTCTGTCTGTCTGTCTGTCTGTCTGTCTGTCTGTCTGTCTGTCTGTCTGTCTGTCTGTCTGTCTGTCTGTCTGTCTGTCTGTCTGTCTGTCTGTCTGTCTGTCTGTCTGTCTGTCTGTCTGTCTGTCTGTCTGTCTGTCTGTCTGTCTGTCTGTCTGTCTGTCTGTCTGTCTGTCTGTCTGTCTGTCTGTCTGTCTGTCTGTCTGTCTGTCTGTCTGTCTGTCTGTCTGTCTGTCTGTCTGTCTGTCTGTCTGTCTGTCTGTCTGTCTGTCTGTCTGTCTGTCTGTCTGTCTGTCTGTCTGTCTGTCTGTCTGTCTGTCTGTCTGTCTGTCTGTCTGTCTGTCTGTCTGTCTGTCTGTCTGTCTGTCTGTCTGTCTGTCTGTCTGTCTGTCTGTCTGTCTGTCTGTCTGTCTGTCTGTCTGTCTGTCTGTCTGTCTGTCTGTCTGTCTGTCTGTCTGTCTGTCTGTCTGTCTGTCTGTCTGTCTGTCTGTCTGTCTGTCTGTCTGTCTGTCTGTCTGTCTGTCTGTCTGTCTGTCTGTCTGTCTGTCTGTCTGTCTGTCTGTCTGTCTGTCTGTCTGTCTGTCTGTCTGTCTGTCTGTCTGTCTGTCTGTCTGTCTGTCTGTCTGTCTGTCTGTCTGTCTGTCTGTCTGTCTGTCTGTCTGTCTGTCTGTCTGTCTGTCTGTCTGTCTGTCTGTCTGTCTGTCTGTCTGTCTGTCTGTCTGTCTGTCTGTCTGTCTGTCTGTCTGTCTGTCTGTCTGTCTGTCTGTCTGTCTGTCTGTCTGTCTGTCTGTCTGTCTGTCTGTCTGTCTGTCTGTCTGTCTGTCTGTCTGTCTGTCTGTCTGTCTGTCTGTCTGTCTGTCTGTCTGTCTGTCTGTCTGTCTGTCTGTCTGTCTGTCTGTCTGTCTGTCTGTCTGTCTGTCTGTCTGTCTGTCTGTCTGTCTGTCTGTCTGTCTGTCTGTCTGTCTGTCTGTCTGTCTGTCTGTCTGTCTGTCTGTCTGTCTGTCTGTCTGTCTGTCTGTCTGTCTGTCTGTCTGTCTGTCTGTCTGTCTGTCTGTCTGTCTGTCTGTCTGTCTGTCTGTCTGTCTGTCTGTCTGTCTGTCTGTCTGTCTGTCTGTCTGTCTGTCTGTCTGTCTGTCTGTCTGTCTGTCTGTCTGTCTGTCTGTCTGTCTGTCTGTCTGTCTGTCTGTCTGTCTGTCTGTCTGTCTGTCTGTCTGTCTGTCTGTCTGTCTGTCTGTCTGTCTGTCTGTCTGTCTGTCTGTCTGTCTGTCTGTCTGTCTGTCTGTCTGTCTGTCTGTCTGTCTGTCTGTCTGTCTGTCTGTCTGTCTGTCTGTCTGTCTGTCTGTCTGTCTGTCTGTCTGTCTGTCTGTCTGTCTGTCTGTCTGTCTGTCTGTCTGTCTGTCTGTCTGTCTGTCTGTCTGTCTGTCTGTCTGTCTGTCTGTCTGTCTGTCTGTCTGTCTGTCTGTCTGTCTGTCTGTCTGTCTGTCTGTCTGTCTGTCTGTCTGTCTGTCTGTCTGTCTGTCTGTCTGTCTGTCTGTCTGTCTGTCTGTCTGTCTGTCTGTCTGTCTGTCTGTCTGTCTGTCTGTCTGTCTGTCTGTCTGTCTAGGTTAGGTTAGGTTAGGTTTTTTTTTTTTTTTTTTTTTTTTTTTTTTTTTTTTTTTTTTTTTCTGTCCACAGGCCTAGATGGCCCGTGCTCTGTTTATTATTCTTTTCCAATTTATTTTATTTTTCTTTTTATCATATCGCTTTTTGCGTCGGTTTACAATCTGATTTTTTATCAAAAGATGTTAATAATTTTACATTTTTTGTCGTTTAGTTTCCCTGAAGGGGAATTAGTATAAAGATGTTATATAATTTTACGTATTTTTGTCTTATAGTGTTCCCTGAAGGGGTTTTGTACTGTGTTTCCAATTGATTGTTGGCGGACCCGACATTCCCCGCTACCTCAGGTTTATGATGCTCCACCCTTTGCCTTTTGATGTTGTGGCATTGGCTCGGGTGTTTTGGGGTCACCAAAGCTGGGTGGAGTTCCTGGGATGGCAAAGGTACCGTTCAATGTCGTGTCCGCCGACAGGCAGTCGGTGGAATCGCTTGGCTGTAAATGGGCTTTCCGATTCCACCGGCCGGTCTGGGCACACAGGTGTCTATTCCGTTGGCCACTGGTTGTGGCTGAGGTCATCAACTCGGATGCCATCTGCTTGACGGGGCTGTCATCGATGGCTTGATCTTGCCTCGCGGTGTCATCTGCTTCTGTCCATCGTGGGGCTGTTTCCACGATGGACTGGGTGGTAAGCGCATCCCTTGGAGAGGACGGGAGCTGGCAGAGGCACTGTGATGCTGCGCCTTCGCCGCTCGACCGTCTCGGGCCAGGCTGCGGTTATCATATCCGGTATTTGTGTTCATTATCAGTGTTTCCTGTCATTCCTCAGTTTTATCGCCATCATGGGGCTTTCACCGAAACCAGTTTTTTGATGGTGGTGTGGTCCCGGTTCTTAATTGCCATCTTGGCGTTGTGGTCCATGATGTCCTTCGCTGGTGTTTCCATCACTCCCTTTATAAGTTTGCCTAGCGCGTCATCTGTGTCGTCGGTGTAGTAGACAAGATGTTCCGTGTGACGCGTCAGGGCGACCACCGCGTGTGATGCACTGTGATGTAGCTGTAACTTCCTCTTTTGGTGTTTGATGACGTATACTCTCTTGTAGCACAATCCCTGGGCCTCGTGAATGGTTAGTACTTTTGAGGCCTCTCCGGTTCCGTAACCTGACTTTCTCAGCGTTGACTTCTCCAGCTGTGTATAAGTCAGGTACAAGGTGTTGTTGTCGGTTTTAGGGATCTCCGTCCCGGTCATGGGTGCTATTGCCAGGGACTTGACGATGTTGCTTGAGGAGTAGATGCCCTTGTGTATTTGCTTGAGCGCCATGGCGACATCTTGCGGGCACCTATGTGTACAGAGAAGATCTTCGGTGACGTCTGCGATGTGATGCGGGCGATGGTAATACAGCTCGAAGAGATTATCACGGTCAATGTAGGGGAGCTGGTTTACGTCCCCAATTAATAGCAGGCTCTCGGCTTTGGTGATCTGTGCCATCAGTATTATGGATCCGAAGTGACTCATGATTGCTTCATCTACAAGCAGCCTCTTGCGTTTCAGGTCTTCAAGTCCCTTCGGTCCATTTACTAGGAGAGATGCAGCTGTGCGCACCCTCTTTGTAGCTTCGTGGCCTGCCTTTTCCCGGATTCTCTCCACGAGGTCTTTCTTGGCCTCGATCGTTGTCGTTACAACTACATCCTCTTCGGCGTTGAAGTTTCGAACAATCCACGTCGTTTTCCCGCAACCCGGGACTCCATTTATCCAGGTTATTGCTGGGATCGTCCATTCGTCGGGGGGCTCTAGCTCGGACAGGATCTGGGATGTTTGTAGGATCCTGTCCTCCAGCCATATTTCTGTCCCCCTGGTGGTAACGACGATGGGGTCGCGAGATGGGATGTTATAGACTGGTTGTCCTCTTCTTTTGGTCCGGTCCTCGTCCAGGAGGACTATTCCTGAGGTGGCGCTGTATGCCGCCATATGGGTAGTCATGTCCTGTCCCCTAAGGACGGTCGCCGTGTTGTTATTATAGACCGTGGCCTGGGCCTTTGTGTGCAGTGTCTAGAGGCGCTGATGGTTTAGAGACTGTTTTGCAGTTATAGCAGGTCGGTGGCATGGCGCTCTTCCGTGCCTCACACTTGTCCCAGTCGTGGGTATTGTCGCCGCAGTAGCTGCATCGGCGATGCTCCTCCTCACAGATCTTTGTGGTGTGCCCAAAGCCCAGGCATCGAGCACATTGGAGGAGGGGAGATTGATCTTCGATGGGTCTCCTTTGTAGGTCGATGTAGACTTTCCCCACTTCCAGGAAGTTCTTGTGGAGCAGCGGTGACACCTCCAGTACCACGTGGCACTCTTGCTGGTTCCGTGCCCTCTTCCTATACTTCACCCTAATGCTTGATTCTTTTTCCGGGACGCCGTTGAACACGTGTTTATTTTGGGCTTTAAGGTGTTCCACGATTTCGGCGTCCGTATGGAACGACAACACGTTTTTTACAATGAGGAGAGGGTTGCTCTGTCTTGCCCTCTCCTGTTTGAGTTTGTCACTTTCTTTAAGTCGCGCTGCGATGAACTCCAAGTCCTCCTTCTTGGTGCAGCTAAGTATAATCTTCTGGTTTTTAACTCTTTTTAAATTATCTACTCTGGCCCCGGTCTTCTTGGGGTCCAGGACTGTTCTTATAATTTTTAGAGTTTTTTCACTCGTGTCTTTAGCGTCCTTAGAAGACACTATTATGCTGTGCTGCTCCTTGCGTTGTGGCGGCGGGGGAGGCTTCTTTGCTGCTGCCGCGTATGACGCTGGTTTTGTTTGGTTCTTCAGCATCTCCACCAATGCCATCTCTGTGCCTATGCTGAGAGTCGATTGCGGTTGTGCCTCGGATTTTTCTTTCCTTATAGATTTAATTTCCGAGGACACTATTTTTAGCCTCTCGCTTATGGGCTCGAGTTGGGCTGTTATGTCAATGGCATTGGGAGCCGTCGGCCGCGGCTGCCGCAGGGTCGTTGTTACCTCCTCCAGCTTGGAGGCTATGGAGCTCATCTGCTGCTGCAGCCTATCGCTGTCTTGCGGTGTAGCTGTTTTGGTTGCTATCTCTTGCAGATGTTGTTTGAGCTCTTGTTTACTTTCTTTGTGTAATACCACATTCTGGTCTTCTATTTTCCTGATTGTCTTTCTGAGATCTTCGATGGTATTCTTCATCTCAGCTAGCTCGGGTTTTATATTCTCTTGGGGGAGAGTTGGTCTTGTATTCTCCTTTTTGGTCAGTTCTTCGGTAATTTTCGATGTTAACACCTGAATATTGTTATTGATCATTGGGGCCACCTTGTGGGTTTCCTTGATTTGCCGGTGTGGCTCTGCTGTCTCGAACTCCAGCCACTTCCGGACATCCTGGGTCTCTTTTAAGGTGGCCGCCATACTTTCCTTCAGGGAGTTGATCTCGGCCGTAAGTTGGGCTATTTGCTTGTTGTGTGCCCTTTCAATGTTTACTAGCTCGATGGCGTGGCGGCTGCGCTCTTTCTCCAGGTTGTATTTATGCCGCGACCTGGAGTCGGAGAGGGAGAGGACGATTTCATAGAGGCTTTGCAGGGATTCAATTGCGTCCAACTTGCACTCACGCTTCATGTTTCCTGCCTTCTCTAGTGCCTCCTTCCCTTTTTGTAGCGTGGTGTTGGCTACCTTCGTGGCCACGTCCATCTCAACTGCAATTCCCCGTGAGCTGGTAAAGAGAATGCTCTTTCTGGAAGTACGGCTTTTCCTTGAGAAGTCTGAGCAGACCGACGACTCTGACAGTTCCGATAGCTCGTCGTCCTCTTCTGCCGAGTTGATAGGGCGGGGTGGTAGCTCGGCTTGCTCCCATTCTTGGATCTTAGTCTGCACCTCCTCTGCAGTTGTTTGTGAAGGGCTACCCTGGTCTATTGGGTTTTGTGTGGATTCCTCTGTTGGTGCTGAGGGTTGGGGTGGCTTCTGCAGTAACATCTTGGCCAAGGTCTTCTCCCTTAGTGAACGGCTGTACGTCTTCCCGGTCTTGGCGTCTGAGCCACTCGCGGCTGACGTAGCCGTTTTGTACGAATTGTTGGATTTTGATGACATCTTGTCTTGTCGGGTAGGGTGACGGGTGCGTGAGATGAGCTAGGGTGGCTTGGTTGTGTTGGGGGAGGGGGTTTCCAGCGGTTATGACCCTTTTCCTTTGGTGTTGTTTTTCGGAAAAGTATAGGGGCCAAGTTGTAGAGCTCCTTCTCCCGATTCTAACGAGCCCTTACTCGAGGGTGTAGGGATGACTTTTGCAGGGTCTTAGAAAAAAAAAAAAAAAAAAATTTTTGAGGAAGGGGTTGGTGGGTATATCTCCTGTTCCCTGGTGAATTTCGGGAATCTGTTGGGGCCAAATCGTAGGTCTCCTTATCCCGTTTCAAATAAGCCCTTGCTCGAGAGTCTCGGGGTCCGGATGGCTGAGTTATGGGCTGAGGGGTATTTCCGCTGGGGGAGGGGGGTCGGGGGGGGGGGAAGGTTTCGTGGGGGGACGTTTGGTGGGGTCTTTGGAAAGTGTTCACTAATCAACCCCAGGGGTGGTCAGCTACACTTTTGGGGGAGGGGGTAGTTTTTTGTGAGGGGATGAATTTAGGGGTGGGGGTGGGATTCCTGGAAAACTCACCTCACGCTGATGTTGGGGATACCTCACACTTGGTATCTCCCGTGCACCCTTTGAGTACGCTGTCGGTGCTAGTGAGCTGCCTTTGGAGTCCACTGAGCTGGGCTGATGGTCGCCAAAGGTGTCTTCAGATTTTCGAAGGTAAACCCTCGGATCGCCGGCTGTCTTCAGCTCGGCACGTGTGCTAGGTCAAATCGGTGAACTTTGTCTTACACGTGCCAAAACCTCGTGGAAAACGGGAACTTTGGAGCTTAATAGCGGCCAAACCCCTTCACGGAGCGGGACAGATGATAGGTCCCTGGACAGGTCTCAGCGGCGCGAAGACGGGTGTTATTATGTCTTTTGGGGGACTTACTTGGACCGGAAGATATTTCTCTTTAAAGTTAGGCTCCAATAACTCCGGAACCAGGCCTCCAATCGCGTGGTCTCCAATTGTGCGTCTGGGCAGTACACTTATCTTTCACTTTTGTCACTTTTCACAATTATAGCACGACTTTTACTATTTTTCACGATTTTCCGACGCGGAGCGATATCTTATCGTGTCGACTGCGCGGGGCGTACGGTTAGGTTAGGTTAGGTTAGGTTAGGTTAGGTTAGGTTAGGTTAGGTTAGGTTAGGTTAGGTTTCCGAGGCCCTCTTCTTCCACGGGCCGAGGAATCCACCACCGCCTGACCTGGCCGTGATTGTGAGTGGGACCAGGATCAATGTCACACCAGCCATGACATACCTAGGAATAGTCCTGGACGGAAGGTGGACCTTTACAGAACACTTTCGCCGGTTGTCCGAAAAGGTCTCCAGAGCGGCCGGGGCACTCGCGTCGCTCCTCCCGAATCTCGGGGGGCCGAGCATCGGCTGCCGGCGTCTGTACATAGGCGTCATCCGGTCCATGGTTATGTACGGCTCGCCGGTCTGGGCTGACCATCTCTCGCCCCAGAACCGGCTTATACTCGGACGAATCCAGAGGGTTATGGCGACCCGAGCAGTGCGTGGCTATCGCACCATATCCAAGGATGCGGCATGCCTGCTCGCGGGAAGCCTACCCTGGGACCTCGATGCTCAAGCCCTCGCCGACGTTTATTGGCGCTGCGCAGCGGTCCGCGCGGAGGGCAGCAACCCTTTACCGGACGCCGTACGTCGGTGGAGGAGCTCAGCCAATGAGAGGGCAATGGAGTTGTGGGCGCAACGGCTCGAAGAGCCTACTGTAAGCGTCAACCTCATCGAGGCAATCCGACCCCTATTCAGGGAGTGGACAGGACGGAAGTACGGGGCGCTGAGTTTCCGCCTTACACAGATACTGACCGGGCATGGCTGCTTCGGTCGGTATCTGTGTGAGATCGCAGGAAGCGAACCGACCGCAGAATGTCACCACTGCGGCGCGGACCGGGACACGGCCGAGCACACAATCACGGCCTGTCCCGCTTGGACAGAGCAACGAGCGGAGTTATCATCCGCCATCGACGAAGACGTAACGCTCCCAGCGCTCATAAGGGCAATGGTCAGGAGCCAAGATGGATGGACAGCCGTTGAGATGTACGCGCATAACGTCATCACGACGAAGGAGGAGGCCGAACGCGCGAGAGAGCAGGCGGCGCTCGAACTCCCAGGAAGAAGGCCGAGGCGGAGACGTGTCGCTCGCAATGGCCACGACATCCCGCCTTAGGCAGGGGACTCGGGCGGTGGTATGGGGATGCCGCCGCCCGTCACATCGAGTCCCCGAGTGGGTCGCGATGCGCAACATGTTCCCGCGCATCGCGACATACGAAGAGGAACGGCCTATGCAAGCCCCCCATGTGGGGCCTCTGTTCGGCCTGAGGGGCCAAAAACCCCCTCAATGTAAGGGCCTGCGCCGTACAGCAGGCGTCGCCGACCGAGACCCGGAAGCCATGTAACAGTTACCGGTCGCACTTGGTCCAGCGTGTCGAGGGAACATCGCAGTGTTTTAGTGGGTAGGGCCGCGGCACCACCATCTTCGCCGCGGCGAGCCCCACATATCCGCAGCGGGAGTCCCCATCCCCTGCGTCGAATGCGTCACAGCATTTCACTGCGTCAAAAAAAAAAAAAAAAAAAAAAAAAAAAGGTTAGGTTAGGTTAGGTTAGGTTAGGTTAGGTTAGGTTAGGTTAGGTTAGGTTTTTTTTTTTTTTTTTTTTTTTTTTTTTTTTTTTTTTTTATGGCCCCTATATGGGACCTCTTGTTCCCCCTTCAATAAGAAAGGACAATTATTTGCATTTATTTAGATTTTTACATGTGTATTCATTTTTTAGCAATTATTTGCTAATGTTTTTATACATTTTGCTTTGTTACAAATTTTAAAAATTTTTAATAATTATTACAGTTTTTTCTTATTTCTATATACATTTGCTTCGCTTTACAATTCAAATTATTCCAACTTTTTATATATAATATTGCATCATATCCTTTTTGTTCAATTTATTCCAACTTTTATATACATTATTACCTCATATACTTTTAACACTTTGTGCTTGTTCTATTTCTTGTTTGCATCTCATCTCATCACAATTGTCCTCTTTCTCATATTAATTTACATTTTCTAATTTAGTGAAGTTATTTTCTTTCAATCTTTCTTACTCTATTTTTATATTCAAAGTACATTTATATTTTTGTTTAAAAACAGTCTTTTATTTGTAATTGTATTTTAATTATAGGTATATATATTCCAATATGGCAATGGTATTATACACATTTATAGAGGCACTTCGTTTCTTTCAATTTTTATGCATTGGGCTAACATATAGTACGGAATGTCAGGGAATTGGTTGCATACAGAATATTTAATTATTATGTACTTACAACATAGTGAAGAGTCTATAGCGCCTGCAATCGTTGTTCATAATTAGTTGGTGTCATTTACAAATTACAATATAGTGAGTGATGTGTTGTGTCTTTTAGTCATTATTATAATATAATTAAATCTTAAGCCAGTACATGATGTTCTTATCGTCAGGATAATACCATGTATGTGCAAAGGTTTGTGGTTTTTTTTTTTTTTTTTTTTTTTTTTTTTTTTTTTTTTTTTTTTTTTTTTTTTTCTCACACAACAACATTCGGGATCATTGATGGATATAACATTATTGGTAAGTTTAATATCTTATTATTAAATTACATCAATAACACTTAAGTACATACTAATGACACCACTAACACGCCTATTTGTCGTCAGGGACGTATGCGACTGTTGCACGCGCTATAGCATCCCACTTCTTTCGAACCGGACATTCCGCACTAAATGCGTTATGCCCTGTCTCATCCAGCTGTTCCTTCGTACAGTTTGTGCAACACGCCTTAATACCTTCTTTCAGATTATCACACTCAGATTGGTGGTGTGCCCCGGAACAGTGTGCGCACTTCTCCTCGGCAGCGCTACAGAATCGCCTTCCATGCCCATACCCTAAGCAGCGCGAGCACTGAATTAGGGGGGACTGGTCGGCGACTCTGACGCGCTGGATATCTAAGTAGGGAAGTATTGGGCATTCTGTCCCACTTGTCCAACCAAAAGTTGGATAGAATTGTCTGTCCTGCAAAGAATCACTTAAATTAGAATGTGTTCTGTCCTGCAGTTGAAATGATTGGGCATTCTGTCCCACTTTTGTTCGCTCGCGGTGCATAAACGAACAGGAGGGCATCCTGTTCCGACACACCGAACCTCCGTTCGCTCGCGCTCACTTCGGTGTACTCGGTGTGTCAGGATGCCCAATAGCTCCTGTTCGTTTATGCACCGCGAGCGAACAAAAGTGGGACAGAATGCCCAATCATTTCAACTGCAGGACAGAACACATTCTAATTTAAGTGATTCTTTGCAGGACAGACAATTCTATCCAACTTTTGGTTGGACAAGTGGGACAGAATGTCCAATACTTCCTGTTCGTTTATGCATCAACTGATGGTAAATGAAAGGACATGCTCATGACATGCACCTCTGTTCGCTCACTTCGGTGTGTCAGTGTGCCACTTACCGTAGGTAAGATCATGCACCGATCATACTACTGACTCGTAATCGGTTACGGTCAATGGTAAGATCACCTACTTTTTTACCAAAAAACATACCTCGGCTTAAATATACCAACACACTATGATGTTTAGTATGTTTAAGCTTACATTTCAGGGGATAGGAATTTAGGATCTTATCAATAAATAAACACCAGTTTTTATGCATTTATAAAAATAAACAAAATAATGTCTTCGTTTGTGTAATGTAGAATTCTTCATCATTGATCATCCGATCTGAAAAAAAAAGAATGTTATGTACATCCACACTTACATAATAATCACCATTTAGAGTCACGAGTACTTTAAAACTACGACGACGATTAAGGATGTTTGAGTAATGTTTGATCTAAAAAAAATATGGATTAATTATGTTTCTAGTGATAACTTCGACTTTTTGGCATTCAAATAATCTCGAAAATATTAACGTTATATTATGCAATAACAGTTTTTCTAGTTTTTATTATTCGTAGGTTTTATAGGAAATATAATATTATGAATTTTTATATTTAAATTTGTTATTATTAAAATATTGGATATTAATTATTATTCTGATTAAATAATTACCTCTAATATGTATCTACTACATAAACCTCATTCAATAAACTAGATACATTTAGATTCAAATTTACTTACAATTAAAATAGAATGCCAGGTATCCTTTTTCTGCGTTCCGCTGTAATTTTTGATGAACTTCTCTAATTTTCAAGCATCTGAAAAAAAAATGTATTTTTTTTTTCATCAAACAACACACGTAAAAGTATAATAGTGTTTTATGAATAAGGTAGATATTTATACCATGGTACGCCTGGTCTAATTATTGCATTAACTTTTCTTTGTAAATCATGAAGCTAATATAGGAAAATACTAAATAAAATATATTTTTTTCCATCAAACAACACACGTAAAAGTATAATAGTGTTTTATGAATAAGGTAGATTTTAATATTATATTACATTATTCAATTAAATTTATTATAACATGGTACGACTGGTCTAATTGCATTAACTTTTCTTTGTAAATCATGAAGCTAATATAGAAAAATACTAATCAATAAGAGTAACACAATAGATTAAAATATTTGATGGGTAACGAATGAATATATTGGTAATTATTTAATTTTAAAATGTATCAATGTAATAAATAATGAATCGTTTTCAAAAACTAAAATATTATCAATTTAAATCAAAACTTAAATAATTGTGTAATGAATTAAATCTATAATGGGTCCGATTGCGTTTCTTCGGCGCACTTAAATAAGGCCGATTATTAGACTTAAATTAGTCTAAAATTCGTACTAATATTAAAGCTATTACGTTTGTGAATTGATTAGGTCCACGACACTATTTATGTCCAACTCGGACTTGACTCGGACATAAATAAGTCTAGAGCATGTTTTAGCTATTCTGTTTCTGTCAGTTTGACAGTTGGTCGGCCATAAAATGAACTAAAAGGTTGTTTTATAAGTTCACACTTGTTAAGTCCGTACTTAAGCAAAGTTACTTCAGAAAACTTTGAAAAATGTTACCTTATGGCTGGGCTATCGTTCAAAGAAGATATAACGAGGAACGGCAACGGTATGAGTATGAAAATATATGAATAAAAAATTATATTTTCTTGTACATAATCTTAAGCATGACATAACCTAACTTTTTTTCGTTTTAGGACTGCGAGAAGGATAGCGAATCGACATATTCGAGACCATTCCGACCCTTTTGATGTGCCTGCGTGGATGTTTACTAAATTATACAGGCTCTCCAAAAGAACGGCGCATTTTTTAGTAGAGAGCCTTAACCAGAATTTGAATGGACAAAGGCAGCACAGAATTCCTGTCCATATCAAAGTCTTGGCTTCACTGTATTTTTTTGGACATGGAAGCTACCAAACAACGGTTGGGCAGGGGCAGTATTTAGGTTTAAGTCAGCCATCTGTAAGCAAATGCTTACAACAAGTTGCTGATGCAATTATAGCTGTGCTATTAAATGATAATGTGGTATTTCCGGAGACCGAAGAGCAAAGGAGAGAAAATAAACAGAGGTTTTCTAGCATAGCTGGTTTTCCTTCAGTCTTGGGTTTGATAGACTGCAGTCAAATTTCAATTGTTCGCCCAAAAGACACAGAACTTGTACCAGCAAGATTATTTTACAATCGCAAAGGCTTTTATAGTCTTAATTGCCAATTTGTATGCAATGCAACAATGGAAATTATTCATTTCAATGCCACTTTTCCTGGATCAACCCATGATACAGCTGTCTGGCAAGGGTCTAGTTTGAACCAGATGTTGGAAACCGGTTATTTCAACGGAGTTTCAGCTGGTGGATGGCTTTTAGGGGACTCGGGATATGCCCAACTGCCTTGGCTGATGACTCCATATGCTGAAGCAGATGACAACACACCTGAGGCTAGATATAATTTAGCACATTCCAAAACAAGGGTTCTCATTGAAAAATGTTTTGGAGTGATGAAAACAAGATTTCGATGCATTCACAAGCACAGGACCCTGCATTATGACCCCGTGAAGGCATCGAAAATTATAGCAGCTGTGGTTGTTCTCCATAACTTGGCAATCAAGAGAAATGATCCTTTGCCAGATGAGTTGGAACTCGAAGATAGACGATGGCCATTAGATGATCCTCCCAGGGATATATCTCTTTTAAACATAGCACGTAGTATTAGAAATAGAATCACAAGAGAATACTTTGCATGATGGTGGGCAGCTTCAATGTATGTAATAATAATAAAATATTGATATAATGTTTTTTTTGTTAATACTTAATCTTAATTCATTTGTTTTCTGTGTTTTCTGATTTCGATATTTATCGTCGAAATGGCAGCGCCACTATCATAATGTTAAAATTTTCATAACTATCTGATATACTTCTGATATTCTACTATTTGAAACCTTGAAAACTAGTAAGTACCTTTCTCGTTCTTAAGATATAACAATTAAACTTTGGTCCCACCAGTTTCATGTCAAGGTAGGGGAACCACTTGAAGTAAATCAGAATAGATAATATGTAGTCACTTATTATATTATTATAGTAATAATTAATAAAACTTTATTTCGAAAAAACTGTTTATTTATTTTTACTGAATGCTTCAACCAACATTGTAGCGGCACGAATTATACAATCGCCGAGATAGCGAGCGGCTTCTGTTTGCGCTTGGGCTCCCTCCCTTAAAGCCACTATCATGGCGTCTTCTTGCCGGGTGGCTGAATCATTTGGCAGCACGAGCGTACGTTGCGTTACTCGACGCGCATCGCGGCGCTTGAGGCGCGGAGTGTTGCCGACCACGCCGCCCTCCAGTCTTAATTTAGGGGTTGAGGCCACGTGTTCTCGGTCCGTCGCCATTGAACTGCCGACGACGGTCGCCCCATAGTGACTCGCCGTCGGCGTCGATGTAGACACGTCTGCCACTACTGCTTTTTTCGGTGGCTCTTCTTCGGTGTCTGAATGTATATCCTGCATAATACAATAATTATAAGAATACATACAATTGTGCTAATATGAATTAGTAAATTATAGAATACCATTTATGCTTAAAACTATTTCCAGATGACTTCAGTTTTAACTACTTGTACCACTTAATGCAGTTACTCTATAATAATTACCAAAATTTACCATGACACTTAGTGAATTTTTCTTTATTTACAGTATTTTTTACTTTATTTAACTTTATACATTATTTAATTTTACTTTATTTTTAAACTTTATTTATAATATATTTATCAAACTTTAATTTATGTATAAACTTAATAGATAAAATATACTTACACCTGTCACTGGTTCTAAAATTAATGTATTTTTGGGTTTTGGCAATTGCGTATCATCCGAAATCTGTAAAAATAAAATTGTGTAGTGTCAAAACATTACTGATAATAATTATCATGTCTGATACAAGCATCGCCATAAGTCATAACACACTCACCATGAATAGATCTTGCTTATCATCAGGAACATCAACAATGGGCTGTGAAGTCCCGGGGACAATTATAATACCCTGTAAGAAAATTACAATTCAAGAATCAAGGTTTTCCATTCATATTAACAAAGGACATCTTTATAAAAATACTATATATTCATACTCAAAATAAACACAAATTAATTTATGATGTCATGAAAAACATAAAATTATGTTAATTTTCTGATAAAGAACTTATAAAAAACTTATATATATATAACTTACAGCTTCGATAGCTCCAGGCAATCCATATATAGTGGACGTCCCCTCTATATTTATTGTTTTATTTTCTACTTCGGTTAAGCATATATCTGTTGGAGGACCTCCACCAGTTCTCTGCATAGATGCCCGCTGTGAGCGCAACTTAGCCTTCGCCCTGCGTGCTAATAACTTGTATGTCTGAAAAATTTAGTGAATATTTAACAACTACTTATATTGTAGTGGGTAACTTTACCCTACTTAGGTTGCTTATAATTTAAAAGTTCACTGATATTTACAGAATAAGACAATTGTAAAGTGCCCATGAAACACCACTAACTAACCTCTAACCAATCTTTCTGTGTCTTACGAACACCCTGCATTCCATTGAGGGCTTCTGTCAGTTCAGACCACAATCTTTTGGTAGCCGGCAACTGAGAATTTCCTGTTGACAAATAAAGACTAAGTTGAAGTACCTACCTACTGGTATAAAACATCGTGCTTTATTGGATGGATGAGGAGGGTAAATCGATAGATTTATAAATATAAGATAATTACACACTACACACACGAATATAACACATTACATTAAAACTAAAATTCACACAAAACATTTTGTAAACATACCGTTAACAATTTCCGGATTCCTCAACAAGAAATCCAATAAATATTGTTGCTGCTCTTTTTTCATCCTCTGCTTTTTTGTGTCCATATTTATATAGATATTTTTCTTTGCGAATACACGACTTTTTAACAATAATAATTCACGGTTCGCCCAACAAAAACACCACGTGAAAAACACAAATATTTGTATTTATCGCGCCTGCACAATGACATTTGGTTTGGCAGTTGAATGACATTGACATCTGTCTGTGCAGTTGACAAACGAACGTAAATTAGTCCCTTTTATGTCCATTTCCATAGACTCAGAATGAAGTTCATATTTAGTGACGTGAACTTATTTTAACAGAAACGTAATAGCTTTTAAATAAGTGCATGGACTAATTTTGTAAAATTTTAGTCTGTCCTTATTTAGATACGGGGAGAAACGCAATCGGACCCAATGAATACAATAACTACTACACTTACTTTTAACTGTTCCTTTATCTTTCCATACACTTTTGTTGTACTGGGCTGAAACTACGATGATACTCACCGCGCAGGCGCGCACAGCGTTGTAAATGAACGAGCTAAGACGGGAAATCATAGGAACAGACCGACCGAGTCGATAGGGTTATCAAACCTACTATATATTATAGTATCCAACTATTAATTTTATCCAACTATTAATTAAGGGATCAAATACTTTACTTCTAAAAAAATTTGTAGGCGAAACTACTATATTTTGCGTAAAGCACATAGTGTTGCGATAACTCAAATTAATAGTTATACAAATAATCAGTAAGACATAAATAAATTCGATAAGATTTATCCATTACAAATTAAACCATGCGTCAAATTCATAACTTAGTAAAATAAGGAATTATAAACATCGATAGCATTTAAAGAATGATAATTTTCATAATTTGACTAGAGGTAATATAATCGTGTTTAATATACACAATATTCATTTATAATTTATTGGATTTATAGGGTAAAAACTTATCGCCTCTTAAATTATCTCTTTAATCGAGTTTTCGCTTCTAGTTCACATCCCTGATATGGAAAAAGCTGCAAGCTGTTAAACAAGAATATAATATTGCACATACGTATTGTTAAACCGACACTCGCTTTTATAGTAGGGAGCCAAAGCGGTGATTTCTGCAGTGATTTGAGCGCGTCAGATTAAGCTTGTGTATGCTTCCCACATGTCTATAGTTAACGTGGTATAGAAATCAGATTATCTGAGTGGTGCGTTAAAAAATATACTATTAAGTAGATTTCAAATTGTCAGATTAAAATAGAGAACGTTGTGTAGACCCCAAATAAGCTTTTATTTAAAGCACTGATGGCTTAAAGTAAAGGGAAAGATACAATAATAATATAATACCATGATTTATATTATATTTTGCCTCCCCTACTATGAACAGCAGCAGAGATACAATTACAAAGCATTTCAATGAAACGCCGCAGCGAGCGCGCGACTTAGATTCTTGTTTATTCAATTTTATTTCATATTCAGCTACATTGATCAATAATAAGGTCGAAAATTGTAGTAAGGCATCATTAGTTTAAAAAACGTTTATATTTCATATTATTTACCACAATATCATCACAATTATTCACATACACATTAAATATTCGGATTTACTTGCTTATTTAAACAATTATAATTTATTTAATTTTAATCTCTTCTTGGAAATTAGGTATTGGTTCAAGATTAAATTCGCTATAAAAGTATGCAACATTTAACATGCTTAAAAAATACACAGATGTATAAAGATACCTAGATTTTGAGGATGCATGATCAGTCAAATCAAATCAAACCATTTATTTCAGAAAATTTACATTCCATATTATTAATTATTATTTAAAATCAAGCAAAATTATATAACATTAAATTTATGTCAAAATCGATGGAAATTACATATATATCTATTAAAGAAACGTATAATATAATTATCTTATTTAATTCTTTTACAATTATATATTTCATATGTTTTACATAGTAATGATCAATGATGATGTAATTGATAACATTAAAACGGACAAACATACGCACATATCAACTCGCGCTTGACAACTATTACACATTTTTGATGACAAAGACCGTTTTCCAACAATAAAAGTCGACGCATGTTGGAACAAGTCACAACTTTTCAAGTGGCTTCGCACCAGTCTTCAACTTCAACTAAAATGTTAGTGAGTATTGAATTAATATTATTACTCTTTTTTTGTGACTAATTCATCAAGATGGTAAAATAATTTATATTAATTTCTTCTTTAATTATTAAAAAAATAATTTAAATTCTTTTTATTTTTATTATTTTATAAAAACAATAATTTTAACTTTACAATTTTTATTAAATTTTTATTGTTTAATAAAATATAAATGTATTGTAGTTTTAATGTAATGACTAATTTTAATGATAATATTATAACGAAATTTTTAAATGTAAATATTGTAATGTTATGGGTCTTAGAAACCCGAAATAAATGATTTTATTTTTTTAATAGGTCCGATTCAGAGTTTGAGGCCCCATCTGTGGTGTCGGCAGCACCGAAAAAGAAGTCAAAGGCGTCAACCAGCAAACGCAAGGCTGGCTTGGAAAAGCAACTCGACTCATCTCCTCCGCTGGAGTTGACCCGCACCTCATCAGACAAAAGTGCTCGACGAAAGCGAAAATACTCGTCCCCGCACGAATTTAACACTACACGGTATGTTCGATTATTATTACCTACTTTACGTTTGCTGAAATTCTATTTCTGTTTCTGCTGGTTTTTAACTGTCTTTGTAATAGCCAACTGTCAACACAGTCCCAACCACGATAATTCAGTTTGCATAGTTACAATGATTTCCTACTTTTTATTTATCAAAACTTAGTTCAGTATCCTGTTGAAGTCTGATAAAACTAGGCACCTAATTGTTTACAGTCAAAAGTGAATGTGCAATACACTTATTCCTATTTTGTTTGTTTTCTTACTAATATTTATTCTCGATTATTGTATTTTAATGATAATAATATGTTAATTTTGTGTTTTTACAGAACAAGGAGACCGGACTTATTCAATATCTTGCGGGCTGAGGAAGCTAGTTGCAGTGAACCCAAATCTCGTTGCGGGGAAATAATGGGTCCGATTGCGTTTCTTCGGCGCACTTAAATAAGGCCGATTATTAGACTTAAATTAGTCTAAAATTCGTACTAATATTAAAGCTATTACGTTTGTGAATTGATTAGGTCCACGACACTATTTATGTCCAACTCGGACTTGACTCGGACATAAATAAGTCTAGAGCATGTTTTAGCTATTCTGTTTCTGTCAGTTTGACAGTTGGTCGGCCATAAAATGAACTAAAAGGTTGTTTTATAAGTTCACACTTGTTAAGTCCGTACTTAAGCAAAGTTACTTCAGAAAACTTTGAAAAATGTTACCTTATGGCTGGGCTATCGTTCAAAGAAGATATAACGAGGAACGGCAACGGTATGAGTATGAAAATATATGAATAAAAAATTATATTTTCTTGTACATAATCTTAAGCATGACATAACCTAACTTTTTTTCGTTTTAGGACTGCGAGAAGGATAGCGAATCGACATATTCGAGACCATTCCGACCCTTTTGATGTGCCTGCGTGGATGTTTACTAAATTATACAGGCTCTCCAAAAGAACGGCGCATTTTTTAGTAGAGAGCCTTAACCAGAATTTGAATGGACAAAGGCAGCACAGAATTCCTGTCCATATCAAAGTCTTGGCTTCACTGTATTTTTTTGGACATGGAAGCTACCAAACAACGGTTGGGCAGGGGCAGTATTTAGGTTTAAGTCAGCCATCTGTAAGCAAATGCTTACAACAAGTTGCTGATGCAATTATAGCTGTGCTATTAAATGATAATGTGGTATTTCCGGAGACCGAAGAGCAAAGGAGAGAAAATAAACAGAGGTTTTCTAGCATAGCTGGTTTTCCTTCAGTCTTGGGTTTGATAGACTGCAGTCAAATTTCAATTGTTCGCCCAAAAGACACAGAACTTGTACCAGCAAGATTATTTTACAATCGCAAAGGCTTTTATAGTCTTAATTGCCAATTTGTATGCAATGCAACAATGGAAATTATTCATTTCAATGCCACTTTTCCTGGATCAACCCATGATACAGCTGTCTGGCAAGGGTCTAGTTTGAACCAGATGTTGGAAACCGGTTATTTCAACGGAGTTTCAGCTGGTGGATGGCTTTTAGGGGACTCGGGATATGCCCAACTGCCTTGGCTGATGACTCCATATGCTGAAGCAGATGACAACACACCTGAGGCTAGATATAATTTAGCACATTCCAAAACAAGGGTTCTCATTGAAAAATGTTTTGGAGTGATGAAAACAAGATTTCGATGCATTCACAAGCACAGGACCCTGCATTATGACCCCGTGAAGGCATCGAAAATTATAGCAGCTGTGGTTGTTCTCCATAACTTGGCAATCAAGAGAAATGATCCTTTGCCAGATGAGTTGGAACTCGAAGATAGACGATGGCCATTAGATGATCCTCCCAGGGATATATCTCTTTTAAACATAGCACGTAGTATTAGAAATAGAATCACAAGAGAATACTTTGCATGATGGTGGGCAGCTTCAATGTATGTAATAATAATAAAATATTGATATAATGTTTTTTTTGTTAATACTTAATCTTAATTCATTTGTTTTCTGTGTTTTCTGATTTCGATATTTATCGTCGAAATGGCAGCGCCACTATCATAATGTTAAAATTTTCATAACTATCTGATATACTTCTGATATTCTACTATTTGAAACCTTGAAAACTAGTAAGTACCTTTCTCGTTCTTAAGATATAACAATTAAACTTTGGTCCCACCAGTTTCATGTCAAGGTAGGGGAACCACTTGAAGTAAATCAGAATAGATAATATGTAGTCACTTATTATATTATTATAGTAATAATTAATAAAACTTTATTTCGAAAAAACTGTTTATTTATTTTTACTGAATGCTTCAACCAACATTGTAGCGGCACGAATTATACAATCGCCGAGATAGCGAGCGGCTTCTGTTTGCGCTTGGGCTCCCTCCCTTAAAGCCACTATCATGGCGTCTTCTTGCCGGGTGGCTGAATCATTTGGCAGCACGAGCGTACGTTGCGTTACTCGACGCGCATCGCGGCGCTTGAGGCGCGGAGTGTTGCCGACCACGCCGCCCTCCAGTCTTAATTTAGGGGTTGAGGCCACGTGTTCTCGGTCCGTCGCCATTGAACTGCCGACGACGGTCGCCCCATAGTGACTCGCCGTCGGCGTCGATGTAGACACGTCTGCCACTACTGCTTTTTTCGGTGGCTCTTCTTCGGTGTCTGAATGTATATCCTGCATAATACAATAATTATAAGAATACATACAATTGTGCTAATATGAATTAGTAAATTATAGAATACCATTTATGCTTAAAACTATTTCCAGATGACTTCAGTTTTAACTACTTGTACCACTTAATGCAGTTACTCTATAATAATTACCAAAATTTACCATGACACTTAGTGAATTTTTCTTTATTTACAGTATTTTTTACTTTATTTAACTTTATACATTATTTAATTTTACTTTATTTTTAAACTTTATTTATAATATATTTATCAAACTTTAATTTATGTATAAACTTAATAGATAAAATATACTTACACCTGTCACTGGTTCTAAAATTAATGTATTTTTGGGTTTTGGCAATTGCGTATCATCCGAAATCTGTAAAAATAAAATTGTGTAGTGTCAAAACATTACTGATAATAATTATCATGTCTGATACAAGCATCGCCATAAGTCATAACACACTCACCATGAATAGATCTTGCTTATCATCAGGAACATCAACAATGGGCTGTGAAGTCCCGGGGACAATTATAATACCCTGTAAGAAAATTACAATTCAAGAATCAAGGTTTTCCATTCATATTAACAAAGGACATCTTTATAAAAATACTATATATTCATACTCAAAATAAACACAAATTAATTTATGATGTCATGAAAAACATAAAATTATGTTAATTTTCTGATAAAGAACTTATAAAAAACTTATATATATATAACTTACAGCTTCGATAGCTCCAGGCAATCCATATATAGTGGACGTCCCCTCTATATTTATTGTTTTATTTTCTACTTCGGTTAAGCATATATCTGTTGGAGGACCTCCACCAGTTCTCTGCATAGATGCCCGCTGTGAGCGCAACTTAGCCTTCGCCCTGCGTGCTAATAACTTGTATGTCTGAAAAATTTAGTGAATATTTAACAACTACTTATATTGTAGTGGGTAACTTTACCCTACTTAGGTTGCTTATAATTTAAAAGTTCACTGATATTTACAGAATAAGACAATTGTAAAGTGCCCATGAAACACCACTAACTAACCTCTAACCAATCTTTCTGTGTCTTACGAACACCCTGCATTCCATTGAGGGCTTCTGTCAGTTCAGACCACAATCTTTTGGTAGCCGGCAACTGAGAATTTCCTGTTGACAAATAAAGACTAAGTTGAAGTACCTACCTACTGGTATAAAACATCGTGCTTTATTGGATGGATGAGGAGGGTAAATCGATAGATTTATAAATATAAGATAATTACACACTACACACACGAATATAACACATTACATTAAAACTAAAATTCACACAAAACATTTTGTAAACATACCGTTAACAATTTCCGGATTCCTCAACAAGAAATCCAATAAATATTGTTGCTGCTCTTTTTTCATCCTCTGCTTTTTTGTGTCCATATTTATATAGATATTTTTCTTTGCGAATACACGACTTTTTAACAATAATAATTCACGGTTCGCCCAACAAAAACACCACGTGAAAAACACAAATATTTGTATTTATCGCGCCTGCACAATGACATTTGGTTTGGCAGTTGAATGACATTGACATCTGTCTGTGCAGTTGACAAACGAACGTAAATTAGTCCCTTTTATGTCCATTTCCATAGACTCAGAATGAAGTTCATATTTAGTGACGTGAACTTATTTTAACAGAAACGTAATAGCTTTTAAATAAGTGCATGGACTAATTTTGTAAAATTTTAGTCTGTCCTTATTTAGATACGGGGAGAAACGCAATCGGACCCATTATCAAGCTTCGCCAGCCGAGTTTCTACGGGAACGTCTCGTCGGACTGCGAAGACCGGTGGCGAATATTTTGTGGACCTCAAGATCTACAAAAAATCGGACTACGTGTCTCACGCTGCCAATGTGCGATACAAGACGGCGCTGGTAAGTGTAAAGCTCCAGTGTGACGAGTCATCATCGTCTTGGGGGGCACTGCAAGACTTCTTAGGACAAGCTTTTACTGAGTTTGAGGAGTCGGAGCCCATCCATTACAGTGACAAAAAATAAATTTTATTAAGTAGGTTTACAGTTAATCATTATAGTAGATATTAATTTTCTTTTTTAATATACTAGAATAGATTTATAACCTTTTTAATTTTTTTACATTAGTATCGGTTACTGTATTATTGTTTTGATAGCATTGTCTTTTTTAATAGAATAAAATGCCTTTCTGTTCGACGTGTAACATATCTGTACATAGTAAATCATGGGTAGGTCATTTGCGAAGTAATTCACATAGAAAAAGTAGACAGACAATAGAATACAGTGATGGTGTAGAAATCGTCAGCTCTGCATTTCGTAATCGTATTATAACTTATAAGATATTACCTCTTGATCAACTTCAGTTAGCTTCAGTAGATATATTTTTTTCCGAAATTCGTAACAAGTTAAAATCTCTTTTAGATGAAAACCTTATTAAACATTCATGTGTTAAGGTTAATTTCGAACTATTTGGGACGTTTTTGAAGTTCAATGATAATTCACAAGAAATAAAATCTTTTGGAACCAAAAATAAAATATTACATAGTAATTATGATTTTGAAAAAATATATTTGGAAACAGTTAGTTATTTAAAAACTAGTATAGAGGAATTTGAGGATCGTGACAGTGGGTGGACATTTTTAAATAATTTATACATTGAGATTAATATCAATAAATATCAACCACTTAGCGGTTCGAGTTTTATCAGTTTACCCAAATCAATTCAGGCTAAAAAGGCGTGTTTAAATATTATGAATAAAGATCAGCATTGCTTTCTATGGTGTGTGACAGCAGCCTTATATCCAGCTAAAAATCATCCTGAAAGAATTTCGTCATATCCTAATTTTCGTGAATTATTTAATATAAATGGAATGTTTTTTCCTGTATCTTTCCATGACATTAAAATTTTTGAAAAAAATAATCCTAATATTAAGTTCATAATTTATGGTTTAAAAAAAAGTAAAACTATTGTTGGGCCGTTGTATAAATCAGACATTAATAAAACATGCAACGAGAAAATTATACATTTGTTGTATTTAGAAAATAATAACACTTCTCATTATTGTTTGATCAAAGAACCTTCTAGACTGTTTAGAAGCCAAGTTACATCTCATCACAGCAAATTGTACTTTTGTGATTTGTGCTTGATATTTTTCAGTACTTCTAAAGAAGTTGAAAACCATTTATGTGGAGGCGTTGTAACTGTCCTCCCAAATAAGGGCTCAGTAATTAAATTTAAAAACTATGCTCGAAAACAAAACATGCCATTTTGTATTTACGCAGATTTTGAATCGATGCTACAAACCCATACTGAAGCTAACTGTTCTTCTAGCAAAAATACGACTACGTTACACCAACATTTACCTATAGCTTTTGGTTATTATATTGTTTGTCGTGATGACCCTAGTTACAATCGGTACGTATCATATCGAGGACCTGGTTGTGATAAGCAGTTTGTAGATTCGATTCTTAAAGACGTACAAAAAATATTTGATATACTTAGTACACCTGTCCCTATGATATTTTCTATGGCGGATAAGTCTGACTTTGATAATGCCACACGTTGTCATATTTGTGAAAATTTTATTTTTTCGGACAAAGTCCGTGACCATTGTCACGTTACTGGTCGTTACCGCGGAGCTGCGCATCCGTTTTGTAATTTACAGTATAAACGCCCTTCATTCGTCCCCATTTTTTTTCATAACTTAGCTGGTTATGATTGTCATCTTTTTATAAAAGCATTAGGTGAGGTTCCTGGTAATATTAAAATAATACCTAAAACCAAAGAAAACTACATCTCATTTACCAAATTTGTACCAGTTACGAATAATCAGTTTTTTCAACTTCGATTCGTTGATTCATTTAAGTTTTTGGGAACAAGCTTAAGCAAATTGTCAGAGACATTAAAACCGGAAATGTTTAAAAACTTACAAAATCATTTCCCCGATGAAGATGAATTTCAGTTACTCACTCGTAAAGGCATTTATCCATACGAATATATGAACTCGTGGAAGCGGTATGACGAAAAAAGTCTACCCCCAAAAGAATGCTTTTATAGTTCCCTAACTGATCATGATATTTCTGATGAGGATTACCAGCACGCGTGCTTAATTTGGTCAACATTTCAAATCAAAGATTTAGGTAGTTATACGGATTTATATCTAAAAACTGATGTGCTTTTACTGGCAGATATCTTTGAAAATTTTAGACAGACTTGCAAGCAACACTATCAATTAGACCCAGCTTTTTACTTAACAGCACCCAGTTTATCTTTTGATGCGATGTTATTAAAAACAGGAATACAATTGGAACTTATCGATGACTTGTCGATGTTGCGCATGTTACAGAGTGGTATCAGGGGAGGAGTATGTCTGTGCTCTCATAGACATGCAAAAGCAAATAATCCTTACTTAGAAAATTACAAACCATCAGAATCTCCATCCTACGTCACTTATATTGATTGTAATAATTTATATGGATATAGTATGTGTCAATATTTACCATTATCAGATTTCAGATTTCTTAATGAACAAGAAATCAACAAATTAAATATAACCGAAATACCGATCGATGCAGAGTGTGGTTATATTCTAGAAGTGGATTTACAATATCCTAAACATTTACATAACTTACATAATGATTTACCATTTTGTTCTGAAAAATGCATTCCACCCGGGGGGAAAACTTTCAAACTAGTTCCAAATTTATATGATAAATTTAAGTATGTTATACATTACATTCACTTGCAAACATGTTTAAAACATGGTTTAATATTAAAGAAAATTCATCGAGTGATTAGTTTTCGACAAAGCGCATATTTAAAACAATATATTGATTTGAATACTGCTCTGAGGCAAAAAAGTTCCTCAACATTTGAACAAGACTTTTTCAAACTCTTGAATAACAGTGTGTTTGGAAAAACTTTAGAAAATAATGAGAAGAGGGTCAATGTGCATTTAGTTAATCAGTGGGTTGATAATAATAATGTGACTAAGAAAAGGCATTGTGCACAAAAGCTTATCGCTCGTCCAAATTTCCATAGCGCGACGATTTTTACTGAAAATCTAGTTGCGGTACAATTAAACCCTGATCAAATAATTTTGGATAAACCAATATACATTGGTTTTACCGTACTAGAATTGTCAAAAAGTCATATGTATAACTTTCATTACTCTGTTATTAAACCTTTTTATAAAAATAATGTACAAATGTGTTACACGGACACTGATAGTTTTGTATATCATATACGGACCCATGATTTTTATGATGACATAAAAAGACATTTTTTGCCTTACTTTGATACTAGTAATTTTTGTAATAGTAATCAATATGATTTACCCATTCAAAATAAAAAAGTTCCTGGTTTGTTCAAGGATGAAATGGCGGGTAAAATCATAAGTGAATTTGTAGGCCTTCGTTCAAAGTTATATTGTATTAAAACCATAAATAGCACAATCAAAAAAGCGAAAGGAATTAAGAAAAATATTGTCAGCAATTTCAATGTTACTGATTACCAAAAAACTCTGTACGAAGGCAACATTGTTCACAAAACAAATGTTTTATTTAAGTCAATAAAACATGAGTTGTATACATGTGCTGTGAAGAAAGTTGCTCTGTCTGGTGATGATGACAAGAGAGTCATATCTAAAGATAAAATTTCAACTAGAGCATGGGGTCACAGTAGTATATTTAACTTTTAACTAGATTTAATAAGCTGTACCTAATTAAGAAATTCTTTGTATTGTTTACTTTCGTAGCATAACCTGTGTATTTAGTATGTATATAATAATTATTATGTAGATTTAGAAATAAAATATCAATTATTAAATACATTAATTGTTTTATTTATTACTTCACGACTACATAGATTTTGCAAGCAAACCTGCAGGCTGATGCTAAATTCAAGTAACGTAAGGTTTTATCAAGTTGAAACATGCTTTACTTGAGTAATGTCGGCACTACATATTATAGGCGAACGCCTTGGCCAGCGCGCTGGCCCAATGTGTAGAACGGGCGTTCGCGCGTTGGCGGTAGGTATCTATATACCATCTTGTGGGGAGGCGGCACTGGGCCAGCGCGTCGGCCAACGCATTCGCCTATATGTAGTGCCGACATAATCCTAATCCACACGTGCCGCGCGCGCATGCCTGGTAGTACAACCTACGACGTATATGAACGCGCGGTACAGTTTGTAACATGAGTCCTCATTTATGATAATACCACATACATGTTGCAATCACTATTATAATAATGTGAAGACTTTGTTTTAGTATTCATTCTTGCGTCGACAAGCACTGTAATTAGTTAATCACGTCTACATAATTTACAAAACAAACCTTAACTTATATTATAGTTACTCACGTGTACATAATTTACGTATTTTTGGTAATACAGTCTTGGACCTGACTACACAACGGTAAGTTGATTTATTATTGATTTAAGTCATTAAAATACATAAAATAATCGTTAATTGTAAAGATTTCTGATTTGGTGTTAAATATTTTCTTTTTTTTACAGATAATGGAACGCGTAAAAGATATGACTGCTACATCCGAAGACAATGTCTACCTACATGAATATGGGGATACTTTCCAGTATGCTCAAGATCCTTTGGAAGGATTTACGGAAGAGTTTTTAAAAATGAAAGCTCAGCAAAAGCCGAACGCTAAGATTCGGGAACGTCGTCCAGCAAAATTAAGAAAAAAATGTGTTTCTAAAAGTGCATTAAGTAAACTGCATATTCCAGTTCATTCGTTTGTGGTAAACAGCGTTCCCAAAAAAGGTTTCCGTCTGATAAAGATCTCAGTGTTTGATTTAGATGGATCCCAGCAACATTGTGACAGTATAGACGATGATAATTTTTTGTTATCCGCACAATATGTTGTAAATGAAAACGGTGATGAAATAATGGACCAAACCGAGAAGTTAGTCAGTAATATATCAAAAAAAATATGTAATTACAGTTATACGAATTGGTTTTAGTTTACTTTGGTATAAAGTATTTGTTTTAGCTGTAGGGTCGCAATAGACTTTAGAATGAATAAGTCGATAAAATTGTAAGATATACTTGTATGAAAATAATATAAGTTAGGGTTTGTTTTGTAAATTAATGTGTACGTAATTATTGCTTAAATAAATGTATGATGTGAATATATTTGTTTTATTTCTATTTCATTCAACTTTAATTATTTAAATAAAAAGCAATAAATATAAGGTATTTTTTATTGAAAGTGTACATTATTTTCTAAACACCATTTTTTTAAACATAATACATTTTTTAATGCACAATACTTCTTATGAATAAAACAGTTATACGATTTGTCCTTACAATACAGATCGAACAGAATGTCAAATCTTGGAATGTCTTTGTAACTTATATCTACAACATTATTATGATCACACAGTTCTTTCACCCATTTCACTTTCTCTTCACCTTTTACGATAATGTTTCGGTCTTTTAAGTAAGGCTTAATAATTCTTCTGAATTCTCTATAATCGATATAGCCTTCGCTCCATCGAAACCCTCTATTTCTTTCTAACCACCGAACATTCTTTTTTTCATCATCGGTTAGCGCTGAGAATGGGTATGGTGGTTTAACATAAAATGTATGTGTATGCTGTCGAGTGGCTATACATAATTCTTTTACTAAAAAGTCGTTATTATTATTTTTAAATCCTTGTAAGTCAACGATTATTGTATTACTATTCATGATATTTTCTTAACGATATTACTCAAAGGCTTATACTCAAATATGCAGTCGTTTAATATCAGACAATATGCAGCTGTCTGATCGGGTATTTCTTGGTCTGTTTCGATTTCTACTCTCACGTCGATTGACCCTTTTAATGTTTCGTGCTGTCGCGAACAGTCGATAACGAATAAGGGAGCAACGTCTCTGAATTCTTTTAAACTCATCAACGGCTCTGACCGACGTCCGTGATACGACTGTTGAAATCTAGCATACTGTTCGTATAATAAAGTAAATTTGTCTTCTGTAAAACTGACGTTTAATCCCTCATATGGATAGTATGACGAATTTAAAAACACTCTTACATCACGTACGTGACAGTGATCAAACTCCGCCATCGACAATTCACTGTTCTGTTTGCGGTTGGTTTGTAAAGCTAATACAACAAATCGTGGTTTTTCTATTTGAGATGAAGTTTTAATGGACCAAGTATGTTTACGAGTTTTGGGTAGTAATGGATACTCGTATAAATCCCAGTTACGATATGCTAATGGAATAGCTCGATCTTTTTCTAATTGTTTTAGTAAATTTATTCTTTCGCGATCAGATACTTTAATATGAGGTACTCTCCAGATAATTTTACTTATAACAATATCTTCCAAAACTTCTCCTGTTTTCAACTTGATTGCATTAAGGTTAGTGTTACATCTAAGCAACACTAACTCATGTTTGCAGTTAATGATAATTTTTTCATAATCTTCCGCAAATCCTAAAATCTTGTTTAGAGGAATGGATACAGAAAATTCACCACTTGTATTATTTATACCTTCTGGCGACCACCCCCAAACTCGAGCATATTTTGATTCGTTTTGATTTAAGGACAGATAAGACTTTATGGTCGTAGTAACACCAGCGTTTTTTATTTTATCTATTTCTACTCCATTTAATTCATATCTTATGTCTTGAAATAGAAATAATGCTGGATTATTAACGAAATGTATATTTGAAACCTTTTCTTTAGTTGTCCTGTTATAGACAATTACTTTGCCTTCGATATACAAACTGCTGAGCGAAGGCAGCACATATAGGTCTTGTTGATTGATGGGGATTCGTATTTCATCATTCTTGTTGAAACTTGTTACGTACGGTTTGTATGAATGATACTCAAAACTTTCGATGCTGTTGTCGTATGAGGTTTGCTGAGATATGTTTAAAATATTCATTTTATTAAACCAATTAGTTTGAGGTATTCTTTATTGCTTTTAGTAAGCTTCTTTTTTAACTGCTGTCGTGTGTCTTTGCGAGAAGATCTTTTAGGACTGACTTGGACATTTGATATGTCAGGGGTTTTATGGAAATTTATCATTTTTTTCTAAAATGTAAATACAATTGTACCTCTTCACCTCGTAAATTTACTTCTTTGTTATCAGCGTCTAACAGTCTTATATTGATGGAACTAATAGAAGTTTGATTGACTGGAAAATAAATTAAATTTTTTGGTATTTCTATTATTCGATATCCAGGAGGTACATTAGGAACAAATTCGTAAATAATATGGCTTGCTTTTCCGTTCACAAATGAACCACTAACTACATCACATTCAATCCTCACGATAGTTGTTGATAGAATGCTGACAGGATACTGTGAATCAGTGCTTATATTAGCTTTTATTGTTTCCATTCCAAAGCCTAGTATGTTCCCAATTGAATCATCTTTATTAAAATGAACGTCTTTAGAACAAAATATATTTGTTTTCAATGTGTTATTATTGCATCTCAGTTTTAGCAATGTATTTTTTATGTTAGTTTTCAAATAATCACAAATATCTTGAAGCTCGTAGGACCCTTCAGGAATTTCGATCATTTCATTGTCACCGTAATAAAACTTGTTGTTTCGTCCATCAATATTAGGTATAGAGTTAAAAGTTGAAAAGTACAAAAGACCACATTCATAGTCTCCAAGAAGTTCCAACGTCGGAGAATAGTTTGTCGTCAAAGAGGCTCCGCTCCCGGTTATAGATACAGTGAAAGACATTTTGATACTGACACGTTTATTTATTTTTAATATTATTTAAATGTTTCTTCCAATATTTTTTTAAAAATTTAATACATAGATGACCACAGTTTGTTGTTCCAAATGCTTGATGTCTGTTATAATTATAGTTTATGGGCAAATTATTCATATATTTCATCAGTTCTAATGGTGGTTTTAAATTACCAAAGCTATCATAGTATTCTACGTAGCTGTTTTGTTTTACATAGGCTACCCAATGTGTGCCAGGATTCACATTACTATCTAAATTTACAATTCCACATTCTATTTTTCTAGGTTTTAAAGGCAACGTATCTCTCATGTAAACGCCGCGAAAGTATGGAATTTCACCAGCATACTCCAATATGTCTAAATTCGTAAGCGCACGCCTGGGCAGCCGCCTAATTAGTTTTTTGATGGGTTCAAATATAACCCTGCTCCTTTTTTATGAGGTTTAATATATAATCCTTTTCCAAGAGCGACCGCTTCCATCATTCTGTTGTGTCTTTCAGATTCTTGGAGACTCTTTTGTGCTGCTTTAGAATCGTTAACGGCTTTGGCTATACCTGCTGCACCTCCTGCTAATGAACCTAACGCCGACAATCCCGCAAAAATAGGAATAAGCGGTAAAAGTCCACCACATTTTGGAAGTGGAATTATACGTGGTAAACATATTCCTTTCTTTTTACTGAACAGTTTTTTCGCAGCTGCATACGCATATTTTATAGCAGAGTGATGATCCTTGGATTTAAGTTTTTTTAAATGAGCATGTATTTTTTTAATACCCTTCTTAAATGATTTAATACCACTTCCAGCTCTGATTTTTGTTTTCATAGCATTTTTTACTATCCACGAGGCAATCTTTTCTCCCTTACCAGCATCTTTTGATTTCAACCTCTTCTTTGCCATACTCAAAAGTTCTAAATCAGCTTTACGTCGAGCACTAGGATCTTTATTTATATAAGCAATATCGTGATGCATGCAAGCTTCATCCAATTTGTTAACTCCTCGATCGCCTTGTAGTATTCGTTTTTGAAGTTTCGTCCCAGGACCGCAAAATTGATATCCAGGTAAATGCAACTCAAACGGTAAATGGTCTATCAAGTTATTGATTACACCACTGCCTTCCTTCATTGATAAGTATGTATTGTGATATAGCACTGATTATGTGCTTTATATATCTAAATAACTAATTCACTTTTATCTATCCAACTATTTTCTTCGGCACCCAATCCTAACCACTTCACAAAAAGTTTGTTGCCTCTTTTCTTTAGAACTTTTTCGATAAGATAAATATCAGGAAATTTAGTTTTTTGTAATTCTTTTCCATAAAAACAACCAACAATGTTTTGTTTATGTTTGTCTTGTAATTGATACGTTTGAGGACTAGTTTCGTTGACTTTTATGATGCGAAATATTTCCGTTGACCAATTAGGGGTGTAGCCTTTATAAAAATCGCCTTTGTATTTACTTATACGAACAAAATCGCCAACTCGAAAAGACGATTCTTTGCGTACTTTTTTTGGCTGTTGGCTTTTGATAATATTCAATCGAACTGTATTTTGATTTGAACTGTTAACGTCTATTGGTTTATGTTTTGTAATGCGGTGCACAGTATTGTTATAATTCTGCACAACGGACCTTAAATTATTTTTATACCATTCATATTTTCCACATAAACTAAATAATTTGTAAAGACGTGATTTTATAGTTCTTATTACTCGTTCGACGATAGAAGCTTTTTTTACAGAAAATGTGGAATAATGATTTATGTTATAAGTTTTCATTAAATGCTTAAAAGAATCGTTATAAAACTCTGTACCTAGATCTGTTTGTAAGTTTTTAGGTTTTCGTGTGGATTCTGTTAATATACTGCACATAGCACTTGATACAATTTTTTTAGATTTTGATTTTAACGGTCTAGCCCACACGTATTTTGATAAAACATCAATCACTATGAGAACATATTTAAATCCTTTATTAATCGACGAATATTTTTGTAAGTCCACTAGGTCAGCTTGCCATAAATCATCCAGACCTTTAATGACCGTATGTCGACGAACGAAGTTTCGTCTCGCTCCTCTGTGTAGTTCATTTACTATATCTTGTTTACTCATTCTGAACAGATTTTGCTGCAATCATGTTATCGATTTCTTGTTTTGTGTAGTACATTTTACTTAAATTTGTAGTAGTAATTTTTTCTAAACTATGGAGAAAGTTTCTGACATTACTTTGGATTTTCATCATTTCATTTTTAAGGGCTTGGACACTTTTATCTACGTATTCTTTATTCACAGCCTCGTCGTCTTTTTCTGGAATTTGCACCCCTTTTAATTTCGATGACTTTAAATCGAATTCCCCTGTATCGGACCTTACCAATGTATCGCTAAGAATTTCAGAAAATTCAGATAATCGTAAACGCTTATGAACGTGATGACCAAATTTGTCTATATTCATTGCCGTCTTGCTAGGTTCTATAGTGTAATAGAACTGCTAAATTTTCCTGATGGCAGCCTTATATATTTCATTTTTTTAATGATACCAGCTTCTTTCATTTCTTCAAGTATGGCATTAATTTCATTATCTAATCCCGTATTACCAGCCGCCTGAGATGCACATAATATTTTCAGTCTCTCAACTAACTCATTAGGATCATTCCAGTATACTAAATCAGTGTCTTTCTTAACTTCTTTCAAAATGTCGATTCCTTCACCTCGCTGAAGACTTTCTACGCTACTGGTATTATTTCTAACGAATTTAAATAGTGGCTTTATCACGTGAGTATATTTGAACCCTTTATTACCATTTATTTGGTTCGATGGTTTCCAGTTACGTTTATGTGCATTAGTGTCGATGAGTAGCAATTTATAATTTTGTAAGTCTTCCTCTGTAATAATATCTAAATTAGGTTTTTTTTTGTACAACAATTCTGCCAGACCAGAAGTTTTTTTTAAAGAGCGGCTTCCAATTTTCAGAACTTTTCCATCATCGTGTAAACGGGTTTTGCCTAGCCAAAGTTTTCCTCGTTCACTTCTTACTCCATATGGTATATCTTCTTTCAGCGCTTCAGGCGATGCAGACCAAGACAAGGAATCGTTTGCGATACTTGGTGAGGATTGAATAGATTTAAATGAGTTCTCATGGATATCATAATCCTCAGAAGATGATGTAGTAAGCGTTTTGTCAGGTGTTTTAGAATTAAAGTCGTCATTATCTGAATTTTCTTCATCATCAAGATCCGTCTCAGATTCTTCTTTTTCATGTGAACCATATTTTGAAGATTCTTTTTCGTCTTCGTCATGACGTTTTTTTTCAGTTTTGCTTGCTAATAATTTTAGCGGACTGACGATCGGTTGAAATATCGTCTCCAGTACCATGTCATTTGTGTTTTTAGTATTTTTTATCATTTCTACCTTTCTTTTCACTGCAGACGCTGATTTCACAATTTGTTCCTTAAGATTCCGCTCCATGTTAAGAATTCTACTCTGATTGATGTCTCAAGTTGTACTACTACATAGTGGGGTACGTATAAGCTTTATAGAATAAATTAATCCACTATTATAAATGTATCAAATTTCATTCTGTAACAACCATTATTTCGTTCACAATCCTTATTGATTACCACATAACTGTACGGTTTACTCCACACAGTTGAACACATTTCACGAAATTGCGACCACGTCATATCAGACCCTACATGTTCATCGTAGATGTGTCTTAGATTAATCTCGTCTTGTTTAAACAATATGATGAGATTGGCATTATCTCTTACTAGTTGTTTGGGTATTTTAGTATAAGTTTGGTTAAGATAAAAGCAATCAATATTTTTGTGACGACCCATAGCAAAATAATCACGTATATTATTTTGATTTTCGCATGCAACATCGTCAAATATGATGATAGAATTAGGTAAGGCTTCTTCTGGACTTAAAATTTCACTGTTATGATTATACTTGTGATACGATGTATCCACAACTTTTTCCAATACTTTTTCTAAAAAGACGTACTTAGGTTGATACAAAGACTTTGAATACACATAAAGGTTTCTGAATCGTGGACCATTCGGGTGTAGTAACAAACTGATTACTAAGTTTGTTTTCCCACAGTTTGAGGGACCACAAACAATACTGCGAATGGTATTTGGTAGTAAATTTCCGTGTCGCTTAACTTCATTTTTAATTGCAGGACAGACACATTCTAATTTAAGTGATTCTTTTTGTTTCAGAAATTTCATAACTGTTTAATCCAATCGACCACTGTGATTAGTGGATTATGACAAAATGATAATCATGCAGTGTGTTGACTCATATAAACAGATAACTTCAAACATACGAAATTAAATGTTCCTATAATAGCTAGCTAGATCTTTCAACCATCCAATCATCGATGAGAAGCTATTTTTTATCACTTGATGCATAAACGAACAGGAATGATTGGGCATTCTGTCCCACTTGTCCAACCAAAAGTTGGATAGAATTGTCTGTCCTGCAAAGAATCACTTAAATTAGAATGTGTCTGTCCTGCAGTTGAAATGATTGGGCATTCTGTCCCACTTTTGTTCGCTCGCGGTGCATAAACGAACAGGAGCTATTGGGCATCCTGACACACCGAGTACACCGAAGTGAGCGCGAGCGAACGGAGGTTCGGTGTGTCGGAACAGGATGCCCTCCTGTTCGTTTATGCACCGCGAGCGAACAAAAGTGGGACAGAATGCCCAATCATTTCAACTGCAGGACAGACACATTCTAATTTAAGTGATTCTTTGCAGGACAGACAATTCTATCCAACTTTTGGTTGGACAAGTGGGACAGAATGCCCAATAATTCCCTACTTATCTATATATAGATATCCTGCCTCGGTGAAACGCGCCCACAGTGACGGTGACACAGTTAACACCACGTGCTGAGTGTGATCATCTTTCCCTCTTTTCCTATATTTTACACTTATCCTATCCTCTGTCCCTCCCAGGATGTCCTCTACGAGGTGCTTGTTTTGCGACCTGATGGCTTCTATAACGTCGTCATCAGTATTGCTTTTCAGCACCCCGTACAGCACAACCTGGGGGTCCCTATTCTCCATCGTTTGTGCCTCTAACTGTCCCCTTGCGTTTTCTATTTTTTCTCTAACCCTATCTCTATCTTTCTTGTCCTTGAATCCTATTATTACTTTTCTTCCTTTTCCTTTCCTAATTCTGTCTATTTGTATACCCTCTTTTTTAGCCTCTACAATCTTTCCTACTTCCTGTACTATCTCCGTTGTCGGCATAAATTCCTCTTTGTCCGCTACGATCAGGGAGTGGAGGGTCCTGTACTTAGGATCCTGATTTTGGGTTCTCCCGCTGCCCCGGGTGACGCTCGCGTAAGTTGGTAGCGTCACCTGCTCCGGGTCTTTCTGTACAGTGACCTCCCGCCCCCGGGCCGCATCGTTCAAGGTGCTAACCGCCTCCTCTACCTTCTCCGTAACGCTCTCTACAGCCTTTCCAATTTCCTCCTCTATCTTAACATGCATACTCTCTACATTGAGCGCTGCTGCGTCTATTAAGTAGTCCCTAACTTCCACAAAATCCTCCTTATACTGATCTTTAAAACATTCAAACACCCTTTCAACCATAAACAGACAATTGCATTCCTTTCTTATTCCTTTTTCTCTTCTTTCCCTATTCTCATCCTCTTTCATCTTTATCATTTTCGACACTAGTTTCTGGATAACTGCAAGATTATCTGCTATACCAGACTTCAATTCACCCTTCATATTCCTCGTCTGGTTTAGCAGATAAATACTGCTTTTTACCTTCTTTGACGTGTCAGCCAGCAGCGCCTCGATTGTGTCTACTGCCACTTTTGGGCTACTTTCTGTAACTGGGCTGTTATTTGTGCCACTCGCACTGCTGTCTAGCACGTCAGAGGTAGGTCCACGTTTGGGGTTTTTATTTGAATCACAATGCGGGGTCCGAACCATTGCCATTTTATATTAAAAAAGAAGACTAAGTTTTATTTATTTTCTTGAAATTGAAGGGGGAATGTGTCTATTTGTAAAATTGTATAAATAAAACTTGTATAAGATTATGTAAAATAATATTCTAATCGGCTGTCCCAAAAGGGATCAGCCGGTCAAGTTAAAATAACTAACTAATATAATGTATATATAAAATAAATTAAAACTGTAAAATCGACGTCACAATTAAAATAAAATTTACACTAATACTTATCCTAATCGATTGTCCCAATAGGGTACAATCGGTCGACAAGATAATATCTAAATGTATGTCTAAGGTGTAAAGTTAGTAAAAGCAAAAGCAAACGTCACAAATCTTAAACAATTATATTTTTACAGGCGCTCCAATAGGGAAGCGGCTGGTCTGATTCTGTCGATTTTACAATTTTAGAACGATTTCGCCGGTCGAAATTGCACTTATACGAAGATTATTTGTCGGTCCGACCCGATCTTTTCTTTTGTTTACGTCCACTACTCGTGGTCCTCGTTTATCTAGAGTTTTTTCCAATTTTTATAAAATAATGTTTCGCCTATTAATTTTAAAGAGCAACGTCCTACTTTTTTAGTTCGCTTGTTTTATCCAGAAAATTAAGCGCCTATGATTTTTGAATAGCAAAAACCCTATTTATTCCTTATCGCCGTACAATCTCTTATAGTTGAAGAGCCGGCGCTCTCTTAGAATTTATTTTTTATTTTTTGTTTTTATTTTAAATTTTTTAATGCTCTTAAGAAATTCTTTACTAATATTTAATTAATTGTTTTTTACTGAATTTAATTTTCCACGATTTTAATATATTTATTTTATATTTTTCTTTGATATTGTATTATTATTTTGATAGTTTATTATAAAAAAAAAATTTGTATGTTGTTTATTCTATATTTGTGTTTAATTTAAGATTTATTTTTAGTTATGTTTGTATTTATTTACTAAATGTATTATTAGTTTTATTTTTTACAGAACGACCGCGCGGCGGCTCTCGAACTACTAGACCACACACAGCGTGTTATGTTCAAGTGGGCGTGTCAGGGCTGTCACCTGTGAGAAATTTAATCAATGGAACTTTCCGTGACGTAATAAATGTATTTAATTTAACCGTATTATATTAGAGTTATTTGATTTTGAAGAAACTATTGATTTTTTATTAATTTTTATTTTTGATATATATTTAGATGTTAAAATGGATGTGAAATGGTAAGGTTTGATTTTAAAATTTTGAACTTTATATATTTAATTTTGTATGAAAAATTTACAATTTAATTTTGTTTTATCTATTTTATATTTGTTTTTGTTCCAAATTCTAAGGTTTTTGTTTTGTGTACTTCTGTGACTTAATTAAGTCGAAAATATTAGGATCGCAAAGAAATTTTTATTTACCTAGTTATTGTTTATTACTATTTGCTATTTATTTACAGTATTTTAAGTTGTTTAGGCCTGTTATTTTTATTATTTATGTATTTTATAATTTTTCTAAAGTTTTTAATTATTTTAATTACTAACTAGGGTTAGCGCAAGGTTTTGATCCGCAGCCCTGAGCGCGTCGGTGGGCGGGGCAGTGAGCGAGACGGGTATCGCACGCGTCAACCCTACTTGTCTCGCTCGCACTTATAGTGTTATCGCTGCGTTATCGGTTATGATCTACGGAATGTAGTCCGGGTGTTGAGAGTTATAATCTAGTGTTATTTATTTGGTTTAATGTAAGTTTTATAAGCTAATCTGGATTATGAAGGATGTATTATATTTATACTCGACGTTTTTAGTCAATTTAATGCTTTAGTTTTTTAATTTTTTAGGTAATAAACTTGTCGTATTTACTATTTAAGTTATTTTAATTTTATTATAATGCTATTTTTATTTATTTAATATTAAACTCGAATTTAAATTTAATTTTTTGGATATTTTTACTACTTAATTAATGTATTTAAATTATTGATTTTTTAAAAGAAACAAAATTACCTGTCACACCTCGGACTATGCGACGGCGGCCATTGCTTTATGGGCGGAGTCCCTTATCTGAATGCTGGTTGTTTGTCCTATCGGTAAAATAGGGTTATCAGTTCTTGGATGTGTCTAGCAAATGAGCGTTAACGAACCTGATGGAAATTTTGAAAATTAAATTATTTATTATGTATTATTTAGAGTGGTAATATTAAATTTAGCTTGTTTATGTGTTATTTATATAGTTTATGTAGATAGATTTTATTTTAAGTGTTGTTTTACCGTTTTTTAATATTTATTTAACCGAATTTTGATGAATTACTAATTGTATCCTATTCCCAATTATTAATGATTTATATATCCTAGTAAATATTTAGTGTAAATGTGTGTTAATTTGGGTAAAGTTTGTTGACACAGTTCAGAAGCAGACCGCACAAATAATTCTCGACCGGCGAAAACTTCGTCATGCGCAGCCCTAATTCTCGTGACCTAGTTTCAGTATGTGACGTCACAAATAATTTACGTAAATTCCCGATTCCCGAAAAACTACTGAACGGAATTGAATGAAGTTTGGTACTAGCAATTTATGCTGTCCAGTCTATATTTTGGAGTATATGTCTTATAGGTTATTCGAGTATTAGAGCTGCAATTTACTAAATTCCTAACTTGGGGGCGTGGCCCTGCCTCAACAGTTTTTTCTCTATGGAGTTTTACTCCCGTCTTAAAATTTAAATAAAACCTTAAATAATAACTTACACTTAATGGGGCTTTTATAATATTAATATATACACTATATACTATATTTATACTAAGTTTCAACTTTTTCGGTCTACAAGAAGTCTGTCAAATCGAGCTTTAAAAAATCTAGTGTCCTTTTTACAAATTTAATTGCCAATTTTTGCCACTTAGCTGTGTCTCCTGGGCTCCCGGCTGCTGGAGATGGTTCCCGGTGCTGGTCCGCTGGTTTTCTGTGAGTCTAGACCGCCTAAGACACGGTCTAGATTTTTTAGTTTTTCGGCTTTTCCGGCCAAACCGCACACAGGATCGCCGCGAAAATTTGCACACTGCAAGTCCTTGACACTGCACTTAAGGCAAAATTATAAAAATTTGGGGTTGCCGCTTTAAAAACACAAAATTTGGGGTCCGAAAAACTGGCACTTTTTAGATTGCACTTTACTCGGAAACTGCTGGTCCGATTTTAATTCTGAGAGCAGTTTTGTGATGCCCCTGATGTCCCGCTTCGAAATATCGTGGTCGCCTTCTCTCCCCGCACTTCCCCGCGCACACGTCCAGAAGTCCTCCTCAGATTTTTCGTCTGCTGCTCCTCACCCAGAAGCCAGAAAAATCTGGTTTTTTGGGAGCAGAAGAAGAAAGGTCTTGCGCGTCGATTGATGTGGAGAAAACGGGGGGTCGTCGCGACTAATCGCGCGCCGCACGCGTCCAAAAGGCAAAAACCGGTGAAAAATCCGGTTTTTCGTCGATTTCTTAGGCTGGAGACGTCGGATTTCCACGCGGTTTTCACTATTGCACTTCACTCGTCAATCCGCGTAGATTGATGTATAACACTTGTTACTTTTCTTGTTTGAGCCACGGAAAACGAATTTACGGGACGGAGCGCGCGATTTTGCGTGTTGCTTCGACCACGATCGGAGCGGAACTGGGTTGGTTAGGTTAGGTTAGGTTAGGTTTTTTTTTTTTTTTTTTTTTTTTTTTTTTTTTTTTTTTTTTTTTTTTTCCATCCCCCTAACAATATCAGGGCTTGTTTTTTGCTTTTTTATTAATTTTTTGCTTTTTTCATCTTTTTCTTTTCTTTTTTTATAATGTGCTTAAATTTATAGTTACAATTTTCAATTTTTTAAATTTTTCTAGTTGCTTTCATACAATATTTGTTTTCGTCTTATATTTATACATTTCTTTTACATCAGTAATTTTGTCAGTTTACAATATGAAGTACTTTTGTACATGTCGACTTATTTCGAATTTTCACAATTTTTCTTTTTCTTACGCATATACTTTTTGTTTCAAAGAGTTTTAGTTACAAGCCATTATATACTTACAATTCGGTAAAATCCAAGTAAAATTCAGTAAATTTAATAAATAACATAAATTGCAATAATTAAAAATCCAATAATTAAAAACCAATATATAATTTACAATAATTAATAAAATCCAATAATTACAATTCAACAATTAAAATCCAATAATTAATAAAATTCAATATGTCAATGGTAAAACGATAAAACTACGGCACAACATTCAACTAACCCTAATATCACAGTAAAGCCTACAACTAACATCACACTAATTTATCGCAGTTAATCTTGTTTACATACTGAACAATATATTTACAAAAGGATAGAAAAATTTCCCTCTTCTTTCCCCCCAGGATGGAAGGCAGGTTCTCACCCGTCATCGATGTGCCCAACTTCTGCTCAATATCGTATCTATTGCTAGCAAAAATTGGGCACTCGAGTAACAGGTGAGGAACCGTCTCCTCGACTCCGGGCTGACACGAACACGACGGATCCTCCTTCAACTTGAATCTGTTCAAATAGAAGGCGAATCCGCCGTGGCCAGTCAGTATTTGTGTAGTGTGATGTGTAATGTCTATTTTCTTGACTATTTTGTTTGCAGCAGCAGCGCTTGGGAAAAAGAGCTTCGTGACTCCGGCCGTCCCTCCCACTTCGTATCTCCTGTCCCATTCCTCAACCGTATCCTCTCTTAAAATACGCTTGACGAATGAAACAGGACACAGATCGTAGTCGGGCTTCCTTTTCGAGCCCAGAGCGGCTTCCTTGGCTAACTCGTCTACTCTCTCATTCCCTCTCAACCCTGCGTGCGCCTTGATCCAAAACAAGGAGACCTCCCGCCTCTGCAAAGCAGCCTTTCGGAGGGCCGCCCTTGTTTGCACCGCCAGGGGATGAGGGGAACTAAGAGTGACTGCCTGGAGTGCCGATCTAGAATCGCTAAGGATACCGACCTTTGCCATTCCACTCTTGCAGGCTTCAGTTACAGCTCTTTGGAGCGCTAGAAGTTCGGCTTGGTAGACGGTGCAATACGGCGGCAATGCAAGCTTGACGGCCTTCGTCTCGGCCTCACCCTTCCATACGGAGAGTGCGGCTCCGACTCGACCCTCAATCTTGCTGCCGTCCGTATAGATCCTATGGACGTGGCTGTTAACCACGTCAGCATATGAGTCCTCATCTACCAACTCGAACCTCAGCTCTACCTGCTCTGCCGGATGTGGGTCCTCAATCGCAGGAGCCATTCGCTCCACCTCCCTGTCCCTCAACACCGGGTGTGGTACTCCCTTCTTGATCTCATAAAGTCTCGATGCTTCGAGTATTCTGAGGTCAAGAGGGAGTATCCCAGCCAACAGCATTGCAGAGTTCAGGGAGACAGTTCGGTATGCTCTGGAGATCTTCTGGGCAAAACCCCGTTGAACGGAGTTGAGCCTTTTTTTGGACCCCCATCTTTTCCGCGGTGGGTGCCCACGCTGCTGATGCATACAAAATAGTCGGCTCTACTACGGCAATATAAATAGTCCTAACTATCTGGGGGTTAAGCCCCCATCCTACTCTAGCAGCTTTGGCAAGCTGCTTATAGCGTGCTATCGCTTTTTTGCATGTTTCGGTTACGTGGGCATTAAACGTCAGGCCGCTGTCAATCGTAAGACCAAGTATTTTTATATTATCATAATATTTTAAATCAACACCCCCCATCGCTAGTCGTGGCACATCAAATTTTAATTTCCGCGTGGAAACCAGCGCGCATGTTTTATGGGGGGCAAATTTTAGCTTGTTCAGTTCCCCCCATTTCCTAATTCTCTCTAACACTGTGTTTGCCTTCTGTTCTATTTCAAGGGCCGTGTTCCCTTCAAAGACCAACACGATGTCGTCCGCAAACGCTTGATTAAACACATCCATCTCCTCTAGCAAAGTTAGCAGGGGGTCCAACAAGAGGTCCCACAGGATCGGTCCACCGATGGACCCCTGTACGCACCCCTTGTCGGTCTCCCTGCTCACTTCCACACCAGCATATCTCACATTCACGCTCCTTCCGCTCAGGTAGCTACTGAACACCCGCCTCAGGTTCCCCGGACACCCAACTTCAGCCAACCGAACCTTTATGGCCGGCCACCAAGCACTATCGAAGGCCCCCTCTATGTCCAGTGATACCACAACAGAAATTTTCTTCTCCTCCCTCTTCTTTCTGATGTGGTTCACCAACCTATAGAGGGCGTCTTCGGTGCTCCTTTGTGGCATAAAGCCATACTGGTTAGGGCTTATTTTGGGCAACAGGTAGAACCTAAGTCGGGCGACCAGCATCTTCTCGAAGATTTTGCCGAGAACAGGAAGGAGGCCGATCGGTCGATAGGCTTTTGGTACCCGGTACGATTCCTTGCCTGGTTTTCTCAGCACCACCACTGTCGCCTGCTTCCACTTTTCGGGAAAGTAGCCGACAGTGAGGCACTTATTCAACAGGGCAAGGAACCATTCCGGGTTACTATCCACAGCGTGCTGGCAGATGTCGGACGTGAGACCATCCGCCCCGGGGGCCTTTTTGGGGTTGAAGGACCTTACGGCTCTCTTCAACTCCTCCATGATGAAAGGAGGGTCGTCCGGGCCCGTCGGCGGTTCGGAGTCCAAAGACTCCGCACGCCGGCGCGTCCGTCGATGTTCCTCACTTTCATCACTTTCCAGGTCCGCGGGGTAGAAGGTCTCCGCCAACAATTCTGCGGAGCTTCGGGCGTCGAGGGTCTCACTGCCCCTTGTTAGGGGCAGATCCTCCTCCCTCCCTCCAACTCTGTTCAACACTCTGTAGATACCCTCCCAGACCCCCTCCCTATCCTGTTTCCGGCAAAACTCCTTCCAGCTCGCTACTTGAGCCTCTTTCACTGCCTTTTCATACTTCTCTTTCGCTTCCAGGTACAACCCAACTACGCGGTCTCTGCGATCAGGCGCTGCGTTCCGGATCCTGCGTTTCCTCGTGGCGACCTCCTTCTTCATCTGCGCGAGCTCATCATTCCACCACGACAAGGTGAATTTCTGCGTGTGTTTTTTGGTCGGCATGGTGTCTCTGCATGTCTGTGTTATGACTTGTGTGTAACTGTCTATTGCGTCATCTATTTGTTGTGTGCTGTGTATTGAGTCTATCGCTTGTACAGTCAATTGTCTGTCTGACATCATCTGGGTCAGTTTCTCACGAAACTGAGTCCAGTTTGCCTTATGAGTGTTAAAGATGCGTGTGGTACGTATTATGTTCGTGCCTGTGGACTTATGTTGTGTGATGCCGAAGGATATGCCGTTGTGGTCCGAGCTCGTCAGACTCTCCTCCACCCTCCAGTCGCCCACTCGGTTCAGCAGATCGTCAGAGCACGCTGTCACATCCACAAAGCTGGTGTACCTTTTTCCCCCTCTGACAGTGTCGTACGTAGGTATGTCTCCGGTGTTGAGTATGTGTAAGCTCATTGCTTCCAGTACAGCAGACACTTCCCTTCCTCGCGGGTCTTCCACATCGCCACCCCACCACGGGCTCTTTGCGTTGGCGTCGCCTCCCAAGACCATCTTATCGGATCCCAACTCTCTTCCTATCCGCATAAGATGGTCCAGGTAAGGCCCCACAGGCTTATCGGGCTCGAAATAGAAGGACACTACAACCATCTCCCAGGCTTTGGTTCGGAGGGTGGCTACAACAATGTTGTTGTTGCTGAGGCGTGTGTGCAGTTCGACGTCCAACGTGTCGTCGAATACTACAACACACGCCTTGACAACACCATCCCCTTCCCCATCGCTCTGGTAGACCCTCACACCGTTGTGCGTCCTCATACTCCGGGCCCCACCTATGTAGGGTTCTTGCAGCAGCGCTACGCAGGCCTTACGCTTGGTGGCTTCGAGCATTAGCTCCCTTGTGGCGATTTGGCTCCGCTGGAGGTTGGCCTGCAGAATTCGGTACTGGAAGTACTCACCAGGGACAACCTTAGCAGTACGCTACCGCCGATCTGGCCAGGGCATCCCACCTCTTCCTTTCCATGCATCCTCTATCGAAAGCGCTGTGCTCCTCGTTGCCTCTCCTCGCCTTCGTACAATTTATGCACTTGGGCTTCTCTCCCCGCAGCCACTTGTCGCATGCAGTCCTCAGATGAGGACCGGCGCAGTGACTGCATCGCACCTCACTCTCCTGACAGTGCCTCCTCGTGTGCCCATATCCCAGGCAACAGGAGCACTGCACTAGCGGACTGTGGTCCTCTACACGCACTCTGCCAAGCCCAATATGGGCATAGCCTACATCCACACACCTCTTCCATACCTGTGGGCTGACTCTGGCCACAAGATGTTTTTGTAGGGGGTTCCTAGCATTCTTCACATATGCTACCTCTATCTTTTTCTCCTCCCCCTTTAAGCCTTCAAGGATGCCTGCGTTCTGATTACAGAACGCGGTGACGAAATCGGCTACGTCGCATTTCATCACACCCTTGAAGGCTAAAAGGGGGGTTTTATTCCTCACTTCTTCAACAATTAATCCATCATTCACTCTCAGTCTTTCCCTCACCTTGTTTCTTTCTTCCTCATTTATACATCCAATTACAACCTTTCTATTTTTGACTTTTCTGACCCTTTCCACCTTTACCCATCCGTCTTTTGCATTAACCGTGTTCCTAATTTTTTCTAAAAGTTCCTCGCCTGAGTCTTGCTCGTCCCTAGAGGACACCATGACCGAGTGCATTGCCCTTGCTTCGGGAAGTTTCTCTATGACACCTCTCGAAGCAACGCTCGCATAACTCGCCGGTTTGGCGACAGTCATGTTGTTCTCTAGTAGCGAGCTCAACTTTCCTATCTTTTCCTCATTCTCTTTCATACATTTCCTCATTTCCTCCATTTTTTCCACTATTTCTTTCATATTATCCTTTACTAATATTTCTTTTTCTTTCAGGTTACTCACCAGTGCTACGTCGTCTGTGCTCGTGCCCGCTCCGGCTGGCCGGGGGGGATGTATAGGGTCCTTCCCCGGCCCTCCATTGCTACCGACTCTAACACTGGTAAGCTCCTCTTCTAGCTCCTTAACTATGTAGTAAAGCCTCTCTATAGCGGCGAAGGCTTGCTCCTTGAGCTCCTTTTTGAAATTTTTGGAGTCGTTAATGCTGCTCTTCGCTCGCTCTAGACAGGCTCTACCTTCTTTTGTCTTGGGCTTATTAGGTGGAACGGGGCTTGCCGTCTTCCCAACGGCTATTAATTTTTTAGTCTTAGCTTTAAGTGCAGTTTCTGGTTTGGGTTGGTTTGGGTCTGTTTTAGTTGGGGACGTTACTTTTCTTATTGTCATTGCATCGAACTTATCTATGCTGGTCCGCACAACGGATGTTGATGGTTGTGATAGGGTTAGGTTAGGTTAGGTTAGGTTAGGTTAGGTTAGGTTAGGTTAGGTTAGGTTAGGTTAGGTTAGGTTAGGTTAGGTTAGGTTAGGTTAGGTTAGGTTAGGTTAGGTTAGGTTAGGTTAGGTTAGGTTAGGTTAGGTTAGGTTAGGTTAGGTTAGGTTAGGTTAGGTTAGGTTAGGTTAGGTTAGGTTAGGTTAGGTTAGGTTAGGTTAGGTTAGGTTAGGTTAGGTTAGGTTAGGTTAGGTTAGGTTAGGTTAGGTTAGGTTAGGTTAGGTTAGGTTAGGTTAGGTTAGGTTAGGTTAGGTTAGGTTAGGTTAGGTTAGGTTAGGTTAGGTTAGGTTAGGTTAGGTTAGGTTAGGTTAGGTTAGGTTAGGTTAGGTTAGGTTAGGTTAGGTTAGGTTAGGTTAGGTTAGGTTAGGTTAGGTTAGGTTAGGTTAGGTTAGGTTAGGTTAGGTTAGGTTAGGTTAGGTTAGGTTAGGTTAGGTTAGGTTAGGTTAGGTTAGGTTAGGTTAGGTTAGGTTAGGTTAGGTTAGGTTAGGTTAGGTTAGGTTAGGTTAGGTTAGGTTAGGTTAGGTTAGGTTAGGTTAGGTTAGGTTAGGTTAGGTTAGGTTAGGTTAGGTTAGGTTAGGTTAGGTTAGGTTAGGTTAGGTTAGGTTAGGTTAGGTTAGGTTAGGTTAGGTTAGGTTAGGTTAGGTTAGGTTAGGTTAGGTTAGGTTAGGTTAGGTTAGGTTAGGTTAGGTTAGGTTAGGTTAGGTTAGGTTAGGTTAGGTTAGGTTAGGTTAGGTTAGGTTAGGTTAGGTTAGGTTAGGTTAGGTTAGGTTAGGTTAGGTTAGGTTAGGTTAGGTTAGGTTAGGTTAGGTTAGGTTTTTTTTTTTTTTTTTTTTTTTTTTTTTTTTTTTTTTTTTTTTTTTAATAATTTCCCCCGTACATTATACAGGCCAATTACTACATGTTTTTGCCTGGTTACACTATATATGGTTATTTTTTATTACATTGAATTTTTTACATCTATTTATTAATTACTTTTTACATTTTAATATTACATTTCATATCACATTAATTTTTATATAAATATTTAAACAGATCTACCTATATTATTACACATTATTATTATTACACATTATCTATATTTATTCCACTTTCATCTATTTCTTTGGTGCTTACAATTTTTATCTAATTTAATCATGACAATAATCGTTCCCTATTTGTTATTACATTTCTTAGTATACTATAAATATTACAAATATTTCACACAACGTACGCGTGTATCCGATTCGACGGTCATTTTATTACATTATAGTTTTTTACAAAATTACAATGTCATACAATACCTAAATGGTTTCCATTTTCATGCCAATTTCATTATTAATGCCGATATAATAAATAATAATACTAAATTAGATACATTGTTACAATACATTATAATAAAAATAAAAATAAAATTTTTGTAACTGCAATTACATTTGTCGTATTTGCTTAACAAATACATACAAAGTTTATACTGCATGGCTTTATAATAATAATACATTAATTTATACATGAATTAGTTACACTTACATTAATTACAAGACTATTACAATACGCGTACACATACTAAAGTTATAACATACATATTTTGCTGCATTTAGAATTGTTGTATTTGGTGTATCAAATACATACAAGTATTTATGCGGTTTTTTTTTTTTTTTTTTTTTTTTTTTTTTTTTTTTTTTTTTTTTTTTTTTTTTTTTTTTTTTTTTTTTTTTTTTTTTTTTTTTTTTTTTTTTTTTTTTTTTTTTTTCATACACAATATTACATATATTTATATCATTACATTTATTCCTTTATTATATATATTATTTATTATACATACACATATATAACCTTACACTCATTTATTTATTTTTCACATTACATTTATATATATATTTTGCTTTTTACAGTTATTGCTGTTTTAAATTGTCATCATTTATCACGAACAATTATTGAGGCATTACTATGGCATTATCGCGTGGCGGCGGTGTTAATTTGTGACATTAAATGTGTCCTGAGTACTGTGTAACCACGTGGGCTCCACGTACTCTTCGTCCTCTGGTTCGTAAGCCACCGCCGCTCGCGCTATGGCTTCCCATTTACGCCGAATCGGACACTCCGCGCTAAATGCACTGTGCTCCATATTTAATCCTTCCTTTTTGCAATTTATACAGCAGGGTTTTATACCTGCCTTTAAGTCTTCGCATTGTGACTTGTGGTGTGATCCCGAACATTCGCCTCGGTCGCGCTTTCGGTGCAGAATCGCCTTCCATGCCCATACCCTAGGCAGTGCGAGCACTGTATTAGGGGAGACTGGTCGGCGACTCTCACCCTCTGCATGTCTATATATGCGCGACCTGCTTTGGTGAAGCACTGCCATATATCCGGGGACACCTCAAGTATCACATGCTCAGTGTGGGGGTCTCTTCCTTTCCTTCTATACTTTACTCGTACCCTATCCTCATCTCCGTCCAGAACGTACTGTATGAGGTGCTTGTTTTGATTACGGATTGCGTCGCAGATGTCGTCATCCGTATTCGACTTCAGCACCCCATACAGTATGATCTGGGGGTCCTTATTTCTTACTGTCTCTACCTCAAACTTCTCTCCTCCACACTTCATTAACTTTCTCTTTGCTCTGTCTCTTTCGTTTTTATCTCTAAATCCTATTAATACTTTCCTTCCCTTCCCTTTTCTGATCCTCTCTACCTGAAATCCTTCCTTTTTTGCTTCTATTATTTTCCCTACACTATTTACTATCTCTTGTCCTGTCATATCATTTTCTTTATCTGTGACCGCTAAGGAGTGGACAGTTATGGGCCCCGATCCCGAAGATGTGGTTTTCACCACCTCCTTCGCTGCCTTGGCCGCATAACTCTCCACTACCTCAGCGGTATCCTTCTTAGTTTCGTTTGTTATCCTCTCATTTAGTTTTTCCACATATTCATCAATCCTACCTGCCATAAAATCCCTTAACTCCTCCATATTTACGTGAAGATTTTCCTTTAATTTTTGATACATTGCGAGTAACAGTTCGTGGCAGTTGCATTCGTCACAGTTTAATTTATGTTCACATTGTACTTCCATATCTTTCTTTTGTATACTATTTACGTTTCCTTTTCCTGCCGAGCCTCCCCTGAATAGTTCCTTTATCTCATCCACTTTCCTTTCCAACTTCTCCAAATTGTCTGCTAGACCAGACCTCAAATCACCTCTCATGTTTCGGGTCTGATTTAGCAGCCAAATACTATTCTTAATTGTGCCACTTGTCTCTGTCAGGAGAGCCTCGGCAGGATCGATTGGGCTTTGTACAATAGGGGGATTTTTTGGGGCATGTATCTGAATCTCGAGGGAGGATCGTTTTTTCTTTCTTTGGGGGGGGTTCGCATCTTTCGGGGTACGGACCATTGCCATTTTTTGTCAAGTACAGGGGAAACGTGTCGATTTTTAAAAATAAATATGTAAATTTAAAAAGTGCAGTGAATCTAAAATTATATAAACAGTGTAAATATTCTTTGTCAAACTTATTTCTTGTAAAGTTATTAAAAAGTCCTATTCCTAATCAGTTGTCCCAATAGGAATCAACCAGTCAATTAATTATCAATATAATATCCTAAATTGTATACAATATATAGTTAAAATAATATTAAAATTGTAAAAATATATCACACTGCAGCCACTGCACTACTATCCTAAACGGTTGCCCCAATAGGGAGCAGCCGGTCAATTATCTAGTGAAAATGTATATATAAAATTAAAATTTAAAAATGTAAAACAGACGCCACAACACAAAATATATATACAATGTCACTAATCTAACAGACGCCCCAATAGGGATGCGAACTGGTCTAAAATACCGCTTATCACGGTTCAAGAGACGGCTTTCGCCGGTCAAGGTCACTTACTAACTAGCAGTCGTCTACCCGGTCTGTCTGTGTCAATGTTTTGTGCCCAAAATACGTAAATTACGACTAACTAAAGGTATTTTATATGTACGTTAAAATTTATACGCCTTAAAGTTTTTAATAGCACGACTTTTTACGGTATTTCTCTATATTTTAAAGTTATTCATTCAATACTAAAATTTTTCGCCTACAAATTTTAAAAAGCAATGTACTATAACCCTACTAAATTAAGAATTATTCAATTGCCTATTGCTTTAAAATAGCAAAAACGCAGCGGCTTCTTATCACCTTCGATCTGTTATAGTTCGAGAGCCGGTAGTCTTTCGGATTATTTTTATTTTCTGTTTGTGTCTTTTAGTGTTTTTAATATGTTTTAATTTACCTAATAGTTTTATTTTTGTCTAGTTTTAGTTTAAAAATTTTTATAGAGTATTATCCCGCGATTTTATTATTATTAATATTATTACTACTTATATTTTACTACTTTAAACCGATTTATTTGATTTCTTATTTTTATATTATTTATTTATACTTATTTTTAATTGATTTTTGTATTTATTTAACTAGTATAATATCCGTCTTACTTTTACAGAATCTGCCGGGTGGCGGATCTTGAACTACTAGACCACCCACAGCGCTTGGCGCCAAGTGGGCGTGTCAGGGCTGCCACACGCAAGAATGTTCTGTTTATATCTGCCAACGAGCGGGAATAACCTGATGGGAATTTTGAATTTTGGTAACTTTCTATTGTGCTATAATTAAAATAATATTGTTATTTATATTCTATCACTGTACGTTTTGATATGATTTTATAATATGTTTGTTTACTTGTGATTTAAGTTTTAGGTTTAATATATATTTTGCTATTTTATGGTATAATATTATATTAATTTAATTAATGCTGTTGTTTTGCTAAAATATTGATTTAATTTGTTTACTGTTTTACTTATTATGTTATGTTTTATGACGATTTTTCTAATTTGGTTTATTTTTTTATATTATTAAATGATTTTTATTAAATGATTTTTGTTGTTTTTCTTTTTTGATTATTTTAATTTATTTACTAGGGTTAGCAGAAAATGTTTTATACGCAGCCCTGACAAAGCGCGTCAGTGGGCGGGGCAGTGAGCGAGACGGGTATCGCACGCGCCAGCCCTACTTGTCTCGCTCGCACTTGTGATGTTATCGCTGCGTTATCGATTCTAATCTACGGAATGTAGTCCAGGTGTTGAAGGTTATAATTTAGTATTATTTATTTGTTTTAATGTTAATTTTATAAGCTAATTTGTGTTATGAAAAATGTATTATATCTATAATTGATGTTTTTTAATTAATTTTGTGTTTTAGTTTTTAGTTTTCAGTTAATAACTTGGCGTATTTTGCTATTTTAAGTTGTTTTAATTTTGTTATTATGCTATTTTTATTTATTTAATATTAAAATCAGATTAAAATTTTGTTTTTAGGATATTTTACTGTTTTATTAATGTGTTTAAATTATTTACTTTTTATAAGAAGCGAAATTCCCTGTTACACCTCGGACTATGCGACCGCGGCCATTGCTTTGTGGGCGGAGTCTCTTATCTGAGGGATGGTTGTTTGTCCTATCGGTAAAATAGGGCTATCGATTCTTGAATGTATCTAACAAATGAGCTTAAACGAACCTGATGAGAATTTTGAAAATTTTATTATTTGTTATCTATTATTTTAAGTGCTTGAGTTAAATTTAAATTGTGTATGTGTTATTTATATTGTTTATGTAGTTAATTTTTATTTTAAGTATTGTTTTACCGTTTTTTAATATTTATTTAACCGAATTTTAATGAATTACTAGTTGTGTCCTATTCCTGATTATAAATGATTTATATATCCTGAAAGATTTTTAGTGTAAGTATGGATTAACCCGGGTAAAAGTATGTTGACACAATTAAAAACGGGCTGTGAAAATAATTCTCGACCGGCGAAAACTTCGTCATGCGCAGCCCTAATTCTCGTGACCTAGTTTCGTTTTTGACGTCACTGAAATAATACGTAAAAAGCTAATTGTCGCTAAGCTACTGGACCGATTTAAATAGAATTTGACCTATATTTTCTATGCTGTTTAAACTATATTTTTGAAAATGTCCTAGTGCTAGGAGTGTTAAATTAGAGCTGCTATCAGCGAAATTCCTTAGTTAGGGGCGTGGCACTGCCTCTGGGTTTTTTCACTATGGAGTTTCACTGGTCACTTAAATCCTAAATAAAACTTAAAATACTAACTTATGGCTAATGGGGCTTAGATATTATTGTTTTTAACTAAACAGACTATATATTTACAAAATTTGGGTTTTTTAAACCCACTAGAAGTCAGTCAAAATAAGCCTTAAAATTTTTACTAATTTTTATGCTCTTTATAGTCCAAAAAATGCCACTTAACTTAGTGTTTCGAACCTCCGGTTGCTGGAAAGGGATCCTGGTGACGGTCCGCTGGTCGCCTGCAAATCTAGACCGCCTAGGTCGCGATCCAGATTTTTTGGTTTTTCCGGTTTTCCGGCTAAACCGCGCACCGGATCACCGCACAATTCCACACACAGTAGGTATTTATGTCACCTCACACCACAAAATTATGAAAAGCCTAGGTCGTCGCTTTAAAACGCGAAATTTAGACGTCCTAAAATTTGGCACTTTTTCAAAACCGTTTTCCTCGGGAACTAAGAGTCCGATTTAAAATCGGAAAACGGTTCTGCGTAGCCCCCAAAGTTCCGCTTCGAGTGGTTACTGTCGCTTTGCTCTCCCGCACTTCCCCGCGCACGCCCCTCCGGGTCCTCTCTTGATTT